>CM057458.1:1300462500-1301095000 GCA_016271365.2 Neoceratodus forsteri | reverse complement strand
TGCCTAGTGTAACATTTTCTGTAAACATGGCAGCAGCTTGCTGCCACCTCACAACCCATGAAAGCCAGTGGGGGTGGCCAATCCCTTCTCGGCATGCCCCTGACCCAGTTCATTTGCCAACTAGGGGCCCTCCTAAATCGGCATAATGTAACCTCCTCCCCATTTGTTGTGTGCTGAGGTGGTGCCCAATCCCCCTCGGCATCATGCCCACTCCAAACCATCATTATTTGCTGACAGGGGGACCAATCCCCATCAGATTAATTCTCCCCACCCTAAAAAAGGCAGGTGGCACACTGAGAGCCCACCCCAGTGTGCTGAAAGCAAGCATGAAAAAAAAATCCCACAATGTCTTTTTGTTTTTGTTTTTTCCCTGAAAGAAAGGAAGCAGTCCCACACCAGTCGCCGTCCCCTCCACCAACCTGCACCCACCCACTGTGCACCCTACATCCCTCTACCCCCCCAGCCCATACTTACCTCCATAGCCTGGTGCGACGATCTTCAGTGGACCAGGAACACGTCTACAGTCTCCAAAGCTGACTGCGAACTAAAGAAATGCTGGTAAGCTGTATAATGGCATAAATATGTTTTTTTCAAATTTGGTGCATATTTCAGACATCTTTGGGAATTTTGGCACCAAATTTTCAACATGGAGTTATTGGGACCCCTCCTCATGAATTCAACCAGTGTCATAGCGTTATTCTGTCCCAAAAGGTAATTTTGCAGTCACTGCATGGAATCACCTTTCAGGACCGATTAACGAAATGACAGTGCCAGTGTTCATGAGGTGGGCTCTCAAAAAGCCTATGTTGCAAATTTGGTGACAAAAATCCAAAAAATGACTGTTTTATGAGCATGCATTGCGCAGTTTCCATGCACACTTATAACTTTGTGAGTTTGTATTATTTTTACTCCAGACTTCCAACATTGGCATTTTCCACACCTCCTTATGAACAGTACAGCTGTCATTTTTCACATCTAACAAAATGTGTTTTCACACTTCAGCACAGAATAGCACGGCGCTGTGGAAATCAGTGTTTGTGACACATTAAGAAAATCACAATGACAGTGTTCATGAGCAGAGGTCCTAAAATGCCTATAAAATTTGGTGATGAAAGTCCATAAAATGACTGCGTTATGAGCATGCGTTGTGCAATTTCCACGCATGCTCATAACTTCACAAATTTGTAATATTTTCAATCCAGATTTTCAACATTGGCATTTTTCCACACCTCCTTATGAACAGTACAGCTGTCATTTTTCACATCCTGCCCAAAATGTGTTTTCGAGCTTCTGATGCAGAATAGCATGGTTGCTGTGAGAAGTCAATGTTCGGGACAGATTAAAAAAAATCATAGTGATACTGTTCCTAAGCAGAGGTGCTAAAATGCCTATGTTGAAAATTTAGTGACAAAAGTCCATGAAATGACTGTGTTATGAGCATAAGTTGAGCAGTTTTCATGCACCCTCATAATTTTGTGCATTTATAATATTTTCTCCCGATTTTCAACATTGGCATTTTTCACACCTCCTTATGAACAGTACAGCTGTCATTGCACATCTGGTGCTCAATAATGCTGTCGCTGTGGGAAATCAATGTTCGGGACAGATTAAGAAAATCATAGTGACAGTGTTCATGAGCAGAGGTCACAAATGCCCATGATGAAAATTTGGTGAAAAAATTCCACTAAATGACTGTGTTATGCGCATGCGCTGTGCAGTTTCCAAGTAAGCCCAGAAGTTCAAGCATTTTTAATATTTTCACTACAGATTTTCAACATTGCCATCTCTTCACACCTCCCTAAGAATGGTATGACTGTTATTCTTCACATCCTGCCCGATCTGTGTTTTCATGCATCTGGCTCAGAATGGCATGGTCACTGTAGGAACTCAAAGTTCGGGACACGTTAACAAAATCACAGTGCCACTGTTCATGAGAAGAGGTCCCAAATGCTTTCATGAGGTGGGAGTCACAAAAAGGCCATGTTGAAAATCTGTAGTTCAAATACCAACAAACGCCGGGCTATTAGGGTTTCTAACCATAACGTGCCACCCTATACAGACTGACAGGCATCAAGGGTGTGCCTTTGGATTGCCAACTGTAATACTCATGTCATTCCACCCCCACCCCACTACCCAGCAGCCAGTGACAGGCATCGAGGTGTGCTTTGGACTCTTCAGCCCCAGAGTTCACCCCATTCTTCTAAACTGTACCCTTTTCAGCGTATGTCCTTATGGAGTGGGGTGACTGTAAAGCTGAACACCCAAAGGCACAACGCAACATGTGTCAGTGTCTGCAGGATAGGGTGAAGTGAAATGGCATGAATGTTATGGGCGACGATCCAAATACATATCCCAATGCCTGGCTGTCTCTGCAGGGTGGAGGTGGGGTTGGCGTGAAGTTCAATACTTCACTGCCATTCCTATTCTGCATCTGTCTAACTCCTGCATTTCCAGTGCTAATACCAGCAAGCAAACATTCAGCATTGACAGATGCTTGTTACTTTTGTGAAACTGAAACCCAGTCAAGTGAAAAATAAAATGTCTGTAAAACTGAATAGATGAAGAACTGATTTTACAAAAGAACAATACAGAAATAGTCTTTTCTCCTTGGGAGAAGTTTTGAATGCAGTCATATTTCCTTGGTCAAACAGAATTTGATGATCAGCCCAACTAATGTACTGTATCAATGAGAGATAGTGAGAGGGTCGGGGGGGGAAGAGGAGAGGGGAGAGAGAGATAGAGAGAGAGAGAGAGAATTGTAACTGTCAACATTTTGGAAACAGCAGGGCATCTGACACAAACACACACACACAAAAAAACTGACTGTGTGAACATGAGTGACTGCTAACAATCAGATTTCATAATGCAGTGCAAACTGTCTCAGTGTCTTCCACTAAAATTTGCATTTTTTTTTCCTTTTCTCTCCAGTCACCAACCCCTGGACCCTCCTTCAGACATCACCCAGCAACTTCTGCCCTGCCTGAGACCCTCTCTACCTGGGGACCCCCAGACTTCCAACTGACCCATGACACATCCTGAGGCAACCCCCCAGTTTGCACCCCTGAGGTGGTGCCATCTTCTGCTCCTCAGAACTTCCTTACCAGTATTCAATGGTCTGCAGGTGGAGGTGAAGATTGGAGGTAATTGGGACCCAGAAGGGCAGGATCCAGTGGTGAGCATGGGCTATGGTGTGATGTCATCTATGCAGTTCTTGGGGCTTTTCATTGTTCTTGAGCATGATACAACCCCCCCCATCAGTGAATACGGACGTGCAATGATTTATAGGGGGAGGTGCACACGTTCCCATATGTGTCTCACTGACATCTGCCGTAGCCTACCATCCCCTGCTATGGAGAGCTATTGATGCAGTACCTCCTAGCCACCACTGAGAGGTGAACTGTTGCTGAAGCCCTCTACCTATCCACCCCAGAGTTGATAAGCAGTCCATCAGATGCTTGAACCTTCTACCCAGGACCACCCTCCAATGCACTTGCCTTGCTCCTGAACCCAGGTCATCGGTGCAGCAAGTGATAGTGCTACTGCTGTGCAAGCAGGCCAGCTCTAAAATCCGCATGTTGATTAGTCAAGCCAATGTCTTTTTTGGGTAGTAAATGCCCTTAAAATGTGCCTAAAGTTCATTCTGACAATTAATTGCTATGGCCACAATAAAGAACCTTGCAACAACTAATACAGTTTTGGTTTAGACAATTTGAAAATGAAAAAAGTTCATAATACTAATAGGGGCTAATGATGAGGGCTTTGCTGGAGGACAATGACTTGAGGGTGATTAAAGGCACTCGGCTATGCCTTTGGCCTAAATCTCCTCCCTTGGGTCATTATCCTCCAGGAATGGTGGTCAGCCCTTATTATTTAGGTAAAAGACAATGATTTTGTATTTATTCACTCTTTTGTTATTGTTTCTGCTTTCAGAAGCAGTACATTAGAGACCAGAGTGGTACAGCCAGCCAAAGCTACCCCTGCTGGATCCATTTTCACCTGAGTCAGGAAAAGGGGATGGGCCTGTGAACTAGGAAAGAAGTCTCAGTTTTTTTCCCCAGATCCATTTTGTTTCTGATTTCAGAACCAGTGAATTAGGGATAGAAGAGGGTAGAGCCAGCTAAAGCTCATGAGGTTTAGTAGGGAGCAAGTCTGTTGCAAGGACTGTGGAGCAATTTTCTCCAGGGTTTCACTATGGAGGATGGATTAATACCCCTTCTGCAGGATCTTTGCAGAGCTCCACACTCAGTTAATAACAGTGAGGAAAGAGATATCTCTTCCATAGTACATGCTCAGCTGGAGCTTATACCCCACACCCCACTCCCCCAGAGTCCCCATGGTTAGGGGGGGAGGAGAATGGTGAGGAGGAGGAGGGGGAAGGGTAGCAGGGGAAGCCACAAAAGGTCAACCAACCCAACAACATCCCACATAGAAATCGCGTTGCACCTCTGGAGAAGACTCAGGTACATGACTCCACCAGGGAGGGACTTTGTGTCTGGAGAATTGGGAATGATAACCTGGTGGCTCCCAGTGGTGAGAGTAAGAAGAACACACCTAGGAGAGTCTTAGTGGTCAAGGATTCTATGATCTGGTGAGTAGAGAGGGTGGTGAGTGTGGGCATAGGGTTAGGTGATAGTCATGTGCCTTCCTGGGGCATTGGCCATCTGGGTTATAGACAGAATTGGGAGATAGTGCAGAGGAGGGGAGTCTGTGTGTGCTGGCATACTTGGGTGCTAATGATCAGGTGAACCAGCCTGTGGAACAAGAGAAGCAGAACTGTCACAGGCTGGTGTACAGGCAGCCTGGGACACTCAGCCTCTCTGACCTTTTCTGAGGTCCTCCCTGTGTGGAGTGTGTGTGTGTGGGGGGCAGAGTAAAGAGGGAAAAGACAGAGAAATTAAATGGCTGGTTAAAGAGATGGTGGAAGGAGAAGGATAACACTTTGGGGAGGGGAACTTCTGTGACAGAAGGCTCTCCAATAGCTTTTACCTGGACAAACATGCTGGGGAAGAAGTCTAATGCTTACATTACACAATTAAACTGACTGCAGGGGACACTGAGGCTAGGGAAACCACGGTAAAAGGAGTGAGGGAGAGGAACCTAATTAGTGCTTCCCTTATACTGGGGTAGGGTGTGTAAAATAAGGATACGGTTCAAATAGAAGTAGTGGAAGAGGCAAAGGGGAGAAGGCTGTCAGGGTCAGCAAGTAATAGGAAAATGAAGATTGTAAGGCAAATGAAAAGGAATACAGGTGTAGGATCACAAATCAGCAAAAATGGATCTGGAGCTAATTGGAAGGGGTCTGATTAATGTCATGAGCTTGGGTAATAAAGCCAGTGAGCTACAGGCATTGGTGGCAGACACTGAGGTGGGTCTTATATCGTCACAGAAACCTGGGCAGAGAATAATGACTGGGACTTGTCTGTCCCAGGTTACACAGAGTTTTAGACAGGATAGCAAGAAAAGCAAAGGAGGACATTGCCCCATATTTCAGGGAAAGGACAGAGGCCGTGGAAGACAAACACATCAGGAGGAGCGAAGTGAAGTCACTTTTGGTTTACCTCATGGTGCCCTCAGGCAAGAAAATACTGATGGGGGTGGTCAACAGACCACCAGGACAGGACAAAGGGAAGAGAGATATAGAGAGCTCAGGGAAGAGCTGGCAAGGGAGAGAAAAAGGGGAAAATGGTGGTGGTGATCTAAACCTGCCAAATATCAACTGGGTTATTACAGAAGTCATGTCCACCAGATGTCATGTCCAAATGGATACATTGTGGGACTGTCTGCTGCTGGAGCTGGTTAAGGACCCCATTAGACAGGTGCCCATTCTCTATTTGGTGCTCACCAACTTGAGATGGTGAGTGGTGTGAGGGTAGGGGAACCACTGGGGTCCAATTACCATTACTCTGTTTGATGCAGTCTGGAACTTGGGACTAGAATGACCCTTTCAAAAACAGAACTTCTAGATTTTAGAAGAGCAGACTTCAACTGGATGAGGAAGCTGAACTGAGACAAACTGAGAGAAACAATTCCTGAGGCAACTAAATCATGCACGAGAATTTAGGCAGGAGTAGTTCAGTAGAATTATTGGCACAATGCTAGCCAGCAAGGCTTTACAATTCATAGATTCTGTCAGAAGATAAGGACCTCCTGACCCACCCAGTGTGCTCATAAAATCCCCCCTAATAGTGCTATCCAAGCCACATGAATGCATGAAGTTCTTAAAGTACACCAGCCTTCCACTTTTGCTGCCGGCACATACACCAACCACCCATTCTCACTGTCAGCAGTGGAAACTTAGTGTACTTGATCCACTCCATGTTTTCATGGTCAAGCCTTGCCGGCTAGCATTGTGCCTTTTTTGCTGACAGCTCCATGATTCGAGGAGTTGATACCTATCTCCAGCCAGAGGTAATGGTCAGATGTCTCCTAGGTACATTAGCATGGAGAGAAACTGACCGCATTGCTAAAATTGTACAGGAACCAGGAGAAAACATTGACATCCTGGTATACATAGGGACGATCTCACCAGCCGGTCAGTTGTGGAGACCAAGGAACACCTGACCGGGCTGGGTGACAAACTGTCATCCATTTCGTCCGGCATCTCCTTCTCTGAGATCCTGCCAGTCTTGCAGAATGGGGAAGATGGACGGAAGGTCAGAGAAGGGGATATAATAGAGCTAAACATGTGATTCAAGGGCCGGTGCCAGGAAAAAGGACACAAATATGTAGGGAATTGGCAAGAGTTTTGGGAGGGAAAGTTCTTTAAAATTGATGGACTGCATCTGACTAAGAAGGGAGTCTGCATTGGGGCAGAGGTTTGACATCTTTGCAGAAAATTTAAACTAATAAATGGAGAGATGGGTGCAGCACCCGATACGTTGAATGGGAAGAACACCCCTCCCCCCCTCCTCAGCTAGTGGTCAAACAGGAGTTCAGCATGTTTGTAGTTCATTTGCATCACCAGGTATGAAAACAGGTCCGGCTCCCCATACAATGCACGGGGGAAATGCCAGACCTCACCCAACAACTAACACACCAAAATCTGGTCAATGGAAAATCATGTACACAAATGCTTGCAGTCTGCGAAACAAGATCCCAGACCTGCGGTCAATTATGACAGAGGCTAAACTGGACATAGTAGCCATTAGCGAGACAGGGTTTACCAGTAACCACACTTGGGAGACTTCGGTACCAGGCTATGTACTGTTCAGAAGAGACCAAGGAGCAAAAAGGAGGGGGGGGTGGAGTGGCCCTTTATGTCTATGGAAATATCAAAGTTACAGGAATTCAGAATACACATAAGGAGCCAGAAGAACTGTGGGTCACCCTGGAAGCAGGAAATGGGACAGCCATATGAACTGGGGTTGTCTACAGACACATTACTGTTAGAAGATATACAAAACATGACAGCTAAAGGGGAGGTTCTGAGAATTGGAGACTTCAACATGCCAGATACAGATTGGTCAATACCAGCAGGAACATCTGCCAGAACTAGACACATAGTGGATTCCTTAAAGGGGGAGGGCCTCAAACAACTGGTACAACAACCCACAAGAGACAGGGCTATCCTAGATCTAGTACTTACTAACAGGGAAAGGATCACAGATCTCCAGGTAGAAGGTCACCTGGGGCCTGTGACCATCACATGGTATGGTTCAATTTGGTCACTAGAAATAAATCATCCAATCCAAGGCAAAAATATGGGACTTCAGAGGAGCTGACTTTGATAAGATGGCCAATAGAGTTAAGTTTGCCTGGCAAAAAAAAATACAGGTGAGGGGTACAGGCAAAGTGGGCAAGCATTAAGGATGCAATACTTAAAGCAACATCCCATTGTGTTAGAGAGAAAAGGAAGTGCAAAAAAAGAAGGAAACCACTTTGGTTCTCAAAAACAGTAGCAGAAAAGGTCAGAGCCAAAATACCGGCCATCAGGAAATATAATGGAACTCAGTGGGATGAAGATAGGGAGGTATACCAAACTTCCCTAAGGGAAGCAGGGAAGGCAGTAAGGCAGGCAAAGGCCCAAACTGAGGAAACACTAGCACAAACAGTAAAAGAAGGTGACAAGACTTTCTATAGATACATTAGTGAAAGGAGAAAATCCAGATGGGGTATTGCTAAGATCAAAGGGGATAAGGAACTGTGTGAGGAGGACCATGTAAAGCATCTATCCTAAATAGATACTTCTGCTCAGTATTTACTGAAGAGAAGGTAGGGCAGGGCCCACAGCTCAGCACCATGGACACAGGGGGGACGGAAGTGTGCACTAGTCCCTTCACAAAAGAAAGGGTCCTACGAGAGCTCAATAAGCTCAGGGTGGACAAGGCAATGGGACCTGATGGCATACATCCCGGGGAACTATAGGAGGTAAAGGTGGAACTAGCAGACCCATTATCAGAACTGTTTAGTGAGTCTCTGTGCACAGGAGAGGTCCTAGAAGACTGGAGAAGGGCTCATGTGATCCTGCTCTACAAGAGTGGTAGCAGGGAGGAGGCAGGGAACTACAGACTAGTCAGTCTTACCTCATTATCGGCAAGATTATGGAGGTACTCCTTAAGGAAAGGATAGTGCAACACCTGGAATTCATAGGAGCACAGGATCCAAGACAGCATGGGTTTACAACAGGAAGGTCCTGTCAAACGAATCTCATAGATTTCTTTGACTGGGTAGCCAGAGTGGTGGACCAAGGGAGAGCAGTTTATGTCGCCTACCTTGACTTCAGCAAAGCTTTCAATACTGTTCCACATAGAAGATTGATTAATAAGCTGGGTAGGCTTGGGTGGGTCAGAAGTTGCTCAACTGGGTGGCAAACTGGTTGATGGGGAGAAAACAGAGAGTGGTGGTAAACAGTTTACAGTCAGAAGAGATGCAAGTCACAAGTGGGGTACCTCAGGGATCAGTCCTGGGGCCAGTCCTCTTCAATATCTTCATCAGTGACATTGCAGACAGATTGGAGGGTAAGGTGTGTCTATTTGCAGATGACACCTAGATCTGCAACAGAGTAGATGATCCAGATAGGGTGGGCAGAATGAGAAGAAATCTGGATAAACTGGCAAAATGGTCAGAAGAGTGGCAACTAAGGTTTAAAGCAAAGAAGTGCCATGAACATAGGGAAGAGAAACCCTGAAGTGACCTATAGGCTGGGAGGGAAGTTGCTGGCAGTCAAAGGGGAAGAAAGAGACTTGGGCATCATCATCACAGATGACCTGAAATCATCCAAGCAGACCACTAAGCAGTAGGTAAGGTTAGGATGATGTTGGGAGTGTATTAGTAGGGGTATCACAAGTCGTAAGAGGGAGGTAATAATCTCTCTTTACAAGACACTGGTTAGGCCTCATCTGGAGTACTGTGTGCAGTACTGGAAACCACACTTTCACAAGGACATTTTTTTATTTTTATTTTTATTTTAGTTTTTGTTGACCGGGTAAGTGCACTAGACAAATCCTGCCTATTTTCAGGCATGACCCGGGGAAGGGGGATACAGGTGAATGCCAACTGACTTTGAACCAGAATAAGCTGTTGGTGGTATTTTTAGTGAATGTGAAAGTTAACCAAATTAAGGCAGTCCAGAGAAGGGCAACCAAAATGGTGCAGGGACTGCATCAGAAAACATATGAGGACAGATTAACAGAGCTCAATATGTGTACCCAAGAGCAAAGGAAGGAGAGAGGTGATATTATCAAAACATTCAAACACCTTAAGGGCATTAACAAGGTGAAAGAGTCTAACATGTTTCAATATAAGAAAAATAGGACAAGAGGACACAGCATGAGATTAGAGGGAGGCTGATTAAGGTGTGATGTGAGGAAGTTCTTTTTCACAGAATGGGTGGTGGATGCATGGAACGGCCTACCTCAGGAAGTGGTGGATATGAATACAGTGCAGGGCTTCAAACAGGCATGGGCTAGGCATTAAGGAGCACTACAGATGAGTATGAATAGATAAGCCATTGACAGAGCAAAGGCCGATGGCACATTCATAAAGTAGAAAAAGAAATGGGCAGACTGGATGAGACTTGTGGTCCTTATTTGCCGTCAACTTCTATGTTTCTATGTTTCTATGTCTCTATCTATGTATGATTGCTCGAATACAGGAAAAAATTATTGTACTAGTGCATAAACTGCGGTCAGATTCAGCAATTCATCCATATTTATGCCACATAGTGGCTAAGTGCTAGTTTATGTATAACCATCTCTGAGTGCATATCACCACCATTTTGGAAACAATAAATAGTCTTTTGATATAGTTTAACCAACCCTTTGATTTGCATTGTCCCCTCTTTCTTGTTTTGAGTTATTTAGACATTGAAAATGAAAAAATAATCCTCAGATAAGCACTGATCAATTTACTGTTGCACATGCATTTGCTGAATTTGGATATGGCGTGGCTGTAGATGTAGTGCTAGATGGCTTCACTTGGTATCAAACCCAGGCACATGAGGCATATAAATAACATTCTCAAAAGCCACCACCTCCTGACTAAAGGAAGACAATGAGTACTACATGTTGCAAGATTGCTCTGCTATCACCCCACCACACACACCTCTCGTTTACAGTGAAAGAAGTGTGATGCAGACAGCTTGAAAAAACTTCCCTACCTAGAGCAAGCGGTTGTGTGGTGTGGAGATTGAATGTTAGTCTCTTACAGGATCTGAGTGTCCTTCAGAATCTTGGTACAGTTTTAAACGACAATCTGTTATGTTCCTCCACAATTTCCCTATTCAGTGGTGGTCAGATACAAAACCGCTAGTACAGCTCTTTTTCAAAATGTTTCACCACAGTGCACTAATCAAAACAATACGGAATATATTTTTTAGGTTTATTATCACAACAGGCTGAACAAGGCTTTGATCTCACACCTCAGTTTAGTAACATCAAAATGGAATTTTGTCAGTACAATATGATAGGCAAAATCCTTAGAAATGGAACAACGGTTTGGTACACAGGAAGTAAATACCAGACTAACCCTTTAGATGATTGTTGTACCAGATTACATAAAGGAACATTTCTGAATTAAATGCTGGTAATTGGCAATTGCTTGTGGATAGTGCCTCTATTTTAAGGGAAATTGACAATTTCTTACATAACCAGAATAAGTGGCCAGTACTAGCAAAATCTGAGATTTTACAGATATTACAGGCAGCAGACTTGCCCAAGATAAAACTTTATGGTCTCAGGAATTAATACAACCTATACTAGCTACTGAATTGGAACTTGTTATTTCTCAACTTAAAACCAGGGTTGCACCAGGCTCAGATGGGTTGCCCAGTGAGCTGTAAAAAGTATTAGACCTGATGATCCCAAATTAAATATTACTTATTTTTCAAACCTTTTTGTCAAAAATGAATATTATGGAACAAATGAGTGAGGGTTTATTGACCTTGTTATATAAAAAGGTTTCAGGCCAGTAACATCATGGGACATGACATCGCCGGACACTTCAAGGCAGCAAACACATCACCGCATGCAATGTCGATGGTAGACTACAGTGCAGGTCAAGACACCACAGGATGGAGTACACACAGGCAGCAAACACTGCCCACTGTGAAAAACACCCAAAATGGCACAGCCCAACTGCAGGCATCAGCACCTGCGAACAGCATAGAGTAGCATGGGGAGGGAGCACGGCAGGGGTCAACCTCCATGGAGGTGGGTGGGACACAGGACAACTACCATAGGTGCCAACAGGCATGCCTACCCACAACAGAAGCACCACCCAGAGGGAACAACAGGTGGCCATGGTGCAGCGGAAGTGTGGGAGTGGACAGGTGGATCAGGAACAGTAGCAGGAATTCCATGCAGCCCAGCAGTGGCCCCATGGTGACTGCAACCACACTACAGCATGCCCTCAGCACCATACAGGAGAGGGTATGTGTGCCAGGGTCAGAAGGCACCAGGCACAAGCAACAGCCATGGTCTGAGGGCCAGAGAGGTACATCGAGGTGGCCAAACACAGACCCTGCCACCACACCACAGCAACCTGAATGATGGCAACCCTCCCTCCTTAGCTGTTGATGGCTATCCCAGTGCCTCCCTGCAGCTGGAACACATCCAAAATGATGACTGTGCATCGTCACTCCCACCCTCCCATATCCTCCAGTGGTCTGCCCACCTCACACCTGCCAGTACTTCCACGCCTTGTCCTTCGGGCACTCACTGCAGCCATTGCCCTGTGCTGCCATCACCCCACCTTGCATCCAGCGCATTGCTCAGGCTCTGATCAGCAGGGGTCTGTCTCTGTGGTTGCACAAGTTGGTGTGTGGTTCTGTACTGTCCCCTGATACACTGCACTGTATTGGGCCTGTATGGGGTGGTTTGTGGCTGTACCATCACACTGGCACTGTGGCCAGGCTCCTAGTTGCCCACCCTGGTGGGTCCATCTCACCCTGTTTAGTCTCCTTCTGCCACACATTACATCGCCGCTGCACCATTGTGGGTAGCGGTATTCACCATGGCAGCACTTCTTTTCTGTATTGTTGTGTGCGCCACAATGTTTTGTCCTGCACTGTTCTTTCTGAGGTGTTGTGCTCATGGTGTTTTGTCTGATGTTAATGGACTGAAGCTATAAAAATGGAGGCCATACTGACCTTAACAACTGGAGGCAAATGACACTTTTAAGTACGGACTTTAAGATTCTGATTAAATTATTAAGCATATGGTTAGCTAAGGTTCTGGGTTCAATAATGCATTATTCACAATTTTGTTCAGTTCCTAGACATCGGATTACAGATGCTTTACTGCTCATTCAAGACATTTTGTATAAGACGGATATAAAAGAAACTGAGAGCTATTTGATAAATTTGGACCAATCAAAGGCATTTGATAGAGTGTCACATACTTATTTATGGCAATGTCTGATAACTTACTGGTTTCCACAGCAATTTATCAGTTGGATACAGTTATTCAAAGGCATTTGTTCAACCTTATGATAACTAATGGGTGAGAGAGAAATGTTATGTTCAGGTAGGGGTATGTCAAGGATGCCCCATTAGACCACTTTTATATATTATTGCTATGGACCCTTTAATTAGGATAATTAATATTTCCCAAATATACAGGGTATAAATTATCAAGGAGGTTTAATATTAAATCTATTGCTTAAACAGATGATCTGGTACTAACTGTTCAAAATACAAAGTCTGGCAGCCGGTCTTGCCAGCTGATACAGGCATTGTCAGGGATGATTGGAGCAGCTATAAATACAAAAAAAGAGTAGTTGTATCCCAGTTTAATTTACTAATGACCTAGAAGAAAGGTTGGGAGAAATTATCATTGTTAGGCAGCCTTGTAAAATTTTGGGAGTTTATTTTGGCCATGGAGATATGCAAACCTATAACTGGGATATGCAATTGGAAAAAAGGTCAAAATATATTTAAAAACTGGAACAAATGGCATATGAGTAAGGAAAAGCAGGTGTATCTGCTTAAAACCTTTTTGATTGATGTGTTTTTTATATCTTAGCAATGTGTTCCCCATCCCTAAGTATAGAGAAACAGTAATATTGTCATGTTTTTTTTTCTTGTTTATGGGGCAGTTGCATGAACCCCATAAAGAGATCAGTAACATATTTATCAAGGAAGGAAAGAGGTGTTGGAATGCTAAACCCCCTAGTATTGTTTTGGTCTGTTTTCTTCTATATTCATTAAATTCCCTTATTGAAACAGTCTGGAGCTAATTGGACCTTGTGAGCATTTCATTTGGTCATGGATATACTAAAATAATGGGAGATAAATCAGTTTCAATACAAAAATAAACATAAATATAAATTAAATCAGTGGTGGACAGCTTGTTTTGATTATTTAAAAAAATGGAAAATGACTAGTCAAGGGTTATTGACTATCTCAAAGAAATGCCAGTACACCCAAATAGTAAGGGATAATTATCCAGCTTTTCCCTTTGAACATTATTGCCTGTCGGTTCAAATCTCTATTAAAGCTGTTTTGACAGAAACTAGAATCTCCCAGAAAATGCAAGATGTAGTATGGCTGGGAGTTCATGGGAAAATTAACATTAGGACTAATCATAAGTATAAAAAAATCATAGAATGGTATTCCCCCAGAGATACATGCATGACAGAATTAAAAGCAATGGATCATTTATGCCTTCAGTGTCTCTACATTGTGGAATTCTGGTCCATTTTGGCTGTACAATGGCACACAAATGATTTTGGTGGTATTAATTCAGATATGCTTTATAGAGGTTGTAGTCCACAAATATGATTAAAATATAATGATAGTAGTCTCAGAGAAGTCTTGTGCAAAATTGGAATATTTCACCAGGTGAAATATTTAGTGAAGAATGCGCATTACACAAAATATTTTGCATTTCACCTGGTTTGTGAGTGACATTTCACCCCAAGCAAGCAAAATTGCACCTGTGGGAGAAATTCCATCACTGCACGCAAAATTTCACCATTTTTGGTGGAATTTCATCACTAGTGTGAAATTTCGCCATTGTTGGTGGACTGCTCAGAGAGTGAAAATGCAGGAAAATTGCAAAATTATGCCACATTTTCACAAAACATTTCACACAGCAAAATTGCTGACTTTGCTGCAATTTTGTAGGTGAAATTTAATTTCACAACATCTCTATCTCAAAGTTCTGATGGCTATTTTTTTTGTACTGGATTTGGCAAAGCCAGTGCAAACTGGTATTGCAACAACAATGTCCCCTAGAACTATTCTTCATTATTAAAATTGAATTACAGAATATTAAATGATGTGAATGTGGTATAGTTAGTATTAAAACATGGCAGGATAGATGATACCCCTTTAAATGGCTTGAGCCATAGGTCATTTCATGTCCCTTTTAAAATATTTTTGGCCATTATTGTATTATAAGTTATATGTATTGCTATAGGGAATTATCTGTACAAAATGTGTGCATATGGTCTAAAAATATATTTTAAGTTGTTCTTTTTATTTATTTGATTGTTTTAGTAATACTGGGGGACATTCCTGTAGAGTATCACCTGTGGTGTTATGTGGAGCAATAGGTTGTACTAATAAGGCTCAGCTGCCCAGGAGTTTATCCAGGTAAATAAATAGTGCTTGAAGTAAGTATCTATAGATGACAGTAGCTTATTTTAACATGAAGTAAAATGTTTCATTTTAGTTTTGGATTTCTCCATTTTTTCCTTTTGTATTTGATATTGTTATGCTAATACATCCTGTCTTTC
Organism: Neoceratodus forsteri; assembly: GCA_016271365.2. Lineage (NCBI taxonomy): Eukaryota > Metazoa > Chordata > Ceratodontiformes > Ceratodontidae > Neoceratodus > Neoceratodus forsteri. Next base: position 1,301,079,823 of record CM057458.1, on the reverse strand, counting down.
AAAGGATGAATGTTCTTACCTATATAAAGAGAGGGACAGTTGCACCATAATGCGTGCATCTAGAGATGTTGCAAAGTTTTACCTCACTGGAGAAGTTGCAGCAAGATTGTGAAATTTGCTTCATAAAGTTTCCATTTTGCAACTCCACCTAACTTCACCTAAACGATGAAGTTAAGGTGAAGTTAAGTGGGTTAGATGATTTTAAGTCAGTTCGCCTAGAAAAGAGCAGCTTTGTTCTTTGTAATAACTTTTGCAAGTCAGCACTTTTATTAATTTGCAAATTAATTAGAATTTATTTGTGAAGCTTAATTTTATTCACATTGCCCATCTCTACATGAATCACAAGTGGTGCACAGCAGGTTATAAACTGGCGTACTTCATCATGTGACCCATTCATAGGACTAGTGAATATGGTGCTTTGTTCATGAATTTACACTGGTGAAACTGGTGGCAACTGACAGGGTTGGCAAGGAAAACTGTTGGTGGCATGCCTCTATGGGACGAAAAATGGCTCCTAACTTCCTTATCTCCAGTGCTCTCTTCCTTGCTGTAAACAACTCAAGGGGAATTACTCACGACACCTTTGAGATCCTCATCTGCTTTTAGAACACATCAATATATTTTGATAGTTCCTGCTATTTTAGGGCCAATAGGATTAAACTCAGTAATGAAGTTAACTTGTTTCTTACAGGAAGTATCATGTAACTTAGGTGTCAAAAGGGAGCCATGGACTTGAGAAAGAGCATGGCTATTAACTTCCTTGAGAAGCTGAGAAGCATAACCTCTATCAATGAAACAACCCTGTAACTCATCAGCTTGATAAAGGTATGTGGCTTCAGTGGAACTGGTTCTTCCTAACCTCAGAAACTGTCCTTTGGGGATACCATGAAAGTAAGAGATGGGGAGGATGACAGTTGTCATAACTCAACAAGGTGCTACCTGCTAAGGTTTCCTATAGCTGTTAGTTATTATACATCAATCTGCAAACAATAAGCTTGAGATCCAAAATGTTACCAAAATTGTATCAATATGATAAGAAAATGTAAATTATAGTCATTATAATTGAGATTACCAACAAAATCACTGGCCTCAACTAAAGAAAAGCCCTCCCTGCCTTAGTTTCCCCTGCCAGATGCATAGGACATCATTAATGTACTACTCTAGTACCTGATCCTGTCAGAGTACCTGCCTCTTTCAGAAGACAGAAGGGTTTTGCTCCATTAAGATTTTCTACATTTAAGCCTGTACCAGCACCTGAGCTCACTCCTCTGCCTAACATAGAACTTGTAGGGGTTCAAAGCAATGAGGTTTTGTCAGCCTGTTTTTTGTCATTAGACAGCCCAATAAAGCCCCCACACTTGCATTTAGTTCATTTTGTTAGCAGCTTCTGCTTGGGCAGCTACTTGGTTCTCTGTTGGCAGTTTGTTTTAGATGCTGCATCTCTCCCTCCTGAGTGCAGCGTGTTTTGTTATTTCTGCAATGGTTATTTAACCCAGGCAGCATAGATGCCACTACATGTAATCTGAAGCTACTCGGCTAACTTTAATTTCAGATTCTGCCTGATATTACTAGTGTGGCTTTGATATATGAATGTAGCTTTCTCGCTTGCTACTTACTATTATTTTTTTTGGTGTGTGTGTGTTAGTATTCGTTTTTTTTGTCCTCCTCGAGCTGCACACTTCTGTAGTTGGGTTTGTCCTGTGGAATCACTCTGAACACTCACTGTGATTTTTCGGTAGCTACTTTACTGTTTAACTTTACAGGATGAGCAGTGATGAGTCTGAAATGTAGACTATATTGAGAATCTGGCAGTTACTTGCAACAGGAAACACGCTCCAGAAAAGGGGTTACAATGAACAGCTGATCTGATTGAGTAATGCAAACAAGCAGGAGACATTGTTACTGAGGAATTCAAAGCAGCACCTGACCTCTCAGCCAGCCAGAATGATTTGATTAACTGATTAGAAAGGCTCATTGCATTTGAAACTAATTTGTAGTACACTTTATTGTGTCTATAATTATAATGTATAAGGACACTAATCAGTTACCCAGAGGACTACACATAGATAAAGGAATGGCATGAGGGTTCTATAAAGACTGTGACCAAAAAAGGTAGGAGAGCACTTTAGACAAATGTTCCTCCACCCTTATTAATATTCTCCTTGTTCAAAACACTGAAAAACATTGGGAGATACTATCAGAAACTGAACATACAGAAGAGGAACTGTTATAGTCTAAACAAACTGAAGAGTTTGAAGAACTTAACAAAAAACTTCATGATAAAATTGTGTCACATGAAAAGCAGATAACAGCAAAACAACAGCACCAATTTATATGAGATACAACAGACTATAAAATAATAAATTCTGTCGGAGAAATAAGATTTCTCAGTCTGAGGCCCAAGGAGATCATGCAGCAGAAAATCAAGATTGTGCAGCAAGAACAGAAGTGTGAATTCCAACAGACTAAATTCAACTCAGTCATCTAATTTTCAAAATAAAGTGAGTTATTTTTAAAGAAGGAATTCCTAAATAGACACAAGATGATGCATATGCATGGGAGCCATATGATTTATTCAGCCATACCCAAGACCACATTAAAAGGGACAAAACTAGATGGGAACGCAGTAGCAGCAAAACAAACAACCGAAAACAGCAGTCTGATCCCCACCCAAGCAACATATATTCTGCAAATGAAAGACAAGGCCTAGGTATTTTGATATTGAATTAACTACAGCACAGGCTTCTTTTTTATCTAGAGGACTATCTTTTTCCTGAACCTCATATAGATAATTTTTCCATTTATCTTGATCTTGAGAAGACCTTCAGAAAACTTAGGTTAAAATGTTTTGGCCATAAACAAACAATGGAGGCTTACTATTACTAATAGTTAGGCTGGCAATACAGCCTAGAGGTTACAGTAACTAGCTGTGAATGAGCTTGGTACATCCAGCAGACCTGAGTTTGATTCCCACAACCTCCACTTGCGTACTGTGTAACTCTGAGCAAGTCACTTAACTTCCCCAAAGCTCCCAGGTCATGCTTGAAAACAGGCAGTAGTGCCTAGCGAGCCTTACCTGGTTACCAAAAACTAAAATAAAAATAAGTATTCACGACCTTCAAACTTACTCAACAGTAAATTCACCACCACCTGCAAATCTTGTTGAATTTACCCTTAGTACCATTGGGTCTAAAATTCTTAAACTGCTAGCTCTGCCATCATTTCTGATGCTGAGCCAGCTACTGAAGCTGCTTGTCACTACAGAGTAGCTGGGACCCAGACTGGGTCCTGAGAATTTTGAAACCATCGATCAGAGTGCAGCTTATATAATATAATAATGAGACTTACAGACATAAAAGTCATGCACAGACCATGTTGTGAAGTGCAAGAAAATTCACTTTATTAAAGCTTCAGGCAGACCAAGTGATGTGCAGGCAAATGGGGGAAAAATAATGTTTTGTGCATATACCGGGTGCTTAATCATGGGAATAGTTGCATCTCAGAAACAATCCAGTTCATACTGTACATGTCACATGATAAACAGGTTGTCAATTCATGTTAAAAAAGTGCAAAACAAGCTAAAATAAAAAAATTAAAAAATGCAAAAAATAAAAGAGAATGGTTAAAAACATACAGATATGCTAGGCAGTAATATTAATACAAAGAGGTCCATGTAGTAATAACTTCATGCATGTTATAATTGTAAAAAACTGCCTAGCAGTCACTCCAGCTGAAGTCAGTCACCTAATCAGGGCTCTCCCTAACTCTAGCTGTGCAGGGGCGATGGCCCCATCCCCAGCTCCTGAAACTATCCACTGCCTTGATTGTGAACCCCTAGCTTCTATTTAATATATCCCTGTCCACCTCCTCCTTCCTCCTGCTCTGGAAACAGATCACAGTAGTTCCCATCCATGTATCTATTGACCCTAAGAGGTCATGGATAGCTACAGGCCTGTATCTATTCTCTTGCACCAGACCACATAATTAAACATGGGCTGCTCTCTACCAATCAACATGGTTTCCACAAGGACTTCAGTACTACCTCAGCACTAGTCTGCTTCACCAACCAAGTACTTAGAGCAATGATGAGAACAAGCTCACAGGGGCAATTTTCACTGATCTCTCTAAGGCATTTGACCTCAGATACCATGATCTCCTCCTACACAAACTCTGTTGATCTGGAATATATTTTATATGTGTATGGAAGTTATATTTCTCAAACAAAATCTAAATATTTTATTTATAAATGGTGCATAGAATTTGATGGATGTTGCTATGTGAAAAAAAAATCAAATTCATGTAAAATAATTTAGATATGAAATCTTATGTTATTGGGGATTACTTAAAACTGACTAAGTTTGGCAATAGTTAGATACTTAATATGGTTCATAATCTGGGATATAGAATATGGACAGGAAATATTTAGTGTAAGATGCAGGATAAAATAATCTTGAGTATTTTCTCGAGGTAAAATAATTGATATGGTAAGGACTCTTGGGTTAGAGTTTCAAGAAGGGTGGGTCAGGGCTCTGTAGGTTAACCACCCCTCTTTTATTTTAAGCAAAAGAATTTCGATAAATTTGGCCAACCAAAAAGATTTGGTTGCCCTCTAGGTGGGGAGGAATGTCACAGAGTGGCTCTGTGAGGTTTGAAATTCCAAGGTTAGTAATATGGGGCTAGAGAATTGTTTTCCTTTTCCTAGCACATATGGGAGTTTCCCAAGAGGAGGCAGTATAGTGCAGTGGTCTGGAGCTCTGAGCTGCAAATCTGTGATATCCAGCAGACCAGACCTGGGTTTGGGTTCCGCAGCTTCGCTTGCATACTGTGTGACCCTGAGCGGTCGCTTGACCTCCTTGTGCTCCCAGGTCACTCCTGTAGAAGAGCTCAGCTTAGTGTGCTATACCTGGTTAAACAATAACTTCATTGTCCTGATTATACTGAGTGTGGATAAGAGAAAGGAGATTCCCGCCCCGTAGCAAAAGCAGTAGTGCTTTCCTACTACATTTAGAGTTATGGTAGAGACTTAGGTGGGAAATTATGTTTGGGGACTAAATGGTTGTAAAAGCTGTTTTCAGGCTAGGTGGGTGTTTTGCTAGCTGTTTAGTACTTTGGTTCTGGGCTGCTTTAACAGGAAGCCACATTCGACTATCAGCATGGCTGTGAAGGCATTTAGCCTTCTAATACTGTTTAAATGGAATGACTTTATTCTAAAATTATTAGGACAGCTCTGAATATCCTCCGGATGGAGGTTGCTTAATTTTGAGTAGTTCTGAGATTTTCTTAGATCGAGGAGTTCTGACGTTTTGGGCATTTTGGAGCCCTGAAATCTAATTACTTGTGGTTGCAGCTCACTATTAAGTGAAGGCTGGCCACAAGTGGTATTTGTGGTCATTATTAGGGAAATGGGTGATTTGTTACCCTGAGTTAGTGCAATTAGTAATTGCACTGTTGTGAGACATAAGGCTTATTAGCGCTTTAAAAACTTTAAGCTTTAGACATTTAAAATAAGGGATTTATTTCTGCTTACCTATTGAAGATGAATTCCCTTTGTTTTGTTTTGGCTTTGAAACCTGGGGTTTTCGGGTGTTTGTGGAGCTTTGAGTTGTGCTTCAACTGCCAGTCCTTGTTTGTTCTAGGAGCCGTTGGCCATGCACGCCTTCTTAAGTATTGTTGGGAAGGGTGGTGCTTTTCTTGTCTTGGAAAAGGAGTTTAAAATGTTCAGAACAGAAATAACTTATCTCTGAGTGAGGAATAAGTTACTAAATGAGTTTAAAATACATAAGCTTGTTGGAATAAAATAAAGGACTAGAATACAAGATAAAGTAATTAAAAGTTGTAAGTGAAGGTGGAGTTTGAAGGTCACCTGACTCTAGTTGGATATAAAAGGTGAACCTTTGACTCAGTAGGAGATTGTCAGCACAGATGGCTAGAGGTGAGATTCGTCAGAGAGGTGTAAACAGGTGGAGACTTAAATCCTGTTGTAGTGAGCCTAGATGTGTGCTCTAGATGCTGCTGAAAGTGCTCTATGGAGTTATTTGGAAAACTGTTTTGATTCATGTTCCAAATGGAAGATTTAAAACTGCCAGAATATCCTGTGTGAGGTTTATGCCTTTATATTGTCTCACCTAAAGACTTATAAAGAATGAGATGATGCCAGATGCTCTAATGTTTGCTATCGAAATTGAAGTGAAAAATGAGAAAAATACTGTGCCATTCTGATGTTATCCTGATATGAGTGATGTTTGAAAGAAGAATCAATTAAAATTGAAGAAAATTGCAAGAATTGGTGAGACATTTTTCCTTTAACTGCCACATAAACCTGCCCCTACCACAGACTCCTTGTAAATACCCCAAAAAAATGAAAACCATGCTTCTTGGGTAGAAACACATGCTTGCAAAATGCCCCAGGAGACAAACCAACTCCCTTCACATCCAGGACCCAGGCAGATAAACCCTTGAACAAGTCTCTAGCTACAAATACTTAGGAGTCACCTTGGATTCCTCCCTAACTTTCCAGGATCACATTGGGATGACCGTAAAATGGACCAACCAACAGCAGGATGCATGCTGTCACCTGAGATACCTCATGACTTCTGATGTGCACCTGGTAATTGGGCAGGGCACATTACTTCCACTACAAGATCACTGCTCCCCTGTCATATATCAAGCCTCTACTCACCAACTTGCCTGTCTCAATACTGCCTTAAACAGCATCTGTTAATTTGTACTACTAGCCCTGCTTAACGCTCACCACTGCTCTCTATATGCCTCATTCAGGTGGCTTCCCCTGCCCAGGCCTGATGGGACCGCTGCATGGGTACTCTCATCCATCAATACCTTAACACTGCTGCCTCATCCCCATTAGATAGATTTCTCACTTTTAAACAAGGCACAAGGGAACTGAGGTCCTCCTCCCAACCACTGCTTAACCACCCCCGGAACTATATGGACATGGGACAAAGAGTCTTTCCCATGGCTGCCCCAAAACTCTGGAATAGCCTTCCCATTTCAGTCCACTCATTATGCTGTCCACTTGCCTTCAGAACAAACTTGATAAGTACCCTGCTATCAGCCTCAGCCTGTAAGTACACCCCTTTGATTCCCAGCCTGGCAGTTGATCTGGTTAGTCATCTTTTGGTGTACTTTGCCTGTCAGCCCCGTAAATTATACACCTTCTCCCGAGTTTCGTATTGTTGTACTGATTCACTGTACTTATCTAAGTTTGACAGACCATCATAATATTGTAGATAAGTATTTTTCACTTTCTAACCCTGTTTTGTTTATAACTGCTACAATTTTGTTTCCCCCTGTTGTACCTTAACTGCCTTCATAATTAGTATTGGTTCCTGTAATTTTCTCTCCTCTGTTGCACTGTATCTTCCTGTACTGTTCCCTGATATTTTAGTCTATGGCTGGATGAGCCTCTGTGTGTAGTATTTGGTCAACATTTTGCAGTGCTCAAATGTGTTTTGTTTGTGTTGCATGCGTCTATATGTCCCAGGTAACACCTGAAATGGTCCCTGGGACCAGTGTACTTCCCTGGTTAACAAATGACAAAATTAAAAAAATAAAAATAGCAGTAGAACACTTTATATACATTGACAACATCTGGAAAAAATAAGTGGTTAAGCTGTATGAGATGTAATCAAGCCAAGCAACACAAATACTGCAATTTAACTTGACAGCTGAAGATGAAAGAAAACTGCATAAGTGTATAGCAATCAATATTATATATAAGCAGGAAAGCATAATAATAATACAAGATTTATAAATTATGCTAAACACAGCTACAATACACGATTTCATTTTAATAAAAAAAGTCATCAGTTCTACTTATTTGTTGAGACCAGGTGCTGGCAAGCTCTTAAGTAATAAATCCACACTGATCCCTTCAATAGGAAACCATCAAGTTGCCCCGGACTCAATCCTACCTCTCTGTCCCTAAAATGTAAAGACATGGCCTGGTCCTTTCCTGTTGTGTCTGGCCAGCGATTTTCTAAACCACCCTACTGATTTCACTTAAATGTTCCCAATTCTGATTTTAAACTTTTGTGCTATTTTTCCCACACAGAACTCATTACAAGTACACCGTGTAAGATAAATTACACTACCAGTGGATGAAATCATGAATCCAAAAAGTCTTAAGTACCCCGGCACACCACAAAAATCAGTATTTTTTAACAGAGGAACAGTGAATACAATTGCCACACTTGTTTGTGCCCATTGGTGGTTTGAGTAATCAGGTGCTCCCCCTGACAGTCGGCTAAACACTATTGATCAGTTTATCTGATAAATTTTGTCCTCTTCTGTAGACAAGTCTAGAAGGGTTATTGGTGTGTTTGTACAGAATGGCATCAGTTTGAAAAACAAAACAGTGTTTTTTGATGATTTCTGCCATACTGTGTTATTGGACTATGCAGATAGTAACAAACTGAAGTTGTTCAGTATTCTGCCTGCTATTCCAATCACTCAGTCGCAAAAGGGTGTCTTGATTGCTAGATTCAGCTTTCTGCATAGCAGCACTTGCTGTTATCTGAGAATATCAGATCCTCTGGAAAAACTATTCAACAGCTCACTAAAGACAGGGGGTGCATCCTAGACACACAAGAATGGCCAACATGGTTAGGCTACATAAAGGCGCGGGGATAAGGAACAGGCAGGGATCTACAGTCTGGTTACCTCACATCTGAACACAAAAATAACTTGGACACTCATCACCACATTTGTTGCTGACACCTTTGTCAAGTTTAAAAATAATTTATTTCATTTTAAAGCAAACCCACCTGACTCGCTTCAGGTTTCATACTGACCCTTTCCAAAGGCTAAGGTAGAATACAAAGCTGAACATTTATAATCAAAGACCACTGATGTCATAAGGGCATCACTTATTCAATCAATTCAAATGGATAGTTCAAAGCTAAACTGATTAATGCCAAAAGGACTGCAGCATACATACATTCTATTCGAACAGCTGTGAGAAGAGACATTCTAAAGAAACTATAATGTCAGATAATAAATACATCTTCATATAGCAATTAATACAATAAAAAATCATTATCAAAATTTTTTAAAATCTAATAAGGGCCAGCCCGGTAGCTAGAGGGCTGAGGCATTGGCGCTTTACCTCGCACCATGCCGGTGACCCGGGTTCGGGAACTGAATCAGGGCACTGGGGATCGGCAGGGGGAGGAGACGATTGAGCATCTGCATGACTGCTGTCCTCTCCTTAGGTGGGTAGCAGGGCTGCATTTCTCTGCAGTGGCCCCGGTGGAGACCGGGAGCACTGCATGAGTGTTGCAACAGGGAAAACATCAGAAAAAGTAAAAAAAAAAAAACACTTCAGGATTGGCCGTATGATAGTTGCCGGTCTGCCGATGCTTCCCAAACTCCCAAAGGAGCCATGTCCACCTCAGCAGTACCCTGGGGCCAAGAGAAAGAGTGTGCTGACTGTCCCCACTGATGCCTTCCACTTGGAGGAGAGGGACCCACCCGGTGAAGGGTTATGCCGAGTTACCCCAGGGATGCTTCGAGATCAGGTAAGGAGGCTTGAGGGATAGTAGGCAGTTGTCAGAGACCATGGCAGCCTGAAGGAGTGGTGGGTCCTGGAGCACATAGGGAGGAAAATAAATAATACAAAAAAAAAAACTAGTACAAGAAACAGTGCTGAAAAATAAATAAGACCATAAACAAAGAAATAGCAGCAAATAAATGGGAGGGGGTTAAAAAGAGAGACATTTTTGATTATTAAACTAAGGACATTCTACAAATGGAGGTGCTGGTGGACCTGCTGGAAGATCTGCACAGCACCTCACTGGAATCGGGATGTGTGCCACTGGACTGGAGGGTGGCACATGTAGTACCTTTACACAAGAGCAGACCAAGGGATGAACCAGGTAATTATCGTCCTGTAAGTCTCACCTCCGTAGTGTGCAAACTCATGGAAATGAAACTAAAGGAAAGACTGGTGTCATACCTGGAGGGCAATGGCCTCCAGGATGTGAGGCAGCATGGATTTGTTTCAGGGAAGTCTTGTCAAACCAACCTCATACAATATTATGACTGGGTGACAGGTGAACTGGATAAGGGTCAAGCGGTGGGTGTTCTTTACTTGGACTTCAGCAATGCCTTCAATTCAGTGCCTCTTGGGCAGCTTGGTGAAAAGCTAACTGGGGTAGGGGCAGGGGTAAAAATGATGAATTGGATTACAAGCTGGCTGAGTGGCAGGCTGCAATGGGTGGTGGTGAGAGGGGAGCTCTCAACTTCAAGGCCGGTGATGAGTGGGGTGCCACAGGGCTCTGTGTTGGGGCCAGTATTATTTGGGCTCTTCATATCAGACATTGTACATGAGGTGGTGAGCAAGGTAAGTCTGTTCTCTGCTGACACCAAAATTGGAGCAGTGGTGGATGGAGAGGAGGGACAGAAGCAGCTGCAGGGGGACCTACACAAGCTAGAGGTGTGGTCAGAGAGGTGGCACCTGGGGTTCAATGCAAAGAAGTGTAAGGTTATGCACTTTGGGATGAAGAAGCCAAGGAGAGAATACTGTCTGGGGAGGTTAAGCTGGGGATCACTGAGGAGGAGAAAGACCTAGGGATAATGATAACAGGGACCATGAACAACACAGCCCAGTGCAGGAGAGTGACTGCAAAATGCTGGGGTGCTTAATGAGGGGGTTTTCATCCAGGCAAAGAGAGGTGATCTTGCCCCTCTACAGGTCACTGGTAAGGCTGCACTTAAGAGTATTTTGTGCAGTTTTGGAGGCCATACCTAAAGCGTGATATCACGCTACTGGAGGGGGTGCAGAGGAGGGCAACAAAGATGATAAGTGGAATGGAGGGGGAGACACTATGACAGCAGGCTGGCAGATCTGAATATGTACACCCTGGAGGATATAAGGGACAGGGGGGACATGATAGAGACATTCAAGTATCTGAGGGGAATCAATAAGGATGGGGCAGATGGGATCTTTAAGTTTAGGAGAGGGAGGGCCACTAGGGGGCATGGGCTAAGAATAGAGGGGGGAAGATTTAGGAAGGAAATGAGGAGACACTATTTCACAGAGAGGGTGGTAGCAAAATGGAACACCCTACCAGAATAGGTGGTATCATGTAAATCTGTGAATAGCTCTGAAAGGGCATGGGACAGGGAACAAGGGAGAGTGAGGGTGGGGAGGTGGGGTGGCAGTGGGATGACAAAGGGGGGGTGGGGCATCTGCAAACTAGCAGTGTTGCCTGCACACTCGAGCAGACTTAGATAGACCGAGTGGCCTGTTTCTGCTGGCATATTCGAATGTTCGTAAATGGAAATTGGTATTCTTTATGCATGCTGTCAGAGCAAAGTTCCTATTTAGAGCTGGTGGTTTCTAAAACACCAGAGGGCAGTATTGATACAGAAACATACTAGAAACTAGTGGATAGCAACACAACACTGATAGTGTCGAGTTGCCATCCTACTCACGTTATAAATAACATTCCTAGAGGGGAATTTTTACGAATGAAATGTAATTGCAGCACAGAAGGAAGTTATGCTAAGAGCTGATGATCTGCCGCATAGGTTTTTGGGGAGAGGATATAGCAGGAGAAAAATCCAACAAGCTAGAGATTCTGTGGAGATGGTGAACAGGAAGTATCTTTTAGATAATAGAGAAATAAGGGGAGGAGCAGAGGGGGCTAACATAATGAATGTAGTGACTAACTTTGTTTTTTTTCTCTTTTAGATATTTCCTGAAGAAGGCCTAAGGTCCAAATGGTAGATTTTTAACTCTATTTTCTATTTTCAGCGTGCCTTTAATATAACCATTTTGTTTTGCTATTAGACCACATGCTGATGCAGCGCCTTGTTTTTGTTTTTTGCAATTTATAGACTACCTACACAACACATTCAGGTCTGGTTTCAGCTATTATAAACAAACATTGGAATGTTTTGGCTGCAGAGCCAAGTCTAAAAGATGTAGCAACAGAAAGACCAAGGTTTGCATACAGGAAGGCAGCTAGTCTAAAGGATATGTTAGTCCACAGTCATTTTCAAGACAACAACATCTCGACTACTTGGCTGACCGGACCTAAAGGTTGTTATAGGTGTAATAATTGTATTTATTGTAGGTATATTCAGACTGGAAGCAATTTTGGAATGACTAGTACTGATAAAACCTACATGATTAGACAAGTGACAACTTGTAGCACAAGTAGCGTAATATACCTCGCCACTTGCACATGCAATACTTTTTACATGGGCAAAACCCACCGCTGTTTTAAAGTAAGGTTGGGGGAATACCAGAGAGCCATCTGCTACTGCTGAACATGTTGCTAACAGTAGAGATGGTTTGATACACAATTTTTCATATATGGCCATCGACAAAGTAAATGTTAACCCCAGTGGGGATAATTACAACAATTTGGTTTTAAAAAGAGAGACATTTTGGATTATTAAAGTAAGGGCAAATAAACATCCAGGTTTGAATGTGGGCTTTGAGATTAAGCCATATCTGGAAGAGAGATAATAGAGTCATGATATCCCCTGAATGTGTCCTTCTCACCCCCCCCTTCCCATTTATTTGCTGCTATATATTTGCTTACGGTCTTATTTATTTTTCAGCACTGTTTCTTGTATTAGACTTTAAAACAATTGTTATAATTATTTTTTATTGATTCCCTTAAGGTACTTAAAAGTTTCTATCATGTCCCCCCGTCCTTCCTTTCATCAAGGGTATCATACTAAGCTCTCTCAGTCTCTCTTCATATGGTTTCTGATGCAGACCCTGCACCATTTCAGTAGCCCTCCTCTGGACTGCTTCCATCCTGTCTATGTCCTTGTGTAGATGGGGTTTCCAAAACTGCACACAGTATTCCAGATGGGGCCTCACCAACTGTCTGTACAGAGGGATAACCACTTCCCTTTTTACGTTCGCTTGCATGCATGAGCATGGAACGTCTTGGGAGAATGGGACACTTTGGAAGTGTGCCCCTCCACTGCAATCCCCTGCTCCATTGAGCAGGCGTGGCAGTCCTGCACCAATCGGACGCGGTGCTTTGTATGACAGCAGTGGTCTTCTCTTCAAAGAAAACCACCACTGTCATACACAGCACGCCGCCGCCCCACCTCAATGCATACCGCTGGGAGCTCACCCCCAGTGGCTGCCAACCACCACAGACCCGCCAACGGGGTGCTCATCCCCGCCGGCCCCAGGCCCCCACCCACCATCCTTCCTGCCACGCTGGGATCCCACCCCAGCGTGGCAAACGCCCCGCCCTGCGGTGCCTGCCAACGGGATGCCCAACTCCTGTCGGCTCCATGCCCCCAGCCATCCTTCTGCCATGCTGGGAGCCCACCCCAGCGTGGCAAACATCCCACGTCGTCTGTTTTTTTTTAAACCTGTAAATTGAAAGCGGTCCCATGGTGCTTGTCCCAGGCCCCCTCCCACAACCCTCACCCACCCACTGCACAGCTCGCCTCCCCACCCCCCACCCCATACTACTTCTCCAGAGCTTGCGCGACGATCTTTGTGGACTGGGAACACGCCTGCACTCTTCAAAGCCGACGTGAACTGAGGAAATGCCAGTAAGCTGTATAATGGGCTAGATGGGGGTTTTCAACTTTATTGCCTATCTCAGGCATTTTTGGAATTTTTGCACCAAATTTTCAACATGGGTTTTTGGACCCTTCTCATGAATGATGTCACTGTCATGGCATATCTGGCCCGCGGGTGATTTCCGCAGTCACTGCACAAAATCACCCTTCGGCCCGACTAATACCATGACAGTGACATCATTCATGAGAAGGGGTCCTAAAACCCATGTTGAAAATTTGGTGCACAAATTCCAAAAATGACTGTTTTACTAGCGTGCATTGCGCAGTTCCTACGCAGGCTCGTAAGTTCGCAAATTTTCAATATTTTCACTCCAGATTTTCAACATTGCCATTTTACCACACCTCCTTATGAGCAGTACAGCTGTAATTTTTCACATCCTGCCCAAAACGTGTTTCCGCCCATGTAGCGCACAATGGCGCAGTTGGTGTGCGAAATCAATGTATGGGACACACTAAGAAAATCATGGTCACACTGTTCATTAGCAGAGGTCTTAGAATGGCTATGTTGAAAATTTGGTGAGAAAATTCCTAAAAATGACTGTTTTATGAGCGTGAGTTGAGCAGTTCCTACGCACGCTTGTAGGTTTGCGCATTTTCAATATTTCCACTCCAGATTTTCAACATTGCCATTTTACCACACCTTCTTATGAGTAGTATAGCTGCCATTTTTCACATCTCACCCAAAATGTGTTTCCGCCATGTAGCGAACAATGGCGCAGTCAGTGTGCGAAATCAATGTATGGGACACATTAAGAAAATCACAGTGATACCATTCATGAGCAGAGGTCTTAAAATGGCTATGTTGAAAATTTGGTGAAAAAAACTACTAAAAATGACTGTTTTACGAGCGTGCGTTGTGCAGTTCCTACGCATGCTCGTACGTTTGCGAATTTTCAATATTTTCACTCCAGATTTTCAACGTTGCCATTTTACCATACCTCCTCATGAGCAGTACAGCTGTCATTCTTCACATCCTGCCCAAAACGTGTTTCTGCCCATGTAGCGCACAATGGCGCAGTCGGTGTGCAAATTCAATGTATGGGACACACTAAGAAAATCACAGTAACACTGTTCATGAGCAGAGGTCTTAAAATGGCTGTGTTGAAAATTTGCTAAAAATTCCTAAAATGACTGTTTCACGAGTGTGTGTTGCGCAGTTCCTACGAACGCTCGTAAGTTTGCGAATTTTCAATATTTTCACTCCAGATTTTCAACATTGCCATTTTACCACACCTCCTTATGAGCAGTACAGCTGTCATTTTTCACATCCTCCCAAAACGTGTTTCCGCCCATGTAGCGCACAATGGCGCAGTCGGTGTGTGAAATCAATGTATGGGACACATTAAGAAAATCACAGTGACACTGTTCATGAGCAGAGGTCTTAAAATGGCTATGTTGAAAATTTGGTGAAAAAATTCCTAAAAATGACTGTTTTACAAGCGTGCGTTGTGCAGTTCCTACGCATGCTCGTAAGTTCGCGAATTTTCAATACTTGCACTCCAATGACTTCCAAATACCTAAACAGCACATAGAAGCAAGCAACATTCGGCATTGACAAATGCTTGTACTTCTTTGTCACTGATTTTTTTAAGCCATGTCCAAGTGCCAAATACCACTGCAAATACCTGCAAGCGAACGTTCGGCATTGACAAATGCTTGTTCTACTTGTGATGCCCCTTCCTATGCATCTCAGTATCCCCCTGACTCTCCTTACTGACTTCTCACATTGCTTACCCACCTTTAGGTCATCTGATATGACTACCCCTGAGTCCCTTTCCATTTTTGTTGTTGTTAGTACCTCCCCTGCTATTGTGTACTCTTCTCCTGGGTTTTTGTTTCCCAGGTGCATTACTTAGCAATTGTTTGCATTGAATCTAAGTTGCCATATATCAGACCATTCCTCCAACCTTGCAAAGTCCCTTCTCATCATTTCTCCCCCCTGTGTATCAACTCTGTTACAGATTTTTGTGTCATCTGCAAAGAGGCATACCTTTCCCTCTAGACCCTCTGCAATGTCACCTATAAAGATGTTAAAGAGGACTGGACCCAGTACTGAGCCTTGTGGTACTCCACTTGTAACCCCCCTTTCTTTGGAATGTATTACATTCACTATTACCTTCTGTGTCCTGTTGTGCAGCCAGTTTGCTACCCAGGCAGCACCCTGGAACCCACTCCCAGGCTGGCTAACTTGATTATTAGTCTTTTGTGTGGGACTGTGTCAAATTCCTTGCAAAAGTCTAGATAGGCCATATCCACAGCCCCTCCCTGGTCTATTACTTTGGTCACCCAGTCAAATAAATCTATTAGATTCATCTGACATGATCTTCCTACTGTAAATCCATGCTGCTTTGGGTCCTGTGCTCTGCTGGCCTCTAGGTACTCAACAATTCTTTCTTTCAGAAGTGATTCCATTATTTTCCCTACCACTGAGGTCAAACTTACAGGTCTGTAGTTTTCTGCTTCTGCCTTGCTCCCACTTTTGTGAAGGGGAATCACATCTGATCTCCTCCAGTCCTCAGGTACCACCTCATCCTCCCTTGATTTGTTAAAAAGTGTGGTCAGTGGTGTCGCTAGGTCCTCCCTTAGTTCTTTTAGGATTCTGGGGTGAATCCTGTCAGTCCCCATTGCTTTGTCCACCTTGAGTTTTATGAGTTCTTTCAGGACTCTTTCTTCTATAAATGGACTGGTATCAACCCCCCTACCCAGAGTGCTTCTATTGTCTGGATTGTAACTCCTCCTCATCTTCTTTTGTGAATACTGAGCAAAAGTATTCATTCAGTATCTCTGCCTTTTCACTGTCTCCCTCTGCCCACCTCCCCTCTCCTTTATTAATCTTCACTATTCCTCCCTTAACCTTTCTATGCTCCCTAATGTACCTATAAAAGGTTTTATCCCCCTTCTTAACCGAATTGGCAATTTTTTCCTCGGTTTGGACCTTTGCTATTCTGACTGTCTTCCCCACTTCTTTCTGCTTTAATTGATACAGTTCCCTGTCGTGCTCCTTCTGTGATTCCTTATACTCTTTGAATGCAGCCTTTTTCTCCTTAACCTTCCCTGCCACCTCCTTTGAGAACCATAGTGTTTTTAACTCCGCTTTGTTTTCTTTATTTGTTTCACACAAAGGCTTGTTGCCTCTATGATAGCAGTTTTGATTTTTCTCCATTGTTCTTCCAACCCTCCTTTTTGGCCATTTGCTAGTGCATTCTTCAGTTATTCACCCATTTTGCCAAAGTCAGCCCTTCTAAAGTCCAGTATCCTTGTTTTTGTATGTTAGTCTCCATGGTTGTGCTTATTGTGAAGCACAATGTGCAGTGGTCACTTGTTCTCAGATGTCTACTGACTTCTAAATTTGTGCTCCTCTCTCCATTTGAGAGTACCAGGTCTAGTACTGCTTCCTCCTGAGTGGGTTCCTACACTAGCTGTCTAAGGCCTGCCTCCCGCAGGGCATCAAGAATAACCCTGCTCTTGGATGTGGCTGCAGTACATGTTATCCAGTTAACATCTGGTATATTCAGGTCCCCCATCAACAGTATCTCCCCTTTTTCAGCCATTTTTAGAATGTCCTCTATCATTTTTTTGTCCATTTCCTCCCCTTGAGACGGGGGTCAGTATATAACTCCTGTGCAGATTGTGATGCCATTCCCTGTCTCCAAGGTGACCCGGAGTGCCTCTTGTCCTCCCCCTTTACTTTTTAGTACTGTAGCTTTGATCCCTTCCCTTATGTATAGAGCTACTCCACCTCCTCTTTTACCCTCCCTGTCCCTTCTGTAGACTGTGTACCCCGGTATGTTGGCATCCCAGTCATGGTTCTCCATGTACCATGTTTCCGTGACTGCCACAATACCCAATTTTTCATCTTCCATCAGGGCTACTAGCTCAGGAAGCTTTTTTCCCAGACTACAGGCATTGGTACTCATTGCCCTCCATTTAATGTTGGCTTTATCCTTTTTTCCCCCCATCCCTGCTTTTATTGCCCTTGTCTATTTTTCCATTTACCCTTGTCCTGCCCTCTGTTGAGCTCTGTACCTCAGGGTTTACTTTACTACCTGCCATGTTTTGTGGGAGGAGGCTTGAAATTTCCTGCCTTTTATCAGCAACTCCCCCCTTGGCTAGTTTAAAAGCTTGCCAAGGAAGCATTTAAACCTGTCACTTAGGAGCTTGGTTCCCTTCATGGACAGATGCAGACCATCGTGCCAATATAGACCTTCATCTCTCCAGGTGTACCCCCAGTCCCCAATGAAGCCAAAGCCCTGTGCTCTGCACCAGTTTTGCAACCATTCATTAAACTGCATGGTGTGCAGTACCCTAGCCTCACCCCTGCCATGGACTGGCAGCACCTCTGAGAAGGTAACCCTGATTGCTACCTGCTTTATGTTTAGTGTTTACACTGAAGTTGAGGCTTCAGTATTATTAATAAGAAGTGGGGCCAATCCTTTATCATTAGCTTTTTCTACATTTTTTTCTTCTTTTAGCTGACCCATTTAGAGAAATGCCCCATATTTCAGGAAGTCTCTTCAAATTGTTGTATCTCCTCTATTTCTATGTCATTTGCAGCATCAAGAGTGCAACATCCCTTTTTAGGAGAATTAATTAATTTACTTGTAGTCATCACCTCAATGTCCTCATACTTGCACCTTTGGATCACTCAGGTTCCGTTTCCAAGACCCACCTGTTTCTCCTACCCATCCTGCATTTTTCAAGGCCGAGGCTGCTGACCATTCTGATGTTTGTTCTGAAGAATCATTCATTTCTTTCAGATTTCCTGGTTTATTTCATCTGGAAGTGATCCTAAGGGTTTTCCTCTGGGGTAAGTCATCTGATTTAGTCTTTATTTCCATCACAGGTTTTTTGTCTGTCATGGCCTGGATGCTGCATATGGGTGTGGTCTCATCAGTCAAGAGATTCAAATCCATTTTCATTGCCTCTGCAACCTGAGACTTTGTGTAAAATTTCTGTCGCCACTCGAAATTTCTCCTCCTCATCCACGATTTGCTGTAGTAACTGTCACTTTTTTCCCACCAGGGCATTTCTCAGTATTTTCCTCAGCATCAACAGATTCCCCATCCGTCACCAACGGATCATCCAGGTCTTTTAGTTCAGGTGCTCCTTTCTCTTTTTCTTGCTTGCAGTCTGTATTTTTACTTGCCATACCTTCAGAGTGAATAACCACATTCCTGACGACATCAGGAATCCTCTGTGCTTCCTAATTTATTCCATTTGGTTCTGATTTTCCTGCTTCTCCAGAAGTGAGATCAATTGCAGACAAAAATTAAATATTTCCGCTAGTGGTAGTCTCAAAAGCTGATGAGGCTGAGGAGGAGACTAACTCCCTAGGCTCCAACACGTCCATCTGTTCATCCAGAGCACAGTAAGTGGCCTTCATGCTCATGCCAACATTCCTCCTACTAGCAGAGTAGGAGAATTTCCCCAGTGCCCTGGCTAAGTGTTCCTCATTCACAAAAAAAAATACCACCAACAACTTAATCTGGGTCAAGGTCAGTTGCCAATCATCTGTATCTCCCCCGCCCAGGTCATGCCTGAAAATATACAAGAATGTGTCTAGCTCACTTACCCGGTCAATAAAAACTAAATAAATAAATAAAAAAATTCAAAGAGAAATAGTGTGGTCAAAAACTGTATGTGAAAAACTGTGCTTTACAAAGTAGTGCTAAACAAAAACAGACTGCAATGACAAAGTCAATGGTAGCAGTCAAGAAACAAACAAATCATTACCATGACTAACTAACAACTAAATTTATTTTGTACCCTTCACGGGGTTTATCCCTGCAGCCCCTGAACTTAATATATCAAACTCCATGGGGTTGCAACTCGTGGATGGGGAGGAACTTGGGGGTTGCATTTGTGAGGGTTTGGAGCAAATGTGCAAGGTCAGGGAAAACACACAAAATAAAACTGGGGGGGGGGGAGAAACACCACAGACAGGAGACCAGGAACAGAACCCTGGTTTCCACTATCCCAGCTGCTTGCTGCCTTAACCCCCTGCACCATGGGCGCAGTTCAGCAAAGTGCTACACTTTTTCTCCAATTGTACTCTTCCTTCCATATCATGACAGCTACAGGGATAGCAGTAACTGACTTGAGCTATGCTGTCCTTGTAGCTGTCATATGAAATGCTATTTTTCTAGGGTGGATTTTCCTGTGCTACAATTGCCACAACATATTCACCAGGTACCATAACAGGGGTTTAATCTCTTTCAGTCTAAGTCCTACATGTACTTTGCTGAGACAAGAAGACAACAAAGTTGGGCTTTGTGATGCGTTGACTGATCAGCAATTAGAAACTGACTCCACAAAACACTTTTCATACACATGCCATAATGGGGCATCCCCCATACAAATAGAGAACAAAGAAGAACACTGCAAGTTGAATGATGAAGAACTTGGCAATCCTCTGTGACTCTTGGTAAGGATCTGGGGTCTACTGGCATATGATTTTCTGTACAATCCACAACAATGGCCTGTTGTATGTCCTTAGCACCCAGGCTACCTCCTAACAAGAAGATTATTGGTGATGTGATCCTCCGTACAGACTCTGCGGAGCAGCACTAGTATGAGCACGACTTGTGGACAGGCACCAAATTAAGAAAATAGTCATGCACGATGTTAACTGCAATCCCTCACTCTTGAGCTGGGGTGGATCCTAAGTTGACTCACTTCTCAATACCTGACTAACAGCTCTCTACAACTTACCACTGCAGTACTGATGCTGGAATCTGAGGCAGAGATTTAAAGCAGGTCAATGGCACTGGAGGCAGGTCTGCTAAAGATGGAGGAGTGGTCAGGTACCCCCCTTAAGTCAGAGTCGAGTGATGAAGAAACTGATCCTAGCAATGGAGCCAAAGCTGAACATCCAGTACACAGGGAACACAGTCCAATAACAGCTAGGGTTGCAAGCATTTCAGGTCATTGCTTTAGAAAACAAACTCTGTTACTAGGGGCACTTGACATGCTCTGGCAAAATTCTGTTCATGGGTCTCAGTACACATCACATTGCTCTGCATGCAACCTATGGCTAGTGGATCTTTCCCCTTTCCTCCTGAGAGGATGATGCACCTTTAAGGATCTTTCCCTCCTCTAGCTGCTTCTGCACAGCCCCTAGGAACAAAGTTGCCTCTCAATTAATATCAGTAAGGCTGCTATGTCTGCTCCTATGGAATGCTAGGCACTGGTCCTGCCTCACATATGCATATAGATAAGGTCCTCTGCTGCTGGGCCCACTCCACACTCATGGTGCAAAACCAGAACAAAGGGCTACAAGCCCAATGCACCCACCCCTACTCCTTGCAATGATGTTACCACTATAGTGTCTGGGCTCCCACCCCTTTAATGCCATTGGTCCCCTCCTCCTTTATGTCTGTAGGGGCACTCAGCCCACTGCTTCCTTTTCCTTCCCCCCTTTCCCATCTTTAGAGAGCCTGTGATGTGAGTAAAATAAGTTGGGCACATATACCACTCACCACCACAGCCAGGGACCGCTGCAATTACTGGGTATCTGGGAAAGTGGCCAGGGAACCATGTTCCCACCAGTGTTTTTCTGCTCTGCTGCTGAAGGGGCTGGTGTGGAACAAAAGATCCAGGGAACATGTTTACAACCACACCTGAATTCCTGATGCATACCTCTGTCTGTCATTGAATCTGCTTCCACCACCGATCGGGACTTGGGAGAAGGGGAGAGGAGGACAGATCATGTTGCGAAGCCACACTCCCACCCAATTGACTGCTGCTGCTGCCTTCAGACTCCAGCTGGAAGGGAGTGACACTGGAGGAGCCACTGTCTCACTAGAGGTACATTTAGGCATCTGCGCTCACTACATCCTGCACTCTACTAGCTGAGCCACAACTATTGCCTAAATCCACTCCCCGGACCCTTTTCTAGGGTAGGGTAGGTTATGCTTGGTAGACCCAGGGATTGGGGCTTTTATACCTGGGGTAGGGTCTCCCAGCAGGGCTGAGTCCTTCTCTTGGCCTCCCTGCTGCACCAGAAGGCATGAATAGAACAAAGGCTGGGGAAGAAGAAAAAAAAAAGAGTGAGAGAAGCGGGAGAACGAAGTTCAGATCCCTCACTTGGAGAAGGGTTCCCATCACTCTCTCTCTCTCTCTTTGTGGTGCCCCTCAACTCTGGGGTACTACAACTACACTCCTTTCCCTGTAGCAGGAAGGAATGTGGTTTTCAAATTGCTTAAATTATAAAGTTAGTGTGTCTCTTCGGAATGACAGTTACCTCTGAAATTCACAAACTATAGCCTTTTTATTAAAATGCACAACTAGTCTGTATAATGTTCTAAATAAGAACTTCTTTATTTACATAATGTGCTTACACATTTTCCAAAATAGAACAAAGATGCTTACAGGACAAAAAATTGAAAAAAAAGCTTTAAACCATAAAAACACAGACTTAGGAAAGGGGAGACGGGAAATTGTTTAACCAGGAAAGGCACACTAAGCCAGAACTTGTTTCCAGGTGCGACCTGGGAGAAAATGGAAGTTAAGTGATTTGCTCAGGGTCACACAGTATGCAAGTGGTGTCTGGTGGGTTTCAAACCCAGGTCTCCAGGTTTGCTTTCTTATAGCTTGGTCAAACTTATAGGTGAAGATATAAAACATTAGCATAGTCTGTTGTCTTTGGAGAACCTGAACCACATCAGAGTTCACACTTTCTAGTCGCATATCATTGGTCAGCTTGTTGCACCTACATACTGACCCCTTCTGTCCTGGCTCACAATGAGATCCTCCTTTTATAAAGAAAAATCCAAAGTGTCTCAGTACACATCTGTTTTTTTTTTCACCTTTCTCACTTGGACATGTTTGTTGCAGATCAAACATTTTGTTTTTAAACAGGACTATATAGCCTTTTGCTGGAAACCAGACCCTCACTCTGTTCCCAGAATTATGAAAATTTCAGTTCCATGTTTTATCAATAAACAAATATACTCAGACAGCCATCCAATTTGTTATGCTTTTGGCATCAAATGTTTGCTAACAGTTTCACTGTCCCAGTGTGGTACCCTGCCAGTAGATCCCCAGAGCTTCATTTGTTAATACAGGACCCAAAGCTCATCCAGCAACTTGCATTTGTTAAACTTTTTTTTGAAATTCTTTATTAGAATTTTATGTTTTCAGCAATAAGACATAAACACATACATCCCAGGATGGATACCTGGGCACACATCCCCAAACTGGACATGGAAACTATATACATCCCCAAACTTATTTACAATCACAGTTATATGAAATCACTAGAAAAAACTTGAGTCCCCTTATATCGATAGAACAAATATATCTATTCCATTCAAAGTTGGCTATAGTCTAACCCGGTTCTTGGCCATAATCAGATTTATATAGCTCTGTCAGCTTTGAGGTAAAAGTAACTACATGAGGATAACCTTTAATAACTGTGTCCCTGGGAGAGAGAGAACCCTTCTTGACCATATAGTATAAAAAACTTCTGACCCTATTAGAGTCAATCCCGTGAGAGTGTTATGCCCCAGTAATTAAAGACATACCCTAAAGAAAATGATACATCTCCATACAATCCTAGTTACTTATCACGTTCTTTTACAAGAGTATTACAAGTTACTCCCCTTCAGACAGACAGATCAGAGCCTGGGGACCCTTCTGTTGTATCGAGTATACTTTTTCTAGGACCCCCCACCTTCTAGCATATAATTTCTTTTTCCCCCTCTACAGCCATTTGCCTTTTAAGTCTGCCCAAGACCTGCATCAGATCGCTGACCCATTGGTCATAAGTGTATATATTACCATTCTTCCAGTGTCTCAAAACAAATGCTTTAACCAAGGCAGACATCAGAGACACATGGTATTTGGCTGAGTCCCTCAATACTGTTTTCATGTCCCCTAGGAGACAGATCTCCGGTTTAATATATTCAGTGTAATTTAGCAGGGGATCCATTTCTTGGCCAATTTGGATCCATAATGAATGGATTTTAGAATAGCTCCACATTACATGCAATAGGTCCCCTGATTTTATTCCACACCTAAAACACAGATCTGTCTGTCTGAGTTTTCTAGAACATAGTTTAACAGGGGTATAATAAATATTCGAACATATGAAAAATTGCATAGTCCTGTACTTCGGAACCGGTAAGATTTTAACATTTTTCCAAATCTCCTTCCAGTCAGACCTCGGGGGGGATAGAGTTTTATCCCAGTATGCTGCCTGGGCCTTAGACTCTAGTTCAAAAAATCCAACAGTACCCTATAAACCTTTTGAAAGGGGGTGTTGTAGGAGATCAAACTCCTTCAAATAGTCCCAAGTAAATGGGGTCAGTCCCACTACTTTATTGTCTCATATGAACTTCTGTATCATATTTTTAATTTGGACCTTTTTAAAAAAATTCCACTCCTAGTATGAACTGGTAGGCTCACCTTATCATCGAGTATAAAATCTACCAGATTTAACTTGGCCAATTGTGGTGCCCATTGGGGCTAATTACCAATCCCCTAGATGAAAATTAGGGTTACCCACTATGGATTGGTCTCTGGCTCCCCTCTGAGCCTTCTTCTGAGCCTGGTTTTATAGCTCCCACCAAGCCTTCATTGACTTTTCGATTGGTGTATGCTCCTCCCTAGTAGGCAAAGCCACCAGATCCGTATACAACAATTCAGCCGGGGAGAGTTTTAAATCCTTTAAAATGCTCTGCTCAATTCGCAGCCAGGTTGATGTATACCCTCCTTCTTCCCTGGTTCTTGCCCATTGCCCCATCAGCCCAAGCTGTCCTGCAACATAATATAAAAACAAATCGGGGAGTTTTTTACCTCCTTTAGGATAAGAGAGGCGTAAGGCAGCGTGTTTCCTCCTTGGGGGTTTAGAATCCTATAGGAAGTTTGAAATTACCCTTTGGATACTAGTAAACCGGCCCTTCGGGATATTGTATGATAGAAGGTATATGGGGTATAATAATCAGGGTAATAGATTCATTTTAATCATTCCTAGTCTGGCGGTAAAGTTTAAAGGGAGTTTATTCCACCTTAAAATATCGCTTTTAATTGTGGCCAATAAGTTACCCCTATTGTCCTCCACCCCATCCTCAGACCTGGCTCTAATCCAAATTCCTAAGTATTTAATTTTATCCGAGGCCCAGTTGATCTGGAGGTGTTCAAAATCTGATCTGAGGGTGTATACCGTAAGCGGGATAACTTGGGTTTTGCTTAAGTTTACTTTATAATTTGATACCTCTGAGAATTCCCTGATAATTTCCAAGGCGTGTTGAAAACTGTCAGCCGGATTGTTTAAGTGCAACAAGATATCGTCAGCAAATACCGAAAATTTAAGCTCCATCCCTTGAACCTCAATCCCTCGAACCCTGGGTTCCATAGATAGTGCTCTTAGCAAGGGTTCCAGATAAATATTAAATAAAATTGGTGACAAGGAATAACCTTGTCTAGTCCCGTTACGGAGGAAAAATTCTTTGGAGAGATAGCCATTACATAGAACCCTGGCTGTAGGAGCTTTATACAAATTTTTAATACCTTGGAGAAATCCTTTTGGGAAACCCATTTTTTCCATTGTGAAAAATAAAAAATCATGCGAAACCCGATCAAATGCCTTCTCGGCATCGAGTGCTATCAGGGCCATAGCGGACTTTGAGTTGGAGGCCTTGTGTAAGATGTGGTGAAGTTTCCTTAACGCATCATGTGCCCCTCTACCCGGCATAAATCCAACTTGATCCTGGCTAATTAATAAATGAGTGACTTTAAGAACCCTATTAGCCAAGATCTTTGTAAGCACTTTAATATCCTGATTTATTAAAGCAATGGGTCTATAATTACCCAGTGAATCTCTAGGTTTGTCTGGCTTTGGAATCAAGGTGATATAAGCCTGGTATAAGGGAGGATGGGGCACCCCCTCTTCCATAATATTCAAAAAAAGTTCTTGTAGTACAGACATTATTGTCTCTATATGAACTTTGTAGAATTTGGCTGACAGGCCATCCGGCCCCAGTGCCCTACCATTTGGCAGGCTTTTAATTATCTCTATGAGCTCCACTTTTGAGATTGGAGCAGACAATGCTTGAGCATGCTCCGTGCTCAATCTAGGCAGCGGTATTCTAGCGAGAAACCTCTTGATTTCGTCCTCTGAGCTGGTGGCCCCCTCTTGGTATATACTAGCATAGTAATCCACAAAAGCATCAGCCAATCTTTGAGGTTCCGTAATAATTCCCTCTCCAAAGTTCACTGCCAGAATCACTCTTTCTACCTCCCGCTTCCTAATTCTGTGCGCCAGTATACAGCCCGACACATCCCCTTGTATCAGATATTTAGTGTTTAGTCTCTCCCCCCAGCAGTCTACCCTAAGATTCCATATCCCCCTATACTCTTCTCTTAAATCCTTTAGTTCATTATCTATTTCTGTGGAGGACCCCTGCAGCGATAATAGTGACCCTATGGCCCCCATTAAGAATTCCTCCCGCGCTTTATCCATTTTATTCCTCCTAGTAGATTATTCCTGCGCCATTCCTGCATATAGGACCTTATAGACTGGCCAGGCAAGCTTCTTGTCTGTTAGGGTTGAAACTTGAGTTTGAATAATCTCCTTAAGGGTCTCCTCTAGCTTATTTACCATATTATCCTCCGCTAAGATCCCTTCATCTAATTGCCATTGATATGGTTTCAGAGGTATGTTATCTAATTCCCATAGCAGTTGGATCAGAGAGTGGTCCGATAATACCCTGTTAAATGTATTCAAACCTTTAATCCTACTAAGCACATCTCTATTGACCAGAAAAAAGTCAATCCTCGAATGCGACTTACGAACCCCAGAGTAAAAAGTCATCTCCGTGTCACCTTTCTTATACACTCTATATGGATCTACTAAGGCTGTAATCCCCATAAATCTATTTAATGCAATCTGAGGGGCATTGTGAGGTCTATTACTAGCAGGGCTTCTATCCACCTTATTGTCTAGGCAGAGAGTCCAGTCACCTACTATGATCAATGGGTTGTGAGGAAGTGTAGCAATGTTAGCTTCCAAGGAGAGGAAGAATTCTGGCTTGCGGGGAGTAGGGCCATATATTGAGGCATATGAAAATGAGTTTCCCAAAACTGAGCCTGACACGTATATCCCCCTACTGTCCTCTCTTGGCAAAATTTGTTCGATTATGAATGGGCAAGATTTCCTAATTAGTATTGCCACACCCCCCGATACTTTCGCTTTTCCATCTCCTATGACCTTGCCCACCCATCTTTTCTTAAGGAGGTGCAACTCCTCGTTCAATAAGTGTGTTTCTTGGAGTGTTGCAATATGTACTCCTAACTGGTTTATGTACTGAAGTATAACCATTCTCTTCTTCCTCCCCCTGAGGCCCTCCACATTCCATGACAGAAATTTAATTAGGACCATCTACTATACCAGTACCCCTGATAGTCACTCTCATATGCCCCACTTTCTTTATTTTATATATCTTGAATTCTCTCTCTCTCCTCCCCCCCGTAGCTCCCTATCCCGCCACCCCCGATCCTCTGAGCGCCCTCCTTGATTCTCATGAGACATGTATGAGTCAGCCCCCAACATGTCTCTGACCCTTCCCCACACCTCAGCATATAACCCACTAAGTGAGCCCCTACCTATTCCCCCACCTTGATGATAACTTTAAGTCTAGCCCTCGCCCCCTGTAAAGTTAGTGAGGCAAAGGGAAGGACAGAAAATGATAACCTAACTGCATGGTGCTGCAACTTCCCCCTTACATAAATGCCACAATAGCCAGAGGGTCGCAGTAACCAAGTAATGATCTGCCGTGGCTTATCAATTATTCCCTAGGGCTCATCATGAGGCAGGTGAATACTAAACGTCTAGCGGAAAGGAAAGATCACCATAAGCAAGGTCTGTGTTTTCAAATCAATTCTGCCCTGGGAAAGTATAATGTTAAAATCAACAGCAGAGTCAATAACAGGGCATTCATTTTCAAAGTCTCTTCAGACCTCTCTCTATCCAAAAAAGAGGAAAAAAAAAAGAAAAAAGCTGAGCGACTGGTGAATTTCTGCCACCTATCTAGGTGCTTCCCTGTTGCCAGTAATCTCACTCAACACAACTTCATCTGTATCCATTGTGGGCCCTTCGTTCCTTTAGGTCACCGATTTGAATAGGTCTGGCAGCTCCACCCTGAGGCCTTCCAGGGCATCGCACGCTGTGGAGTACCTTTTGTCTCCTTTTGGCAGTTTCACAGTCAGAGTGGCAGGGTACTGCAATCTGAATTTCAAACCTGCTAAATAAAGCTTCTTCTTAATCTCTGCATATTCTTTTTGTTTCTCTCTCACCGAGGGTATTAAGTCCTGGAATAGCCAAATAGAAGCTCCATTCCATTGCAGGTTTCTATTAGCCCTGGCTTTGTTCAGAACATGGGTCTTCTCTTTGTAGTTCAAGAATCTTATAATGAGAACTCGGGGACGGGCTCCAGGTGGGGGGATTTCTCTCAGTGATCAGTGAGCTCGCTCGATATTATATGATTCCCCAAATGGTGTCGGACTAAATAGCTTCAGGAGAAGATCCTGCATGAAAGCTACATAGTCTGGGCCTTCTGACTTCTTGGGGAGGCCTGCCATGATTAAATATTTCTCCTACTGCATGATTCCTGATCCTCCAGTCAATTTTCTAATTTTTTGATTTGCCTTTTAAGGCCAATCATCTCGTGGTCCATAGTTTCAGTCTTTTTTTCCTGTGAGACCACTCTCACCTCAACGTCCCCCACCCTTTGCGATAGGGCATTTAAGGCAGGTTTAAGTAGAATAAAATTGGCAACCAGCCCCTGCAAAAGCTATTTGATCTCGCTGATATCCTCCGAGGTCGAATGCCCCCCTTGAACTTCTGCCCTGGATTCAACGATCTCCTCTGGGGTTGGGGAATGCGGCTTAGAGCGCTTCACCGCCAGTGTTCCTGCTGCCAGAGGCTTTGGGCTTCCATTTTCCATCTCGGCCATTCCGCAGTTGACCCCCGCTGTAAGTAATACTGTATATTCTTCTTTGCAATACTGCTTCTGTCACCCGCTACAGCGCGGTACCCTTCTGCAAGACTATGCACCTCGCACAACTGAACTGTGGGGTCTCAAAACACATAAGAAATTATATTTAATTCACCGAAGTGTGGGAGCGATCTCGGAGACTTCTGCTCGCTGCTAGCTCATCACATGATCCCGCATTTGTTAAACTTAATTGACCAGTGATAGGGTTCCAGTAAGATTTCTCAATCAAAATTCTTTAGGGAGTTTTTATAATGTTTTGTGCCATGCCCTGTCTCTGTTATGTTAATATTACTGCATATAAACTGTATGGAACTCTTCAGCCAAAGTATGAGAAGGGGCTCTTAGAATTCTGTGTGCTCATTGAGAATATTTCTATCAGACAGCATTGATGAAAAGAAAACAAGTGCTCAGACTAGTCATCTTTCTGTTTACTGACATATGGAGAAGAGTTGCTTACTTTACTAGATTAAGTGCCTACTGTAATAGATTGCTCAGAAATGCATGGTAATTTTGAGGGACTACCGGTTCCGACCCCGAGGTTGATGGGTGCATAGGTGAACAGCTCAGTTTACCTCCTCAGCATTTCTACCTCTTCTTGTGGATTTCTTTGTGCAAAAACAATTCCAAGCATGAATAAGAGGGGAAATAAGGAGAATGAGCCAGGGCTGACTCGAAAAGCTGATGATCCCACTTTGGATGGAGAAAGATTGGAATCAGAGGCCTATGATATGGACACTGCGCCTTCACAGGCTGTGACCCCCTGCATTAAATCCTCCAGTATGGCCCACCACACCACTAAGGCTAAAAATAAGAAAATTAAGCCGGACACTATATATACTAAGCTATGTGCGTTTAGTGCCAACATCAAACAGCTTTACAGTGAAATGTGACCAGATATAGTCCAATTGGAGCAACAGGCAGATGACACGGAGAGACAACTCACAGCAAATGAAAACCATGTTGATGATTTAGAAGGCCTAGTAACTGGAGTGCAGTTGCAGCAGCCACTTTGAAAAGTGGGGTTATTCTCGATGCCCTACAGGGGGCATGTCTTAGACAACTAGTATTGGATCCCACTCGAGAGGGAGCAATCTTAGACCTGGTTCTCTCAAATGGAGATGGAGAGAGGATCACAGATGTAGAAGTGGGTAGCCATCTGGGAACTAGCGACCATCGAACAGTACGGTTCACAATAAACAGAGCAATAGAGTCAAGCCATACAAAGACAAAAGTACTGGACTTTAGGAAGGCTGGCTTTGCCAAAATGGGTGAGTGCCTAAGGAATGCACTAGCAAAAGGGCAGGAAGGAGGGGTGGAAGAACAATGAGGAATAATGAAAACTGCCATCACAGAGGTAACAAGCCTTTGTGTGAAGCAAATAAACAAAACAAAATGATGTAAGAAACCACTATGGTTCTCAAAGGAAGTGGCAGTGAAGGTTCAAGAGAAAAAGAAAGCATTCAGGAAGTACAAGGAATCACAGAAGGAGCAGGACAGAGAACTGTATCAGTTAAAGCAAAAGGAAGCTGGGAAGGCAGTCAGAACAGCAAAGGCCCAAACCGAGGAAAAGATAGCCAACTCAGTTAAGAAGGATGATAAAACCTTTTATAGGTATACATCAGGGAGCAAAAGAAAGACCAAGGGAGGGATAGTGAGGCTTAATAAAGGGAGGGAGGGTGGGCAGAGGAGACTGTGAAAAGGCAGAGATACTAAACAAATATTTTGCTCAGTATTTACAAATGAAGAGGGGGAGGTACCTAAAACAAACAGTAGAAACATTCTGGATATAGAAGTTGATACCAGCCCATTTACAGAAGAAAGGGTTCTGAAAGAACTCTTAAAACTGAAGTGGACAAAGCAATGGGGCCTGATGGGATTCATCCCAGAATTCTAAAATAACTAAGGGTAGAACTAGTGACACCACTGACTACCCTCTTTAACAAATCATGGGAGGATGGGGTGGTACCTGAGGATTGGAGGAGGGCAGATGTGATTCCCTTCACAAAAGTGGGAGCAAGGCAGAAGCAGGAAACTACAGACCTGTTAGTTTAACCTCAGTGATAGGGAAAATGATGGAATCACTTCTGAAGGAAAGAACTGTTGAGTATCTAGAGGCCAGAGGGGCACAGGACCCAAGGCAGCATGGATTCACAGTGGGAAGGTCATGCCAGACAAATCTGATAGATTTCTTGACTGGTGACCAAAGTAGTAGATCAGGGAGGGGCCGTGGACATGGCCTACCTAGACTTTAGCAAGGCACTTGACACAGTCCCACACAAAAGATTAATATACAAGTTAGCCAGCCTGGGAGTGGGTCTCAAGATGATAGCCTGGGTAAAGAATTGGCTGGAGAATAGGACACAAAGAGTAATAGTAAATGGAGTCCACTCTGAAGAAAGGAGGGTTACTAGTGGGGTACCGCAGGGTTCAGTATTAGGACCATTACTCTTCAATGTCTTTATAAGCGACATTGCAGAGGGGCTGGAAGGAAAAGTATGTCTCTTTGCAGATGACACAAAGATCTGCAACAGAGTTGATGCACAAGGTGGGGTGGAAAGGATGAGAAGGGACTTGGCAAAGTTAGAGGAGTGTTCAAATGTATGGCAGCTTAGATTCAGTGCTAAGAAGTGCAAGGTAATGCACCTGGGAAACAAAAACCCAGGGGAAGAGTACACAATGGGGGGTGAGATGCTAACAACAATAAAAATGGAAAGGGACCTGAGGGTAGTCATATCAGTTGACCTAAAGGTGGGCAAGCAATGTGAGAGGGCAGCAAGGAGGGCTGGGGGGATACTGAGATGCATAGGGAGAGGCATCACCAGTAGAAAACAGGAAGTTGTTATCCCTCTGTACAGACAGCTGGTCAGACCCCATCTAGAGTGCTGCATGCAGTTCTGGAGACCCAGTCTCCACAAAGACATGGACAGGATGAAAGCTGTCCAGAGGAGGGCAACTAAAATGGTGCAGGGTCTGCACTGGAAAACATATGAAGAGAGACTAAAGGAGCTTAATATGTATAGCCTCGAGGAAAGGAGGGAGAGGGGGGACATGATAGAAACTTTCAAGTACCTCAAGGGAATCAACAAAGTCCAAGAGGGTAGCATCTTTCAAAAAAAGGTGTGCAAGAATAAGGGAGCACAATTTGAAGATGGGGGGGCATCTCAGAGGTAATTTAAGGAAGTATTTTTTTCACAGAGAGGGTTGTGGATGCAAGGAACGGCCTTCCGGAGGAGGTTGTGGAGTCAAAAACAGTGGTGGAATTCAAGAATGCATGGGACAGTCATAAGGCCATTCTAGGGGGTGGGGTAGGAAGAAGTAGGCTGCTGGTTAACTAGGATCTGCAGCTTATCCAGTAGGCAGGGAAATGGGCAGACTGGGTGGGCCAAGTGGTCCTTATCTGCCGTCAAATTCTATGTTTCTATCTAACTCCAGGAACAGCAGAAGCTACTCTCGGCTGGGAGAAGTATGCAGAAAATAGAGCGAGGCGTAAGCATATATGCCTTTATTGCATTGCTGAAGGCACCACGGGTTCTAATGTTAAAGAGTTTGTTACCAACCTGCTTAAATCCTCTCTAGATCTCCTGGCTGACTTGCTGCTTGACTTTGAGCGCATCCATCGGGCTCTGGCTCCTAAGCCTACCTCTCCCTCGGCCAGTCCCAGATCCATCATCGCTCATTTCAGAGGTTACTCTATTAAAGAACAAATCCTTTTGACAGCTTGGTGCAAACAGAAAATCTTTCATGGTCAAAGGAGGTTCTATATGGATCATGACTACATGCCAAAAATCATGAAGCTCCGCAGAACGTATCTCCCACTTTTGCCTACTCTGAAAGCCCAGGGACTGAAGTTTATCACCCCATATCTGGCAAAACTGATCATCACTTTACAAACAGGGAAGCAGGAATCCTCCTCAGCTGAGGAGGCCCATGAGGTACTTTCTAAACAGGGGCTGACCTTCCCAGAATGCCCTAGTACATCAGCAATCCCACATGCACGGCCCCTGAGATGGCAAACAACAGATGCTAAACAGCGCAAACAAGCTGACATCGGGAGTGCGACTTCTGACCCGAAACAATGCCTGGCTGAATTCTGTCACACAGACAACAACGCCAGAGACACTTGAAGCTGCTGGATCAGCATTTAATGCCTGCTTCTAGGTGATTCAGGTAGGGAGGGGTTGGGGTACAGAGACTAGTAATGGGGATGGATAGGTCAGGATTTTTTTCCAGTCCTGCCCGTCAAGGCGAGCCCGACTTTAGACTGATATCTATGCATCACTAATACCCTCTATTTATTTGGGTTGTATACAGTCACTTGTTGGGGTTCAGCTCATGAGCCATATCTTCTTCATTCCCCCCACCATGTAAAACCTCTATCATACTATCTAGAGTTTTATGGAGTTGGGATTGGCTAGCTTGGTAAATGGTAGAGTGACACTTGTGGCCTTACTTTACTTGCTGCCACCACCGCATTGTCTGTGAGATGTGGGATGGGGATTTATCTTCAGATATCCAACATGTTAGACTGGTAATGCAATGAAATAGGAGTCAAGGGAACCCAGAGACTCCAGACAGTACAAGATTTAACAATATACTGCTTATCCCTTTAAAACATCTACAAAGATTCAAGGCCTCTGGCAATTTTGGGAGTCGGATACCCAGGACTAGAATTTATTATTTTAGTGGTTATATATATATAATAGTTTATCTTTCTCTTTAATGGTGCATTCGGATTTTTGCACTCATTAGCAAACAACTTAAGCTGAGGGGGGGAACGATTAAATATGGCACACCTCTTGGACTCATACTCAGGGGCACTTCTCCGGGTCATTATGTTTCCGCTCCCCTTCTTATGTTTTTCCTCTGTTTAACTTGTTTTAGTTTGGGCCAAACTGGTCCACAGAGGGCCTGAGGCTTGAGAGGCTCTGGATTTACCCCCTTATCTGGTTTAGAGTATGATTCCATCCTCGATTCCCCAGATATAACAGGAAAACCTGTTACAGTCTCCCGCACCTTGGAAGCCTATTTTGTATGTAATTACATTCATATCAATGTAACTGTTCTTACATTATGCCTCACTAGATGATTTACTCTGGTGAATATGTTTATTGGTTATATTTGTTCAGGTTATGCCATGTTGGCAATTGGTTTTGTGCATTTAGGAATTGCAATACAGTGTATGTTATTAAAGGTTCCAACTGAGGACCCCACCAGCAGGGAAGGGGTAGATGGAAGCCTATACATATTAATAGAACCTACAATTCTGGGTGTAATTTTCAGGTGCTTCTTGGAGTTGGGAGTAAAGGGGAACCCTGGTGGCCCAGTGAGGGGTGGACCAGTGAGGGATGTGAGGGGTATGGGACCCACCCTAGGCCTAGGGCAGCATTCAGAGCAGGTCAGCTCACCAAGCATGATTTAAAATGTCTCATTCCTCTCTAATTATGTAATTTAATCTGAATGGTATCCATAATCCAATCAAAATGAAAAGGCTACTCCGCCTGTTTAAACAGGATAAACCAGATATCATTATCATTCTATTACAAGAACCTTACCTACCTCAGAAAGAACATATTCAATTTAAAGCATGGGGGTTTCAGGAGGTGGTGGCCTCCTTGCATGCCTCTGGT
The DNA here is from genome assembly GCA_016271365.2 of Neoceratodus forsteri. Classification (NCBI taxonomy): domain Eukaryota; kingdom Metazoa; phylum Chordata; order Ceratodontiformes; family Ceratodontidae; genus Neoceratodus; species Neoceratodus forsteri. Next base: position 1,301,045,616 of record CM057458.1, on the reverse strand, counting down.
AGATGGAGAGAGGTTGCAGTATTGGTCCCTCATGGGGTACAATTCCACCTACAACAAGAGATCATAGACAAAGAGGGTAGGTATGCTATATCAGTTGGTAAATTATAGAGACTGGTTACGCTGGCTTCTGTCTATCTTCCCCTGGGTTCCCCTCCGCCAGTGGCTAGAAAATTCTTAAATGACCTCCTCTCTCATATGCAGGGTATGTGTATTGTTGGAGGTGACCTTAATGTCATATTGAGCACTGATTTGGACACATCCCTACCTTCCAAGTTTAGAGCTATGCCAGTGCAAAAATACCTTAAGGTTGCTGTCCCTGGGATGGGTTTGGTGGACTTCTGGCACCACTTTTTTCCATCCACGAGGACATACACATACTACTCTCATAAGACCCATACTTCTTCTAGATTAGACTATTTCCTTTCCTCTATTGAGCATAGAGGTGATACGGGATATATATGTGGGGGCCTCTATTTTGTCGGACCACTCCCCCCTCTATTTGAAATTGGAGGTAGAGAAGCCTAGACAAAAATTCCTTTTGCTGCTTAAATCTGATGCACCTACAGGACCCAGATTTTATAAAGATGGTTAAAGTGGCAATCTCAAAACTTTTGGCAGATAATTCTCTAGAAATATCTCATGTAATATGATGGGATGCCCTCAAAACAATTCTTTGAGGGGGAATCATAAGGTACCATGCGCATATAAAGAAAGCCAGAAAGGCTCTCCAAATTGCACTGCAGGCAGAAATACTAATTCTTCACACTAAATTGCTTCAGGGGATTTGACGGTGAAAGTTCAACTGCAAATTACCAAACAAAAAATTCAGTGATTGATAGATCAGAAGATAAAGCAGCAATTGCTCTACTTAAAACTCAAATATCAAGAGGGTGGACCCCGAGGGGCTAGGAATTTGGCTAAACGTCTTAGGGGAGCAAAGGCACAGGCTGTGGTTACCAAATTAAAGGACCCTACTAATGGACACCTGCTTTCCCAACCCAAGAACATATGACAGGCAATGGCCTTATTTTACAGAACTTTGTATACAGAAGATACTCATCCCTCTCCCCAAAATATAGCCGCCTACCTATCAAATTCCTCCTTCCCAAACTATCTTCATCCCAGGCAGAAGGTTTGCTTCACCCTATTACAGTGGCTAAGATTCAAGAAAACCTTAAAATAACCAAATCCCAAAAGTCCCTGAGGCCAGATGGCTAACCCAATGAATTTTATAAAACATTTCGGCAGTTGGTTACCCCAGTTTTGGCTCATGCCCTGGTAGATATTCAGGAGGGGTGGCCCCCCACCTTTCTGGAGGTACACAGAAATAGTACCCATTCCCAAACCTGGGAAAGATTTATCCCTGATGGCATCCTATCACTTGATTTCTAAACTGAACTGTGACTATAAACTTTTTATGTCTGTATTGTACATAGGGTGGATATCCTCTTGCCTTACCTTATAGATGGAGACCAGGTGGGCTTTATCATGAAAAGACCAGGCACAAGATGTGGTGAGGCAGGTCTTACTGCTTACAGAACATGCTTTCCAGAGACAGATAATATTAGTCCTTCTCGGCCTAGATGCTGAGAAGGCATTTGACAGGGTCTCATGGCCCTTTTTGTGGGCTACCCTAGGGCATTTTGCTTTCCCAGATACATTTAACTCTCAAATCAAAGCCATGTATCAATCCCCTGTATCATATCTTAAATTGGATGGTGTACTTGCCCCCTTCCTTTCCTTTAACAAGAGGCACCTGGCAGGGCTGCCCATTGTTCCCCTTGTTATCTGCTCGATACTTAGAGCCTTTGGCCGTTAATATATGAACTCAGGTGGAAAATGAGGGGATCCAACTGGGTGGGAGGTCCCATAAAATTATGCTTTTGTCGATAATATTCTTTTGACGCTTATGTCACCTGAAACATTTATTCTGGCAGTCTGGGGGTAGTTTGAGGTGTTTGGGGGGTTAGTTGGTTATAAAATAAACATTACTAAAATAGAAGTACTTAACTATTCATTTGCACCCTCTCGGTCACTGAAGGCTGGTTTTCCATTTTGCTGGAACAGGGATGAGATGAGCAATCTAGGCATTAAGATACCATCTAAGATGTTACATCTTGAGTTAATGAACCTTGAACCACTTATTTATTTAGTTTTTGTTGACCAGGTAAGTGCACTAGACAAATCCTGCCTATTTTCAGGCACGGCCTGGGGAAGGGGGATACAGATGATTGCCAACTGACCTTGAACCAGATTAAGCTGTTGGTGGTATTTTTCTTGAATGGAGGAAATTTGGCCATTGCACCGGGGAAATTCCCCTGCTCTTTTCGAGAAGTGCCATGGGATCTTTAACATCCACCTGAACTACCACCAGAACAGGTAGATGGGACCTCGGTTTAATGTCTCATCTGAAAGATGGCACTTCAGGAGTGCAGCATCCCCTCATGTTGCACTACAGTGTTAGTATTGGGATATTAACCCAAGTGCCTGGTGTGGGGATAGAACCCACAGCCTACTGATCTCCCGGCCTCAGAGGTGAGTGTTGTGCCTGCTGAGCCACTGACACGAATCACGACGGACCTCTTCAGGTGGGCCAAGTTGCCCATGAGGATAATCAATCGAGCTGAAACTATGCAGCAAAATGTATTGCCACGCATACTTTTTTTTTTTTTTTTTACAAACCATCCCAATTTTCTCCTCAAATACTTATTTTCAGGCATGGGACAAATTGATTTCTCAGTTTATCTGGGGAGGGCAACACCACTCGTATCAGATACTTCTCATTACAAGTCTCTAGAACCCGGGGGGGGGCTTAATCTTCCAAATTTGAGATGATATGCACAAGCGACACAAATCCACATAGCCCTATTACATGCTGCCTCCCAATATAAAGCAGACTGGAAGGACATAGAGGCAATTCTGAATAACCTGGAGGATTTTCCCTCCTTTATTTTAGGAGATTCCCCTAAATGTCTCCTTTGATGCAATTCCAGGCCTTTACGGTGGAATTTTTCAAGCAATGGCTACATATGTGACAATACCTCCTCCCTATCTCTGAGAGACGCTACCTCTCAGTTCTTTCATTTCCTCAGTGGAAGCTATATCATTTGTATTGTACCTTCCAGATAGTGGGACTCACAGGTATTTACTCTTTCTCCTAACTCCAAGCTAATTATAAAATCCCTGCAAGTCAATACCCTTCATACGTGGCTCTGAGAAATAAACTTCTCCCATTTGAGGAGGACATATCAGGGGTAGATGAAAGCTCTCTAAATTATTGCAGATGATTATTATTTGTCATCTAAGGGGGAATGTACAGGAACATATTATTAGCAATTTGTATCAAGCCATAAGAGTATAAAATACACACTCCCTGGCATACATCAGGGTATGTTGGGCGAGGGAATCGGGTGTAGAACTCGACGGAGAATTATGGAGCAAGTCCACCTTGACATTCTCTAGGATCTGCTCTAATCTTTATTAGAGGGAGTACATGTGGAAATTGTGGATTAGGTTTTTTAGAACCCCAGAGATAACAGCAAAGTTTAGGGGCAGGGAATATGAGAATTGTTGGAGGGGATCTGGGCAGGCTGTGGCTGGACAAGACCATATCATATGGTTTTGCCCACACTTATTTTACTACTAGCAGGATATTCTGACAGTATTAAGCAATATATTTGAATGTCCCGAACTGCTTACCTCCACCTTCATTCTAACAGCAGTGCCACCTGCTGGTTTTAAATTGATAAGAATCTCTATTATTTGCCGATACTCCTGATCTTAGCAGCTAAGAAAGTTGTTACTAGACTCTGGCTCACTCCCAAGGTCCCAACCAAAGAGTCTTGGACACTCCTAACCTATGAAATGAATAATTTGGAAAGAGTCTCAGCCAAAATGAATCATTGAGTAAATAGCTTTGATAATCGATGGAGGAAATGGACCCTATATCAGTTAGATCATCATCCAGATTTTGTACCATGATGGGGGGGAGACGAACCTGGGAACATGTACACATTCATATCTGGGGTAGAACATACTAACATACTAAAATGCCAGCAGAATAGGCCTAACGGTCTTTCGTGTCTGCTCGTTTGGTCAGCCCCCACCCTGGGAGCTGACCTTGTTACCCCCCTCGCCTTCTCTGGCTTCTCCCTTCCCAGTTCAGGATATTCTCGCTGCATTGGATTATGCTTCCAGAATCCTTCCCCTGTACCTGTCCCACCCCCTCTTGAACCCTTCCACCATCTCTGCCTCCATCAGCCCCCTAGGCAGCACATTCCATGGCTCCACCACCCTCTCAGTGAAGTAGCACCTCCTCCTTTTCTCCCCTGAATCTTCCACCTTCCAGCTTCCATCCATGCCCTCTAGTGGCCCCCTCCTCCTTACTTCGAAGCACCCTGACTGCTCTTCCCCTATTTACCCCCTTCATGTACTTGAAGACCTCTATCATGTCCCCCCAGTCCCTTCTCTTTTCCAATGTGTACATATTTAGCTCTTCGAAGCCTCTCCTCATAGGTCTTGTCCCCCAAGCCCCAAATCATGTTGGTTGCCCTCCTCTGGACCCTCTCCAGGAGTTTAATGTCCCTCTTTAAGTATGGCCTCCAACACTGCATGCAGTACTCGGGGTGCGGCCTCACCAAGCAGTTATACAGAGGGAGTATCACTTCTCTCCTTCTGGAGGTAATCCCCCTAGCGATGCATCCCAGCATCCTGTTGGCCTTGGCTGCTGCCCTCCTACAAGTCTCCAAGTTGTTCACCTTGACATCCACCACCACCCTCAGGTCCCTCTCAGCCACCGAGACTTGTAGCATTTCCTCCCCAGAGTGTACAGTTGGCCCAGGTTTCTGGCCCCCAGGTGCAGTACCTTGCATTTCCCTGCATTGAACCTCAGCTTCTACTTTCTAGACCATCTTTCCAGAGCCTCCAGGTCCCCCTGTGGGGCCACCCTCCCCTCCTTCCCATCCACCACTGCCTCCAGTTTTGAGTCACCTGCAAAGAGACTCATCTCACTCCTGATACCTGTCCTTATGTCAGAGACATAGGCATTGAACAGGAGGGGCCCAAGGACTGATCCCTGTGGGACCCCACTAATGACCCTCCTTGGGGATGAGACTATCCCACCAGCTATGACCTGGAGCCAATTGCCTATCCATCTGATCATCTGGTTCCCCAACCCCATTTCTCCCAGCTTATCCAACAGGCCCTCGTGAGGAACAGAGTCAAATGCCTTGCTGAAGTCTTGAAAGAGGACGTCCACTGGTCTACCCAGGTCCAAGGCACTCGTCACCCAGTCATAGAACTCCACAAGGTTTGTCTGACACGATTTCCCCAGGATGAATCCATGCTGTCTATTGTCCAGGCACCCTGACTTTTCCAGGTCCCCCCCAACATGGGTTGGGATTCTTCACCTGTGCAAATCATACAGGTATATACTGGAACTGAATCCTTGGGAGGTGTAGGATGGCCCACTGTAACAAGATAGTACACTTCCTCCTCAGGCTTTGTGAATGGGGTAATGTTTGGCTGAATTACCCAGCCTCGAATTGGATTGAATATATGATGTATGAGACTGAATACTCTGTACTGACTTCAGATGTATACTTGTATAGCTAACTGTATTGCTCCGTATTGCTTTGTATTGCAATATATTACAATAAAAAAATATATATATATATATATATATATAAAAGAAGAAATGCATGGTAACTTTAACAAAACCAGTCCATCATTCTTTATCCCACTCGTATACAGGGAAGAGTACTGCAAGGAATGCCTATGCCACAATTACTCCTACAATGCCACTCATGTGATAAGAATGGAATTAAACCTCTATGTACATAATCTAAGTGTCCTCATTAACAGAGACTCTGCAACTTGGTTGAAAATCAAAATGATTGAAATACAGTACATCTATGTAAGAGTGCAAGTCACCTCATTTGCAAAAGCCTGTTTTTCAAATAAAAAAATCTTGAATCTTGCTACGTGGTCATTTATATAGTACATTTGACTGTCAACACCATGATGTAGTAAGGACTATAGCATTTTCTTTTGGCGGCTAAGCCTGAAGCATAACAAGAACACTCCAAGAGCAAAAAGTTTGAAAATCAGACCTTTTGCCAGTGGCAACAAAAACATAGTTCACTAGACGTTTATGGCTGAGGAACTGGAGTACCCCTCTGTCTTGATGCTGACATCCTAGTGAGGCTGAATGCCTCTGTAAACATGCACTTAGAGGTTTTGTACAGTACACAGACCTTAAAGGCGATGTTGTTCCTCTGACTTGTACTAGGGACCAAATGATGGCAAAACACAATGCACCCAAGGTGTGCCAAGTGCTTGATAATGATGATCATAATACTATGAAAATCCCAAATAAAGCTGTGAAGTTTATTTTGGACACAGTTAGAAAAGAGACATGTTTTATGGCTCCAAGGTATTGTTTCATCCCATGAAAAGGAAAAAGGGTGCTCTGAGTAATGTGACACAGAACAGCAAAACAAGTCCAATGCAGAGTAGAAAGCTATGTGCTCACTTCCCCCCAAAAAATAAAAAAAACAACCCTACCGGACTTGTACAGAAGAGAATTACTTTTAGAAAGGAGACTTGAGGACTTGGAGAACAGAAACCGGCAGAATAATATCCACATCCATGGATTACTGGAGGACACTGAAACCAACCCAATCTCCGCATTCATGGAGTACTTTTTGAGAGAAATACTTGGTCTCCCCCCCAGATAAGTCTCTCAATATTATCAGGGCCCATCACTCGTTGGTCCCCAAGCCCCAGGACCCGAAGGCTAGACTGCGATCACTCACCCTTGCTTTCTGGGATTTTAGAGTTAAAGAAGAGATCCTAAGGACTGCAGGGGGAGAAAGAAAATTTTATTCAAGGACACCCGGCTTTTCTTCAAGCAAGATTATACACCTCGGCTTTTGGCCGAACACCGTAAAGTCCTATCGGTGGTCCGCCTCCTTCAAGCAAAGGGCCATAAAGCTTTCCTTGAATACCCTGCGAAATTAAAAGTGATCATCAAGAAAAGTACATGCAGATTTCCCGAAATAGAAGCTGCTAGCAGGTTTCTTCAGACGCTGGACATTCCACTGCCACCAGATGTTGCCACCCAACAAATGATCTATGTGGAGGAATGATCGTGGCAAATGATAGAAACCAAACGTAAGCGACCACAGGAGAGCATGAACACTTCCGACCCATGGGACGAAGTTCATCTCCATAAAGAAGCTGCTAGTACAGTAGATAATGGTGCAGATTAGGGACACAGGGCCAATTACTTGCAATCTCCCACAGAGGACACTCGCTCTGGTGAACCAGACTGAAGACCACACTGCTGGTGCAAAGGAGATTTGTCTACTGGAACAGTGAGTGTTCCCTGGCAATGGCTTAGTTGGGCAGTGGACTTATTCATAGATTCATAGATTCATAGATAGTTTCAAGCTAAGGATAGCAATTGCTAACCAAATAGGCTTGCCTTTCAAATTTAAAATTTTACAAAAAATTTGTCATTTCCATAATAGTCGTCCATTCCCTTTTTGAATGTGTTCATACTAGAACTATTTACTATCTGTTTAGGTAAATTATTCCATGCTCCAACCACTCTCAGACTAAACCAATGTTTCCTAAAATTATGTATCCAGGTTTGCTGATACAGTTGTTTGGTGTGCTTCCTTTTGCTAATTCTTCCTGAATTGAACACAATTCCCATATCCATTAGTAGTTCAACATCCATAATATTTTTATATAGAAAACATAGATCACCTCTCAATCTACGGTAATATAGTGAATAAAGGTTCAAATTCACGAGTCTTTCCCAATATTCCTTGCCTGTCTGACCTTTTATTTGTTTAGTCAGTCTTTTTGAACTTTCTCAATGGAAGTATATCTTCTCTGTTATAGGAGCCCAGACCCTCAGCACAATATTCCAGATGCGGTCTAACCAAGGCTACATACAAGGGGATTAAAACCTCTCTCCTTCTACTTGCAATATATCTAAAAATACAATTTAGGACTTGAGAAGCTTTTTTTGGTTGTTTCCGACAGTGTACCCTAAATTTTAAATCATTAGTAATTATAACGCCGAGGTCTTTCTCCTCCGCTACCACTCCCAGGTTAGTGTTATTTAGATGGTAAACTGCTTTATTATTTTTCTTTCCCAGGTGCATAACCTTGCATTTGGATATATTTAATTCCAGTTTATTCAGGTTGGTCCATTTGTTTATTAGGTCTAACACTTGTTGTAGTGCAACTGTTTGCTCATCATTTGATGGAACCACACACCCAACCTACAATCATCGGCAAATTTGTACATCCATACATTTATATTGTTTATTTGTAAAGAGGCAATGTATAAATTAAACAAGAAAGGCCCCCAACACCAAACCCTGTGGCACACCACTAGTAACAGGGGCCCATTGTGAATATTCTCCATTTACAACCACCCTCTGCTTCCTGTCCCGAAGCCAACTTGATGGCAAATTAAAAGAAGGGATGTTCCATTAACATATTTATTGATTGTGGGAGCCTGCCAAGGGATAATCATTAGCCTGGGGAGGCTGTATGCTTGGGGGGGAACTGCTGCCCTGCAGGATTCCCCTCGAGCTGTCTCTGCTGGGGGGGGGGTGTCCATGGTGAGACTGGACAGTCTCACTATCTCACATACATAGGAGGTGATGGATGGAATACCTGATGGGGCGGAAGGGATGGAGTCCGATGTCTTAGAGATTTTATATGGCAGAATATGAAATTCCCTATCACAGTGGGGAATTGGTGGGCAGGTTGCTAACCATGTATGTTGGGCACTGATGTAGGACACCTGGAGGATGTTTGGCTAAAATCAGGGCATCTTTATAAATACCTAAATGGGATCTGGTGGCTAGTTTGGTTCCATCTTTGGTGGATCCACTGGCGAAGAGCCTGAAACATAGGATGCCTCTCTGAGACTGAGTTGGATTGGGGCTCCTTTATTTGCTCCATCAGTGCTAGGGTTGCTTGGCACAGTGTTCCTGCCTTTTACCTCCACTTAGTGTCCTAAAATCAGTGGTGGGGGGGGCGTGACTGCAGCAGCCAGCCTGGGGGCTCCCTTGCCCCACGGCGAATGGATGGCAGTCCAGATGGGTGGGGTGGGGTCTCCCCACTCTCCGTGCACCGCTTCATGGCGATAATAATAATTTCCACTCATTATAAGGAGTTAGTTCTCTTAGTGACCTGTTCACTGTAACTTTAATTATATGGTGATGGTACAAGCATCCTGTCTGTAAGATTGCTCAAAGCATCAGGCTAGACCACCTTATCCAGTGCATTTGTAAAAATTAGCCCTTCCAGCGTTAGGGCTGACTGGTGGCCCAAGTTGGACTAAGTTCCCAATTTTCTAGGGGATTCATCCACACCACATAGCACCATCATACTGTTGAGTGTATATTTAGGGCTCATACATCTTGAAGTGATTTATACAGTTGTTTTTTTTTGGTTGCTGTTCAAGGTTTTAATGTTGTTTGTATTAGAGGTAGTTAGTAGTTATGATATTCTACAACACAGAGATACCTTAGAAATAACTCACCCCACCCCCACATTGACCTGGAGACTACAACCCCCTTTTCAGGACAATGGTTGATTTAAAGATTGTTTCCCTTAATGTGAGGGGGATCAATAACCTGACTAAATGCACCAAGATTTTACAGGAGCTCCAATGACAGAAAGCCACCCTAGCATTCCTTCAAGAAACCCACCTAACCCCTCAGGAGCATTTAAAGTTGAGGAGATCTTAGGTAGGTCAGGTATACTCATCTCACTATGAGGTGGCCCCACACCGTAGAGGGGTGGCCATTTTGGTGAGAAGGGACACACCTATAGAAGTAGACAAAGCAAAGATAGATCTGGAAGGCTGGTTTATCTCTTTAGAAGGCAGATATAGGGGACAGAAGTGCACATTGATGAACATATATGCCCCGAATAAGGAAACTCCCCGTTTAGCATTTTTGGAAAAAATACTGAAGGAGAGTGTTGGGGATGCGCAGAGCCTGATCATAGTTGGTGGTGATTTTAATAAGGTGATAAACACTGGGGAAGACTGTTCAGGGTGCCCCTGGGGTCACATTACTAAGACTGGTAAACTAATCCAGAGACTAAATCAGGAATTAGGTCTGATGGAAATGTGGAAGTTCCTGCACCCCAGAGATACAGACTTTACATATTATTCCCCTAGACACCAGGAATACTCACGTATTGACTATTTTTTAACCTCCACTAATTCGATACCTATGGCTTCTGGCTATGAAATAGGGAATATTTCCATATCTGATCATGACTAAATACTAGTCTCCTTACCCAGGAAGATTTTAAGGAGCTGGTATCCCAAACGATCCAACCTTTTATACGAGATAACCTCACTGGGGACACCAGAGAAAGTATTAGGTGGGATGCTTTGAAGTGCTGTCTGAGAGGAGCAATTATTCAATATTCCAGCAAACTGAATAAAGACAGGATACAAAAGAAAGTGACATTAGAACGTAGAATAGCCAACTCAGAATCTTTACACAAAACTACTCCAGAAGAAAGGACTAAGGCTGAATTGGTACAAGTGGGAAAAGATCTTAATAAATTATTAGATATTCAAAGTGAGGGACAGATACCCTATGACAGGCAGACATTTTTTTAAAGTGGTAATAGGGCGGTAGACTCCTAGCCTGACAATTATGGAAAGATATGACAAGCAAAGCAGTTACACAACTAAAAGACAAGGATCATTCGTCCCTAATATCCACCCCATCTGAAATAGTTAAAACTTTTGTTAAATATTATTCCACCTTATATACCACCAGTCCTGCACCCAACCATCAAGAGAAATTTAGACAGTTTCTGGACTCTTTACCAATGCCCCACCTGGACGGGGCATCCAAGGTAGCCCTAGATTCCCTCCTAACGAAACCAGAAATAATGGCAAAGATCAAAAACCTGAAAAATGGGAAAGCCCCAGGACTGGAAGTCTTCTTTGCTGAATTTTATAAAGAAATCCACCCTAAATTAGCTGATCTGATGTTGCCCATGTATAATGAGTTGATGCTGGACCACAAGCCTGTCCCACCTTCTTGGAACCTGGCCCAGATATCGGTGATTTTGAAACAAGGGAAGGATGCCCAATGTTGCAGCTCATACAGACCGATTTCTCTGCTTCCTGTGGATATGAAAATCTTTACCGGGATCATGGCAGATAGACTCCAAATGTTTATTTCCAAGTGGATTCACCAAAATCAAACTGGTTTTATAGCAGGACGTTTCCTCCAGGGCAACATACGGAGGTTACTTAATCTTATTTCTGCACAAAAACACTCTCCCTCCTTTCAAGTGGCTATCAGAATGGATGCTGAAAAAGCTTTCAACAGGATGGACTGGCAATTCATGTTGGCCACCCTGTCAAAATTTGGTTTAGGGGGTAATTTTACCACAGTAGTTTCTGCCCTATACTGTAGGCCAGAGGCCAGGATTAGGATCAATGGCCATTTCTCTGCTTGCATACCTTTGAAAAGAGGTAAGAGACAGGGATGTCCACTTTCCTCCTTGATTTTTGCCCTAACAATAGAACCTCTTGCCATCTGGATCCGTAATAATCCTGACATCTTAGGGGTAATGGTTGGCAGATAAGAACAGAAAGTAGCATTGTACACTGACAATTCCCTCTTCTTTTTGAGAAATCCCCAGCAGTCCCTACCACATCTTTTAGAGACCCTTAGGACCTTTGGCTCTCTGGCAGGATATAAGATAAATATCTCTAAATCAGATGCCATGGTGCTCAGTGGCACCCCCCTGGCAGGTTTTAAGGAGACCTTTCCATTTGCCTGGGCCAAAATTAATACTTTTCGATATCTCAGGGCCCAGGTCTCGGCTGATACCTCAAAATTGTTCCAGAATAATTATGTCAAACTGTACAACACCTTATTAGCAGACATCGCTAGATGGAAGTTGCTACCTCTTACATTACATGGTCATATTCATATGATTAAAATGAACATTCTATCAAGAATTCTGTTCTTGTTTCAGACCCTCCTCATAGATATTCCAGGTTATTTATGGAACCAATTAAAGAAAACATTACAGAAATTCCTCTGAGATGGGAAACATCCCAGGATCTGTACCCGAGTCCTGCAGATGGCTAGAGCAGAGGGGCACCTGGGCCTACCGCATCTATATTATTATTACTCAGCAGCACAGGGGGCCCAATTTTATACCTGGGCCAGGAGAAGACAGGAGTCCAGATGGTACCTCTTGGAACAGGAGGCACTGCGGAAGGTACAACTGTGGACTGTTCCCACCAGTGTTATACACCCTGAGATCTGGTCTATAACTTTAAACCCTTGGGTGAAGCATTCCATATGAATTTTCCTCAGACTTTGCAAGGTATCGCATACCCCCAAACTCATAGGCCCACTTTCATTCTGGCACTGGGAAAGCAGGGGCCTTACCAGGTTTTCCCAGCTGACTGACAGTACAGGTTGTCTCCCCTTTGTGACTCTACAAGATATATTCTCTTTTTGCAGAGAAGATTTATTTAGATACTTACATGTTAGATACCTGATTACATCAGGAGAAATCCTCCAGATGATTCGTAGAGACCTGACCCCTTTGGAACAATATTGGTGGGACATGATTAAGATCAGTGATAAGTTAAACTATATCTCATTGCTCTATAAAGTACTTCTCCTCTCCTCTCCTCTGCCCCCCTCTCTTAGAGGACATAAGAAGAGGAAGATGGGAGGATGACAGCGGAGAGAGAATAGCACAGGCTAGCTGGGCCCATAGGTTTCAGAGATGCTGGCATGTGACTTTGTCAGTGGGATGGATCGAGTTCAACTGGAAAATTATAATTTGGTTCTTTAGATCCCCAGTCATTACAAAACATTTTCAATCCCAAGCATCACAGACCTGTTGGCATCAGTGTGGTTCCCTGAGGGCCACACTGTATCATATCTTTTGGGAATGCCCCAAACTAAAATGGTTTTGGCAACAAATACATGCCATTATCGAACAGCTGGTGGGGTTTTCCCTTCCCTTCACATTCCAAGATATGGTATTAGGCATCCCAACTTTAATATCTAAAAAGAGGACGGTGATTGAGTTGGGTCAGATTTTATGAGTGGTAGCATTAAAATCTATCACATCCACCTGGCAGAATCCTGCCCCCCCTACAAGAGCAGAGTGGATCTCCATGGTCGAAGAAGTGGAGGGGATAGAACATATTACCCATACTATCCACTTTTCCAATGAAAAATTTCTAGATGGTTGGAGGCCTTGGAAATTGTGGAAGGAGACTCACCGACAAGAGAGTTGAAAATGATAGGGACTTACGTTTCATTTGGAGAAGCAGGAGTGGTGGTGGTGGTGGGGGAAGATGGAGAACTACCTTTAGAACTGGGTCACAGGTAGGATTACAGATAGGGTGGGAGGGGGTGTATTAAACTTTAAGATACATATTGTATGTTGTAGGAGACTGTAATATAGTTGAAAGAGTTAAAATGGGTTTTAATTTTTTGTCTAAAGTTTTATAATCAATAGAAACTTAAATATTGCATTAGATTGATATTTTTAGATTTGAAATACTAGTCAGCTAGTGTATTTTATTCTGTGGTTTTTATTTTTACAAATTCTCATGGTCTGTTACCTTCAATCATTTGTGATGACCTCTAATGTTCCCAACTTAACTATCAAACTGGGGAGAGACCCATTATAATACTGCACTGGACTGTATCCACCCTTGAAGGTCTTTCAACTGAGTGCAGACCGCCTCTTCCCTCCGCATCTCTAAGAACTGATATGAAGGACTGTAATGAGAATAATATATTTGTTGTCTAGCTTTATTTTCTAACTGGCACTATATACCAATGATAAGTAATTGTATGAGATTTTTGAAATGTGTGACTGTACCCAATGTTTTGGGGTATACATCACAACAATAAAAGTTTATGAAGTTAACAAAAATAAAAAATATGAACACTGGTCCAAATCTGCAAAACAGCAGACACGATAAGTCTGATCCCACTAGCCCTGATCTTTTATACTTAAACTGGTGCTTTCGCAAGGGATGCCTTTCGACTAAATGGTACATGCAGTTATATATAGTACCTTTTGTAGAGTGATGGTGCCTACATACAGTATAAACATGTTCTACACAGATACCTTCAGTGCAACAACAACAGTAATGAAGACCAACAAACAGTAGTAATTAAAAACACAAGAAAAGAGAGTCATGCCACAGGCAAAGGTAGTACAAGAAAAATGATTTGGGCAGGATATCTTGAAGAAAGAGAAAGATAATTAATCTTTGTCTTGTAAACATGTACTAATCTTTCAATTAATTACCAATACAGGAAGATTATCTGAGAGAATAGCCTGTAAAAAGAGAAGGATAATATTTATCTAAAAATAAACTCTTTTTACAATCCATTATTCAATTAAGGTCTAGTTAAGTACAAAATATTAGTTGAAATAATCAAAATACCATTGACACTGGGCAGTGACAAGGTTTGCATTATAGCGCATTAAAAACACACGTACACACTAACACAAATACTTGTATATACACACACTTACAAATGAGCACATTACAGCTAGCAGTGCCAGTTTTCCGTACAAGAGGAGCTTCATCAGTGTTGCAATATGCAGTGGAGTCTCTTATTGGCAGGCTGGGCCTGTAGTTCAACGGATAAGCAGCCAGCCACTCCCACTTCCTGGCCTATATAAGCAGCTCCTCTCAGCCTCCTTTGAAGCACTTTTTCTTTGTTAGCCGGAGGCTCTGTTGGCCTGTTCTCTGCAGCTGGCTGGGGCCTATCGCCTACCACCGCCCCACCTCCTGCTTTGCTGCTTCTGCTGTACTTCTATGTTTGTTCTCCTCCATCTGGTTTGAATTTTGACTCTGGCTGTGTGCTTCTTTCTGCCTTTTGTTCCCTGTTTTTCTGAGTTTGTGTGTCTTTGGTTTTGCCTTTTGGGGGCTTTGTCTCTAAGCTCCTAGGATATTGCTAATCTAGAGCTCATGCTACTTGTTCTCAGTTACTCACAATGCTACTGCAGTCATTATCTGTGTGTTCAACTAAAACCACACAGCTGCTCTCCATGCTACACACAAGTGTTTTCACCTGATTCATGCTCACTCTGAACCCTAGCTATGCAGCTCAATCATGCTTTCTCAACTCATATACTTACCCCATTGCTGCAGTTTCATTGCACTGACTAGTGATAGCCGCTTTCAGAGCATTGCACCTCCCTCCATTCTATGTTTATCGAATTCTACAACTCATAGTTACTCAATACAGATGCTGCTCTCTATGTTAGTACACAGCTATTATACTCTGAGGTCAGCTAAGCTACTGCTGATGCTATAAACACCAGTCCATTTACAGAAGACAGAGTCCTAAAAGAACTTGCAAAACTGAAAGTGGACAAGGCAAGGGACTGCATAGGATACACCCTAGAATATTAAGGGAACTACAGAGGTGCTGGCCGCACCATTGGCAGCCCTGTTCAATGAATCAGACGATACAGGAGTGGTTCCAGAGGACTGGAGGAGGGCAGATGTAGTCTCTCTTCACAAAAGAGAGAGTAGGGAGGAGGCTGGAAACTATAGACCAGTTGGCATCACCTCAATTGTGGGGAAGATTATGGAATCACTAAAGGATTGTGGAACACCTTGAATCCAGTGGTGCACGGCACAAGACATAGCATGGATTCACAGCAGGAAGGTCATGTCAAACAAACCTGATTGATTACATTGATTGGGTGACTAAGATCATGGGCTGAGGGGAGCAGTGGATGTGGCCTACCTGAATTTCAGTAAGGCCTTTGATACCGTTCCTCATAGAGGACTTGTGAACAAACTGGGCAGCCTGGGAGTGGGTCACAAGGTGGTAAACTGGGTTAGGAACTGGTTGAGTGATAGAAGACAGAGGGTAGTGGTAAATGGTGCTCAATCTGAGGAAAGGAGGGTGACGGGGGGCACAGGGATCAGTCCTTGGGACAGTCCTGCTTAATGTCTTCATAAGTGACATTGCAGAAGAGCTGGAGGGGAAGGTGTGCAATAGAGATGACAGTCTGGGAGGGGTGCAAAAATAAGGAGGGACCTAGGGATACTGGAGGAATAGTCTAGATAATGGCTGCTGAGATTCCATGTGAATAAGTGCAAAATCATGCATTTGGGGTGCAAGAACCCAGGAGAGGATTACATGATGGGAAGCAGGGGAGAAAATGATGGTCACCAAACAGGAAAGGGATTTGGGGGTAAACATATCTGATGACTTAAAGGTAGCCAAACAATGTGCCAAGGCTGTGGGGACAGCCAGTGTGATGCTGGGGTGCATAGGGAGAGGCATCAGCAGCAGAAGGAAGGAGGTGGTAATGCCACTGTTCAGATCATTGGTGAGGCCTCATTTGGAATACTGTGTTCAGTTCTTGAGACCAGATCTCTGTAATCACGTAGACAGGGTGGAGGCAGTTCAAAGAAAGGCAATAAAGATGGTGTAGGGCCTGCACCAAAAGTCATGTGAGGAATGACTGAGAGACCTCACTTTGTATTCCCTGGAGGAGAGGAGAGACATGGGAGATATGATAGAAACCTACAAAACAAAATATTTAAAAGGCATAAATAGGGTTCTGGAGAGTAGTATCTTTCAGAAAAGGAGATGTCCAGGAACGAGGGGCATGGCATGAGGTTGGAAGGGTGTAGACTAAGGGGTAGCTTGAGGAAGAATTTCTTCATGGAAATGGTGGTGGATGCATGGAATGGACTCCCAGCAGAGATGGTGGGGACAAACCCAGTGGGGGGAATCAAACATGCATGGGACAGGCATTGGGGAACTCTAGCAAAAGGAATAAGGAGGTAAAGCCAGAGATCAAGTAGTGTCTGTGGCTTTTACAGTAGGCAGCGAAAATGGGCAGACTAGATGGACATTGTGGTTCTTATCTGCCATCAATTTCTGTTTCCATGTCTGTAGCTTTCAGGTTGGTGCCAAGGGCAGTCATTGGCTGCATGACAGAGAGGTAGAAGGTCCTGAAAAAGCACCAAAAATCCTCAGAGCGAGCAGTATGATAGGTAGTCTGTCCAGGCCTTGCTCTCACAGAGATCATGCACTTCATGCAGAAATGGTGGTTGCCAGCTTGATGAAAAGCTCATAGGTGTACATAGCACAGCAGTAGTCCAAGACATGGAAGTGTCCCAAACAAAGAAAACAAATTTCATTTCTTTCAGGTATAATGAGAGGGATTTTTGTTTCAAGTACATCAGTTCTGAAAGAACAACAGACCTGCTCTCTGCTACCAGCCACTCCAACCCCACAGAGAATATCTCACACTACATTAGCTGGACTGGTGGTGGATGACCCCTGGCTGTGGTCAGGGCACACCACATGGGGTAAGCCATGGGGACAGGGTGGAGAGGTACATGCTGGAGATGTGGATTCATGCAGGGATTTGTCTGGGCCCTACTGGAGGGGTGGAGAAGCCACACTGAGAGGGGGTAAAATGTACATTTAAAAAACAGAGGGCCTTTATTAGTGTTGGCACCAGCTGTAGTGACTCCACAGTCTGACTGTTATCTAAAGTCACCCTCCCTCCAAAAATATATGACCTAGTCCCAGCTGTTTGTATATTTAATAGTAGGTAAAACAACACCCCAGAAATTTACATTTACAGCAGCAGTGACGGAAAAAATAGAGTGGGAGTAGCATGGTACAGCAAGCAGCTGAGAGTATGACAAAGGTACTTCTGACTGGAACTTCCGGGTGGGTGTTGAAGATGCCTGCTGGTGCCCCTCTGTTACAAACAGTTCTACAGTCCACTGACCACGCAGCTAAGCAGACAGCATAACTGATGCATGTCTGACTCACTCATACAAATGGTAACATTAATCTTGACAAAGTTAACATCAAAGTAGTAGGGTTGCTCAGGTATTTATTTAAAAAAATTGATATCAGCAAAAAGTTTGGATTTTAGGATACAGCTGCAGAAAATCAGAAATCCTAAATTTTAGGATACTAAATCAGATAAGGATTTGGAAATCTGAACCAATTTGTAATATGTATTAATAACATCCCCCCCAACCCTGCAATTGATTTCTTCCTACACAAACTACCCTCTAGCCCCTAACCACCTTCCTCCCCCAACCAATGAGAGCACATAATGTAATCTGTTAGAGTAAAACTCCTTATAGTAAAAAACTCTACCCACCCCCATTGGCACAAAATAAGGAACCCTCCTCACTGCCACCCAACCTGGCACAAGCCACAAATCTGAACACTCAGTTCAAAAAAGTACTCCACTCAATGCACCCACCAACCCCCACTTCCCTCCCCCAAGCACACCCAAAATACTGGCAGATAATTAGGTCAAGGTGACTGATAATTACAATCGGTCCCACAGTGCAGCATCTTTCGCTCATCTTTGGTGAAGGAGGTAGTAATGAATGATTATGTACTCTTAATAGTAAGACCTGTTTGGTAGATAAGCCGGAGAGGACTTAGGGAGGTTTCTTTTTTACAGCGGAATATTGTATTTCAGACTCAGATAGTCCAAAATCCAATATCTGACTGTCAGATCAGAAATTGAGCTATTCAATGAAGCTTACAAAGTACCAAAGGTAATGACAATCCCCCAAAACAAGTGATTTATGCTATATAAATATAATATTTTGACATTCTTTGTAATATAAATAAACTGAGTTCAGGAGATGTCTCTTGGCAAGTCCAGAGTGTCTCTTCTTGAATTCTTTAGATTCAAGAACTGAGAAACAAAGCTGACTAGTTTGAGAACCCAAAAAAGTTACAGTGGGATGCTCTTAATTAGCCAAGCAACGTCTCAGAGCTCTATTTACTTTTTATTAAGTATTTTATGTTGAACTCAAATTTGATTTCAATGGTAAATGTGATCATTTTAGAGTAAACAGTGAAAAACTGGTGCAAAATTAGATAACTGATACTTGACGAGAAGGGTCATGTCATCACCTCAGTGCCTGGGTTTTATTTTGTGTCAATGTTTTAGCCATTTTTAGGGCTGCAGTTAGCAGAGCTCTGCAAACCTCCTGCAATCAAAAAAGGGAGATTTTTCTGATCAAACAGTGTAGAGCTGCCTCACAGTCACCTCCGCATCCATGAAGCACTCCGCTTTCTCCATTAGCAGTCCCACAGCACTATTTTTCTTTAAGTTAGTTCAGTGAAGTTCCACTCACGGAGGTCACAGCAGAACACGGCACAGTCTGCCATGTCAAAGATGGCCACCAAACTGTATTGCGCACGTGTGACTACTTGTGCATGTGCAGTAGAGTTTGGTGGCCATCTTGGACATGGCATACTGTGCCATGTTCCGCTGTGACCTCCGCAAGCAAGACCTTAAATGAGATTTGTTTTTCTCATCCACCTGACCCTCCTTCTCAGCACCCACCACTTCAAATCCCCCCCAACCCCAAAATATAACAGTGACACTGGGGGTGACCAATCTCCCAGTGTGGTGATCAGGATTTCTCGGTCCATTTTTTTTTTTTTACTGGACCCCTGTTCAGTACCCCACATGCGCAGTTATTTATTTATTTTTTCGTAAGTTCATATATATCTTTTTTCCTCCAGCCCACCTGACCCTCCCTCTCAGCAACCTCCAATCCACATCCACCCTAGAAACATAACTGTGACACTGGGGGTGCCCAATTCCCCAGTGTCGTGATCACAAATCCTCTGTCCTTTTTTTTTTTTAACCCTGTAAAAAGGAAAACATTCATTGACGTCTTTTGTGACTGTTACTGTCCCCCCACCTGACCCTTCCACTGAGCACTCACCACCCCACACCCCCCATGCCTTTACTTATTTGGGGTCAAACACCATAATCCTCTCTGGACTACAGACATGTCTTAACTCTTCAAAGCCGGACCATGAACTGAATAAAACAGGTATGTGGTGCAATGTATTTCAATAGGGTTGGCCATTTTTGCATAATTTTGGCCCAGATTTTCAGCATGCCCTTTTTGGGACCCCACCTCATGAACAATTGCACTGACATTAGGCAAATTTGTCCTGAAAGGTGATTTCATGGTCCCTGTGTAAAATCATCTTTCAGACAGGAGTTGAACATTTTCACTGCCCTTGTTCATGAGTTCAAGAAGGCTATGTTTAAAATTTGATGTAAAAATATAAAAAATTAAAAATAAAGTTACGAGTCTACATTGAATTTTACAAACGCAGGCTCGAAACTTTGGACATTTTCAATATTTTTACCCCAAATTTAGAACATAGCCATATTTTTACAGCACCTCATGAATGTGACAGCTGTCATTTTTCAAATCCTGGCCAAAATGTAGGTTTTTTTTTTTTTTTTTTTACATCCCGAAAGGTGATTTTGCAGTCCCTGCACGAAATCACCCTACGGACAGGAGTTTAAAATTTTACCTACCCTTTTACATGAGGCAAGGTTATAAGAAAGCTATGTGATAAATTTGACATAAAAATATTGAAAAAAAAGAAAAAAAAAAGCTATCAGACTATGCTGAATTTTGCAAACGCAGGCTCGTAGGTTTAGTAATATTCAATATTTTTACTCCTAAATTTCAACATAGCCATTTCTTTACAGCACCCCATGAATGTGACAGCTGTCATTTGTCAGCTCCTGCCAAAATGTGTTTTTGCATCCTGAAAGCTGACTTCTCAGTCCTTGCATGAAATCACCTTTAGGCCAGGAGTTGAACATTTTCTCTGCACTTCCTCATGAGGCAGGCTCATAATAAGGCTATGTTGAAACTTTGGTGTAAACATATTTAAAGACAAAAATTTATGATTCTACATTACATTTTGTGAATGCAAGCTTGTAGCTTCAGTAACTGTCAATATTTTTTACCCCGCATTCTTCGGCAGCAGCCCTGTCGGCTCTGGCCAAAGCTTGCCATTAAGCATGCTATCTTCTGTTTTTGAAAAAACACTCCCAATATTTTAAGTTTCCAAGCACTCTAGCTAAATATCCAAACCTCACAATAAACATGCACTAGAGGTCAAGGCCTTGCTATTCAGACAAGGCCATTTATGATGTGCAAAACAGTGCCACACGAGAAATAGCATGTGTTCATTAGGGAGGCATAGTAATAGGCTACACTTTCTGTCCAGTGTGCACTGCCTGTATGAATATCAGGCTGTGCTGGCACCACATAGACTGCATATATACTGGCGATCTTGCTGGCAACAGAACCCCACGGCAAACTGGATAGTGCATCCCCAAATATATTAGTGCCTTTGCTCCTGGGTCCATATGCCATATTCAAAGGCCTGCATGGTATTAGCCACATATAGCATGTAAAGTGATAAATGGCCATTTCCATACCATTAAGTTGCTATTAACAATTTTGTGCAATGCCTTCATTCATATGTATATACTGAGACATTTTGCAGCATTTTGGCCATTGCCTCCATCCTCATCTGATCCCTGTCAGTGTAGTGGTACGCCAACATCTGCTCTGATCCCCACTGTAAAATGAAATTACCCTTGTACTCCAGTAGTACCCTCCTGCCCAATCTTTGTTGTGAAATAAATTACCTTGACAGGCCAGTGGTACCCCTGTCACCCCAATCCCCATGATAAAGTGATGTCCCCCTGGGAAATTTGTAGAAGTAGGATCCCATGGAAAATGAGATGCTGCATCTCAGCTTGGCTGTCCAGGGTAAATAAACTGTATGAAAAAATTGTTAGCCGTCACTAGCCTTTTAGGCCCTCCGCTAGCAGGTGGTAGACACCGTGCATTCTAGTCATAAGAGTACTGTTGGGAATCAGAGATTACAGGTTCAAACACTACAAGAGACAAATAGTCACTGTGTGACCCTGAGCAGGTCACTTAACCTCCCAGTGCTCCTTTCCACCGAGCTACAGAAATGTGTACAAGCAGGACGCCACTGGAAATGCAGTGTTGAAACTCAACTCAACTGTCCTTATGAGTGAAAGCGGGACGCCAATGGAAAAGAGATGTTGCATCCCAGCTAGTTTTTCCTGGGTAAGTAATGTATAAAACTTAATAAATACCTCACTACATGCCGGCCAAGTAGACAGTGTAGTCTACTGCTCAGAGCACTGTTGGGAATTGGAAGATCATAAGTTCAAATCCCAGTAGAGCCAAATACTTACTATGTGACACTAAGTAAGCCATTTAACCACCCAGTGCTCCAGTCCACCTAGCTGTCGAAATGGATAAAAGTAGGCAGCCACTGTAAATCTGATCTTGCATCTCAGCTGGCCTATCCTGTCAACATAAATTGCAGAACAAACAAGAAAATACATAGCAATGCCAGCAGATGCTGCCCTTTTCGTGCCCCCCCCCCCCAACAGGCAGGGTGGTCTAACATTAGCGCACTGTTGGAAATTGGCAGATCACGAGTTTTAACCCTGCTAGAGCCAAGTACTGTCTGTGTGGCTCAGAGAAAGTTACAAAACTACCCAGTGCTCCAGTCCACCCAGCTGCAAAATCAGGTAGAAACAGAACTCCATTTGAACACAAAAACATAGAAAATGTTGACAGATAAAGGCATATCAGCCCATCTAGTCTGCCTAAAATGCCATGTTACTTCTCAGCTGGAGTATCCTTAAATGCCCTAATAGTGTTTATAAATTCAGAGACTGGAAAAAATTGCACACACATTGAGCTTGGCATCCACTTATTCACATATGATGCCAAGCACTGTGGGAGGGTGGATACAGTGGAGGGGATACTGGATACTACTGGAAGGTCTGGCAAAGCTTGAGAGGTGGTTCAGAATTTGGCAACTTGACTTCAACTCAAGTAAATGTAAGGTTATACACATTGGAGCCAAAAACCCAGAGGCATAATACAGCCTGGGATGAGTCATGGTGACCAAATCCAAGGAGGAAAAAGATCTGGGGGTATTGATCACAAGCATCCTGAAGCATAGAAACATAGAAACATAGACTTTGACTGCAGATAAGGACCACTTGGCTCATCTAGTCTGCCCATTTCCCTACCTACAGGATAGGCCGCAGATCCTAGTTAACCAACAGCCTATTTCTTCCTACCCCCCACAAGAATTGCCTTATGCCTGTCCCATGCATTCTTGAATTCTCCCACAGTTTTAAACCCCACAACCTCCTCAGGAAGGCTGTTCCATGCATCCACTACCCTCTCTGTGAAATAATACTTCCTCACATTGCCCCTGAACCGCCCCTTCTATCTTTAAATTGTGTCCCCTTGTTCTTGCATGTCTCTTTTTCTGAAAGATGCTACCCTCTTGGACTTTGTTGATTCCACTGAGGTACTTAAAAGTTTCTATCATGTCCCCCCCTCCCTTCTTTCCTCAAGGGTATACATATTAAGCTCCTTTAATCTCTCCTCATACGGCTTCTCTTGCAGACCTTGCACTATTTTAGTTGCCCTCCTCTGAACTGCCTCTATCCTGTCTATGTCCTTGCAGAGATGGGGTCTCCAGAACTGGACGCAGTACTCCAGATGGGGTCTCACCAACTATCCCTCTGTCTGTACAGAGGGATAACAACTTCCTGTTTTCTGCTGCTGATGCCTCTCCCTATGCATCCCAGTATACCCCCAACCCTCCCTACTGCCTTCTCACATTGCTTGCTAACCTTAAGGTCATCTGATATGATTACCCTCAGGTCCCTTTCCTTTTTTGTTGTTGTTACTACCTCCCCCCGATTGTGTATTCTTCCCCTGGGTTCTTGTTTCCCAGGTGCATTATTTTGCACTTCTTTGCATTGAATCCTAGCTGCCATACTTCTGTCCATTCCTCCAACCTTGCCAAGTTCCTTCTCATCCTTTCCATGCCTCCTTGTGTATCAACCCTGTTGCAGATCTTTGCGTCATCTGCAAAAAGGTATACTTTTCCTTCCAGTCCCTCTGCAATGTCACTGATGAAGACATTAAAAAGGACTGGACCCAATACTGAACCCTGTGGTACCCCACTAGTAACCCTCTTTCTTCAGAGTGGACTCCATTTACAATTACCTTCTGTGTCCTGTTGTGCAGCCAATGTTTTACCCAGGCTACTACCCTGGGACCCACTCCCAGGCTGGTTAATTTGTCTATTAATCTTTTGTGTGGTACTGTGTCAAGTGCCTTGCTAAAGTCTAGGTAGGCCATGTCCACAGCCCCTCCCTGGTCTACTACTTTGGTCACCCAGTCAAAGAAATCTATTAGATTCGTCTGACATGACCTTCCTGCTGTGAACCCATGCTGCCTTGGGTCCTGTGCCCCACTGGCCTCTAGGTACTCAACTATTCTTTCCTTCAGAAGTGACTCCATCACTTTCCCTACCACAGAGGTCAGACTGACAGGTCAGTAGTTTCCTGTCTCTGTCTTGGTCCCACTTTTGTGAAGGGGAATCACATCCGCCTTCCTCCAGTCCTTGGGTACCACACCATCCTCCCATGATTTATTAAAAAGAGTAGCCAGTGGTTTCACTAGTTCCTCCCTTAATTCTTTTAGAATTCTGGTGTGAATTCCATCAGGACCCATTGCTTTGTCCACCTTCAGTTTTAGGAGTTCTTGCAGAACCCTTTCTTCTGTGAAAGGACTGGGATTGGCCCCCCTATCAAGAGAGCTTCTGTTAATTGGATTAGGCACTTCCTCCTCCTCTTTTGTGAATACTGAGCAGAAATATTCGTTCAGTATCCCTGCTTTTTCACTGTCCCCCTCTGCCCACACAATTGCACACAATGCAGGAAAGCTGTGGCAAAGGCCAATAGAATGTTGGGTGGCATTGCTGGGGGGATCAGTAGCAGGAGGGAAGAGGTGATGTTGCCATTGTACAGGTCACTAGTGCAGGCACACCTGGAGTACAGTGTGCAGTAGTGGCTTCTATACCTAACGAAGGACATAAACCTGCCGGAGGCAGGCTAAAGGAAGGCAACCATATTGGTAGGGGGGCAGCAGAGCAGGACATATAAGGAGAGGCTGGAGGCCCTGAACATGTACTACCTGTAGGAGAGGATGGGGAGGGGAGACAAGATTGAGATCTTCAAGTATGTAAAAGGTACAAAGATGGTGGATAAGGAGAGTGTCTTCAGTCTCATTGGAAGCAAAACCACTAGGGGGCACTGTCTTGGTTTATGGAGGAGACCAGGACGTGGATGATGGGTTGGAATGGGCTTCCTGAAGAAGTGGTTTCACTTGAAACAGTGGTTGGTTTCAAAAAAAGGGTGAGGCAAGATAAAGGAAAAGGTCTGGGTGAAAGTGTTTTAGTCAGAAAGGAGGGGGTGTTGGTTGATTGGGGGGGGCAAAGTCTTTACCTGTCACTTGGGACTCTGCAATGCAAGTAGACTCAATAGACCGAAAGGTCTTGTTCTGCTGGCACCTTCATATGTTTGTATATATGCTTGTAAAAAAAAAGATTCTGGGTATGATTTGAGATAAACTGTGAAGAAAGAAAAGGGGGAGCAGAAGAAAAGTAAGAAAAATTTGTGATGGGATGGAGGGGATATGTTAAATGAAAATGATGACTGAATAATGAGATGTAAGGGCCTACAGGATAAATGAACATAGCACAAGTATTGTATTTCAGAAAAGACACAGTAGATGCCTAACAGAAATAGGATATAAACAAGGAGTTAAAGAAAGCTCACAGTAAATAATTCAGGGCTGGCAAAGTAGCAAAGTCATCTGAGCAGCACTTTGTAATGCTGGTTTGTTTGTTCTCAGCACATAAATATTATATTCACTTCTGAAATGATGACAGGATGTGCAGAACTAGTTTCTGGAATGCAGTGTCTGGTTTTCATAGAACTTGCTTGCCAGCAACAAAATCCAATGTACTGTTTAACAAGGGGTCCTGAAGCTTTCACAGAAACATGGATGGTCTTCAAGGTCTCACAGTGAATTGCAATCCCACTTCTCCCTGTGGGATATATATCATTGTTGTAACATGCAGAAGTGCACTTCTCATCCACCTCAGGGCAAATTATGGGAAGTGAAAATAGGCAATGTTTCAGGATGTGGGTTGTAAATAGAACAGATGTTAAAAATTAAGTTTCAGCTGCAAGGCTTTTAATCAGAAATGATCTGCAATTACAAAATGAACATAAAGAATAACAATGAAAGAAACAAACATTTGTCAATGCTGAATGTTGTCTTGCTGATTTTGGCATTGGTAGTGCAGGAGTTAGAGAGACACGTAATAGAAGTAGCAGTGAAGTATAGAACCAACATCAACTCCACCCCATCCTGCAGAGAGTGACAGGCATTGGGGTGTGTGTTTGGGTCGCTGGCCATAACGCTCATGCTATTTCACCTCACCCTGCCCTGCAGAGTCTAAGCGTCGCGTTGTGCCTTGGCATCATCTGGCCTTATGCTCACCCCATTTCATAAGAAAGTACATTGAGATAGGTGCAGCATAGGAGAATGGGTTGAACTTTGGGGCTGAAGAGTCCAAGGCACACCTTCATGCCTGTCAGTGGCTGCAGGGTGGAGTTAGAGGGCCAATGGAGTGATCAGTACAGCAGACAATCCAAAGACACACCCCTGATGCCTGTTAGTCTGTACAGCATGAGATGTAATAGTTAGAAACCCTAACGCCCAGGGTGTGTGATGGTATTTGCACTCAAAATTTTAAAACATGGCCTTTTTGTGACCCCACCTCATGAAAGCATTTGGGACCTCTGTTCATAAAGTGCCCCTGCGATTTTGCTAATCTGTCTTGAACGTTGATTTCCCACAATGACCGTGCCATTCTGTACCACATGAAAATGTCAGCTGCACCATTGATAAGGAGGTGTGCAGAGATGGCAATGTGGGAAATCTGGAGTGAAAATATTAAATATTCTCGAAGTTACAAGCATGTGTGAAAACTGCACATCGCACGCTCGTAACACAGTCATTTAGTGGAATTATTTTACCAAATTTTTAACATAGCCATTTTAGGATCTCTGTTCTTGAACAGTGGCACTATGATTATCTTAATCTACCCAAAAGTTGATTTCCCACAGCGACCTTGTGATTGTGAGCCAGATGTGCGAAACTACATTTCTGGCAGGATATGACAAATGACAGCTGAACTGTTCATAAGAAGGTGTGCAAAAATGGCAATGTTGAAAATCTGGAGTGAAAATATTACAAATTCTTGAACTTACAACTGTGCATGGACACTGCACAATGCACACTTGTAACAATAATTTTATGGAATTTTGTCACCAAATTTTCAACATCAGCATTTTGGGACCTCTGCTCATGAACAGTGTCAATGTGATTTTCTTACTCTGTTCTGAACATTGTTTTTCTACAGCGACTGCGCCACTGCATGCCAGATGTGTGAAAACACAGTTTAGGTAGGATGTGGGAAATGAAAGCTGTACTGTTCATGTGGAGGAGTGAAAATATGGCAATGGTGAAAGTCTGGAGTACAAATATAAAAAATTATCGAAGTTACGAACTTGCATGGAAACTGCACACGACATGCTTGTAAAACAGTCATTTTATGGACATTTGTCACCTAATTTACAACATAGGCATTTTAGGAACTCTGCTCGTGAACAGAGTCACTGTGATTTTCCTAATCTGTCCCAAACACTGATTTCCCACAGTGACCACACTATTCTGCACTGGAAGTGCAAAAACACATTTCAGCCAGGATGTGAAAAATGATGAGGGTGAGTGAACACTGTGCAACACACGCTCATAGCACAGTCATTTAAAGGACTTTTGTCACCAAATTTTCAACATAGGCATTTTAGGACTTCTGCTCATGAACAGTATCACTGATTTTCTTACTCGTCCCGAACATTGATTTCCCACAGCGACCACACTATTCTGTGCCGGAAGTGTGAAAACACATTTTGACCAGGATGTGAAAAATGACAGCTGTTCTGTTCATAAGGAGGTGTGAAAAAATGGCAATGTTGAAAATCTGGAGTGAAAATATTACAGATTCACGAAATTATGAGTGTGCATGGAAACTGCGCAACACACACTCGTAAAACAGTCATTTTTTTTTTACCAAATTTGCAACATAGGCTTTTTGAAAGGTCACCTAATGAACAGTGGCACTGTTATTTCGTTAATTGGTCCTGAAGGGTGATTCCATGCAGTGACTGCAAAATCACCTTTCGGGACCATGTAGTGCCTTGACAGTAACTGAATACATGAGGAGGGGTCCCAATAACCCCATGTTGAAAATTTGGTGGCAAAATTCCCAAAAAATGTCTGAAATGTGCATCAAAGTTGAAAAAAACTCTATTTATGCCATTATACAGCTTACTGGCATTTCTTCAGTTCGTGGCCGGCTTTGAAAAATGCAGATGTGTTCGTCCACAGAAGATAGTCGCTGGGCTCGGAGGAAAGTATGGGGCAAGGGTGGGTGGGGAGGTGGGACACGCAGTGGGTGGGTGTGGGTTGGGGAGGGGTTGCAGACTGTGAGGTGCCGCTTTCTACTTTACAGGGAAAAACACAGCGGGAAGATTTTTGTTTTGCAGGTACCTTTGACATGTTGGGGTGGGCTCCCAGTGTGTCACCTGTGTGTTTTTTTGGGGGGGGGAACTGGAGCTGATGGGGATTGGGCACCCCGTCGGCAAATAAAAATGTGTGTTTGGGGGGGATGATGCTGACAGGGATTGGGATCCCCCATCGGCAAATGAACTGGGGAGGGGGTGACCTCCTTCCTTTAGTGAGATGAGAAAGAGGGGGTATTACATGTCCTTGGACAAGGCAATCAGGTTAGTTTGGCATGATCAACCTGTAGTAAAGCCATGTGGTGTGGCAGAGAATAGCCCATGTGATGAATCAGTGTATCTTTAATGATTGGCTCAAGCACTTTGCTTAGCACTGAAATAAGGCTTCTAGGTCTGTAGTTCCTTGGGTCTGACTTCACCTCCTACTTCCAGTCATCGGGCAATATCCTGTTGATAAGGAATATTTAAATATATCAGTGAGGAACCCAATGAGAACCCTGTTATCTCCACTAATAATCTTGGGTGGATACTATTATGATCCCTGATTCCCACCCTCCAGATACGTAATACCTACTACTGTACTTATGATTTAATCAGCACTTTCTCCTGTTCAGTCTGCACCTCTTCTATAACTTCTGTTCCCTGCTGGTAATGTTCCCAGCTTTCCATCTAAACAGTGTCACAAATGATTTATTCAGAGTTTTTGCTGATTTTTTCTGCTTTGCTCCTCATTGGTCACCTCCCTCAATGGTCAATAGCACCACATTACAGCTGACTCTCCTTATGTTTCCCATTGACTGAAGAAAGATTCATTATTCCCCATGGTCCCCTGCACAATCCCATCTTTCAAACCAGCCTTGGCCTGTGCAGTCATGGCCCTATATTCCATTTGTGTATGCCCTACAAAATAATTCCCTTGCTCTTTCTCCAGAATTCCTTCAGTTATTGCAAGGGTTCTTTTCTCTCTTAACTTGATGTGAGATGGTGGAGCCTGCAGTTACAGAGTGAGGACTTGTTTCCTTGGCTCTCTGTGCAAGATTCCAATCAGTGCCCAAATACATATACAATTTTTTTTTCAAAGTAAAGAGCTAATTCAATCCAATGTACCTGGCTTGCCCAAACTGAGAGCTCCTGTGGATACTGCTAATGGGGAACCCATGAAAAAATGCTCCAGACAGAGGTAGTGGGAAGAAGGAACAGATGGTGGCTGGTCTGAGCACTGCTGGCAGGCAAGCAAGAGTATCAGGAGCAGTTCACCCTTCAGGACATTATGCAGGCCATACAAGCTCTGGACAACAGAATTAACTTGTTAGACCAGAAAGCTGTGGACTTCAATTCAAGGCTACTTTCCTGTGAAACTCAGTCTCAAATGGCAGTCTCCAGCACAATATCATTTCAGTTCTGCAAGCAGAGATGGTGAGTGCTGGGCTTGTAAAAGAAAACAAGACACTGCACTACCATCTTGAATACTTGGAAAACATTATATGGCTGCTAATCTTAGGGCACTCGGACTTCCAAAACCAACAGAGCTGGACAACTGCACACTTTGCAGGACTATGGCTGCAGGAATTGTTGAATATGGACAAAGATATTGTGGTAACCAGGGCATACCAGATTACACCACAAAAGCAGAGGGAGGATCTATCCCCAGGACTTTCTTAATTGTATTTTCTGGAAGGGCTCTACGATGCCAGTTCGACAAGAAAAACGTTGACCGGCATCACAGTGCCAGGCTCCATGTCTATAGCGATTTGCAGTTGGCATGGAGTCACACAGAGGGTGTGTGTTTTTTCTTTCCAAATCAGAGTTAGTTCAAGGAGGGGGTGCAGGTCAGGGGAAGGGGTTGCCTGGTCCCAGTGGCACTTCTGCGGTGATATAGCGCTGTTGCTGATATCAACACATGTTGCCGTAGAAATGTCGCTGTTCAGGGGTCATACCTCTGGAAGCCATAACAGAGAATAATTGTTGGGTGCTGCAAGGAAGAAGGGCCCCATGACTGTTGAGGACAATGTTAAAATGTATTTATATCTGGATCATAGTTTCACAACTAGGAACCGGAGAAAAGGCTTTTACTCTTTGAAGGCAATGCTCTAGTTGATTGGGGTATCCCGTACATTACAATATCCAGCTGATGTAAAAACTGTACACTGTGGTAAGCAATACATGTTTAATGACCACAGAGAGGCTGGAACACTGGTTAATAAAATTAAATTGGACTTTGGAGAAATGACTGGTCAGGACGATGAACCGGACTAACGTTAAGATATGTTGGACAATTGGCAATGTTTCTAAATGTTTGATATAGAGGCCTAGGAGGGGGATGTGCAGGAATTGTGGTGACTCTTTTATTAGGTACTATTAGCACCCTTAGGCTATATCCCCAATTTGTTTAATTTAATAATGTTGGCAGGTCAGTTTTTGCAAGATGGAGTTAACCACATGGTAAGTAACTGCCAATTCTCCCTTCCCCCATATCTAGCAGCCATAGTTTGTGCTATACTCAATTGTACAGACTGTTCCAAATATATTCCTTTCTTGTAGTTCAATATCTGTCATCTGGATTGATCACAAAAAGTTGGGGAAATAGAGGAGGGTGTTTTTGTGAGGCAGGAGAGCACCAATGGGGATATATTTCTCAGCAGAGTACATCTCTATGCTATGTTGTTGGTGCTCTATTAACAGCAATTACTGAGGGCTTTCCTTATCAAATTGTTGATGCCTGCTCCATCTGTTAAGCACCCCCACCAGTTAAAATGTTATTGGAAGCATTTTTTGCCAAAAGTTTTTCTTACAGAAATCAACTCCTGAACATAGTCTTTTGATAGGTAACAGATGTTGTCTACTGGTTAAAAGTTATGACCTTTAGGATATTCTTCTTTACATAGCACAGCTATGGCAATTTATTGTTACTTCTTTAACTTTTGATATAAACTGTCCTTTGTTAATGTGTACGGTAAGAAAAGGGAATGGAGTTAAGCAGGGAATGGCAGTATGAAACATAAGGGCACCATGAAGATTGTGTCAGTTTTGCCATCTCCTGAGCTAGTAAAGCCATAATAGGTGAGTGAAATTACTGTGTAGATAAAAAGTCATTTAAAACGTTCTGCTCATTTTGTGACCTTTGAGGCAGATTACTTAATGTTATTCTAAATATAAGCTAAGACTTTTCCAACCCTCATGTCAAAAACACTGAATGGTATTAAGCGCTATCCTAGGATAGATATGCTTTTAGATATTACTGGCATGTAGCTATTGTGGTGTGTTATACAATGTACTGTCTTTTAAAACTAATAAAAAGAAAGTTAAAAAAGAAACCTCCACTTGAAGTTACTTGGACAACTATGGAGGCCGTAGTCAAGCCTTCTTGGCTTTTGCTGCCCTTGTTGCCCATGGTGACACATCTAGCCTGTCCTGATTATTTGTCCCTTCAGGGCATCCCACTCACATTTGGTGTGAACACTCCTGCCCAGTGTTGGAGTCATCAATTTTGCCATAACCATCTGCCTAAGCTTATCAAAATCAGCTTTCTTAATGTTTGGCATTATGACCTTTTTTTATTTGTTTATTTAGTTTGGTGACATTGCTTCTCCTATGACTTGAAATCAGTCCCATTATAGTCAGTACTGCCCACCAGCTTACAAACCCTTGTTGCTGTGACCATATAGTCCTCTTTACTAAGCAGCAGAGCAAAAAATCACATCCTTTCTTGTCCGCCTGACATGACAAAGAAATAACCAGTCCTTAATGACTGGTGAGACACCTTTCCCTGACTCCGTTTAGGCACTTTGGACATTCTAGTAAATGTGTGGTCGGTTGAAATCCCACATATGGATCAAGAGGGCCCCATAGTTGCTGCCCTCCTAATTTTCTTTGCCAAATCCAAGTCATATTGTGTTGTACTACTGCTGACCACCAGGTCTTAGCATATTTCCAGTATTTTATTTTTGCTTACTGTTTGCTGAGGAATTCCAGTCTCAGGCTTTATGTATGAAAGGAAAGGAATGTGGTTTTATGAAGTGCCTTTTATACAAACTACATTCCAAAGCACTTTAAAATCCTGAAGAAGGATATGAAGGTATGAGCATGTTGCTTCACAGTGAGATTTAAAGAGCAGAGACAGATCAGAGGTAGTAGAAAGAAATTATGCATGGAGTGGGGTAGGTGATTTGCTCAGGATCACACAGTAAATGACAACTGTGAGATTTAGTCATGGGTCTTCAGCTTCACAGTTGTATGCTCTAACCACTGAGCCAAGCTGCCTTCCCATATAGGAGTCCCATACCTGGTCCCTCCATCTTTTTCATTTGTTGCAATCCATTCTGTAACATGTAAAACAACTCTTCCACCACTCTTAATCTCATTGTCCCTCCTGAAGAGACTGTACTACACTATCCCTGAATCCCAGCTTAGTTTAGTTAGTTTTCATTAATCAGGAAAGGGGGGTGAGACAATACTGCTTATTTTCAGTCTCATCATGGGGAGATGGGAGCTGATGCAAACAAACTGAACTGATTAAGCTGATGTTGATAACATTTACTTAAAAAACTGACTGGAGGAACAGGGAAGGGTGGAAGAGGCTGGAACTGATTGGAATGGGGATGGGTGGAGAAGGGGTGCCTTAATTCTCCAAAGGACCCAATGTATCTTTTACTGAAGTGTCTAAGCCAAGTTGCTGTAAGTGTAATATCCCTAAAGCTGGAGTCCCCAGTAAGCCCCAGTGTCCCCAGCAAGCTCCAGGTGCCCCATGATATAGCCCCAGTAAGGTGACCCCGGTGCCCCTGACAGTTTAGGGGGCAGAGAGGGTAAACCAAGTGGCAGCAGTCCCATAATAACATACTGCAGCCTGCAGTTTGAACATTTTTTTTTCCTTGTTTTGTAGCCTGCCCAGTGGAGGTGACATGAGCCTGTGCCAGCCTTTAAAGTCCAGCTCATGCTGAACCTCTGGTTTCCTCACTGGTCATTAGGGACTCAGTGTCCAGAACACCAGGGAGAATTCTAGGTTTGCCCAATAATGGCCATAGGGGTTTTGAAGTCTGGCCAGTGAGGCATGTGGTCAGGAGAGTGCTATCTGATGCCCCAAAGAAAAGAAATAAAGTTTTGTTGCCAAAAGGGAGAGTGGGAATGTAGGGAGGTAAAAGTTAAAGATTAGCACCCATGGTCCTCCAATCATCCCTGTCATGGTCTGTTTAGTGTTGTAGTGTCTTCCATCAGTGTCAGTGAGTCCCCAGTAAAGCAGCAGTCAGCTGATCATGGTGTGGGCTCTGTAAACCCCATTTGTTTTTTCATAAATATAATAAAAGTCGAATTATGATCCCTCAGTGGCAGCACCCACAAGTGGGGCAGCATCTTTCAGCACACAGCATCAGGGCACAACAACGGACACAGCAAGGCCCAAGAGAAGACTGACCATCACTTACTGCCTGCACACACTTTCCCCACCTCCTCCTACTTTCATTTCACCCCAGGCCGGGGCATGAGATGGCAGCAGCACCATTGGGCAGGTGCCGACCACCAGAACTGTTTATCCTAAAAGTGAAAGTTTATTTAATTGCACCAAGTATCCAGCAAAGACATCTGTGGCTGTGAGTAGGACTTAGGTCAAGGCCCTGCAATAATGGACCACCTAATGGTGAGTTTATGGAAATTTATGAAAATTGCTCCAGGAAGGGAGCAGATGGCAAGGGTGGGCCTTTGCAAATTTATTTAAATTGAGCCACAGCAGTGCAGTCTAGGATGATGGCAGCACTATTTAATTCAAATATAGTAAAACAAGCTACTGCAAAGGAGCAGTACCACAAGGTAGAATAATTATCACTCCATAGCAGCCTCTATAGTGGGTCCAAACTATATGGAGTATCCACAGGGCATATTAATAAAGCCTCATAGGCACCAGTACAGTGGGGCTAGGGCAAACATAGACTCCATTACTGAGGGGCAAGTGTTTAATGGATTATGGAATGTTTACAGCCTGCTTAGTGAACTGCAATTAAAGTGACCTTGTACCCTACCTAGACAGTGCCTTCTGTACATAAGTTCAGTGTATCTCCACCCTCTGCCAAAAACAACCTACCTGAATTTATGTGTGCCCTCTGCCTAAAATAAACTGCCTGAATTCATGTGTACCCTCTGCAGAGGAATCCATAGTATGCTCTCAAACTCTAACTTGCATGTCCTACAAAAAGTTTGCATGATCCAGTAACATTGATACCTTGTTGCATGCTAAACAGACATTGTTGTTCCTTGCATGATCCAAGCACCAAGCTGAACTTGCACGTCTGAACTGTTCCACCATTAATTTCATGCTGAGGAGAACAAAAAGGGGACGGTTGTTAGATAGGGTCAAATGATAGTTAAGGATTTCCCTTTGTCATGTTCTTCTTTTCTGCTAACCAGGATGACTCCTCACTACTTGTCCAGTCTGGCCATTCCTTTCCCAAAAAGTCAGTTAGGTAGCGCAGGGAACCACATTGGTTCACGGGCAGGGATTCAGTCATCCAGTGGCATGGGGTTTTCCATCCACATGTTCTTCTGTTTCTTGTTTTCCAGAGTCCTGCACTGGCATGGAGGTTCTACAGGTTCTTCTGTATCTGGTTACCTGGGGTTCTGCATTGGCCAAGAGGTTCTACGGCTCCTGCATCTCATTTCTCAGGGTCCTGCATCTGCCCAGAGGTTCTACTGGTTCTTCTGCATTTTGTATCCTGGATTCCTGCATTGGCACGGAAGTTCTACAGGTTCTTCTGCATCTCATTTCCTTGGGCCCTACATTGGTCCAGAGGTTCTACAGCTTCTGCATCTCATTTCCCACGGTTCTGTATTGACCCGGTGGTTCTACAGGTTCTTCTGTATCTTGTTTTGTGGGGTTCTGCATTGGTCTTGAGGTCCTACAGCCTCTGCATTTTATTTTATGGGGTCCAGCACAGACCTGGGAGTTCTACAGGTTCTTTTGCATCTCATTGCTCAGAGTTCTGCATTGGTCCAGAGGTCATGTTGCTATTTGAAAATATCTTGGCCCATAGACTTTACAGTCATCTTGGAGCTCTTTTGCATTTGATTTTTTCACCTTTGTTTCTCCATCCCTACAAGTTCAACTAAGCTGGCCAATGCAGTGCACTTGTGATCACAGTTTTCAATCCCTTGTGATCCCAACTTTTAATTTGATCCTGGTCATGCTGCCATAGAGTAATACCATTGTAAAGCATAAAGTCATAGTATAGCTATAGAGTAATAGAGTTACTAGAGCAATACAATGATAGAACTATGGAGTATTGAGTTATAGAGCAATAGACTGATAGAACTATAGAATTATAGCGTTATAGAGCATAGAGTCATAGCATAGCTATAGAGTAATGGAGCTATAGAATATAGAGTCATAGAGCTATATAGGAGAAGTCTTAGATTGGTAAAAGCCAGATTGTCCCAGTGACTTCTTTAAAGTCTGGAGTTTGTGCATTTGCCTGTCATCTTTAGTGCTTTGCACACATTAAATCTTCTTTCATCCTTTGAGTTTGCCTCCTGCCTCTCTACTTAAGCACTGCTACAAGATCAGCAGAAAGAACCAATGCTTTACACAAGGGTGTCAACCTTTCAGTCTATCTTTCTTTATTGTTTGGCTAAAAAGACTTCAACAAGTTAAAATACTCAAATAAAATACATGTCATACTAATAATAATAATAATAAGTTTATTTTTAAGGCGTCTTTCAAAAATGTCAAGGCGCCTAACATATTTTAAAACACATCAGTTATCAGATCATAAAATACTAAAATAAAACAGAATAAACCTTTACAAAATCAATCTTCACTGAAGGCCTGAGCCCACAGATATGTTTTTAAGGATTGTTTGAATCCCTCCACAGTTGTGCACTCCCATAACCATCGGGGTAGAGAATTCCAGAGGGTCAGAGCCGCGTGCATAAATGCATGGGCCCCGTAAGATTTCAAACAAACCATCAGGATCTCTAGCAACCCGTCGTCGGCTGAACGAAGAAATCATCTGGGGCAGTAGGGGACCAGAAGTTCTTTCAAGTAATCTGGGCCAAGCCTGTGTAGGGCTTTAAAAGTCAAAAGACAGACTTTAAAGATGATCTGCCACTGTACTGGCAGCCAGTGCAGTCTGCGCAGCCCTGGTGTAATATGACAGGATCTAGAAGTTCCCGTCAAAAGCCGGCCTGCAGCATTCTGCACTAGTTACAAGTAGTGGACTTCCACCCCAGGTAGCCCTAGGTAAAGGGAGTTGCAGTAATCCAGGAACAAGGACACAAAGGCATGAACCAGCGTAGGAAGATCATCGGACGGAACAAGGTGTTTAACCCTGGAGATATTCCTCAGATGGTAAAAAGAGGATTTGGAAATGCAGAGTCAGCCCCTTATCAGCTATTACCCCCAGGTTTTGCACCTGTTCAGAGGACAAGAGAGAGATGCCCCTAAGAAAAAGCCCAGAGGGGAAAACCCACTCCCGACCCCCCCCATCCGGCACGCTGGATCTACAACCAACACCTCAGTCTTATCCAAGTTCAACTTTAGCCAGCTAGAATCCACTCACTCCTGGATTTCTGCAAGACAGCTGTTAAAAGCTGAGAGAACTCTATCTTGGTCAGGTGCAAAAGATAGGTAGAGCTGGGTATCATCGGCATAGCAATGAAACCTCAGCCCATACCTTTTTACAATGTCTCCGAGGGGCAGCTTGTACAGTGCAAACAACATGGGGGACAACACTGAACCCCACAAGACCGAGAAACTGAGTCCATGGAATAAACCCCAGATACCACTCTCTGAGTTATTCCGATGAGGAAAGATGAAAACCACCTGAGGACTGTCCCTGATAGTCCACAGATGAACCTCAGGCAATCAAATAGCACCCCATGGTCCACAGTGTCAAACATTGATGAGTGATCCAGAAGAACCAAGATGGAACATTTTTTCTGGTCTCTAGCCATCAGGAGATCATTGAGCACCTGAACCAACGCTGTTTCAGTACTATGTCTCTTCCAAAATCCAGACTGGAGGGGTTCATAGATGTCATGGATGGTCAAATGGTTCTCCAGCTGGACAGCCACTACTTTCTCCATCACCTTCCCTAAAAAGGGAAGGTTAGAGATTGGTCTGTAATTTGCATGGCAGTCTGGGTCCAAAGAAGCTTTCTTTAAGAGTGGTGTTACCACCACCTCCTTCAGGAAGCCAGGAAATTCACCTGTTGCCAAGGAGAACCAGACTATCCATGCTAGGACCAGACTGATAGAATCAAGACAACCCAAAATCAGGGAAGTTGATCCGGGATCCAAACTACAGCATGTAGAGTGAGCACCTTGGATAATCCGCATGACATCCATGAACTCCAGTCAGTCAAAAGTACTCCAGGAAAGCCGAGGGATAGTGGCCTTGGCCCAGTTCACAGCACCACCCATACAGTGTGCTGGCTGGAGTACTGCCCCAATGTTGGCCAATGTAGAAGCAAAGAATCGAGCAAGATCATTGCACTCTATTTGTGAAAAAGCTTTCCAAACCCATAGCAGGCTGGGTTGCACAGTATGTCTACTGTTCGGAAAAGCTGAGCTGGTCGATTCTGAATGACCGCAATCTCCCCGGACAGGAACTCTGCCTTCTTATGGGTGATTGCGGATTGATAGACTTGATAATGATCCCTCAATCTAAGGTGGTCAGCATCAAGGGTGGACTTCCGCCAGCAATGGTCTAACCTTTGTCCTAGTTGCCGCATCGCCCTCAAAGTCCCATCAAACCATGGGGACCGAGGGTGAAGGGAGACAGGGCAAACTCGGACTGGAGCAATGGCATCCAGAGCCACTGAGAGGACTGAATTATAAGCCACTATGAGAGACTCTGGGTCATTGCTTGCCACTGGGAGGGTGGATAGGTCAAGTACCGCCACCAGGCCATCAGAGCTCACATCTTGTAAAGGGCAATACCTGACCATCTCCACAGGGGTAGACCTACAGAGGGGGGTGCTAAAACTAAACCCCATGGTGTAATGATCAGACCATCCGACTGGTTCCACCCCCAAATTAGAAGCCTCAAACCCCAAGAGGAAGACTAAGTCAAGAAAGTGACCGTGCTTATGGGAAGCAGTAGAAAATATCTGTGTAAGGCCCAGAGAAGTCATCAACTGGAGGAAGTGTTGTCCAAACTGTGAGAGTTTGTCATCAACCTAGGCACTGAAGTCACCCAGGACCATTAGCCTGGGCAACTCAAATGCCATGTCGATGATGCAGTCCACAACTTCCTGAAGGAACTGCTTCTCATCACTGGGTGGATGGTAGATGAGGGCGATACTACAACCTACACCTGCTACTATGGCACACTCAAATGACTCAGCCTCCTCAACTGGTACATTTGTGAGGTTAAGTTCAGTCTTGAAACAGACCGCACCCCCCCCAACAATGCAATCTCAGGTGGTGAATCACTGAGTATCCAGCTAGAGTTAAGGCCTCCAAAATGGGGCCAGAGTTCTCATCCAGCCAGGTCTCAGTGATGCAATCCAGGTCCACCATTCTAACAAGATCTGCAATAATTACAGTCTTATTTTTAGTGGCCCTGGCATTGCATAACACCGCCCGAG
Organism: Neoceratodus forsteri; assembly: GCA_016271365.2. Classification (NCBI taxonomy): domain Eukaryota; kingdom Metazoa; phylum Chordata; order Ceratodontiformes; family Ceratodontidae; genus Neoceratodus; species Neoceratodus forsteri. Next base: position 1,301,006,626 of record CM057458.1, on the reverse strand, counting down.
TAGAATGAGCCTCCTGGGCTGCCCGAACCATTTGCCCACCAAAAGTGGTGGTGGTGCCCTTGGGTATGGAAACCAGACATGGAGGACCACAATCCTGGTTCCATTTCAACACAGGGTGTCTTTTGGATCACACAACCCCGATACAGCAGCTTCGCTCATTCACCCTCCACTGTTCACAACCCCCTACCCTTCTCCTCCCCCTGCGAGCAATTCCCAGCATGCTACAGCGCTGGTAAGTTATAAACTGCAAAGAAGGGAAGAAAAATGGATGGAGGACGTGGAGAGCAGAGGGTGAATAGCACACAACCATCGGAGCAGGGCTCCAACACATTCTGGTGAATAAAGTGTCAGCTAACACTCCCTCAGCAAATCTACTATCAACCTAAGACAGCATACACAATAAAACAAAATTACACAACCCACTTACTAAAGAATAAAAATCCCTCCAAAATCCAACTCCCATAAAAATAAAATAACCAGTCAAAAACAAACAAATCAAATAAAAGAAACCACAAAAATAAATCAACCAAATCTTCACCTCCCCCAGCCCTCCCACAGCCCAAGAAGATAAACAACAATATTAAACTTTAAATCATGAAATCCAAAATTACACTTAAAAACAATATCCATTAAAATCAACAAATAAATGTCGCTGTACCTTTAAAGTATTTGGGGAAAAATTCAGTTGTCCAGGCCCCACTGAATCTCTCACCACCAGTGGAGGCTAAGAAAATCTTTAGGAGCTCCCACCTCCTAAACAGACAGATGAAAATATCTTGAAGATTTCACCCACAAATTAAAAGGAAAAATTGCAAACCTCAGATGCTCTCACCAACCGTAATTTGGAAATGAACATATGGCACTCTCACTGCCAATTGAATAGATGAAATAGACAGTCAAACCATAATCCAAAAAGTCAGGGAAGAAAATCCAACAAAGGCCTCCTCTAAGGATGGATCACTCTGGGCTAAGAGTAAACCCCAAAAATATGTAGGCGGCTGGTGCTAATCCACAGCAGCTAACAAGGGTCCCCAAACAAACCAACCAAGTAGATCCCCTGGGGATCCCTAGAGGCTGACAACCCGAACCACCAGCTCCCTAATAGATAGGATGCAGAACCCTGCACTGCTGTAAACCCACACCCAGCCCACCCAACAGATTGGGCCTACAACATCTGGCACCAAATCCAAGCCAGTCATTGGAGATGAATAGCAGTTCCCAGCAGATGAAAGAGCTTCCTGGGGATCAGTCTGCTCGTCTTCTGAGTAAATATCCAACTCTCGACTGGAAAAAAGGTTTCTTAATAGAATCTTCTTTGCCCCAAACAGGGGGAAATAAGGGCACAAAATGCAGGAGGTGCTAAGAGTGCTCCCCTGAATCACAAACCAAGGAATAATCCCCATGGGGCAAGGAGACTAACACTTCAATAACCTGGTCTGGACGGCCCTCCAGCCAGCCTCCCAGGTTATCTAGGGAAACCACCATTAATGCCCACCCTTCAACAGGCCCAAAGTAAACTTCTCTGCGTCGCCACCAACACCCCGGGGAATCACCACACTGGGATGAATCAAGAAAGAGTCCCCGCACCAACCCACCCAGCCCAAGTTCAAACAAGACCCATTCACAGGGCTTACTGCATACATGGGTCAGGCAGTCTGAGACAGGACTGTAAACTCTGGATCATCCAGACACCACAATCCCTCGATGGTACTCATGGTCAACCAGTCCCAAACCAAAGGCAGTAGCAATATTCCTCCAGGACACCTCCACACTCCAGATACCCGTTATCACTTCCACAGCCAAACTGCCATGCTTCCACAGCCAAACTGCAAGACCACGACTGGTCAGCTAACATCAAGTAGCTCCAAAACAGACAAACAGGTGCTGAGAGATTAAACAGCACCAACGCCTTCACTGCGGAGCACAAGTTAAAGCCCAGAGTTGGAGCTTTTCACAATTGGAGCCTCCGTTTATGCTTCAGATTACCCAAAAATGCTGTCTGGCTAAACTACCTCACTAGAAGTCCCTAACTAGACTAATCCAACCTACACTACCAAAATTAAATAAAATAAACAAAAAACAAACACAAATTAAAGTGAAACAAGGTTAAAAAAAAGTAAAAACAGCACCACTACAAATGCTGCATTCGGCTAGCCCAGCATGGCCGCCATTATATACTAATAAATATCACTTCCAATTTTACATATAGGATAGTGTATTGCTGAACATTAACAACAAGGCAATTCGGCATGGCAACTATGAGTGTAAGAATTAACCTTGTTGTTAACATTCAGCCTTACACTGTTCTTTATAGTGTATGTTGCTACCAATAACTGTCCATACATTAAAAAAAAAATACAGAGACTTAAATTATGGTGTGAAAGTACTTTACTGTGAGCAGAACAGCAAAAGCACAGCAACAACTGAAAAGTTGAATGTGCAGTAACAAGCATAATGAGCAAATCATCGGGACCGATCAGGTGTCACATCTTGGCCCTGTAGATAAAGCGAACATAAGGGGGGCAGAGAGAGAGAGAGAGAGAGAGAAAAAAAAACAACAGATTACTCATAATACAGATGCAGATTCAAAGCAGTGACTGCAGAGTGCTTCCTAGGACCGACGCTACTTGCATACTTTTTCACTCTCTTCACACCCCCACCCCCCCCCAAGTACCACAATCACCGTGCTGCACAATTAAACTTTAACCTCTCACTCATTACCCCTCACATATACAGTATAACAGGCTTTGCTGAGATTGGTTAGAGGTCAATGACTGATTGCTCAGTTACCCAATGGGACTTGCCCTAATCTGAGTTTCATGAATCTTCAAACTACTGCTACTCTCTTCCACTTCTGGGGTGCCACAGGGTTCACAAGCTGCACGGTTATTCCTCGATTAAATATACAGCCATTTCCAAAATAAATGTTGCCAAACTCACTTAGGGGTTGTCTGTTTTGTGGCTCAGTGCCTCATTGGACATTGGATTGTGCAACAGAGGTACATGAAGGGCTGAGGTGAGACTCCCAAATTACTGCTGACATTTGAGAACACCTTGCTATTTCTCCTCTGTTTCTTGACCGAGAGGCATGAATAATGGTTAATTGACTGAACATTCCTGTGCCCAGAGACTTGTGCTACTTCTGTGGAGGGGATGTTGCTATCCATGAGTCTTTGAATTGATGTCTTATGAGTGGAATGATTGGTGATTTTTTTTTGAGTCAGGGAGTCCTGATGACGATGTAATGCACCTCATCATTGATCTTATTTTGTTGACTCCCACTGTCATTGAGCGATACCACCGAGAAAAACTAGGCTTACAGTTCACATTGGGAGCTAGGTAAAATGAAACATCTGGTTCTAGCATTGCTGGTGGCCTCTCTCCTTTGTACTTTATGTATGCTGCCACAGGATCCCTGTCAGGATTGTCAATTTTGTACTTTTGAGGCTTGACAGGCTGCACATCCCTAGCATTTTCACCTGTGCAGGTCTTGGTTGTCATTCATTATACACTAGGTATTCAGTGCCATCCGTGTCTGAATAGAATTGCAGGTCACCCCACCTCAGTTTGTGCTGTTCAGTTGTTCTTAGTGCAAAGTAGAGACCAACATTGAAAAACATGAGATTTAAGAGTGCTGTGGGATTCTGCATACCCAGGGTGCCAGTTGTGTACAACATTTCTATGTCAGAATCACTTAGGGCTTCAGCACAATTTGGCTTGTTGCCTTTGCCCGTTTTTTTGAAAAAACATTTGTTTGGCTGACAGTGTCTTGTTTGTTTCTGGGAAAAAAGTATCTGTGGAATTGTAGACAAATTCCTTGGAGCCTGCTTTCTCAAGGTACCAATCAACTCTTCCTAACATGCCTCTAAGCATTGAGAGTTCATACTCTGACTCATCCAGACTTCTAGCTTTATAAACAAAATCAGTCCATAATCAGTCTAATTCTTTTGGAGGTATGCTGTGCAAGACCCTGTGTTCATCATCATTTCTTAGGAAACTGTGTATCTGGCGAACATCATTTGCTGTTTTTTTTTTTTTTTTTACTGTTTTCTGGTTCTCCTGCTCAATTATGAACTTTTGCTGCTTTGACATGGGTAAGGAAAATACTGCAGCTGACATGGCAAATGCTTGCACTGTTGATGATCTGCAGTAATTTAATGCCTTACTCACATTACTATTGGCTGACAGGACCGTGACTTTGCAAACACATTGGTGAGGCTTTTTTTTTTCAAACTGCCATTTGGTGGGTGGGAGCAGTGGCATGAATCATTGCTAGGGCAACCCAGGCGCTCGTGAGGGAACTGATATGACGTCCGTACTGAAGCAGAGTGAAAATTGTTCTACTGCAATACAGATGACACTACTGCAGCAGAACCACATTTTTGGAGTGTCAGAAAATAAGTAAGAACTGTGTTCCAACATACACTATATATAAGTAACATTAACATCATAAATATAATAGGGAATGTCCACTTATAACTTTCCAATAAATACACTACTTCACAGATTTTTCCATTTCATTAATCAGTTATACTAATAAAATTTTTAGTCTCACATAATACTCAGGGTACCCCGACAATTGAGTGCTACCAGAATAGTGCCACACTATACGGCGCTAGTCTGGTAAGTACTCACATAGACAGCAAGTTGGGTTTTACAGTGCTAGCTATAAGTGCTCCCCTGGTCGCTGTCCATGGTTCTGTACACAGGACAAGGGCTGTAAGGAATAGGAAGCTGGCTGAGCTGCTCCCATAGCATGGAGGGCTGAAGCATAGAGCAACTTAGTCAATAACAATGGAGACCAGGGTTCTAATCCTGGTCTCTGACATTTTCTTGCATAATTGGGATTTAGTTTTTTTACATGGGGCAGTGGAAACAATATTTCATGGCCCCATGAATTTTAACTTTCCCCAGGATCCCCTCTGCCTCAGAGTGAGAATCCTAGAGACAGGGGTGCAGGGGTGAAGCCCCACCAAAAAATAAAAACGGCGTCATTGGTACTGTATGCACTATGCCGATGCTATTATTGTTGGCACTTTTTGGACCCATTGCCATACTCAAATATCCATGCACATCAAACTGATTTGCTGTGAGTCTTCTCTTAACTTTGCTTATTGCCAGAAAACATTTAACAAGTCTTTCAATAATCCAATAATCTTCAGTATGTATTAAGATGTTAGTGTTGCAGCAGCATAATCTATTGCATATACTGGACTCAAACAGGGACTCAACCAATAAATTATTTCATTTGCATACCATGTACATTTCCACAATATATATATTAAGACCTTGATTCCAAGCCTACAGCACCTGGTATTCTCAGGCGGTCTCTCATCCATGTACTAACCAGGCCTGACTTGTCTTAGCTTCTGAGATCAGACAAGAACAGACACATTCAGGGTGGTATGGCTGTAGGCATAAGGGTGTCATAATCAAACTCAGACCCAAGTTGCCAATTTTTACAGTCGCTCGCCCTTACCACTGGTGTTGGTACTTTAGTCAGCAGTGGCAGGGCCTCCCAGAATAATTCCTCTTTGAATTAGCCAGAAGGGTACTAGCACTACAGTATTAGACATTCTCTGAATATGTGTACTTACACAGACACCTGAAATCTGAACTTTGCATGGGTGCAGTGAAGATCTGGGGCTCAAAACTGAGATGTGTATGCCTATAAGCATGAACTGTCTGTGGGCCCTATGCTTGAAGGAGTGCCTCCATGCTGCGCATGTGAGGTGTGGAGACACTCAGCACCAATTGCACCCCCCGAGCAGAATTAACAAAACAGGGCACACAGCCCCTATACACTCGATCCCCAACCTGTGAGGATCACAAAGTGCAGGGGGTAGGCAGAGGGTGTGCCAGCACTATGCAGCATGCACACTGCCACATAGAGCTGCACACCAGGACATGTAGGGTGTCAGCCGGTATGACAGGTAAACCCTGCCTTAAGCCCCTATGCATCCCAAGCCTCCACCTACATCCATGAACAACAGGACCCAGATGGACACCGAGACAGTCTGCTCAGGGGCACCCACCTCTGCACCCAGCTGTGCAGCACAACTCCCCCATGCATGCCAACTCCCACACACACAGTCACACACTTGGAGGCATCGGCCCCTGGACTGCAGTCCCTCCCCCACAAACCCCCACTAGTCTCAGCCCACATCACTGTCCCAATAGTGTGGTGGGCAGCATGAACCCTTCCCTCCCCCAACACACACCCATGTGCCAATGCCCCCTGGCCCCCATTCCTCCCTGCCTGTTTGGGGGTATCACACAGCTGGTGGCAGACCCCACCTCTCACCTCCACAGCCGCCAGCCATGTGGACATCTGTGGGGGAATGCTGCCACTGTGCTTCCCACTGCGTAAGGGATCCACTGTTGGTCCCAGGATGGGCATCTGATTGGATGCCCGGCTGGGTCCATGACTCCACCCCTGGCTGTCTCACAGAGTTCTGTGCACCAGGGGGGTGCCCATGGACAGGTTATTGCCATTGGGGAATACCGACGGCATGCACCTGACCGCAGGTGTGGAGCTCCATGGGTGGGATACTCACCTTGGCCATGTAAATCCTGCCAGTTGGAGCATAGGCCCCTATGTTTGTAACTATAAGTCACAGAACAGTGCTAAAACTGACACAAGCATATGTAGTTGTAATATGCACCACTGTGTGACTGACCCACTATATAGTGTCATTTGATAACTAAACTTTGTTCATGTGTTCTCTTCAGTGCACTATTGCTGGATAGAATCAAGTGCCCCTCCTCTCTCAAATTAACCTACATGAGGTCTCTGGTGGTTCAATAGACATGAAGCATGTCAGTTTTTTTTTTTCTGCAGCATGGCTGGATAGTGTTTCTTATCTGCAGGGACTGATTCTGGGGGTCATGGCAGCTGAGGTGAGGGGGTCCTCTGGCTAAAAAGCTGATTATTTAACATGATGTATCACAAAAAATAGTTATCAATTATGTGAAACGATCACATTTGTTCTTCAAAAACCATCATTGTGATCACGACTAACAGAGATTAAACACTGATGTTAAATGGTCGCCAAACATAAACCATGATGTTAAATAAATCATGATTGTGATTAATGATGATCTGATATAATCATGAGTTTTCATGATTGTTCAAGACCAAAGTAACTGCTCTAAATTAAAAATAATCTTTTTTTTTGTATTTTTAGACTTTATCTTGTCTTCTGTTAGAACTTCATTATTACAATCATCAGTTATGCATCTTCTGACCAAACACACTGATTTTATTTATGCTTACTCTTGCACCTTACGTTTTACCCTTGTCTTAAGGGGTCAGATTGGTTTATGTATCTCTGTAAAGTGGTTTCTTACAGTCTGAAACTAATACACCAATAAAATACAAGCCATTGCAAACAGGAGGAGGATGGTACATTTATCTGAACTGGTTAATTCATGGAAAGACAATTAGTCATAGACAGAAAAAAAAAGAGTAAGAATGTGCTCTTAGATATATTATGGATCACTAGAAAAAAATCAAACACCAAACACTTGCTACAAGAAATGAAGTGTATACATACAATTACCACAAATTGTACTCTGGAGTGCCCCTCACCCCGGATGTACTAATGCAATTCACAAAAAATAGGGGGAGGGAGGAATGCTCATCTAAAATTCCTTCTTGGGGGGGACACTCTTCTCAAGATATTTTCTTTCTGTGATGATGTTTTATTTACCTTTACCCCAATATTTTGTAAAGATTTAATTTGCTTCTTCAGGGGCAGCTTGTGTTAAAATTACCTTTAAATACAAGAACAACATATTTAAAATAAATTGCTTGTCCACATGTTATAACTACTATTTAGAGATAATGTGAGAAAAGCACATTAATTAGACTCTTTATACCTTTATGTGTCTTACAAAAGGCTTGTATTCTTATTGTTTTACAGCTTCCTTTCTTGCTTGTGAATAGTAAACAAATATTATTGCATATTCTATTTATGTCACCCTAACAATTTTTGTTTTATATCCATGACACACTCAATTCCTTAACCTTACCCTGTAACCACAATGACATGGCTAAACACATTCTACCTTCTCTCCCTCTAACTTTGCCTGTTACCCACAAAATGTACCCATCAGCTCTGCAGTGTTCATAAAAAATCCTCTCTTGTTTTAAAGCTCAAACCTCAAACTGTATCAATTTCAAGTTCTCATTTCCCGTTTGGAAAATGCTTAAAATGCCCTTAGTGCTCAAATTTTATGTTTGTTTTAGAATATCAGTAGGGTCTTACTTTGTTCCATCTCTTTTCCGCATAATACAAAAGTGATTAATGCCTCATCAATGCACCTGCTTCCTGAGATGGCAAGGAGTGTGTGGCCCAGAAAGAGCTCCTATTGAGCCTGTGAAGGGCTGTGACATTAGCTGATGCGCGCACATCACCTGACATGAGCATGCACGTATATGTGCCAGTTCACTAAGCAATTTGCTGACAGGCATTGGTGAGAGCTCAGGACACTTTATCCATTTTATCAAACAGAGAATGAGGGACATAAGGCAGAATGTTTTTAGCCACATCATTGTTGTCATAAGATGTGGTGGAGGCACTAAGTGTTTCACAGATTAAAGGAAACTGGTAGAGCAACACAGAATATGAAATAATATTTATTTACAATTCACAAAAAGAAAGGAAGCTGTAAAACAGTTAATAAGATCACAAGTCTTTTGTGAGACACACAAAGATATAAAGAGTCTAATTAATGTGCTTTTAACACATTTTCTGTAAATATTAGTTATAACTTGTGGATAAGCAATATATTTAAAATATGTTGTCCTTACATTGAAAGGTGATGTTAACACAAACTGTTCCCTGAAGAAGCCAATTAAAAGCCTGGTCAATCGATGAGATAAAACTACTAAGTGTACCTTCTGCAATCTGTGCCATGGTTTCTCTTACAATAAGACTGTTTTCATAAATTGTCCTGTCAGGGATGGCCCATGTTTGGATAAGTTGAATAAGATACTTAACCAGTAAAACCAATCTCATGCATACTAATTTTGATAAAATCTCAAAATCAGAGTTTACGAGACTATGGGTTTCTGTCATGGAGTTGAGGTTCTCTAGAGAGAACTTTTCTATTCTTACTTTAAGTCTGTTGCAACAGCAGTCCATCTCTTCAAACTGGTTTCTTTATTCTATCCTTTTAACCCATTTACAGGCAGGACCCCTGTAAATGTCCCTCTTGCTCTCCCTGTTTATTTCGGGGTCTCTTGAGGTGCAATGCAAACCTCACATTTCTGCCCTGGGTTGGGTGACAGGTTTAAATCACTTCACAGTATGGAACAATACTGAAAAGAGTTTTTATGTTTTCTCAATTATTCCCTAAATACCCCCAAATCAGCATCAAGAAGATGATGAATAAAATTATATGGTTAGGAAAATAATGTATGTATGCCTTATTAACCTCGGACTCCCTCTGAGAAAGTATATATTGTTATATAGTTACAGTATAAAAACAGCCAGAGTGCATTTGGGCATAGTTCTTCCAGGGTAACTAGATGGTAAATTTGGTACCCACTAGCCAGATAAAGGAACAGGAACTAAGCTGGCTTATTCAAATCAGAAATAAAAGCCACTCTTTTTCACGCTCCTTTTCTAGCCACAATTTAGGAGTTTTTGTTCAAATTAGCAACAAAAGCCGTAGGTGGTATTGCTTGGTGTTGCTACTTTATGGTAAGGGTTCTCTTGTGCCCTAATTATTTATACAAAGAACTTCCTGGGGTGATCTGCATAAAGGCAGTCTGGATTTCCAAGCAGGAAATGCCCCATGCCCGCAAAGCTATTTCTATGTTTTCTTTTTTTTGTTATTTCTTTAACCGCATATCTTGGAAATGGAAACAGTAGAAGACATAGCTAATTTCATTCTTCTAACTCTCGAATTCCACATGTTGCATAAAGATATCAAGTTGTAGGTTCTTTTACCTGCTAGATTTCCTGAGCAGAGGTCCTGCCTAGGTTGATACCTGGTTGCTATAGAGCCAGCTGGCCCGTTTCATTGTCTAATTATAACACAGGAATCGGGCAGGAGCCTCCATTGCAGGATATCCATTAAAGTTCTGTTTTCATGTTTTATTGTATGTTAAAGCATGGGAAACTATATTAGATGCCTTCAAAATGACTTTGTATTGATCTGTAGACTAAAAAAAAAGCATGTTAACATAGTTAGACAAAGTCTGTAAAAGGGGGTGGAGTTAAAGTGATCACCTGAGCTAAACAGGTATAAATTGACTCCTGCTTGAGAATGTAGTCAAATCAAAGAAGGGATCAGTGGAGTACTGATCCTAGGATGCATCTAGCCTTCTTCTAGTGGTATGAACATGTACAGTGATGTCAACTGTTAAGATTTAGATTTTCTCTTTCTTTGTTTTGTCATCAGTTTGCTTAAGTTTTTATATCTTATTATTTTCAAATAAAGCTGCTTTTGAACTTGATATTTCTGCACTTCTTTTATGATGTCCTCCCACACATTTTCCAACAGCTGATAAGGCTTCTTCTTTATTATGGGCTTTTCCTGGGTGATCTGAGGCTTGTATTTCAGGGTGGTGGTAGAACCAATACTCTCCTCTCCATCTTCCCAGTGGTCCTTAATAACATCAAGGGGACCCATAGGGTTTCTTCCATATAATAATTCAAATGGAGAAAATCTGATAGATGCTTGGGGCACCTTTCTATATGCAAACTTGACAAAGGGTAAATAGACATCCCAGGTTCTGCCCTCCTCCAGAACATACTTCTGCAGCATTTTTTTCATTGTCTGGTTAAAGCATTCGACTAGACCATCTGTCTGTGGATGGTAAGGTGAAGTATGCAGGGCTCCTATTCCTAAAGTCTGGTAAAACCGCTTTAATAACAGGGAACAAAAGTTGCTACCTCGATCTGTTAATATTTCTTTTGGGATTCCCACCCTACTGAACAATTTAACTAATTTGTCTGCAATTTTTGTGGTTGTTGTGGTCTTTAAGGGGATAACTTCTGGATATTTGTTTGTATAATTGCAAACAACCAAAATGAATTGATTGCCTTTTGTACACTTTGGAAGGGGCCCCACAATATCCATTGCGATATGGTCAAAAGGTGGTTTGAGAGACCTAATCCCACACTACATGTCCACCCTAAACACCCTGACAATGAAATGGAGGTTGTCTATCAAAGATTAGAGAGACCTGGGGGGACCTGAGGATCTCACTATTAATCTGGCCCTGCAACCCCAAAAACAAATTGACCTGGAGAAGGTGTTATCTGACTTCCCAACATTCATTTACGACTATACCCAGCAAGGTCAATGGGGTAGAGTACCATATTGAGGTCACCCAGTAAAAGCACATAAGGCAGAAGACTTATCAGTTGCTGGAAAAGGTGTAGGAGGACATCATAAAAGAAGTACAGAAAATGCAGTGGCTGGGGGTAACAGAGCCATCAAACAGTGAGTGGGGTTTCCCCATAATGTTTGTTGAAAAGAAGGAAAGGGGTGTAAGATTATGTTTGGACTTCCATATGTTGAATATAATATCCAAATTCAAAGGGTAACCCATGCTTTGCATTCATGATATTATTGATCGTCTTGGTAATGTACAGTATATCAGCACCTTGGATTTAACAAAGGAGTACTGGTAGATCCCACTGGATTGAGTTTCCAGGGATAAAACCACCTTTAGTACCCCTATGGGGCTGTTTCAGTTTGTCACAATGCTCTTTGGACTCCATGGTGCTCCTGCAACCTTCCAGCAATGTATGGACAGCATACTAAAACACCACATGGCCTATAGTGCTGTATACTTGGAAGATGTGGTGATCTTTAGTCCTACCTGGGAAGACCACATACTATATCTCACTCAGGTCCTTGATGTTATATCCACAGCTGATTTGACCATAAACCCTGCCAAGTGTTCCCTCATTATGTAAGAAACAAAATATTTGGGATTCTTGATAGGGAATGGAAAGGTCACACCTGAGATAGGAAAAGTGGATGCAGTAGCCAATAGTTGTCGCCCAACCACCAAGAAGCATGTAAGGGCCTTCTTGGGTTTAACGGATTATTACAGGAGGTTTGTGCCTAATTTTGCATCTATTGCCAGCCCCCTAACTGATTTAACAAAGAAAAACAAATCCAATAAAGTTAAATGACCTCAGCTTGTGAGGAGTCTTTCTGCACCATAAAGGTGAGTCTTTGTTCTTCACCAGTGTTGAGGAGTCCTGATTTTTCTAGGTTCTTTTCGGTGCAGACAGATGCTTCCAACACCGGGACTGGTACAGTGTTATCTCAGATAATAGAGGGGGAAGAACACACAGTTATGTTTATCAATTTTAAATTGCAGTAAAGAGAAAGTAAATATTCTACTATTGAGAAAGAATGTCTCACAATAAGATAGGCTGTGAAAGCACTAAAGCTTTATTTGTGGGGTACTGAGCTTGAAATTTTAACAGACCATAACCCCTTATGTTTGTTGCATGTTATGAAAGACAAAAATCCCTGCATTATGCGGTTATATCTTGCCTTACAACCTTATAGGTTCACTGTATGGCACCGATCGGGGGCCATGAATCACAATGCTGATTATATGTCCTGATTCAGAGCAGATCCAGTCATACAGACATGTTCAGACCTCAGGGTAAAAGAATGGAAGTGAAGCAGAGGAAAGCCTCTGATTCTGTTTTGTTAATAATGAATTTTGATTTTGTTTAAGGACCCCGAGGTGGAGCTTTCAGAGTGGGTGAGCTAAAGCTCCATCTCTCCTCCAGAGAGAGCTCTGAATATAAAATGTATGGATGAGATTTTGGACCTTGTGTAATAAAAGGAAAACTGGGGTTGGCAGAAATTTTCCTTCCCCTAGTATTTTTCTTAAGCGGGGAGGAATGTGTCATGAAGTTACAGTTCCCAAGAGAGACCTTTTCTATTCTTACTTCAAGTCTGTTGCAACAGTGCCTATTTCTTCAAAGTGGTTTCTTTATTCTATCCTTTTAACCCATTTACAGGAAGGCCACCTGTAAATGTCCCTCTTGCTATCCCTGTTTATTTTGGGGTCTCTCAAGGTATAATGTAAACCTCACATTTCTGCCCTGGGTTGGGATGATAGGTTTAAATCACCTTACAGTATGGAACAATACTGAAAAGAGTTTTTATGTTTTTTCTGGTATTCCCTAAATACCCCAAAATCAGCATCAAGAAGGTAATGAATAAAATGATGTGGTTAGGAAAATAATAGAGTACGTATGCCTATTAAACTCTGACTCCCGCTGAGAAAGTATGAATTGTTAGAGAGTTACGGTATAAAAACAGCTAAAATACATTTGGGCATTTTTCTTTCAGGGTGAAAATATGGTCAATTTAGTACACACTTACCAGATAAAGGAATGGGAACTGAGCTGGCTTATTCAAATCAGAAAAAAAATCTGCTCTTTTTCCTGCTCCTTTTCTAGCCACAGTTTAGGAGTTTTTGTTCAAACTAGCACTGCATAACAAAAGCCCTAGGTGGTATTGCTTAGTGTTGCTACATTTATTAAATTTTATTTATTTGGTTTTTGTTTACTGGGTAAGGTGCACTAGCCATAGCAATGACTATTTTCAGGCATGACCCGTGAGGTTACAGAACAAAACACTGGAAGCAGTGACAGTACAATGAATACAGTACATAATTTGGCAATTGCTGAGGAGCAAAAATACAGTACAGGCATGAGAAATACACTGAAGATAGGGTAAAATATGATACAGTTATAAAATAGGTATATAGGAAGGTAATATAATAAGTAAATTAAATAAGAGCAACAATCCAGAAACATTTGGAGTAGGTTTAATACAGAGATGACTGCACAAATTCTAATAGTCATACCAGGTAGATATAGGAGAGCTAGGAATTGAATATGATTAGGGGTGCCAGATAAAGGAGGGTAGTATGGAGTAGAGAAATAGAAGAAACAGTAGGAGGAGTGAACCAAAATTAAATATAAGGTAGGACAATCAAGGGTAAGGGTTCTCTTGTGCCCTAGTTATTTATACAAAGGACTTCTTGGGGTGCCCTGTGTAAAGGCAATCTGGAATTCCAAGCGGGAAATGCCCCACACCCGCTAAGCAGTTTCTGTGTTTGTTTTTGTTATTTCTTTAACTGCATAGCTTAAAAACAGAAACAGAAGTAGAAGATACTGCTAATTTCATTCTTCTAACTCCCGAATTCCGTATGTTACATAAAGATATCAAGTTGTATGCTCTTTTACTAGCTGATCTTCCAGAGCGGAGGTCCTGTCTAGGTTGATACCTGGTTACTATAGAGCTAGCCATCCCATTTCATTCTCTAATTATAGCACAGGTATCGGGTAGGAGGAGCCTCCATTGCAGGACACCCATTAAAGTTCTGTTTTCATGTTTTACTGTATGCTAAGGCATGGGAAACTATATGAGTTGCTTTCAAAATGACTTTGTATTGATTCATAGACTAATAAAAAAAAGTATGTTAACATAGTTAGACAAAGTCTGTAAAATGGACGGAGTTAAAGTGATCACCTGAGTTAAACAGCTATAAACTGACTCCTGCTTGAGAATGTAATCAGATCAAAGAAGGGATCAGTGGAGTACTGATCCTAGGATGCCTCTTGCCTTCTTTTAGTGGTATGAGCATGTACATCTTATTATTTCTGAATACAGCTGCTTTTGAACTTGCTATTTCTGTGTTGGTGTCCATCTATATCCACAGCCTCACAGTTTCTAATTTTTTTAAATATACTGTGTCTCCTTTTTAGGGCTGCAGTGGGCATAGCCCTGAAGAGCTCTTGCTATGAGAAAAGGACTCCCGCATTCCTTCTGACCAAAGAACATGTTGGTGTTTCAACACAGTCACCTTCATGTCTGTGAAGCACACTGCTCACTGTCTCTATAGGCAGTTTAACTGCACTATTTTTATTTTCTGTGGTCATGGCAGAACACGACACACTCTGCTGTGTCCATTATGGCCACCAAAGTGTATAGCACATGTGCCACTACTAGCGCATGCACAGTACATTGCAGCAGCCATCTTGGTCAACGTGGACTGTGCTGTGTTCTGTCATGAATGCTGATTTTTTTGTTTTAAAATTATGTATATACCCCCATCTGACTCTCCCTCTCAGCACCCCCTCCAGAAACATAATAGTGACACTGGGGTTGCCCAATCACCCAGGGTCTGTATCACAAATCCTCGAACTGCCCTCCCCCTCCAATACCGTGCATGCTCATTTACTTTTGCTTTTTTTTTTATATTTATAGTTTCCTCCCCTCACCAGACCTTCCCTCTCAGCACCCCCCCAACCCCCAAGAAACATTATAGTGACACTGGGGTGCCCAATCCCCAGTGTCCCGATCACAAATCCTCTACTGCCTACCCCATCATCCACTACCATGCATACGTGGTTATTTGTGTGGTTTTTATATTTACAGTTTCTTCCCCCACCCAATCCTCCCTCTCAACACCAACCCTCCCCCAGAAATGTAACAGTGGCACTTGGGGGGTGCCCAATCCTCCAGTGCAGGAATCCTCATTTGTTTCTTTTTTTTTTAACCTGTAAAAATAAAAAGTCCATTGTTGTCTTTTGCACCACTACACTGTCCTCCACCCAACCCTCACACTCAGCACCCACCACCCTGCACTCCCCATTCCCTTACTTACTCGTTGGGTGGTCCAACTCTGTAATCTTCTCTGGACCGCAGACACATCTTCTCTCTTCAAAGCTAGACCATGAACTGAAGAAATAGGTATGTATTACAGTAGCATTTTGACATTAGCAACATACATTTGCCATTTTTTTATGTTTTTGGCCCAAATTTTCAACATGCCTTTTTAGGGATCCCACCTCATGAACAATTACACTGCCATTAGGCAAATCTGTCCCAAAAGGTGATTTTGTGATTCCTGTGTAAAATCACCTTTTAGGCAGGAATTGAAAATGTTCTCTGGACTTGTTCATGAAGTGGGGTCATAAGACAGCTATACTGAACATTTGGTGTAAAAATACTAAAAAACACAGTTATGAGCCTACATTGAATTTTGCAAACACAGACTCATAATTTTGGTAATTTTCAATAATTTTTCCACAAATTTACAACATAGCCATATCTTTAGAGTACCTCATGAATGTGATAGCTGTCATTTTTCAAATCCTGGCCAGTTTTTTTCTTTATGTAAATATATCCCGAAAGGTGATTTCATGGTTCCTGCATGAAATCACCTTTTTGGCAGGAGCTGAAAATTTTCTCAGTTCTTTTTCATGAGGTGGGGTCATATGAAGGCTATGTTGAAAATTTGGTGTCAAAATATTACAAAAACAACAAAGCCAAGAGCCTTTGTTGAATTTTTTGAATGCAGGCTTGTAACTTTGGTAATGTTCAATATTTTTATCCCAGATTTACAACATAGCCATTTCTTTACAGTACCTCATGAATGAGACAGCTGTCATTTTTCAGCTCCAAACCAAAATGTGTTTTTTTCATCTCATGGGGTTAAGACATTTGCTGGGATAGCTGGAGGGATTTAACATTCTAGCTAGGTTTGCACACAGAAAGGGAGAGCCAATTAGTGTTAAAATCCCCAAGTATCAGCAGTTCACAAGAGGAAGAGTTGGACCAGATGGAGGAGAGGTGTTCAGTGACTGAGGCAGAAGATAGACTGAGGCAGTGGTACAGTCCTGCAATGAAAAGTGGGACTGTGTGAGGGAGAGAGAGATTTTGAGGAGGAGCAGCTCATAAGCAGAGGTGGAAGAGACAGTTAGCACAGGCACAGATTGAATGCTTGTGGAGAATCAGATTGTAATACCTATGCTTCTCTTGAGGTGATCCTGCCTAGCTATGGAGTAACAAGGTATGAACACTGCAGAGTCTTATACCTTGTGAGAAAACCAAGACTCTAAGATAATGAGATCATTCAGCTGGAAGTTGACCACGAGGAGCTGCAACAGATTCAGCTTTGGAAGGAAGCTACAGATGTTAAGATGGACAACCCACAGTCCTTTGGAAACTGCATATTGAGGAGGGGGCCAGACTAGGATTAAGCTTGATGTCTCTTGCCACCAAGAGTAGAAAGAATACAAGAAGCTTCATGGAGCCATGGAGTTGCTTAGAGGTAGGGGGTGGTGGAGTGGCAAAGGGGGGAGATGGCGGGGACAGGATGCACCAGAGAACGTTCAAGTGGAACCAAGGAGCAGGTAAAAGGCAGCACTGAGGGCACCAGGGAAAATGGGGAAGGGAGGGAAGGGATGAGGATGGGTAGGTGGGGGAGAGAGAGGGGGCCAAGAGACTATAGAGAGAAAGGGAAGGGGCACTGAAAATAGGAATGGAGGAGAGGAGTATTCAGAGGTGGATGATAGTTTGGATGTGGAGCAACATGGTGGATGAAACACTGGTGTGGGTCAGGCAATAGGAAAGATGGTCTGACCAGATAAGAAGTCAAAGGGGACCAAAGGCCTGTCCCACAAAGGGAGACTTTAGTGTTTACTCAAAATAGGAAGGAAGCCTGATAAACCAAAAAGGGGGTTGCTGACATTAGTGTGCAGTATCACTACCCGACCTCATCACAAGAGGCAAAGTGAAGCCTCATGCATTTGGCTTCTTGGTTTATGGCACACGTTCTTGCAGCGGGAAACTTGAATTCCTTTTTTGGAACAAACCTTTAACAAATAAACCTTCTTGGTCTGCAAATTAAAGAAAATGTCTGTTGTGGCTTGAATAGCAGCATTTCAGGAATTCAAACATCCTTATAAAGTAGGTGAGCTGCTACAATGATTTTATATGCTTTGTTAGAAAGTGTGTCAAAAGTAGAAACCTGGTGAAGTAATTAATATTTTTATAAAGACATTTCAGTTTGAAGACTTTGAATACCAAGGAGTATCAAATATATTAAAAGACTGTACCTGGTGATGTAACAGGGTAAGGAATTAAATTTTATTTTATTTATTTTATTTATTGAGATCTTGGATTAGTACCTTTGAGAACAAGCTCATTACATAGGTTCCACGTCAGAGGTTATACAACAGGTGATACAAAGGATTAACTGGTGACATCAATAATACACTAACATATTTAGGATTACAAAAAATAAAAAGGTGTTGGTAAACAATGATGAGTCCTGGGACACATTGTAATATGCAGAAAGGTCACATGAGTCTTCTGTAGCACAGTACAGACAGAAGAGACAGCAGGGGATAGATGGACAAATTACAAGGGAAGGAAGCATTAACTAAAGGCATCATCACACAAGCAGGTGGGGGGGGTAGACCCAGGCAGAATGTACAAAGTGTGGGAAGGGAGGATAGAGTAGGAGGGGGTAAGGGGATCAAGGATTGGGTAGGAGAGGGCAGGCGAAGTTAAGTGTGTACAAGAGTAAAGAGATAAGTGCACACAGGAGAGTTTCACAAGGCTGAGACAGTCGTGAGCTGAGAATTATGGAAAGCAGTCACAGTTGGAATTCGTAGCTAATTGCTGTCTCAGTTTTCTTTTAAAAGAGCCTAAATAGGTAACTGAAGAGACAACAGGGTGAAGAGAGTTCAGCCAGAGAGGTGCACAATGTGCAAATGATCTTTGGCCCAGTGATGTCATTCAGTGAGGAATTTTGAAAATTTGACTTTTCAAGCTGTGGGTGCACCATCTATTGTCACAAGATGAGAGGAGATTTTGTACCCCGGAGGGCAACAAGCCTAGGATAATATTTTTCACCAGGAGACAGGACTGGTACATGAGTCTGCCTGAGAACTCTAGCCAGTTAGCCTGAGCATGAAGATCGCAGGTGTGTGTCAGTCAGCAGGGCTCCTGTAATGAGTCGACAGGTTTTGTTAAGGGATACTTTTAAGCGATGGAGGGTGGTATCTGAGGCTGACCCATAAATTACCAGCCCATAATCAATGAGTGAGACTAGTGAGCTGTGGACAAATAGTTTGAGTGCCTCAGGAGTCAGACTGTGCTTGTGCCTAAGCAAGAAGTCGATGTGCATATTGACGGCCTTAGCAACATTGTCAACATGCTGGGCAAAGGACATTGTGCTGTCGACCGTGATCTCCAGGTATTTAAAGTGCTGCACAAGTTCCAGGGGAGTGCCCACATCATTAGTAATGAAAAGGGGGTAAGATTTATGTCAGTTGTGGGCAGAGGAGAACACCATCATTTTAGTCTTTTTGTAGTTCATCACCAGTTTGTGTTCTTTAAACCATCGTTTGACATCTGTAAAGTTACTCTGCAGGTCACGTTGAAGTGCCTTGGGGTCTGAATCATTAATGAATAGTACATCACCATCTGCATATAGTAGTAAATGACATTGGCAGGCATTTGGGAACTGGTTTTGGAATTTGCTAAGTAAGAGCGGGCCAAGAATGGAAACTTGCAGAACTCCTAAATGGACAGATCGGCTGTCAGTGTGTTACCAATCTTAAATTGTTGCAACTGGTTTGACAGGTAACTGTTGAACCAAGGTTCCGTATCAGTGGCAAAACCAATGTTTGTTAGCTGTTTGACCAGTAGGGCATGGTTTACCATGTCAAACGCTTTGGTTAAGTCTATGTAGACTGCACTGACAAGGAGATCTTGGTCTAGGGATTTGTGGATATAACCCATGAATTCTAGCAGCGCCATGGTAATGCTGTGCCCATGTCTGAACCTGTGTAGTTGTGGGCATTGTAGCTGATATTTTTTCATATAGTCTACCAACTGATCAGTCACTATTCTCTCTAAAGCTTTCAAGAGTGGATGAAGACTAGAGATAGGTCAATAATTCCCTGCAAGAGACCGATCACCACTCTTGAAGATAGGTTTCACAGTGGCCACTTCCCACATGCCAGAGAATTGAGAGAACCTTAGGGATGTGTTGACAGTATGGGTGAGAGGAGCCAGAATCTCGTCTAGTGTCAATTCAACAAATTTCAGGTTGATGGTGTCACCACTGTGCCTAGATTTGCCAAGAACCTTAAGGAGGTAGCTTTTTACTTCCAGCGTCGTACGAACTTTGAAATGAAATGGTGGGTGGGAGAGGTTTGATCCTGTAATTCCACTAGGATCAGCAGGGTTGGGCAGGTCAAGGAAGTCCAGGGCAATTATGCCACTTAAATCTGTGAAGGTCAAGTTAAATGAGTTTGCAATTGTTCTGGGGTTAAGAGTATGAGTGCCATCAGTGTTGAGCATGGCAGGGCAGGCTTGTTTTCTGTACCAGTAACTTGTTTGAGATTTGTTCCAAAACTTCCCGCCCTCATTCCATGTTTTGAAGAGGGCTTCTTTGAAGTACAGGTTTTTTGCTGCACGTATGGCACTGGTGCAGTCATTCCAGGCTTTCCTGAAGTTCTGCATGTCAGCCTGATTTCCAGAGGCCCGTGCCTTTAGCCATAGATGGTCCCTAGATTTTAGCATGTCAAGCAAGTCCAGACAGAACCAAGGATTGCAGGAGCCTTTAGTTTTCCTTGTTTTAAGTGGGGCATGCCTATCACAGGCAGCATTGAAATAGTTGATGAAGTGTCCTATAGCCGTGTCAACATTGCAGGTGTTGAAGACTAGGGACCAATCTTGTTGTCAAAGGTCTGCTTTTAGTAATTCAAGGTGGCCCTGTTTAAGAACACTATTAGTGACTGTTCTAGCAGGGGGTTTGGTGAATTTGTTAGACCATTGGAGTAGGACTGGAGAGTGTTCGCTAAGGGCATCAGGAAGTACAGCGGTCCCAGATATATGGCCTGGGCTGTTGGACAGGACCCAGTCCAATAAGGTGCTGGTTGCTTTTTTGTAGATAACCCTGGTGGGTGAATCAACCAGCTACATGAGGTGGACAGCAGCAGCAGCATCCTTGTATGGGCTGGCCTGTGGGGAGATCCAATTGGCATTGAAGTCCCCTAGAAGCAGAAGTTCAGAGGTAAGATTCAGGGCAGTTATGCATTCTATTACAGCATCGAAGCCTATGGTCATCTGTCTGGTTGGAATGTAGACAGACATACTGTAACTGTGAGAGATTTATTATGAGCGCTGAGGAGTACTTCTAATGTTATTGCTTGCCAGTGGTTACCAGTGTTGGCCAGTGGCAGAACTAGCCCCTGGAGGGTGTAATTTAGATAAATTGCACAACTGCATCCATGCTTGGACAAGCAGTCATGTCTGTAAACCATGTATCCTGGTATGGAAACGGAGGCATCAGATATCTTTGGGGAGAGCCACGTCTCAACAACCGAGAGTATATGGGGGTTGTGTTGCAGTATTCAAACATTGAGGATGCCCATTTTATGGAGGAGACTGCATATATTAATTGAGGCTATCGTGAGAGATCCTGAGGTTTTCTGAGTAACAGTGGTGCCCTGCGGGGGGCCTGGATTAGGGTGAATGTTGCCCATAATAGGTAGTAGTAACATTGCTAGCCTGCCAATATATTCTAATAGTAGTCTCCAACTAAGGTTTAGCTTGTCTTCTCCATGTATGGTGTTGGTTAAAGTTTTTCTTAATACTGAAGAACTCAGGAAAGAGTGACAGGGGGGAAACCAGATAGGGTCAAGTTCAGACAAAGCCCTGCTAGGTGGAGTCTGCATTCTTCAAAGTCTAGTGGGATAAGCAATTTGTTGGGCCGAGGTTGCAGTGCTGTATGCACAGAGGCAGTGATTTTCCAAATTGAGCTCCTCATTATTGATCCCAGTTGCAGGAGGAGGGCCAGGGAGTGATAGGAGGGCAATCAGTATTACACCATGATATATACTCCCAGTTTGAGGGACCATTCTGTGCGGATGGAGCTTTGTGGCAGAACAATGGAAGTGAAGAAAGGATGGCTCAAAATGCATGGAGAGCAGTCCTGAAATGAGAGGCAGTCAAAAGGGAAATGTTTAGCAGTAGTACTGTGGCATAACAGGCACTGCGCATCAGTGGTACAGCTGCTGTTATTTCTGTGTAGCAAGGGAGTAGTTATTTAAGAGAAGGGGAAGGAGGAGAACAAATTTAGGGTGATTTAGATGGAATGATACAGGATTCTGGAGCCTAAAACGGCTTTAAGCAGCAACAGTAATACTACCACAGGAGGATTAGGCATGCTGTACTGTTAGGTGAGGCCCCTTTAAGTGGAACTAAAGAGGTGCGGGTATTACAGTCATTACCAATAGAGTGACGGGGCGGTGAATAGGGCGGTGACCTCAGCATGCAATGAGCATTTATTAGAGGTCAGGGCTGGGGAGGGCAGGTGGGATAAGTACAGGAAAGCATACTGGAAGGCGTTACAGTTCAAAAAAACAGTGCCAGGCTTAAACACCGCCATGGACACCCAAACCAGAGTCCTGGTCTTAAAGTCCAATACTGGTGCAGTCACTGAGCTGTACAGCCAATCAGAGACAGCCTCAAAGTAGTCTGGACCAATTGGATTAGTGGCATAGGATCCAATAGAAGCTGGAAGCCATGTCCCTGTGAGCAAGCCTACCTTGTGTGTGGCTATGGGCGGGCGGTCTGGAGCTGGTGGAAGCAGCCGCCTGGGAGTGAGGCCGAGGGAGCAGGGAGCCACAGTTAAGCCCACTAGGGGCAATTTGTGGAGGGAGGAAGAGAGTGAGATCATTCAAAAAAGATGGGAGGACAAAGGAGAGAATTGAGGGGCATTCAAGAGAGCACTTAGAAAAGGAGGAAGATTAGATAGATGGGCGGGCAGAAGAGATCACAAAGAGCAGGAATGTACTTTCAACTTTAGCAGGATAAATTGGTAATAAGGGCTAAGAAACAAAGAGAGCTAAATCAGGGGTGGGATTGGGACACGAGGTAGCAGAAAGGAATTAAGTAAGAATAGCGAGGAGGAGGAGGAGGGGGTTTAGGGTTCGCAGGTACCAGGGAAGCCTAGCCAAACCTGCTCAGAGTTGGCCCAGTTCCCATAAAGTGGCAAGAAATGCTGGGGGCGTGTGATTTTCTCAGAGATGAGGGCTAAAGAGGAAAGTCACACAGGCGCAAGCTAGATTTCAGAGTTGAACTGGAAGTCCAAGCAATTTATCATGCAGAAGGGAATTTTAGAGCTGAGTAGGCAGGGACGAGAGGTTTTTCAGAGAGACAGTGTAGAGAAGGTGAAAAATTCCATAGTAACAGGCACAGAACTTGTACTGAAAAAAGTTAATATAAGATGCTACTGAAATAAAACAACTAACTCTCCATTCCTCCACCATTTTCATTTTTATTTCGGGTAGACCAATGAGCAGCATATACATTAGAACCGAATCTGAAGGATGCTTTTCGAAAACATTATAATTAACCAGAAATAGAAATAAGTACAATTTGGATGAATTTTGTGTTATGTCCCATAATCCAAGACAGAAATATATGCAGGATAGTTCCTCCTGCTGTTAAAATTAAGAAAAACTTCAAAAAAATCAGAACTTAAAATAGCATATTTTTATGATTATAATTCACAGATTATATCATAATATACAGTAACTTTCTTTGGTTTTAATATTGCCCTAGCTCTAAAGAAGGGATAGTTAGTCCTGAAATATCAGCAAATATGAAATATAAATACTAAGGGTGAACTTCATTTTAATATGCATGGAGGCATTTGATGGAAATACACTTTGAATATGCAAAGATATCTTACATTAAAGATTTTGATGAAAAATCGTATAAACACATTTGAACTAATATTATGAAGGTTAAGTGCATTACTACACTATAATTAATCTTGCCTATCTAGGAATTGAATAAGACCTCCACACAACATACACACAATATTATACATAGAAAAGTAACCCATGGAAAGAAGTAATATAGGTTTATTTCTGGAAGTCTAAATAAACAATTTAGGCAAAAATGCAGGCTTCGCCCTGATAGGGTGGAAGCCCAAATAAACATCGCAGGGGGAATGCAAGCTTCATCCTGCTAGGGTGGCAACCACAATATTAATTTTAAGGAGGATGCGGGCTTCACCCAAATAGGGTGGGAGCCAAAAGCAACAACTAGGGGGATGCGGGCCTCACCCAGAAAGGGTAGAAGACTAAATTACCTGTTTAGTGGGGATGTGGGCTTCACCCAGATAAGGTGGGAGCTAGCTAGACAGTTTAGTGAGGATGTTGCCTACACCAAGTAGAAGCCTAAAAGAACAATTTATGGGGGATGTGGACTTCACCCAGATAGGGAGGAGCCTTCAAGGATGTGTAATAACCACTAAGAAAACAGGAGAGGGCAGTGATTACAGCAGGTGAAAATGGTACAAGAGTGATAGCCCCTAAAAACTTCATATGGTGGAAAGCTAAACTTTCACTATTAGAGATAACTAGTAGTTACAGTTCTGATAAATGACAGATGCAGCAGTACAATACATAGTAGCCCCAACTGATCAGAATAAGGTGAACGAAACAGGCCCAGGTTAGTGTCAGTAAACAATAGGGAGCTGTGGTTCCCTACTTAGTAGCAGAAGCAACAAGTTACAGATTACAATAAACACATAATTGCAGGGTGGAAGTAGGGAAGAGTCTCCTGTCATCCTGGCATCTCCCCCTGGTGACTCTCCTTGAGGACTCCTACTCCTGCTGAGCCACGCATGCTGGGACCACTGCATGCTGAGTTTGCTAGGTTATGGTTGACTTATCAACTGTACTGGAGAGCCACCTTTCAGCAATGGTCAGTGTGCTGATTGACTGTTACAGAAGAGAGTTATTAATAGCAGCCCCTGATGCTTCCAGAAGGCTGGTGGGGGGTTATAATTGCTCAGGAGCCCTTACTGGACTTGGACTAGCAACCTCTGGTACAAAATGTTAGTATCCACCCACATGGCTGTCTGGCATCTGATTAAAGAGTTGGCCCTGACTGGGTGGACTGAGATGTGGCACTCTGATCTGCTGTGCTGGGGACCCCCCCCCCAAAAAAAAGTGTACAGTGCGCTCATTGGTAGTTGTAGGTGAGAGTTGTTAGAAGCAGCTCCTGCTGGTTCAGGAAGGCCAGTTGGGGTTTACAAGTTCTGGGGAAGCCTGACTGGACTTCAGCTTACGAACGTACAAACATACGAAATTTTCCAGCAGATAAAGGCCTAGAGGTCTATCAAGTCTGCTCGAATGTACAGCCAGCACCCCTTATTCTGTAGCTGCCCCTCCCTTCCACCCTTCACCTTCATTAACCCTCCCCCTTGTCCTGTCCCATCCTCGTTTGAAGCAGTCCACTGTTCTACTGCATACCACTTCAGCAGGTAACGCATTCCACCCAGCCACCACCCTCTCTGTAAAAAAGTGTCTCCTCATCTCCCCCCTGAACCTTCCTCGCTCCAGTCTCATATCATGGCCCCTGGTGGCCCTCCCTCCCTTACTTTGAACAGCCCCTCTGTACCTGTCTTGCTTATTCCTTTCATGTATTTAAAGGTTTCAATCATGTCACCCCTGTCTCTCCTCTCCTCCAGTGAGTACATGTTCAACTCCTTCAACCTCCTCTCTTATGATAAGTCCCCCAGGCCCTTGATCATCTTTGTCACTCTGCGCTGCACCCCCTCCAGTAACTTAATGTCCCTCTTCAGATACGGATGCCAGTACTGCACGCAGTACTCCAGGTGTGGTCTAACTAATGACCTATACAGTGGCAGAATCACCTCCTCCCTCCTCGAGGATATACCCTTTGCAATACAACCCATCATTTTGTTGGCCTTTGCAGCTGCCTTCCTACATTGTGCTGAGTTGTTCATTGACCCTGTAATGAGCACACCCAGATCCTTCTCCTCCTCTGTCTGGACTAGCTGCACTCCAGCTAGCTGGTAACTCCTCCTTGGGTTTTTCACCCCAAAATGCAGCACCTTGCACTTTTTGGCATTAAAGCCCAGTTGCCAGGTGTCTGACCAGGTTTGAAGCTTTGCCAGATCATTCTGCAACCCCTGCCATCCCCCTAGGTCATCCACCACTGTGCCTACCTTTGTATCATCAGCAAACAGACTGATCTTGCTCTTGATGTCCCATGATATGTCTGCAATGAATTTCCCAAACAACACTGGTCCCAACACTGAGCCCTGTGGAACACCGCTCGTCACTGCCCTTGGGTGTGAGAGCTCCCCACCCACCACCACCACCCTCTGTTGCCTTCCCTGCAGCCAGTTTCCTACCCATCTCACCAGCTTTGCACCCGCCTCTGTGCCTACTCATTTCCTTCCCAGTCTTCCATGTGGCACTGAGTCGAATGCCTTACTGAAGTCCAGATACAGGACATCCACTGCATGGCCCCTGTCCAGTTGCCTAGTTACCCAGTCATAGAACTTGACCAGGTTGGTTTGGCAGGATCTGCCATGTATGAGGCCACGCTGCTGCTGTCCTGTAGTCCTTTGGCCTGTAGGAGGGCCACCAGCCACTCCTTCAGGATAGTCTCCATTAGCTTACCCATGATGGATGTGAGGCTCACTGATCTGTAGTTTCCTGGTTCATCTTTGGGGCCACTCTGTGGGAGGGGCACCATATGAGCCATCCTCCAGTCCTGAGGTACACACCCTGAATGTAGTGAGGCATTAAATAGGTCTGCCAAAGGTCCTGCAAGGACTCTACCAGCTCCTTCAGCACCCTGGGTGGATGCCATCTGGGCCTGGTGCCTTGTCCACCCTCAGTGCCTTCAAACCCTCTTGAACTCTGCTCTCCATGATTTCCCATCTGTCACCACTTCCCCTGCTTCTTCCATTTCTCCCACCTTGGGTGTCACCCCTCTTCTTCTTTAGTAAATACTGAGCAGAAGTAATTTAGTGCTTCCGCTTATCGCACCCTGCTTCCACCCAACCCCTCTCCTTCCTAATCCTTACTATGTGGTCCTTACAGCTCCTTTTCTCCCTGATGTACTTAAAGAAGTCCTTCTTCCCCTTCTTAATGCCTTGTGCCAGCCTGAGTTCCGACCCCTGGTGCAAGATGGTGGCATCCTACTGTGATGTTGTCTTGTGTCCAGTTGACAAATTGGCCCTGACTGAGTGACCAGTGATGTGGTGCTCTGACAAGCTGTGCTGGGGACCTGCCTCTCAACTGTGCTCAGTTATAAACAAATTTCAGCAATGTCTTTTGCACTCCATACCTGCTCTATAATTCTTGCTTATATCACAATTATAGACCCCCTTTCTGAGAAGTAGGAAGTAATACCTTGCAGACTCAGGGTAAATTGTTTGACTAGGTTAGTTCTTTCTTTCCCATGTTTTTAGGCAGTCTTAATCTTCTTCTCAGAGTTCAGAGTGTCAAGAGCATGACCCCCCCCCATTCAGCCTTCTGTGGCTTTTATTAATTTTCTGATCTTACCTCTCTGACCTTTTGTTTTCAATATCACATTCAGTTAAACATCCTTACTGGGCCTCCTGAGATAAACTAACAAGTAAGAAAAAACAACTATAGCTAAGGCTAGAAAACATTAACTCACCCCTGCCTTCAGTGTTAATTTATTCTTTAATAAAATCCTAGTTTATAAAAATGTGATTTTGCTCTATAAAAATGGGTCAGGGTTCTGACTGTTTTACAGGGAGCAGTGAACCAAGCAAGCTAAGTGAACAGCAAACATCGTAAAAACAGTCAGGACTCCAGACCAAAGAAAATTAATAAGAGAAGCTTAGAAGGTGGGAATCTGCGGCATGTTGGTTTAGTTAGAAAAGAGGAACAGTAAAAAGAGATGGTTTTCCAGTAGGGCAAGGCAAAATAGTTAAGAAGGGTGGCAGACTGGATGGCCTAGAGCCTTTTTCTGCCGTCAAGGTCTATGTACAGCTATGCTGAGCATATTAAACAATTTTTCTTTGTTTTTATATGAGGCAGCTGAGCTGAAACTAGTAGAGCGGTGACTGAGACTTGAACAAAATGTCTGCTAAGGGACTACTACTGTTTACCTAGCTTTATATATAGACCTTTGCCACAGGTGATTTTATAATGTGTTTTGGAATATAAACAAGAGCAGTGATAGGCAGCTAAGACAGCAAATATCACTAACTGTAGGTCAGCTGCCTCAGTGCTTTTGTTTGCATTCTAAGTTTTGTTTTAAGTCAGCAGTGGTCTATTTCTGACTAAACTGTAGGGTTGAGGATAGTTTAGGATACTATATAAAAAGGCACAGCTGCAACTTACTTCATGGCATTGAGCAGAAGGGGACTCCTTTTTTGTTTGTATAGAGCATTTTTTTCTTCTCAGCCAGGACCTGTCAGGGATATCCGCCAAGTTACCAGGGATATACTGTGCAGTGGCCCATTCACCACACATCCCCTGCAGGTCCCCACTCCACCAACATCTCCCACAGTTCTCCCCTCCATGACAGCTGCTCCAAGGGAAGGCCATACTCTCCCTATGAGACAGTACCCTATATGGACTACGATGTAGCATCGCTGGGCACTAGGACCCTTAGAGACCACTAGAACCTAGGCTGTCAAATGTCATAGATTTTTCTCCTAGACTATCTCCCTGGTTCCTCTTTCCTCCCTTGGTGTGGCTATAGCCCACTGAGTGGTCTTGCCTGCATGCAGTGGCATCCTGCAGAGGGAGCAATCTCCCTTGGCCTATCATAGGGGTCACTGCAGTAGCAGACCCTAAGGCCATCCCTCCCCAACCACATTGCCCTATCGAGCAGCAGCTGCTGTGGTGTAGCCTGCCTCCCAATGCGGTGTTTCTAGTTTGCTGCTGATCTAGGGTCACTTGTATGGCAGTTGAGTGTAGTGACACTGGACCACTGGGGCAGCTGAGAGGTAATACTCTGGCAGGCTGGTGACCCAGGTTTTTACCCTTCTGCTGTGATGTAAGGAGTGAGCACCATCAGAAAGGGTGAGCTAGCATCTGCGGAGAGCAAACTTCCTTGGCCTACTGCAGTGGCTACTGTGTCACTTAAGCCCAAAGACCTTTCTCCTAGACTGCTGTGCACAGCTAAGTGGCAGCTACTGTGATCTTGCAAACCCCACAATGTGGTATCCCAGGTCTGGTCCTTAACCTGAGTTGCTTGCCCAGCAATGAAGTGCTCTGCTGCTGGGCCATCAAGACAGCTGAAGGGGATGGCACTTGCATGCTGAGTAGCAGGGATGACAGGAGTGGGCACCATGAAGGAGGATGATGCAGCAACTGTGTGGATAGTCTTCATTCATGGTGGGTTATCAGTGCTGCTCTCTGAGTGACACTTAAGGATGGCTTAAAAGAGGTGCCACTCTCAGCATCAGTGACCATTTACTTCCAGTCAGCCATCCTCCAGGCCACTATGAACTCATGCATGCCATATATCATGGTGGTCATGGGCTCCAAACCTTACCCCTCATGGCAGGGCCTGGCTGTGACAGACTCACACCTCTCACCTCCCACCTTTGGAGGTATGTAAAGTCAGGAGAACTCTTGGTGGAAATGGTGGCTCATTGCGTTAGTGGTTGTAGGTAGATCCTGAGCACACCTTGGATCATCCAACTTGCTCTAGGGCTTATCTGTTGTGCAGCATGCCATGCTAACAAAACACTTGCACTCTAAGAGGTGCAAGCATGAGCACACAAGTGTGTCACTTGAAGCCTGCCCAACATGCTCCCTCCCAATGTGTCACCTGCGGCACTACCATCTGTAGTCACCCAGGTGGCAGTGTAACAGTGAGGATCACATCCCTCCCTCCCTCTCTGAAGGAGGAGAACACCCTGCCGGATGCTTGACCCCTTCCACCTGCCAGCCCCTGCTGACTCAAGCTTGTTACTGTACTTGGATCACTGGCATCATGAGCAGTAACACTACTGCTGCTTCCACTGCACCGATAAGCCAGCTGATTTATTTGTAATTTTTTACCAGGAAAGGCACACTGAAGTGTGGGAGACCCTTTTGCAGGTGTATTCTAGGAGGTGGGTCACATGCATATAACAGATTAGAAGGGTCTGCACCAGGATCTATTTTATTTATGTCTGAGCCTGTTCTGTGATTTTATTATGACCCTATAAATTATTCTTTGTATGACGCCCAGAGCCTCCAGGATTGGGTGCCTAAAAATACATTTTATTTATTACTTACTTACTTAATAGGAAGTGATGATGCCTG
The DNA here is from genome assembly GCA_016271365.2 of Neoceratodus forsteri. Classification (NCBI taxonomy): domain Eukaryota; kingdom Metazoa; phylum Chordata; order Ceratodontiformes; family Ceratodontidae; genus Neoceratodus; species Neoceratodus forsteri. Next base: position 1,300,976,690 of record CM057458.1, on the reverse strand, counting down.
ATATAAGGTGCATGCAGATTTAGAGGAAAGATATCAGCACCCATCCATCCACTAAATGTTCATGAATCACATGACATCCATTTTTAAAATGCTTTATTTTTGTACACACTCGCAAACAGTGCAAATGATCAAAATAATGCTAGTACAGCAAGCAAAAGTGTGGTGTGACCCCCACCTCACTCTCAAAGTGATTCATGTGCCTCTGTACACTTTCTCAAATGATCCTTTTTTAGCACTATTTTGCTTTCTTGCACCATCTATGAGTTTGCAAAATAATACAGTTTTTGAAACTAGACTGTTAGTGATTCATGAGCCTTTGTGGAGTGAATGGACAAGTGTTGATGCATTTCCTCAAAAATGGTGGGTTTCCTGGGCTTGTTTTTTCTGACAGGGGGGCATATTGCAATGTCACCAATGCTGAATCATGCAATCATACAAACCCTGAGAAATACCATGTAACAGGTTAACCAAGACTCATAGTTATTTTCTTTTACCCTAACATCACATTTCTTTCCTTTTGTGATGTTAAGCTTTAACTTTAACTGATGCTTCAATGTCATTTTTTTGCAATTAATTATTAATATCATCGACTGATTATGAGATTGAAAATGGTCATACTTGTAACTCGCACTTGGAAAACTATAGAAACTTGTTCAGGCCTGCCAAAAAAAAAAGTCAAGACTCAGTTATTTTACTGCGTGCAATTTTCACTTAAACCGTCTTTCACTAGAACAACCACAAATGCCTTGCTTGAGAAATACACAGTGCTTAGCAGCAGAAAAACATGACCTTCCAGTTTTGCAAAGAGCACTGTAAAGCTTTAGAAATGTGTGATTTCAGTATCATAATAACAGACCACATTCCCATTTCACCATACCATGAGATGTGCAGAAACTTCTCAGTCAGTTTTGCAGAAATTATAACTTAAGGTTTCCTGGAATTAGCATTTCTCAGGAAAAGATGGCATAAGAAGACTAGTCGAAAAAGTGACAGCACAGGGATTCAATAGTGAGGGAAAACATAATGGTTCAGTGGTTCGAGTACAAAACAGTGAACCAGAAGATTGCAAGTTTGATTCCAGCCAGTCATAGATCTGTACAGCATAGTCTTTGATAAATCATTTCACTTGACCACTCTGTGCTTCATTCTTCCCAGCTGCAAATTGGGGGCAGAAACTGGACCCCACGGAAAACAAGATGTGTCTCAGCTGGGGTGACCTGGGTAAATAAATAAAAAACAAGCATTTATCAATGCTGAATGTTGTCTTGCTGGCATTGGCATTGGTAGTGCAGGAGATAGAGAGATGCATAATAGGAATGGCAGTGAAGTATGGAACTGATGCCAACCCCACCCCTTCCCTGCAGAGACTGACAGGCATTGAGGTCTGCCTTTGGGTCATTGGTTATAACGTTCATGCCATTTCACCTCACCCGACCCTGCAGACACCAAGTGTTGCAGTGTGCTTTGGGGTCTTCGGGCCTTACGTGCACCCCATTTCATAAGGAAATACACTGAAATGGATGCAGTATAGGAGAATGGGGTGAACTTTGGGGCAGAAGAACCCAAGGCACACCTTGATGCCTGTCACTGGCTGCAGGGTGGGGGTGGAATGGCATGAGCATTACAACCGACAATCCCAAGTCACACCCCTGATGCCTGTCATTCTCTACAGGGTGAGGTGTTACAGTTGGAAACCCTAACACCCCAGGTGTTTGTTGGCATTTGCACTCCAAATTTTCAACATGGGCTTTTTGTGACCCCACCTCATGAACAGTGGCACTATCAGTTTGTTAGTCGAAAGGTGATTTTGCACAGTGACTGAGCCATTTGGCGCCACAGGTGTAAAAATACATTTTGACCAGAATGTGAAAAATGACAACTGTACTGTTCATGAGGTGGTGTAAAAAAAATGGCAATGTTAACAAATCTGGAGTGAAAATATTAAATATTGGTGATGTCATGAGTGTACATAGAAACTGCACAACACACGCCAGTAATGCAATTATTTGGGGGGGATTTGTTTAACCAAATTTTCAACAATAGGCATTTTGGGAACTCCGCTCATGAACAGTGTCACTGTGATTTTGTTAATGTGTCCCAAACAGTGATTTCCCACAGCAATGGCACCATTGTGCGCCACATGTGCAAAAACACATTTCAGGCAGGATATGATAAGTTACAGCTGTACTGTTCATAAGGAGAGTTAAAAAAATGACAATATTGAAAATCTGGAGTGAAAATATGAAAAATTGGTGGTCATGAGCATGCATAGAAACTGCACAACACACGCCCATAATGCAATTATTTTGGGGATTGTTTTAACCAGATTTTCAACATAGACATTTTAGGGCCTCTGCTCATGAACAGTATCACTGTGATTTTGTTACTCTGTCCCGAATGCTGATTACCCACAGCGACTGGGCCATTGTGCGCCACATGTGCGAAAACACATTTTGGGCAGGATGTGAAAAATGACAGCTGTACTGTACATAAGGAGATGTGAAAAAATGACAATGTTGACAATCTGGAGTGAAAATATTAAAAATTTTCAAAGTTACAAGAGTGCATGGAAACTGCGCAATGCACACTTGTAACACAGTAACTTTTTGGAATTTTTTCAACAAATTTGTAATAGGCTTTTTGGGAGCCCACCTCGTGAACAGTGGCACTGTCATTTCATTAATCAGTCCCGAAAGGTGATTCCACACAGTGACCGCGAAATGACCTTTCAGGACTAAATAACAAAATGACAGTCAATGTGTTCATGAGGTGGGGACCCAAGAACCCCATGTTGAAAATTTGGGACCAAAACTCCTAAAAATGATTGAGATATCCACCTAAATTGAAACTTCCCTTTCAGTGTCATTATAGGACTTACCGTCATTTCTTAACTTTGCGGATGGCTTTTGAAGAATGCAGATTTGTTCCCGGTCCACTGAAAATCACTGCTCCCAACCTCCACAGGTAAGTAAGGGATGGGGTGGTGCAGGGAGGTCGGGTGCACACAGGGAGGGTGCGGGTTGGGTGAGGGGGCCGGCAACAACGACAAGGGACCGTATTCTTGTTTTTTCAGGTAAAAAAAAAAAAAGACATTGTGGGTCCATGTTTTTTTTAACAGGGAAACCATGGATGTTTGTACACTGGGGTGGGCTCCAAGTGTGCCACAGTATGAGCGGAATAAATGCTGACCCAGGGATTGGGAACCCTGAGGTCAGAGGATATGAGGCAAAACAACTATAGCCCTTGTTGAAGCCATTAAGTACAGAGCTGGGAGAACACATAATAAAAGCTCAGCTATCAAAGCACAGTTAGTGGAGTTCTATAAGGCACTATATATGGGGTAATGTGCATCAAATAGCTGTGAGATGAATGGCTTTTTGAGGAATATTGCCCTCCTGGAACTCTTGGAGAAACAAATGGAGCTGCTGGGGGCACCTCTACAGGTGGCTGAACTTACTACTGCCTGGGGACATTGAATAGATGAAAGGCAGTGGGACTGGATGGGCTGAGTGTAGAATATTACAGGGTGGAAGGGATACCGCTAATTGAGAACCTCAGTAGCATGTTAGATGAGGCATTGGAACATGGTTCCTTGGAGGAGTCATGTTATCAGGCTACCATAATGGTCATTCCAGAACCTGGGAATACCCTACAACTTGCACAGCCTATAGACATATTTAATTACTTAACTGTGACACCAACATTATAGCAAAACTGTTGGCCTGGTGGTTTGAGGTCCTGCTCCCAGAATGAATCAATCCAGATTAGACAGGATCTGTGCAGGGAAGGTACTCCTATAACAATATTCAACAGCTGCTAAGTGTGGTCCATTGGGGCTCTCAGCATCCAGGAGAAGCATTTGTGCTTTCCCTGGATGCTGAAAAAGTCTTTGATAGGGTAGAATGGCCCTACTCAAACTTGGTATTGCAGACATTTAACATGGGGAGGGCTTCATGAAATATGTGCAACTGCTCCATGTAGCTCCTAAGGCATGGGACCTGGTGAATGGGGGTCTCTGACTGAGGAATTAGCACTTTTGAGGAACACGAGGCAGGAGTGCCTCCTTCCTCACTCCTATTCAGTTAGGTAATAGATCATCTTGTGGAGTATATTAGGTAAAGCCAAGATATAGTCAAGCTAATGGGGGATTGGGGACTAGCGCATAAGATTTCACTTCATGCAGAAGATCTCCAGCTCTTCATCATGAAGGCAGAGAAGCCTTTGTCAGAGATCATTACATCATTGATCAATTATTCAGGTTTTCAGGATATAAAATTAGCTATGACAAATCTGAGCAGTTGCAGCTGAGTGTGGGGGGTAGGTTAGGATACCCACACTACCATTCAAATGGGTTGTGACCTCCACTACTTATCTGGTTATTAAAGTGAGCCCAGTCTACAAGCTGAATTATGATCATCTGCTTATGGTGATAGAGGGAGACCTGGCCAGATGAAGACATTGCCACCATCTTGAATGGTACATACTAGCTTACTTAAAATGAACATCCTCCTCCACATGCAATAGCCAATAAAAATGTTGCCCATGGGCTTGAGTAAAAAGATATTCATTTTTTTGAGACCAGATGCATGGAATTTCTGTGTTGGGGTCAGAAACCCTGTGCAACATTAACAAAACTGAAGGGACCCACAACTAAAGGTGCACTTTGCTTTCTGGATCTGAAGCAATATCACATGGCAGCCCAATTTAAGCTGCTGTGCAAATAACTGCTAGGGGAGAAAGGTGCAAGCAGGGTCATACTACACACAAGGGTTGTTTACAGACCCCCATCTCAGGGGGAAGGAATGGACAAGGATATGATAGAAGGCATCCTTAGGATGGCAGAGAAAGGGGAGATATTGTTGATGGGGGACCTGAATATGCCAGATGTTAACTGGATCACCTTTGCTACAGCCACATCCAAGAACAGGGTCATTCTCGATGCCCTACAGGGGGCATGCCTCAGACAGTTAGTGTTGAAATCCACTTGAGATGGAACAATCTTAGACCTCATACTCACACATGGGGGCAGTGAGAGGATTTCAGATCTAGAAGTGGGTAGCCAGCTAGGAACAAGTGACCACCAAACAGTGTGGTTCATGATAAACTCAGCTGCAGAGTCAAGCCATACAAAAGTGAGGGCACTGAACTTCAGGAGGGCGACTTTGTCAAAATGGGAGAATGCCTTAGAAAAGCACTAGCAAACAGGCAAGAAAGAGGGGTGGAGCAACAATGGGGAAACATCAAAACTGCCATCACAGAGGCAACAAGCCTTTCTGTAAAGCAAATAAACAAATCAAAACAAAATAAAAAGCCACTCTGGTTCTCAAAAGAGGTGGCAAGGAGGTTAGGGAGAAAAAGATAGCATTTAGGAAGTATAAGGAAACACAGAAGGAGCAGGACAGAGAACTGTACCAGTTAAGGTAGAAGGAAGCAGGGAAGGCAGTCAAAATAGCAAAGGCCCAAACTGAGGAAAATATAGCCAACTCAGTTAAGAAGGGGGATAAAACCTTTTATAGGTACATTAGGGAGCGTAGAAAGACAAAGGGATGGATAGTGAGGATAAATAGAATGGACAGTGGGTGGGCAGAGAGGGACAGTGAAAAAGCAGGGATACTGAACGAGTACTTCTGCTCAGTATTCACAAAAAAAAAAGGAGGGGGAGGTACCTAATCCAATTAACAGAAGCACTCTGGATAAGGGGGTCGATCCCAGTTCTTTTCACAGAAGAAAGGGTTCTGAAAGAACTCCTAAAATTGAAGGTGAACAAAGCAATGGGGCCTGATGGGATTCACTCCAGAATTCTAAAAGAATTAAGGAGAGAACTAGTGACACCACTGACTACCATTTTTAACAAATCATGGGACGATGGTGTGGTATCTGAAGACTGGAGGAGGGTGGATGTGATTCCCCTTCACAAAAGTGGGAGCAAGACAGAGGCAGGAAACTATAGACATGTCAGTTTGACCTCTGTGGTAGAGAAATGATTGAATCACTTCTGAAGGAAAGAATTGTTGGGTACATAGAGGCCAGTGGGGCACAGGACCCAATGCAGCATGTAATCACAGTGGGAAGGTCATGTCAGATGAATCTAATTGATTTCTTTGACTGGGTGACAAAAGTTGTAGACCAGGGAAGGGCTGTGGATATGGCCTACCTACACTTTAGCAAGGCATTTGACACAGTCCCACACAAAAGATTAATAAACAAATGAGCCAGCCTGGGAGTGAGTCCCAGGGTGGTAGCCTGGGTAAAATATTGGCTGGACAACAGAACACAAAAGGTAATAGTAAATGGAGTCCACAATGAAGAAAGGGGAGTTACTAGTGGGGTACAGCAGGGTTCAGTACTGGGTCCAGTCCTTTTTAATGTCTTTATAAGTGACATTGCAGAGGGACTGGAAGGAAAAGTATGCCTCTTTGCAGATGACACAAAGATATGCAACAGGGTTGATACACAAGGGCGGTGGAAAGGATGAGAAGGGACTTGGCAAGGTTGGAGGAATGGTCAGAAGTATGGCAGCTTGGATTAAATGCAAAGAAGTGCAAAATAATGCACCTGGGAAACAAAAACCAAGAGGAAAAGTACACAGTGGAGGGGGGAGTAACAACAACAAAAATGGAAAGGGGCCTGGGGGTAATCTTATCAGATGATTTTAAGGTTAGCAAGCAATGTGATAAGGCAGTAGGGAGGGCTGGGAGGATATTGGGATGTATATGGAGAGGGATCACCCGCAGAAAACAGGAAGTTGTTATCCCTCTGTACAGACAGTTGGTGAGACCCCATCTGGGGTACTGCATCCAGCTCTAGAGACCCCATCTCCACATGGACATAGACAGCATGGAGGCAGTCCATAGGAGGGCAACTAAAATGGTGCAGGGTCTGCAAGAGAAGCCATACAAGGAGAGACTAAAGGAGCTTAATATGTATACCCTTAAGGAAAGGAGGGAGAGGGGGGACATGATTGAAACTTTAAGTACCTCAATGGACTCAACAAAGTCCAAGAGGATAGCATCTTTCAGAAAAAGAGATGTGCAAGAACAAGGGGACACTATTTGAAAATTGAGGGGGGATGGCTCAGGGGCAATGTGAGGAATATTTGTTCATAGAGAGGGTGGTGGATGCATGGAACTGCCTTCCTGAGGAGGCTGTGGGGTCTACAACTGTGGGAGAATTCAAGAATGCATGGGACAGACATAAGGCAATTCTTGTGGAGGGTAGGAAGAAATAGGCTGTTGGTTAACTATGATCTACAGCTTATCTGTTAGGTAGGGAAATGGGCAGACTAGGTTGGCCAAGCGGTCCTTATCTGCTGTCAAAGTCTATTTTTCTATGTTTCTATTAGCACATAGCACACTGCACCACTATGCTACTTAGACTAAGGGGGCTTAACCAAGTATATGGCATGCTGAGAGGTGAACCCATTAATTATACATACATTGGAAGCATGGGGAGCGACACTCAAAATCTTGAGAGGGGTGAAGGAAAAAAAAACACTTCTTGTGCCTATATGTGGCAACCAAGAATTCCTTCCAGGTTTGGAGGATTGGGACTTTGCACATTGGAGAAACAGGGGAGCAGTTTGCTTTGGGGATCTTTTCTGACCAGTTAATCTCCAGACCCAGGAAGAGTTAGAAGCAGATCTGGGGATTTGGGGTCCATATAGATTTAGATACTTGCAAGTCTTGGCCCAACTCTATAGTATTAACAGATGGGACCCTAGAGTTGCTAAGATCAGTTGGCTAGAGAAGGAGGTCTTGAGGGCCAGGGCAAGCCCAAAGGGCTCATTGTCTAGGTTATTCTCACATCTTATGGAAGCTTTCCCAGATCAGTTGGGTAGAGTGTGTAGACTCTGGGAATGGGATTTAGGGGTAGAAATCACAGCAGGTAATTGAGCCATGATTTGTTAGTCTCATATGGGGCCCCTATGGTAAAATAAATATAAGGAGGTAAAATTCAGATTTTTATTCACTGGCTCTACCTCCCCCTCAGGTGTTGTGAGTAAATTTACCCCAGGGGTCTCCCTTATGTGTGGGAGGTTTGGGGAACCTAAGAACACCTATCTGCACTGTTACTTCTACTGGAGCTGAACAATCATACAACACTTCTGAATAGCAGTAGGGCGCAGATAGAGCAGAGGCTGGGAAAGGTGATATCAGACACTACCCTCTCAGTTCTACTTAGAGTGGATGACTCAGAGGGCAATGAGTGAGCTCCCCATCCCAGGGTTATAAGGGAGATACGTGTCATGGCAAGACAGTACATACAAAACACATGGGTATCTCACCAGCCAACTACAGTGGGTATGTGGTTAGAGTTGTTCACTAAAACATCACTGCTAATAAACCGTTTTAAAACTTCTTTAAAACTTTTTTTTGAGAGCTAATTACTCTCAAATATACAGTTTGTTTGCAGTGCTGCTATGGAACTTTTTCCAATTTTAAGGATTTTTGAATAATATACTTAGTTTAATTAGTTTTCAGTTTTGTCTGTGTCAGTGAAGGAGTTGAGTGGCTTAGGGTAGGTGTGTAAAACAAGTGCAGGCAATTTCTAGCCTTTTACGAACAGATTTCTCACAAATTGTTAGTGATTTACTGTTATTTCTTTTAAACAGTTATAGTTTTGTTGTTCTTCTACTTATTTGTGTTAATTTCCTTATATCTTGACACGTATTTTTTTTTTCTCTGAAAAGTTACTCCGGTCTGAGAGTACCTACTCCTGTTAGTTAGTCTGTGTTATATACGACAATTATTCCAAATTATTCATTGTTTACTCATACTATAAATGAGCTATATGCTCACATTTGTGAGTGTTAAATGTTTTTTTTTCTTTCTAAGGTTCCTTGGGATTTTGAGATTTTATAATCTAGCTACTGTAAGTCTTTTAGGTATACCATGTTGTTTGTATATTGTGGTGTTTGTATTTATTTGTATGTAACATGGAACTTATTTGTATGTGACTAGTTAGGAATTTACACAGGTCTGTCTTGTAAACTGGATTATGTCCAAATGACCTGTATAAAAATAAACTTTACCTACCCATTTTACCTACCTACCTACCTACCATTCTTCTGCTTTTAGTCATGAATTCTAAAGTTTTGAGCACATAATGCTGATCCCTTATTTTATTTTTTATTTTTGTTTGTGGTCAGTTCTGTTTGCTGTTAACTCATGTCACTTAAACTGTGAAAAGCAACAGTTCTATACTCTTTGTATGGAAACTTTAGTACTTTTAGTTGATCACTTGAACTTGTCCATATACAGTTTCACTGTTTTGGTGAATTGCTTCCTTGTATTTTATTACTGAAGCTTTCCTTTGCATTGTGGTGTTTCAGTTTCAGTTGACTTTGGTCACCCTTTCACTGGGGTTGCCACCTGTCAGGTTTTTTACCTGGTGATCAGGTTTTCAGGGTCCCTATCACGTAATCCAGTTTTGCTCTGTGCTAGTCAGGTTTTTGAGCCATTTTTAGTGCTTACATACTTTTGAAACATATTTTGTTATCTCATTCAGTGTTTCAGCTTCATGTCCAGGTTACAAACAAGTTCTGTTGTCATTATGGCCCTTTGTTTGTGAAAGAAGTCAACCTGGGAGGTGTAAAGTGTGGTCATTGACATCATTAGCACTTATTAACCTAACCTTTTCAATTGCATCTTAAATTGGCCTCTCAGCAAAGCTGCCCCCACTTTTTCTAACAGTAACAGAGCCAGTTGTCTTCCACTTTTATTTGCTGGCAAACAATTCCATCTCCAACAAAATTTAAGTATTTTTAAATGTTTTAAATTATTTTTTTCCTAAAGAAAAAAATATGGTCACTTCTTTGGCTTTGAAATAGTACTGTGGACTTGAAAAGGAAATGGAGCCAGAAAAAGGTATAAAGTACATATTATAGTAAACAATTTCTTTATTACGTATCATTATATACCATGTACTGTATACTGTTATATGCTATTTACAATATTTTCCTTGTCTCCCCCAGATCATATCTGTAAATTAGATTTATTTTATTTTTGTATGTTTATCTGGTAAACCAATGTCAATAAATAAATAAATACATAAGTAAATATCTAGAAAGGACCTAGGAAAGTAATTTTAACAGGTAGAGTACAGTATCTTAACATTTTTGTTGAACTGCTGCTTCAAGTGTTATCTTTTATTGATATAACAAAAGGCTTTCTAGGAGGAGCAATGCATGATGAGTCATGAAAAGGGGTGGGGCTGGGGCGGAGCTTAGTATCCGGTTTTTGCCTCATCCAAAGGTAGCAACCCTACCTTTCACTGTTACAGCATTGTTTATTACCTGACCCTCGCAATATAAACAAGCATTTGTCAATGCCAAACATTCGCTTGCAAGTATTTGCAATGATGTTTGGCACTTATGGTACTTAATGTTCAGCACTTTTCATTGCAATACCGGATAAAATAATGACCTGCAGTTCATAAGGCTGCACAGGGTGGGCCAAAGGAAACAACCATATTTAGACCAGACATGTGAAAACAGCACCCTCCCCTCAGTTCAGCAGAACAACATTTATAAATAGACTGAAAAGGCTGCAGGGCAGAGCTAAAAGAATCAACAGTTATTTAGATGAGAGCAGGCATGTGAAAACAGCAAATTGCCAAAGCACTATTGACTTTCATTCCCAGCAGCAGTGCATTCATTGATAGACCAGTTGAATAAGTGTCCTAGTAGAAAACTAGCAAAACAACATCACTCTCCACACAGACCAGACTAGAAGCAGCAACATATGGACGAGACAGCAATTTGTTATATATATATTTTTTTAAACAGCTGAGCAGCATCTCTGTAAATTGGGCTCATAAGTAGTTGCCTAAGTAGTAAGTAGGTGTGAACAAATGGCAATGTTGTAAATCTGGAGTGAAAATATTAAAAATTCTTGAAGTTACGAGCATGCATGGAAACTGTGCAATGCATGCTCGTAACAGTCATTTTGTGGAATTTTCTCACCAAATTTTCAACATAGGCATTTTGGGACCTCCACTCATGATCAGTGTCACTGTGATTTTCTTAATCTGTCCTGAACATTGATTTTCCACCGTGACCGCACCATTGTGTGCAACATGTGCAAAAGCACATTTTAGTCAGGATGTGAAAAATGACAGCTGTAATGTTCATAAGATGGTGTGAAAAAACAGCAATGCTGAAAATCTGGAATGAAAATATTGAAAATTGTTGAAGTTATGAGCTTGCGTAGAAACTGCACAATGCATGCTCGTACTTTTTTTGAATTTTTTTCACCAAATTTGCAGCATAGACTTTTTGGGAGTCCACCTCATGAACAGTGACACTGTTGCTTCATTAATTGGTCCCAAAATGTGATTCAGCCCTGTGACCATGAAATCACCTTTCAAGACTGAATAGTGAAATGGCAGTGACTGAGTTCATGAGGTGGGGTCCCAAGAACCCCATGTTGAAAATTTGGAGCCAAAAATCACACAAATGGTTGAGATATCCACCTAAGTTGCCCCCCCCCCCTCCATTTATGCCATTATACAGCTTACCGGCATTTCTTCAGTTCACAGTCAGCTTTGAAGAGTGCAGACGTGTTCCCACTCCTCCGAAGATCATCTCGCTGGGCTCCGGAGGTAAGTATGGGGTGGGAGGGGTGCTGGGAGTTGGGATGCTCAGAGGGTAAGTGTGGGTTGGGGGAAGGGCACTGCAGACAGCAAGGGATTGTTTTCCTGTTTACAGGTTAAACACAAAAAAAAAAGTACTTCACAGGAAGGTTTTCCTTTTTTGCAGGTACATTTGGCACGCTGGGGTGGGCTTCCAGCATGCTATCTGGGTGTTTGGGGGGCTGGAGCTAACAGGGATTGGGCACCCTAATGGAAAAGACAAAGGATCTGTGTTTGGGGGTATGATGCTGAGGGGGTTTGGTCACCCCCTCAGCAGACAAGAATTATATGGGGGACATCATGCCGACAGGGATTGGGTTCCCCCATTGGCAAATGAACTGGAGAGGGGGCATGCCAACAGGGAGACTGGGCACCCCCATGTCGACTTTTGGGACTACAGACTTGCAGAAAGGCCAAAAAGATGACGACAATATGTTAAATACACATACATATTACCACTGCTGCAGTGGTGCTTTTCTTTCAACGGAAGACCACTGCAGCCAAACTGCTGTCATAGACAGCTCGCACATCCATTAGTGCAGTACAGTCACACCCGCTACACTGAACACTGCATTGGGCAGGAGAGTCACACACCTCCAAAAAGTCATACTGTCCCAAAATGTTCCTTGTGCATGCGCACAAGCAATCACAAAAACTATATATTAATATAGTAGTTGTCAAGAGATAGCTGATCCCATCCATATTACTATAGACCAGGGGTTCTCAAATGGTGAGGCCAGCCTCCCTTGGGAGGCCCCAACCTGTTCCAGGGGAGACTCAAGCAAGTCTGAAAAAGTACTGTATTTACATTTTGAGTTTTATGTATTTTGTGTGAAGAGATGATACAAACTGAAAGAGAATAATAGCAGTTGAATTTAATGTACTTATTTACTAATAGGTGACAAGGAAGCTGAATGAGCCAAGGCTCATTTCAGGTGTACCCAGGGAAGGGTAGGGAGTGAATACATTTCAAAAGGTAACTGCAAAACAATTAAGAAATAGACAATGAACAACAGTGCAGACAAATATGAATAATAAACTAATAATGAGTGGTGATAATTGATCAATTTGTAGCCTGATGGCAGAACAACCCAAATACAAGGGTTGAGCATAGAGGTGCTAAGATCAATAGCAGGAAGGAGTAAAGTAATCCCAGAGAAGTTGCTTAGGAGCAGGGAAGGAGGGGGAGATGCAAAGTATGTAGGAAGGTTATTTCATATAGAGAGGAAATAGAGAAAGCAGTCTGACCCATGAAGGTACTGCAACAAGGGGTAGCAATGGTTCAAGAATGAAAATAGCAGAGTACACAGGTTGGCCTGGGGGGGGGTACAGTAAGTTGAATGATGATATGTTTATTTATTTATTATTCAGATAACACCTTTGAGCACAGGAGCTCTTTTTCAAAGGTTCCACATCAGTATAAGACACAGTACTGAATGTGAGCCAAGTACTCAAAGGGGTTTCAATTTCTTCATGGTGTACTGCTCAAAGTACAGTATGTTATTTTTCTTTGAGGAGGCCCAAGATTATTTCAGTTTTTGGGGGAGGCTCAAAATCTTTTCCATGGATTTGGGGAGGCTCACTGTGACAAAGTCTGAGAACTATTGCTATAGACGCCTTTGTTTGTCAATGTTATATGGTTGTCTTTGCCCTTATATAGCAAAAAATTGTAGTAGTAAGTACTAACACAGTATAGTACTTCAGTTGTCCAGACACTGGCGATCTGTATTTAAAGTAGGTTACCTGTGCCCTTTTTCCCTGTGTTGCTTTAATTCCTGTTTGGGGAAAGAAAAAAAAGTTACCTTTTTGTTTTTCCTAGAATAGGCTACCATATTAGTTGTACAGAGTGCTGCTACCTGTCCTGATTGTGTTTGGACTTGGAAGGAAGTCAGTACTGCAGGTGTGAGGTGTGGTACCGGGGGAATGAGGCAGCTAAGAAGTCTACTGAGGAGAGTACAAATTCAGGTCCAGTTCCCCAGAGCCTGCATCAGTATCTTCTCTGGGCTCTGGTGGTGCTCTGGCAGGTGCCAGCAAAGAAGTTATTCAAAGAAGTACTGGCATTCCTGTGTCTCAGTTTTTTATGGCCAGAACTGTTGAATCCATGCTGGTGGGGGGACGATAGTGAGAAGAAGGGAGATACTGACACCAGTGCAGGAACAGTGATCCAGGAGGAGGGTGATAAGTCTGGCAGTGTGACTGTCCCATGGCCTGTACCTGCTAGAGTTGTTGGTGGTGACAGTGTTTAGCTGGAGTCTGATAATCCCGGAAGATATGGGTAGTAGCCCCCTGAGGAGATGGTTGTAGAGCAAGAAAGAGATACCATGCCAGAAGATAGGGAGGAGGAGGACAAGGATACCATCAGCATCAGTGCTGATGATGACAACTGGGATGATCCCTCGTGGGAGACTGAGTTTAAAAATGTTAAGAGTGATGTAGGCCAAGGCCATTTACATGTACAGCCTGTGGGTCAGGCTGTCACCAAGCCTATCAGCTATCCCCCAAGCAGTCCAGTCAGGCCCCCTCCCAAATGTAGTCTTATGGAAATGATGAAAGCAGCTCAAAAAGTAAAAACTTCCACACTTGTTTCTCAGCTCTCCCAGTCCCACCAGCAGCATGTTAAGTCCAGAGGTCAAAAGTCCCTAGTTTGGGACTTGTATGTGCTCCAGCTGATGAGACCATAGTAATATGTCAACGGTGTCAAACACGTGTTAGTCAGGGAAAAGAGGGAAGCCACATAGGCACTGGTGGCCAACATGCCCACCTGAGAAACAAGCCCCCTCTGCAATGGCAGCAATACCAGAAGGTGCCAGAGCTGTTGCTGGGATCTCCCTTGGCAAGTAAAATGTAACTGACAGCAGTTCAATACAGCAGGAGGTGGGAGAGCAGAGTGGGTTGGTGGAGGAAGAAGATGAGCAATCTTTTGGTCTCTCGAGTAGCAGTGGAGGCACCACTCCCAGTCCCTTGACTCAGAAAAGTACACCACCACACCAAAAATCAACCAAAATAACTGGTTTCATGCAGTCTGCACATCCCCAAGAGTCAGCTGTTACCCCTAAAAGAACAACACTGGTTCAACAAGTAGAGTGTTCTGGTCAAACAGCCCCAAAGATGCAGCCCACTCTGAAGAACATGCCTGAGTGGCACACAAAGTACCTCCTAATCATGCTGCTGCATGTGAATTAATGCTGCCACCTCTGAAATGCTGGCCATCATTCGGTAGTGATTCTCATTCTTGTAGAATGCTGGGTTCCTCCCATGCCTGTCCCAAATGGCAGGTTCCATCATGAACCTATTTCTCTAAGCATGCCATGCCAGACCTGTAAGTAGAGTTGCTGATTCCATAAGACATGTAATGAGGCATAGTGCATCAGAATATACCCATTATAGCATGGATATGTGGCCCAGTGGACAAACAGCAGAAAGCTCGTATCTATGCATAGCACACTGGGCACAGTTATCTGGGGTGGTAGTTGATTTTGGGCCTGGCAAAATCTACCTGAAGCAAAATTATGGTGGTAGCAACACCCCTTGAATTCGGCAGCATGCAACCCTTAGTATGCAAAGTGTTTCTGGTTCTCACACAGCTGTAAAAATGCTAAATGTTCTACTGGATGAGATTGACGAGTGGCTACACACACAGTCACTTACAGCAGGATTCATCACAAGTGATAATGGCTCCAATGTAGTGCAGTGCATTAACAATGGTGTTTTTTTTTCAGGGTGCCCTGCCTAGCACACTGCCTTAATCTTCTTGTGCTGCAGTTTCTAAACCATGCAGACATTAAGGAAACTGTGACTGTCACCCATCACATCTGTGTACACTTCGCCAGTTCTGAAAAGGCCCATGACCATCTACATGAGTTACAGTGCGACAACCGTCTGCCTCAGCACCATATGAAGCTTGATGTTGTGACCAGTTGGAACGCCACGCTGTACATGATTGACTGGCTGTATGAACAGTATAAGGCTGTTTCTGAATACCTACTGGTGCACACCACCCATGACAGTGCTGGAGTGTCCATCACTCTAACAACAGGGCAGTGGTACCTAATGGATGGGCTAATAAGCATTCTCCATCCATTCGAGCTACACAGACAGTGAGTGGGGACACTGCTTGTATAAGCTAATCCATACTCCTTGTATATGAGCTGAGGTAGACACTGGTTAATGTCTAACAACAGATGGAAGCAAGTGGGGATCATAGCAGTTGTGATCTAATGGATCACATGATCCACGTGCTGGACACGAATACCCATATCCGGCATTGTAGAGTCTGATGAATTTGCAGTCGCTACCATGCTTGATCCATGTTACGAATGTGGCCTGCTTTCTATAATTGAAGGAGGTTGTCAGCGAGTGCAAAAGTTGACAAAGAACCTCATTAGATGGGTTTCCGCTGCATAAATGAAAAAAGCACATAAGCCACACACTGCACAGAAAACGGGTGTTGCTACCACCACCAGGAGCTCACAGGCAGCCCAATCTGACAAAATGGCCAAGGTATAGCAGACAAAAGCAAGAGCAATCCCATTTGGGATGTTCTCTATCAGGTGGGAGTGGAAGATATGGAAGAAAAGGAGGAGGAGACAGATGATGCAGCTGGACTTAGGGCAGCAGAATAAATAGTGGAGGCCTACATGGGGGACACAAACACCTTGCCATTACTGATGAGCCATTACAGTACTGGAGCAGCAAAGTGACTGATTGGCCAGCACTAATATCAGTCATATGTGGTTCATAGCTAAGTGCTTATGCTACGTACTGCACCTGCATAATGTAGGTTTGAATTTGGATACAGAGGCCAGACCAGTAAGTAGAATGATGCTTCCAAAGTATTAGCTATGTGGGATGATTAGTGCTTAGGTACTTTGACATAGACATGAGTAGATCAGTGATTATAGTACATGATGAACTGAAGGGTATATGCAAAGTGCTTAGATGCTGGAACAGATGAGTAACTTGTTATGACTTGATATTTTGGCCTTTCTCTGTATCCCACCATAGGAAGGATGGTTTGTCGAGTCGGATGTGACCCCACAAAGAATAATAAATATCACATGATTATATCCTCCAACTCTGGAGAGTATGGACAGTAGCATGCAGGAGAGGAAACCCCCCCTTGGGCGGAAACCTCTGAGGACTCATGGCTACCGACCTGCCCATCCTTCTGGGCATACTAAAAGGAGAATAACCTAAATTAATGATATTAAGATATCAGCTAGTCTGAGTTCCAGAGTTATAGATACTGATCTAGCCAAGCAGGAAGCTGAATTTGAAGTACTGATATTAGAATATTGTGTGAAATGGCAGTACAATCTTCTTGTGAAAACCTAATCCAGGAATTCCATGACGAGCACAATGAGTGAAAGCGACAAGAGTAGCAGTAGATGAGAAATCCAAAGGCAAGGACATCTTCTCCGAGAACATGTATCCAAATGACTAGGACTCAGACCCAGAGTATGAAACTGGTGGACGATGATCAGATAGCAGGCTCTGCACATGTGGGCTTTGGTGAAGAAGCACAGAAGATGGAGGTAATCTCGGATCTGGAGAGGGCATAGAGTAAACCTCTGGTATGGTGAGGGCAAAGGAGGCAAAGTGAAGGAGCAAGAGATGTCCGCATGGTTAGATAACAAAGTTTGAAGGACCTTCTGGTCCAGATCAAAGCAGTTTGCGGAAATAGGGGAGAAGGTCAGTGATAGGCTTCCAGGTCTTGCGCGAGCGAAGCAGAGAAATATATAAGCACATGAAGTATCCAGGTGGACCTGCATAGAGGTCAGCATTGTATTAGAATGTCTAACCGATTCCGATGTAGGGCCATAGAGAGTGAGCTCCTGGAAGGCTAGCAAATGGCATGCAGGTGAAGTAAAGAGTATATGTAGTTCCAGGCCCCGATGCCGTCGAGGCAGATGTGAAGTAGACATAGTTGAATCTCCAGGTTTCTGCAGATGGGAGGCTTATGAGTTCACAGAATGGCAGAAGGCTTGATACACAGACTGATGAACTGATGGCAGAACCACAATTGAGTCATATGGCACTGAAAGAGGTTAGCTTTAATGCTTAGGCCATGCTATGGAAAGGGATAATGAAATAGAGCTGATCTGAGACTCCAGGCAGGAAATGGAGTGGTAGTAGATCCGAACTGATGAAGCATCTCGGTAGGGAGTGTCCAAGGGAGTACGAGGGGGGTGAAGCCCAAACAAGGTGAGGATGTGCAGCTGAACCATGTAGGTCAGTCGATGTGAGATAGGTGGTTGTAGGAAGTGTGGTTGACAGCACGTAGGTCAGCCGGTAAGTGAATAGAAAATAGTAGCTAAACCCCACGAAGTCTAGCATCCAGCTGGACCACATATAGGTCAGCTGGTAAGGTAAGTAAATAGTGGCAGCTAGCCCCACGAAGGCTTGCATGCGCAGCTGGACCCCACGTAGGTGAGCTGGTAAGGTAAGTACAGTGTGGCTGCTAGCCCCACATAGTACATTATGCACAGCTGGACCCCATGTATGTCAGCTGGTAAGGTAAGAGCAAAAATGCAACTGAAGTGAAGCAGCATGGCAAGCATCCAGGCATATTGATGTAATCCTAAAATGTAGTCCGGTAGGTGAAACACAATGGAGCACAGATGGTCCTTGTCCAATGGAGAGGAGGGGAACAAGCAAGGTGGGCTGCAGCATCCAGAATTCAATGGCATGACTGAAAACAAAACATCTTGGAAAAGCCCAATTAAGATGGATAAGCTAGGATGATGGCACACAGGAAGGATTGGAGCAGGTGTAGAACGCAATGATGTGGTGCAAGGCTGAAATGCATGGCAGGATTTCAAAGGCCAAAGGTGAGGAAGCAGCAAGGCCTGTATGTGGATATGATAAGCGGCTGGACCACACATAGGACAGCTGAAGGAAGGAGTAGAGAGTGGCAACTAGCCACTTCAAGGCTAGCAGGACCATAAACCCACACACAGGGTAGCAAAGAGCAGTGTATGTTTGCCAGGCTAGGTCCCCATGTGGCAAGCAGAACGACTGAACCCCATGTAGGCCAGTCGGAAGGGGAGTGAGGAGTCAAGTTAGTCCCTATATAGGCTAGCAAGACTGAAGGTACTGCCAAGGAGGACTGCCTAATGCAGCATGCAGCAGGGCAAGTGTGCAAAGCAATGGGATCTTGATGCGTACAAAGAGAAAGGCAATTGGACATAGACAGCAGTCTACTTAGAATCCTAGCTAGCTCAGGTTTGCTACAATAGAGAAGTAATATATGAAGCAGAATATGTTTGAAAGGAAGTCAGGAACATTAGTGTAATCAGTCTGTCATAGCTAAGGCGGTGTAAGTGTAAAGGTAGGAATCCAATCCAGGTGCAGCTGCACAGAGTTTGCAGGATGGCGTTGAAGAATTAAATAACATGTTTCATGTTCTCGTGGAGAAACTTGGATAGATATCATACATGCAGTTCCTAGATGTGCTGCCCAAATGAGCTTGTGTGTTTGCTGAGTGAAATGCATGGCCAAGCAAGGTCGAGCAGAGCATCAATTTAAATGACAAGCAGCTACACGATGTCAAAGGTTAAAAACAATGGCAAAGGTTAAAAACAATGTTGCATGGCCCCTTCAGTAGTTTGCAGTCCAAGCTGCCAGACGAATCAAAGGTGATGCGTAACAATCTGATGGGCTGAACGGAAGGTGCAATGGTGCCAAGAGGCAATGATGGTAGTCATGGCAGCAGCGGGATGTATGTAACCAGCAGGTGGTGGCAGGACTGGAAGAAGCCCCAAGCTGTAATGGCAGTAGAAGGAGAGCGGAGCGGCAAAGGACTGGGCATGGAGCTGGGCTGCTCTTGGAGGAAGTAGGAGAGACAGCAAAAGGCAAGTGTGTAAGCAATAGAGGAGTATAGGCAGAAGCAGCATGCCAAAACAGAGAGTGAGGCAGTGGTTGGGAACGAGCAACAAACCCCCCCCCCGAAAGAAATTAGGCACACAGACGTAAGGAAACAGTGCACACAGAGGGAAGGGAGCAGGGAAACCCACAAAAACAAAACGAAGGCAGGCAGGACAGATGGGGGGGGGAGGCAAGCAGCCATGGACCAGCAATGTCATGTCAGCAAGTGTGACTCACTCTAAGCAGAGCAGCAGGACTCTGCTTGTTTAAGTAGGATGTGGGGGAGGAGCTCTTCCCCCATATAATTACAGGCATAGCCTTTCAATTGTTGTGAAATACCTGAGCTGCCCACCATCCAGTGTCAGTGCAGAATGAGTGTTTAGTTCAGCTGGGGCCATTGTGCGTGACCATAGGACCAATTTGTCACCCAAGAATGTGTCCATGCTAACATTCATCAAAATGAATGAAAGGCACATTCCGCATGTCAATGGTGTTGCCACACGAACTGTGTCTTGGTGATGATGATGTTGATGATGATGACAATCCCTCTACTAAGGCATCCACCAGCAGCAAGGTGGATGAAGCAGCAATGCTGACAGAATTTCCACCAGGTGACAGCTCCAGTCTTGAAGATTGTGAGGGCTGCTTCTTGGAGGATGTGACAGTAGAAGTAGAACAAGGCTGAAGTTACTCAAAGGATCCCCCCCAACCACTTTCAACTCAGTATAGTGTCATGAATTACTTTTATCTATCTATCGTTGTATTTGTGATGGTTGTGTTATCTGCTGCAGTGTTAATCAGTTTCATTTGATTACTCTTTGCCCTAACCTGCTGTTTGGTCCCTCCCTATATAAAGCAGCAGTCAAATTACCATAACCATAAACATTTTGCATGATTACACTTATAATGTTTTGATGCCAAAAATATCAAGATACAAATTTTACTTTTCATTTTGACTAACCCCTTCTTAAAGCAAGATATGTTGTCTTGAAGTGTCTTTAAAATTGCCTATGCTGGCACATGCCACACCCAGCACTCCCCTCCTCAGTCATTGCAACCTGACACGCCCATGCACTCCATGTGGCAAATAAATATTTTCTGCTGCTTACTATCCATGACATGTTGAAGAACCCTTCTAGTACAAGAAGAGTATGAATGTAACACGCTCTTTCAACCGTTAACACCAGTTGACTTGATTTTGCAAAACAGTGAATGGTGGCCATCTTTAATGATATAGTTAATTAATTACAAAGTAATCATAGAAAAAAGGCTTAACATCAACCAATTTCCCCAAAAAGGTTAATTATAAGCACTACCATAGTAATTGTACAGTAACTGTGATGCCCCATATTGGAGGGAGGTGTTTGCTGCCCGCAGTTTGGCTTCTAAATTTTCCTAATTACTCCAGCACTGCCACCTCAAATGATTAGATGAGAGATTAGCACCCTCCAACTAATCACTATACACCATTACCACCATCCATTTCCACATATACTGCCTCCCTGGATGTGCTGTTTACTCATTAATGAAACCAGTGGCCTACATCATAGCTCAAGCAACCCACTCTGTCTTCCACACACCAGCTCCTGCAGGGCCTGGATGTAGTCATCACACAGACATGGGATGAAAACTCACCAGAGGAAAATGACCTAAGCAGGAACAATGACAGGAAACATGACGGATACTCGTCCATCTGTATACCTGGTGTTAGCAAGCAAATTAGAAGCAGAGAAAAAATATATATATATTTACCATACTCCATGAATATAATTAAACTGCAGAAATTGCCCCCAAAAGGAACATGTGGGGTGGGGCACATGAAGCACAGCAGCAATCAACAGGATTCCACATTCCCCTTCCCCCAACAGTACTACATACCTGGAAATAAGATAAAAAGAAGAACAATTTTGAGGATTGTTAAAAGTTCTACCACCCTCACCCCAGGCTCCCATCTATCCCACCCAAACCCTCCCCCACCAAGACTATATAAATTGAAGAAATACTCACCTCCAGGACTGTCTGTGAAACTGAAACAATAGCACAGGAAAATGGATCACCCATGTCTTGAGCAGCAGCAGCAGGAATGGGAGGTAACATCACCTGAATTCCTGAATTTTGACAAAAGCAAAAAGAACACAATTATTATCAAACTCAGACATCCAGACTGCAGTAACCTACCCCAGTAATGAAAAAATAAATACTTAGCATCTGCATTGAGAAATGTGGTGCATTCCAAAATCTCAAATCCAAATCCCAGCCCGATATGATGATGTACTCCTCAGCAAACTGAAAAAATAATAGAAAAGCAGTACAAACATATTAGAACTCAAGACACCACAATATCTATGCACCAACACCCTCCTCTTGCACAGAAAAAAAATACAGACAGATACTTAGGTGTGCAGCTGCAGCAGTATAGACTCTGTGATGATGTTCCATCAAGCAGCCAGAGCATTACTTCTAGTGGCAAGTTGGCAACTAGTCAAAGCAGCAGGCAGCAAGCGCGCATGCACACACACACACACACACACACACACACACAGACACACACTATAAACTTAAAGACAGAAAAATATAAGACAACAGATAATGCCCTACCAAGGAAAGATTAACTTTTTAAAAAGTAAAGAATTTGGGGAACAACACACAATCACACAAACTACACTTCAATCAAGTTTTTCCTCTGCTGCAATCTCACACACTACTATCTCTGCCTGAAAGCTCTAGGAAAAGGAAGCAGATTTAGTGGCTTTCTGCCTAAGTACAGTCACCCATGTGACCTGCAGTCTGCTGCAGAGAATAAGTCAAGTGACAAACCTTGTTTCCCTAATTTTGCCTGATACCTCTGCAAGGTGAAATTTACCAGTGAACTTGACAGCAAAATTACACTAGAAGTACTTAATTTCATGAAATGTTACGCGGGGCGAAATTCATATTTTCGCCTGCAAAATAAAATTTTGCAACATCTCTAGTGAACATATGGCATTGTGAAACAAAGGCTTTGCTACCAGATTGGAAGCACTCAGGGAAACGTATATGGAAAACACAAGTTACAGGGATAAAAACAGTGGGATCAACAGTTACGACAGTCTACACTAACTGTATGACCTGTAGTACCGCTACAATAATACGAGTGTGTGACACAGCAAATGCAATGCCTAACTAAGCTTATTAGACATCCCACTTCAATAAAAAAACATCAGAAACCTATGGGCAAACATTTTAAGGTGAACATGGCAAGCCTTCAATTATTGGAGGCTAATTCAGCAGGCTCGTCTCATAAAACATACACCAGCTTTGTGGTACTCACAGTGTCATGTGCAGCACTTTGATTACAGCACTAGTCAATTCGCTGACATGGGTGTAACTGCAGACAAAATGAATTTCTTTTTATTTTTTCACAGTTTTATTTATACCTTGCTTGTCATTTACATGCTATTACTTGACTTTTTGCTGTGTTGTAAAGTCCTGTCTCCATCCAACAGGGAAAATACAAGATAAAAAATTAAAAAGTAATGAGTTCTCCAGCTCTATGAATGAAACTATAGCCATTTTTGTAATTATACAAAACCATGCGACATGACATTCTATAAAGCTTATGATACATATGACAATGAAGTAAATGTGGACCTAACCAAAAACAAAAATAAAAACAAAAAACAAAGATCGCACAAACCATCTCAGATCATAACATTTACATAATTTTAAATAGTAAGTTGCATTCTGTGCTGTAACAGAAACTGCCACTAATCCAGTTAAGAGATCAAGATAACTCTGCTGATCTGGAATACTTTTTAGTGTGATGCAGAGACATGCTGGCACCTGTGCTATCTCGCTCAATATTATTACAGATATATATTGTGCTGATATACCTTTGTCTTTAATTTGAGCCCACATCTACACTGTTTAGCTGGCACAAACAGGGACATAGAATGCAGAGTTCTTCAAAGCCAATCTAGAGCTTAAAAAATAATGCTCAGTGTTGGAGGGCCAGCTAGCGTATGGATTAGTGAGAACACACCACAAAAAAACCAAAAACAAAACAAAAAAAAAAACAAGAGCCATAAGGATGTGAATAAATTATGTTTTCATAACAATTAGGCAGTATTTACTCAAAAAATCACAGAAAAATCAGTTCACGCCTCCTTTTTATAAATTCTGGTAAATTCAGAAAGGGTCCGTATACTGATGGCAACTATAAATTCCTTTCCCAAGATTTGTGCCTTAACCATAATAATTCTTTCTTCCTCATCTTCATAAATATTCAAGTATTCAAAGTAAATTTTTCATAACCAAAATAGCACAGCATTTGATTTTTAATGCACTCAGATAATATCAAGGCTGACCCACCCATAGCATTTTAAGTTTACAGACTTCCTTTTCTTCCAAATGCACTTTTTGTAGAAGAAGAATTGTGTTACCTGTATATCCATGGCACTCCGATTTTCCTTACCTTAGGGTTCTGTCTGCCTGATAGGCTGCCGGATACACATGTGACCTAAAGATCTTGTTTTGATCCCCTCACCAAGCCCCTCTATGACCCTTCCTCCATCAGTATTTTTTTAATTAGATAAACTCTATTGAGTATATTCAGTTCAACAATATACAAAGAACAAGTGCAATCATGATGTTTTATAACAACCCCTCCCCAGTTCCCATTATCCCTCCCCCTTGGAGCTCCCACCAAACAAAAAAAAAAAAGAAGAAAAGGTTCAATATTGCATTAGAACGTAGACACCTACATATCACATTAAGATATTCACATACTGGTGGCAAGCTAGACATATTCCAGTCCTAATTAATAGACTTCAAAGATTACTTAGTATATAAAGCATGTAATTTCCCCCACTTTTTATCAAAACTGGGGAGTCTATGCCAGAGACTCACAATCATACATTCCATTCTGAGGGTATAATAATTCATGTAACCATTCTTGATATAAACTGTACATTGATCCAGCCAATGCTTCAGGATCACTCTCTTCAGGGGTAATGAAATTAGAGACAAATAATATTTGTGCTCCTTCACTGAAATTGTGCTATAGTCTCCTAGTATGCATATTTCAGGAGTAAATAGTTCCTGTAATCCTAATGAGGGATCTGCTCTCACTTCAATTATGGACCAATGGGGTACTATTTTAGGGCACTCACAGGGTATATGAAGCAACGAGCCTTCTCCCTGAACACACCTAGTACATTTGGAGAGAGGGCACCTCTCCATATGAGCCAACTTCTACGGAATGCAATAGAGATTGTTTATAATATTGAATTGAGTAATTCTCAGCCTATCCTGAGTGCTGTACCAATATAAGTAATTCCAGATAGATTGCCATTGTGTAGGGGATCTAGGGAATAACTGAGCCCAGTACAGGGAAGAGCCATCTAATTCTGGGGAAAATGTAGAGAGCAGAAGAGAGCAGAGCTTAGACACTACATGTTTGGGGGAAACCAGGGTAATAATGGAAGAGACAAGTCCTGAAGAGTCAGCTGTCCAAGGGCTGGATCCAAACCACTGGATTAAAACATGTCTCAGTTGGTAGCTCTTAAAAATAGTCTTATTATTTAATTGCAAATGTGTTAGTGTCTGAGTGGATGACAATAATACCCCTTCCTCTAACAAATTGCATACTTTCAATTCCCCCAGCTGAGGTAACCAATCTGTTTAGATGGGGTGGCCCCCAATCTTGAAATTCAAATTGTTGAGATTAAATTGTGTGATATCTTTACAGACAGAGAGTTTATTTAGGGACCAAAATTGGGAGTAAACCTAGAGAGAAGTACCAAGAACTGAGTTTTTTTACCTTCTGAGGTAATGATTTCCAGGGTGTATGTAACAAGGAGGAGGAGGAGATGGATAGGCCAGTTTCTTGCAATAACCTGAGTTCCAAATCAAGCCAAATTGGCCTATATCCCTGGGATAGGTCCACTGGGAGAGGTAGAAACCATTGGAAAAGCTTACTTAAATGACTAGCTAAGTAATAAATGAGAAAATGAGGGAGCTTAAGCCCTCCTATATTTTTCAGGGTGGCTAATTTTTTGTAGGCATGCCTTGGTGCTTTTTTCTGCCATATGACTTTAGTAATCACAGTATACTGTGGTGACACCTGAACCACGTAAGTGGGAGCCAGTGTTTAGGCATGTGTATCGGATAGAAAAATACGAGGCAACACATTCATCTTAACTATAGCTATACATCTCCAGAGGGACAGAGGAAGGGATTGCCATCTCTGCAGATCCTGTTGTAGACCCAGTACCAAATCATCTAAATTGAGCTTACAAACAAGTGAAGTGTCCTTAGCCAAGTATAAACCCAGGTATTTAATAGCAGGAGGAGACCAGGTCACCCACAGATACACCATTTCCTGTTTATTTACAGATATTGTGTTTTATTGAGATTAAGCTTATAGTTAGGAAAAAAATCTTCAATTATGTTAAATGCTGCAGGGAGAAAAGTTTCAGTATGAGCCACATGCATTAAAATGTCATCTGCATAAATGGAGAGCAAATATGCGTCCGGTCCTATCGGGATACCGGATATATTCAGGCAGACCTTCATTCGCCAAATTAAAGGTTCCAAATATAAATTAAAAAGCAGAGGGGAGAGGAGACATCCCTGCCTGGTTCCAGAGGATAAATGAATTGAGGAAGACAGCACTCCATTGTAATATACTCTTGCTAAAGGGGAAGAATACAAAACCCCAAATCCAATGGGTGAAAGCTTGTGGATAGCCAAAGGCTTCTAAAGTTAGGAACAAGAAACCCCAGTCTACCTGGTCAAATGCTTTCTATGCATTCAGGGAAACCAGACCCATTGGGATGGGAGATTCCCTGGACACAGAGAAGATGTGGGCTAGTTTTCTGAAATGATCAATAGATGAACAATTGTGGACGAATCCCACCATTTCCCTACTGAGTAAGCTCTCCCAGACATTCCTAACTCTGTCAACTAGAATTTTAGTCAGAATTTTAATATCATAATTTATCAAATAAATGGGCCTATAATTAGTGACTGAGTCTGGAGATTTGCCACATTTAGGCAAGAGAATAATTCATGCTTCTAGTAGTACGGGATCAGAAATATCTGACTCCTAAATATAGCCATAAAGGCAATGAAGAAGGCAGACCAGTTGGTCTATAAAAAGCTTATAAAAGTTAGAAGTAAACCCATCTGGTCCAGGTGGTTTGTCAGATGCCAGACTCAAGATCGCCGGACGAATTTCAATTTCTGAAATGGGTCAAGGCAAAAGAGTCTTTTGGGGAGATGTCAAGTGTGGTAATGAGCTCTCTTTAATACAGGCAATAGTTTCTGAAGGGAATGGAGGGGATGCTCTAGGACCATATCGTTATGTTTTGAAAGAGGCAAATTCTCTTTGCTACTGTATATCTCTTGGTTGTATTGAGAGGATTCTATCCCCCATTCTTATACTGGCTATCAGCCTAGAATAGAAGTCTTCTGCTGTTGAAGGCAAAGTGCTAACATCCAACTTGCCTTGTTACCTTGATCTATTTATTTTGATTTTGTTCTAAGAATGGAGCGTTCTGCGTTTTCCCTCATGAGATCTGCATATTTGTCCCTTAAGATTGAAAGTTCTCATAGGATACTCTTTGAAGTGGATGGGGAAAGTATTTGTTTAATATTAGAGATCTGCTTAAGGATATTTGAGATAGACTGCATACGGATACCTTTCCTCTGAGAGGCAAGTCTAATAAATTCTCTCCAAAGGAAACATTTTCATGCAGCACCTTCTAAATCAGAGTGGTCTATAGATCCCATATTATGTTGAACATATAGATCAATCTGATCTCTGATTTGGTCTACTATGAATTTGTTGTTAAGAAGTTGGTTATTGAGTTTCCATATTACATCTTTTTGTAGACTGGAATTCAGAGTGAGCCGAATTCACACTAGGGAGTGGTCAGAGAGAGAACCCTAGGGGCTATCCCCCCATCCAGCACCCCTGCAAAAAGGGATTGACTTATAAGCACATAATTTAGCCTGGAATATGACCCATGGGCAGAAGAGTAAAATGTGTACTTTTTATCCTGCGGGTGTAGGATCTGCCACTGGTCACAGAGGCTCAAGGAGTGGATCATGTCCAGCAGGGAGCACTGGACAGGAGAGAGCCCCACCATGGGACCCCCATCCTATCTAGATCTGGAGTCTTCCCCTCATAATAAATGGTAGAGGGGAAATGCAGATATAATACTTATCACAGTCATAAAGAAGGTGGTCTCTACGAGATTAGGGCCCTATAAACTTCCCAGCATGATTTCAGTACGGTCTAAAATTCCCTTAACAAATATATATCTACCATAGGGGTCTGCAAGGGATTGTTGATTTTGAAAGGAAACATTCTTAGATATCAAGATAGCTACCCCCTTACTATTGCTAACTGTGGCACTGCCTGCTGCAAAAACCTGATCAATTGATTGTCTTCGGACTAGATTACCTTCTAAAGACAACAAGTGGGTTTCTTGGAGAAAGATGATTTGGCATTGCTGAAATTGCAGGTGTTTAATAATTTAGTGTCTCTTGGTGATGGATCTGGCCCCTTTTGCATTCCAGGAAGCAAATCTAAGAGAGTTATCTATTTTTTTTTTCAATTCAAACTTTATTCACAGAGTTTTCCACAATACAGGAGGCAGTAATGCAAATATAAACAGCCAGTCTGTAGTACAATCCAACACTGCCCCCCAAACCCCACTACCCCCCCCCGGCACAGCAGTTCCTTCATGTGTTGTAGTAACAAGCTATCCGTAATAGCTGAATACATGTTAAGGTAACAGATAACCAGTTGCACTTTATACCCTAGCAGTGATAATTAAAGTGTGACGGGGATCCAAAATATGCTTATACCTTTGTAACCTGTTATGGATGCTTGCAATAGCCTTCTCTGTATGAAGGTTTGCTAGGATTTCATGAGTCCATTCCTGGTATATTGGACAAGTCCCTTCTTTCCAGTGCCTAAGAATAATTTTTTTAACCGAGAGTGCGATTATAGATATATGAAATCTCAGAGTTTTGACCTTAATGGAAGACAAGTCTCCTAGGAGGCAAATATCCGGTGTGAAACAGCCCTGTAATCCCAATAAAAGGTCCAGGTTGATTTTAATTAGATCCCATAATGTGGCTATCCTGAGGCATAACCAGAATATGTGAAAAAGTGTCCCTGCTTCCTGGGAACACCTAGTGCACCTATCTGTGTCGAGAAGGCCCCATTTCACCAGTTTGACTGGAGTATAGTACATATTGTGCAAAATGTGAAATTGCATAAGGCGTAATTTATCTTGGGACACATATTTATGACAGAACATCCAGACAGCTTGCCAGTTGAAGGTAGATTGTGGAACAAATGGGTTCCAAAAACTGGTAGGGCCATTACCACTCCCAAACCGCCATTGGTACAGTACTTGATATATCTTAGAGATAACACCTGAGGCTTCGAGAAGAGAGGAAAGTTCAGGTACCAATGCAAAAGCCAATAGGCAGGGAAGGACATTACCAAAAACTGTAGTTAACAAATGCTTCAATTGAATTACCCTGAATATCTGAGAATCTGGAATATTAAACTTTCTGATAATCTCGGTGAATGGGAGCTAAACCCCAGAATCATCCAGAAATGAGGACACCATCCCCTCTCCTAACTGAGGCAAACATGTAAGTGAAACTTTCTGCTTATTCATGGTAAAGGCCGGAGAATTCCAGATAGATTAAGACAGGTCCTTACTTGGGTCATATCTCAGGAAAGAACACAGCTGCGAGTGAACTTTTACTGAAGTCATGATAGTGGGGCATTTATTAGCATTCTGTAAGAGGGACACTTTAACGAAGAGCATGGTAGAGGGGTCTATGTTCATAGCCTGGATAAAGTCTAATTCAATGTTAAGCCAGACCGGTCTTAGGTTTTCCAGTCCCGGTCTTACCCATTTTAGGTACTTACCGTGGTGACTAGCCCAGTAATAAATCGCCAAATGAGGAATCCGCAGCTCCCCCCCCCTTTAGTGGTGGCTAACTTGTGGTACGCCAATCTGAAATGCTTATTAGACCAGATAAACTTAGTGAAGAGTTTATGCATTTTCTGAAACCAGGATAAGGGGACAAATGAGTTGAGGTGTGACAGGGGTTAAAAAGATGGGGAAATACATTCATCTTAATTATGTTAATACGGGCCCATAATGAAATCAGAAGCTTATCCCATCTCTCTAGATCCTGCATAATCATCTGAGAAAGAGGCTCTAGATTTACTTTAAACCATAGGGAAGTGTTATGCATTAACTTTATATCTAAGTATTTGATGACACAGGGTGACCAACACAATACCAAATGGACAATGTCTGTCTTGAAGACCTTGTGATTAAGGGGAAAAAAGGATGTCTTGTTTGCATTTAGCTTATAATTCATAAAAAGACTAAATTTAGTAATCTCCCTTAACATATTCGGAATAGATGTTACCGGGTGGGCCAAATGGAGGAAGAGATCATCAGCATATGCTGTTATCTTCACCACATTGTTCCTGATCAGAATACCTTGTATTTCCATGTTGTTAAGAATATTTTGAATAAGGGGCTCCAAATAAAGATTGAATAATAAGGGGGAAGGGGACATCTCTGTCTCATACCTGAATGTAACAAGAAAGATTTAGAAAAGACCCCATTACCTGAAATCCTTGCAAAGGGAGACAGATATAGCACCCTGATCCAGTCTATGAACACAGAGGGAAATCCAAATGCCCTGAGAACTTGAAATAAGAAATTCCAGTTTACCCAGTCAAATGCCTCCTCGACGTCCAGGGAGCCCAGTCCCAGGGGAAGGTGGCATCCCTGGACTCCAAAAAGACGTGCGAGAGGGTGTGCAAGTGATCTGAGGATGAACGTCCCCTCATAAACCTGACTTGAGACGTACCAATCAGATCTGGGAGGACCAGGGTTAGCCTGTCCGCCAATATCTTTGAAAGAATTTTGACATCCTGATTCAACAGAGATATTGGCCTGTAGCTCTGAACCGATTATGGGTCCTTGTCAGGTTTGGGTAATAGGACTATCCGGGCTTCAAACAAATGAGTGTCTACTACAGCCCAAGAGAAAATGTGGAGGTAGAGACGGTGTAACACAGGCAGTAACTGTTCTCTGAAAACTTGATAAAATAAAGTGGAAAACCCATCCAGTCCCGGAACTTTATCCGAGCGCAGGGCCTTTATAACAGTCAAAATTTCCTCCTGCGATAAAGGAGAGGATATGAAAGTTTTTTGGGGGTTTGACAGGGAAGGAAGGTGAGAATCTCTGAGGTACACCTCCAACTCTTCTATGGAAGGAGGACTATCCATATCCCTATATAGCTGCTCGTAGTATGTAGCAAATTTCTGCACTATCTCTGAGGGGGATACCCTCAGGGACTCATCTGCCTGTGCCCTAATTGGAGGTATAAATCTTGCAGACTCTTACTGCCTTAGACATAAAGCAAACAAGCGCCCCACTTTTTCTCCTTGATCCATGAAACTGGCTTTGGTATGGATGATAACCAACTCTGCTTTCTCTCTTAATAATTCTAAATATCTAGCCTTAATTACTAATAATTTCTGTCTCTCCTCCTTAGAAATATTATTTGATTGTTTAGATTCTAATTCCCGTAGTTGAGACAGTAATGATAATAGCTCTGCTTCCTGAGCTCTCTTCCTCTTTGCAGCCAAACTAATGAGAATGCCCCTTATGTAGGCCTTAAAAGCTCTCCATAAAATGGCCAGCTTAGTGCTTTCTATTGGGTTAGTAGAAAAAAAGAAGTCGATCTAGTCCTTCACAAGACCCCAATACTTCTCATCTTTTAATAACTGCTCATTTAATTTCCATTGGGTCTCTTTCTTGGGAATATTAAGGAAAGCCAGATTGCATAACACCAGAGAGCGATCAGATATGGGACCCGGTTGGATCGAGGCGGACATCACAACTGGCAAGAGCTCGTGAGAGACTAATAGATAATGCGAGACTGTGATCCGTGTGCTGGTGAACTAAAAGTATATTCCCTGGAGTTGGGATGCAAGACTCGCCAGATGTCGCACAGTCCGCATTGATCCAGCAAATCCTTAAAAGCCCTTTGCCCAGGGAACAGTCCCCTCGACCCATTACCGGACCTGTCTATATTGGATATGAAACCAAATTAAAGTCCCCCCCCATAATAATGGAAATAGGGAGTATGGGAAGAATTGTGGTAATCAGCTTCATAAAAAAAGTGGGATTGTCCATATTTGGCCCATAAATGCTGCTGAGCAATAGTGGCATGGCCCAAAGAGTACCCTGAACTAAGACGTACCTGCCCTCTGAGTCCTTGAAAACCTGGGTTGGAATAAATGGGACATCTCTGTTAACCAGCATCATGACCCCACAGCTATTAGTAGACCCTGAGGCATTGAAAACCTGTCCCACCTGTTGTCTCCTGAGTTACAGTTCCTCAGTGTCTAGCAGATGAGATTCTTGCAAAAACGTTATCTGAGCATGCAGCAAACTCAGGTGTTTAAGCACCTAATATTGCTTGGATTTCTTCATAACCCCCTTCACATTCCACATAGCCAGATTGATATTGCTAGCCATCTATATTGACAAAAGTGAGTCCAGAATGAACATTTGGCAAATACTACAACTGTAATCCAGATACCCCTGTACCACTAAAACTGCTGTGCCATTCTCCCACCCCCAAACCCTCCCATCTCTACCCAAACTATCCCCCCCTCCCTCCCAAATAACGCCCAAACAGGACGTAACATTAACAGATCCGAGAATTTACCTTTAAACCCGCCCTCCCTATCCCCCCTACTGCTGCTAACAACGTTCAGCAACATACCATTTCTTTCTCCCAGCCCTCAACATTACGCCCCTAAACCCGAGAAAAATCTATAAGCCCCCTGAATTGAAACAAGAAGGTGATGAGTGACTTGCATTACAGTAACGATCTGTAAAGTCACCAGCTGATCCACTCCTGAGAACCAGTGGGAGTGACCCTGTGTTAGCAAAATGTAGGCACTGGGAATATCAAGAGTTACCTAACTCTTGTGCCTTGCCTACTGAAGGGAACACAGCTCAATGGGTATTATTAAGGCCAGGCCAAAGGTGATGTGTCCAGTCTGCTATACGGGCCTCGCCCACAACATGACTCACTTGCCCCGAGGAAGCAGGACCCGCCACTCCCCCATCTAATTGTAAAGCCCCTGTGCCAGAAAAAAACTCCCATCTCTGATCATTAAAACCACTGGCCTCTGTTACTTAAGTCTTGAGCTCCTTTTAGTGTTGCAGGAGCAAAAACACATAGCAATGCACTATGGTAAGAAAGCATCAACACACCCTCTAAATATCCCCGAAATAATGGGTAATGATACCCCGTGAGGTGTAAACCTTGGGCCTTAACAAAGCCACTCCCCTTCGCATACCTGCTAGGGGTGTACTAGATAAGGCTATTGCTGAAATTACTCTCCCCAAAACTGGAGAACAATAAAATTAAAAGTCTGTTTAGGAGAAGCAACAGTCCCAAGCAAAACAAAACATAGGCAACCATTCAAAATCTGGTTAATAGTAAAGAAATTGTGTCCCTTCAGCCCTCTAATTGGGCTTAGATAGGAGTCCAACATTTATTTATGCTCCTTCCCGAGGAATACTTCAAGTGACAGCTATCACATTACAAACCGGAGCTCCTCCATTTAAACAACGAATGGTCTCTCATGTATCCCTGAAGAGATCAGACAGAGACATCTTTATTTATTTATTTATTTGCTTTTGTTAACCGGGGTAAGCACACTAGACAGCCATGTGCCTATTTTCAGGTGCAACCTGGGAGAGTTACAGGTATCATACATTATACATCAACAGTTACAGAATGGGTGCGACCTGAGAGAGTTATTGGAGTCAGACATCATACGATTAACAGTTACAGAATAGAGAAAAGTCCATAGGAGAGCCAGGCATTACAAAGGTGGCTCAGTAATTGTGAAAATACATGGAAGGAATACAGGTAATAACATAGGAAATAACTCAAAAGCGTGGATAGGTAGAGTACATAATTAGTCAGTTTGAAGAGACAAGAAGGTAACCTAGCGCAACACGTGTTACCAGGCTAGCTCTAGGACAAGGTAAACACTATGCGTAAACAGTAGCAGTGACAATGGTAAGTGCAAGCAGGGGGTACCAAAGGCAGGGGGTATGGTCCGGGTTGCTGGGCCGAGCTAGGAGAAGTGTGGGTAGGGCAGGCGGGAGGTGAGAGGGAGAGGGGCTCCCACCAGGATGAGGGAGGAGGGGCAGCCGGAGTAGGATTATGAGGTGCAGGGGGGAGAAGGTTTCAGGAAATTCCAGAGGGAGGCTTTAAAGCTTGGATGGGAGGAGGAGACCCTGACTAGTTCAGGGAGCGAGTTCCAAAGTTTGGGGGCGTAATTGTGGAAGGACTGATCACTTGTGAGGGTGCGGGTCCTAGGAACGAGACATTCCTGGGTTGTCCTAGGCCTGAGGTGGTAGGATGGGGCCCTAGGATTAAGGGGAAGGGCAAGGACAGAAGGGGAACCAGAGCGGACAATGTTGTTGATGAAGTTACCTATGACAAAGGACCGGTGTTTCTCTGGGGGGAGCCACTCTAGGCGGTTGTAGAGATCACACCGGTGATTGAGGGGAGGGGCCGAAAGCGCGAAGCGGCAAACATTGTTGTAGGCTGTGTCCCATTTTGATAGGCTGGTTTTGGGGACTGGGGAAAAGTTACGAGGCCATAGCAGAGAGAGGGAGGGGAGAGGACCCCGGCGAGGGCTAGCGGTGCAGTGGAAGAGGCAGTTATTGGCTCGATAAGCTAGGCCAAGTTTGCAATTAGAGGCATTGCAGATGTTATGGATGTGCAGGGTGAGGTCCAGCTGCTGGTCAAGGGTGACACCTAGGTAATTGGTGGAGGTAACCATCTTGAGGGGAGAGCCATCGGCCCCGAGGATACGCAGGGGAGCAGGGCAGGATTTTATTTTGTTCGAGGACCCAAACAACATGGCTTGAGTTTTTTTGAGATTGAGGGTGAGCCTGTGGTCACCCAGCCAAGTATGTATGCGTTCAAAGTCGGAGTTAAGCTGGGAATTAATAGTGGAGATGTCCTGCGAGCTGGCCAGGAGGACGAGGTCATCTTTAAGCCAGCAAGCGCAGCCTTAGGATCCTCGTAAGAGGCCCAGGTACCGGCCACTTGTACCTGTAATCTGGCAGGGTACCCCATGTAAAACTTAAGTCCACCAGCAAAAATCTTGGGGACTACTGGATGAAATGCAGTGCGTTTCAAATGGACAGAGCCCGGTAAATCTTGCTCTATCCTGAGCTTGAGTTGCTCCCATCTGACTTCCCGGAGTTCTCTGACTTTGTACAAAAAGTGCTGCCACTCCAAAAAATTTAAAAATCAGCATATTATAGGGCGAGGTGTTGCTCCAGGGGGGGCTTCGGCCTTAGAGATCTGCGGGCTCTCTCAATTATATACTTAGCCCCAAACAGAGAGGGACCAGCGATCTTCTCCGCCAACTTCTGGATGAATGCTATGGTATTCTGGCCCTCTTCTTCCTCCGGCAACCCAAGGATCACAACATTATTTCTCTGATTACGACCTTCAAGGTCCTCAAATTTAGCTTCAAAACATGCAAGTTTCTGCCACATAACCGCCATCCCGGAATCAAACCTTTCTACTTGTTTCTCCAAAGAGGAGATCCTGGCTGTGTCATCTGTAGTAGAGACCGTAACTTCTTCCAGCTTTCTAGTTAGAGATTTAATCTCTGATGCCATTTCTTTTATCTCTTCCTGAAATGGTTTAAATTCCTCTAGGAATCTGCTTAACGTAAGCGGTTCCTGATCTGTGCCCTGATTCATACCCTCTGGCTTATCAGCTCCACTCGAGGCCTGTGATTTCTTCGGGGTCTTCTCCAGGGTAACTGGCGGGGTGTGCTTTTGTGTTGCCCTCTTCATATACATCTCCATTATTTCTCAAATTCACCCAGCAAGAGCACCCGATGATAGGAAGGCAGTATACCGCAAAGTTATAGGGTTTTAGGCAAATTAAACACTCCAAAAAACACTTTTAAAGAGTCGGGAGGCTGGAGCTATGCAGAGGAGTGTCTACTCGGTACCTTGCATCACTTGGTCCCCCGAGAGCTATCCATTTTTATAACAAAACCAGTAATGTTCGGTGTCTATGAGAAAACTAAACTCCAGAAAAAAAAGGCAGGTGAGCTTCATCCCTATATCGCCTATGCCCCCCCCCTTATTCCCCCAGTAAATCCCCCGAACAGTTAACACCTTCCTACATGTCTTCCCCTCTTCTCCTCTATCCCACACCCCTCTACTCCCCTCTAATAACCCAGAATTACAGAGCAATTAATTTTAAATTCTTGGAGGAGAGAACCGTCATATTGATTCAGCTCGTGTCAACTCCATCTATAGCCATGCCCCCCAAATACCCCGTCCCCGCCCTCAGCCAATTTAACCATAAAGTGTTCATTAAAACT
This sequence comes from Neoceratodus forsteri, assembly GCA_016271365.2. NCBI lineage: Eukaryota > Metazoa > Chordata > Ceratodontiformes > Ceratodontidae > Neoceratodus > Neoceratodus forsteri. Next base: position 1,300,940,704 of record CM057458.1, on the reverse strand, counting down.
CTAGTATGTATAACTATTAGTGATTCCAGTTGGTTTGATATCCCCCTTCTCCTTTAATCCCCCTCATTAAATTGAGGTTTAAAGCAAAGTAAAGTGACCAGTATGCCAGCTATTAAATAATCGCAAGTCACATTGGAGGAATACTCAGATAGTCCATCCATGTCAACAAAAAATCCAAAGTGCCAGAACATTGGACCAACTGGAAAACCCTCTAAACCTGAACCTATAACTTGATTCAGATCTCTGGTAGAAGGGTTTAAAAAGGCAACATCTAGCAAAGTCCACGCCTCTGTTGCTCATTTAATAGGTGAGATCCTGGAACTAAAGATGAAGTAGGCCCCAAAGGAAATAGATAAGAAAAGGAGAAAACTGCTCCAGCTAGGGTAGTGTTATCAAGAGTCGTGTCCTGCTGGGAAGAGACAGACTTCAAAAGACTTTCGGGAAATGAAACGAATATTTTCATATCAAACAGGACTTCAGCAAATAAAAAACATTATGCAAGTTTCTCCAACCAAAGACTGAAAGAGAATCTCGAACCCATCAGGTGCTGTTAAATAGATCGGGTAATACACGCTTGAGCTGTGCTGTAGCTTGCTCCACTGTTTCAAAAGAGTGCCAAGAGTCCTTGCATAGAACTTGAAGCTTGGCCGGGTATAGCGTTCTGAATTTAATGGTGGCTGGCAAAAGCTTGACAATCGGGATGGAATGCAGTTCTTTTCTGCCTCATCATCACTGGCAGATCCTATGATACCCAGAGGCACTGCCCCTCCCAGGAGATTTCTTTAAGGCCTCTGCATTTCTGTAATATATGCTGTTTATCCAGCTAGTTCATGAGCTTCAGGATAAATCATCAATGAGGTGCCCCTGGTGGTAGTTTAGGGCGTAGAGAGCTGTGAGTCCTTTCTACAATATAACATGTGTGGTTAGGAGAAGTTCCCACTATGCACTCCAGCATCTTCTGTGCAAATAAAACAGGAGATGAAGTTTCAGCCTCCTCAGGCAATCCCAAAATAACTAAATTGTTTCTCCTGCTCCTTCCTTCAAGATCTTCTGGTTTACTCTCCATTTTGTTAAGCTTTTGCCGCAGGTGTACAGCTTCTGGGTAAGTTTTCTCTTGCCATTTCTCCAGTGAAGTAACTCATGCTTCCACATCTCCCACCCTTCTTATTGGTTTATTTAGGTCTTCTTTCAGGACTTTTAGCTCATATGAAAAGGATTTCATGAAATCCTTAAGAGGAATCATCTCTGCTAAAAATCTCTTTTTCGGGGTGGCACTGTGGTAGTAGATGTGTGCCCCAAGGAAGCTCCCTGTGCCTTGGCCTTTATGGCACTTTTCTCCAGTGTCATGGATGGTGGGTGGGTCAGCTGGGCCTGCTACATCTGTGCTTATATCCTAATTAATAGCGTAGGTCCAAATGTGCAGACTACAGGCCAGAGCATTGCTGGATGGTAATATAACTAAAAGAAGCTGTTTATTGTTAGTAAATTTTGTAGTAAAGAAAAAATGGGAGCCAATGAGACAGGAGTGGGGTGAAGGTGAAGCCACTAGCTGTGAGGCATCACATGACTAGTCCATCATTTTTTTATGTGCATCTGACCAGGCTGCAGGCACTCAGTTAAGCTCCCGTGCAACACAGCGATTAAGGCATTTAAAATGACTATACGTGGTTATTTTCTGTAATATCAGGTTATGCACAGATAGTATGAAGTTATGGTTAAAGCAGATACTAGGAATAGATATGCGAAGTAAAAGAAATATTCTAATCACCCCTCAGAGGCTTCCTAACCATGAGGCCATCTGGGGGGAGGGGGGTTACCCACACATTGGTTATCATTTCTCACTTTGTCTGGAATAGTTTGTATTTGGGCGGTAAGGTTAGGTCATGAACTCTTGGTGGTATGTGGCTGTGATTCCTGTACAGCCTCACAGAGCTCCTCCCTCATAGCGAAGAAATCTTCTACATGTTTGCAGCCCCCTGATCCAGCGGCTGCTTATGTTGGGGCCAAGGGGGATAAATATTGACCCTCTAACTTCTTTAATTGGCTCCGTACCTCTACTCCCTTCATTCAGCAGAGTATGGTGTAGTGCCTACTAGCCATTAGTTTCCTTACCCCTGCCTAGCGGTAAGGAAGCACGAGCTATCGTCTATCTACATTTGCCTTCTCGCTGCTATAAGAATTAAGCAAGTACAGCAGTTTTGTGGCCATATACCGCTCAAGTTGCCGAGGATAGTGATACAGTTCCCCTTTTAAAAATGGTGCCTCTGGCAGTTCTCCACCCTCTGTTTTCAGACCATGCCCGGGAAGTCAGGCTGGCCATTTCAAACATAGTGCTTCCCCCAATCTCCGGCCTCCATCTTCAGGCCAGCTGGTTGAATATGTTGGAATTTACTTTCTTTTAACTGAAGTGTAAACTTCATTTGTATCCCATGTGCTATGTGAATAATTAGGTTTTGACTGTGCACTGAGCCTCATCACATAACCTTAATCATGTATATTTATCCTGCCTAATTAGGCTATTTGGTATATTGATCTTGAAAATATAAAAAACTACAAGTTGTTTAGACTGCACCACCTAAATTCTTTTTACACACTGAGGTACTCTGACTACCTCACACATCATAATGTGGAGGAAATAATTGACAAAAGTGAGAACTGAACCCAGGCCCACTGGAATACAATTTTGGTGCTCTTTCAGATCCAGAGGAGCTAGTAGGCAACCTACCAGGTTTGAGATTTCCATGGTCAGTTTTCATTTTCTTTTTTTTTCCCATACAGCTGTTTGGCCCTCAAGTTGCCACCTGCACCTGACATTCATGTTCTGTACTAGTGGCCCCTCGGTCCTGTTGGCTGTTCACCCCACTACTGTAGCCGGTGGGGATCCACAAGAAGCAGAGCTTGATGGTGCCAATAACTGTTATTTAAGTTGCTAGAAGGACACAGACATTTTCATCCAGAAGTTATTTCTCCCAAAGTCCTCCCACCTCCTGCTTACCACTGAGGCATAGTCCCTGCAGACCTCACCTGCATAGAATATCACCCTGTAGAGAAGGCAAGCTCCCGGGCAAGCACAAGGGTCACTGCATGGCAGAACCTCGATGCCACATGGCCCATTTCCCACTGTCAGTTCAAAACCTCATTAATTATTAGAATCCTCATGGGCATGAGAAACAGAAATTCTTTAGAGAGACTGATTAATATGTTTGGCCACTGGGTGCCACTGTCTTATAACACTAGTATCAACACCTAAAGAACGGCTGATATTCCCAACTTCTGGCTGATTACATTACATTTGGCCTGAAGTGAAGATGCCATTAAAATTGTTGAGAATATGCATTCTTTTAATAGAACATGCACTTGGCTAAATAGATACGTGGGCAGATTCCTTAGTGGGACAATCTTTTAAGGGAGAATTTGTTTTTGGAACTGCTGTGTGATTTAATTTCTCAGAAAATAGCCCAATTCCATTTCACTGTGTGCGTCCTTTCTGTCTTGCTGGAATTACAATGCACTGTGTCTCTTTCCTTGTCTGCTGACATTTTGTTTCATTATTATTGAGCAGGAGGAAGTCTGTTATATCGTGCTTCTACATGGTTCAAAGAAAAAAAACAAGAAGGGGGGATGAATGTGAATAGTTTATACATTTTAATAAGTGAATTTACCAATGTCTATATTTTTTGTAAACTATAAGGGTACTATTTATTTCTATATGTTGTTGACTGAGAAACATTGACTAGGAAACGTTTCCTAATTTAAGGCTCCTGTAGGGTGGGCATGCTCCCAAGTGAGCTACAAGTGGAAGACACCACTACCTTACACCACATGTCTCATTCAGCAGTGTGGGGGTACTGTCAGAAAGAAAATAAATTGATATCTACACCCAGAAAAAGATTTAAGTGGGCCTGATGATGTTACAGTATAACCCACTGGGATACTGTAGCAGCCCACCTTCTTAGTGTGGTCCTACCTCCTGGATACCCCAAATGAACACAGCAGTACCCCCCAAACAGCATGACCATGGTATGGCAGCCAATAACAAAAGCATATTAAAAACACAAAAACACAACTTTATTACATTACAGGGCCTGAAAGGGAAAATGGTCAGTGCTGGCAACAACAGTTTAGCACCTTTAAGGACCCTCCTAGGTGGAGTCAGGTCTACAGCCTTCACACTATGCTACAATACAATTTAGCCCCTGAAAGGTGCAGCTTGATTACTTATAACTGGTTGCCATTTAAACTGCCCATCAAGGTACAGCAGACTCATCCCACACCACAGTAAGAAGCAGTAGCCCTCCAGTCCTCCTATACTGGAGGCCACGGTCCTCTCCTGTCTTTTACAAGGTCCTTAATGTTATTAACCAGAAAGCTCCCTTAAACATGGTTTTTAGGTTCCTCAGCTGTAGGAGCATTGTAGGCCCAATGGAGTTTCTGCAGGATGGCCTGTGTTGGTGTACTTTTAACAAACAAAGCAATGTGCTCAAATTAATATCCACACACGAGCCATACAATCACTGAAATGGCAGAACAGATTGCATGTATGGGGTATGTAAATAATAAGACATAACATGGTGTACTTTTAGACACTTCAGTGCATGGCTAGGGGAGTAGTATGGCACAAGGCTGCAGGCTAAGTGCCCTTAACCCCTGTCCATACATTAGAACTGTCTAATGCATATTGCTGGAATGCCTTAGTGTGCTTTTAAAATCAAACTTTCAATTTTATTATGCATGTAAAATTTAAAATGACTAGGTAAAATACTAAAAAAGTAAAATCTTCAGCTGAATTTTACATAAAATAATTCTTCCACCCGCATGAACGAGATGTTTTATTTTTTTTTTCACTTTAGGACATTTTTCACACTTTGGCCACTGCAGCTGTCATCTTTGTTTTTTTTTAATATAAACAACTACTGTTTTGAGCACTCTCTACAAAAAAAATAAAGATCACTACAGAACAAACTGCAAAATGTACTGCTTTTCTGTTAAATCCTTATAATTACTGGTGATCCCCTCTATCACATGGTTAACAAGCCCTTGTCCAATGCAGTAGTAACCCAAAAACTGGTGATTAAAGTGTTCATAAAACTTGAGTAGCAGTGTCTTTGAGGACAGGGATTCTTTAACTATGCCATCAGTCCACATCATCACACTATTTCATTGACTCCTATTCTGTCAGTGGGAGGCCTTAACAGTTACTCAAACATGGCAGCTTCATTCCCATCAAGTGAAGAACCACCACAATGATGCACAGTTTCCACTATTGTAAGTCTAAGTTTTTTTTTTTTCCATAAGTTATCCAGTTAATCCTGCCTTCTAAATTACTGAAATGTTTCTGGTTGATCCTGCCATTCATCAGACTTTGGAAAACATGAATCTGACCCAGCAAAATCACCACTGAAACTGTTCCTGCTCTGCCTTACTTCTAAACCACAAGTTAAATGTGGTTCAACAGCTTTATTTAAAAAGCAAAAACAAACAATGTTGCTACTGGACAGTGTGTGTGTGTGTGTGTGTATGTGTGTATGTATGTGTGTGTGTGTATACGTGTATGTGTGTGTGTGTGTGTGTGTGTGTGTGTGTGTGTGTGTGTGTGTGTGTGTGTGTGTGTGTGTGTGTGTGTGTGTGTGTGTGTGTGTGTGTGTGTGTGTGTGTGTGTGTGTGTGTGTGTGTGTGTGTGTGTGTGTGTGTGTGTGTGTGTGTGTGTGTGTGTGTGTGTGTGTGTGTGTGTGTGTGTGTGTGTGTGTGTGTGTGTGTGTGTGTATGTGTGTGTGTGTGTGTGTGTATGTGTGTGTGTGTGTGTGTGTGTGTGTGTGTGTGTGTGTGTGTGTGTGTGTGTGTATGTGTGTGTGTGTGTGTGAATTCTCTGCACCACAATAAATTCTTGTTTATTAGTTTTTTTTGGCAGCCCACTGCCGAGCCCCATCAGGCATGTGCTTCACTCCAATACAAAGCACAAGGGTCCCAGCTCCTTGAACATCCCATGGCTTACACTTCAATGTGGGACCGCTGAGAGAGACTGGCAGACTTTAAGTAAGTGACTCAGTAGTGGTAGCAAAGTTGGCAGTGTGGGATCCAGTGTGGGGCATCATCCTTTGGTGCCAGGACTATTTTTGTTGTGCTACACTCCCCGAGAGGCGGGATGTGCAATGACGTCCATGTGACAAACTTGACATCAGTCCTGCCTCTCACTGGTCCAGGTGCCGGTCATGACAGATCCCCTGGCCTCTGCCAGGGGTCTGTATTGTGCTGGACACTCAACCCACTTCCCCACAGAGAAGACGAGCTGTTTCCTGGATGCTCAATCCTTCTCCCCTTGGCCAGCCTTCTGACTCCTGAGTCCATTCCCAGACTGGGGATGTTGGTGTCACACAAGTGGATGCCTTGCTGCTGTGCCGGTGGTCCGGCTCCCACCACCATAAATCATACAAGTCTCTCTCAGTGTTATTTCAGGAGTTTAAGGAAAAAACTCCCTGCCCCAGCAATTATAAAAAATAATTTCCATGCAACTGTGTCGTTAAAGTTTTTTTGGCACACCCTCGATGTGTGATGATCTCATAACTCTCTTGAACTTTACTCTTGAGGTTTATGGGTCATCACATACCTAGGGTTGTAAAAAAATCTGTAACACACAGTTGCATATCCATTATTTCCTATTTTTAATAGAAAGGGAATCTAAGCAACAGCATGACAAGAAGCAAGCAAGTGACCATGCTTGAGCGGGAGATATTCAGCAGCAAGGTTGTCAGGTGGCATCACGAACATTAGTTGTGCAAAAAAAAAAAAAGAATTGAAGTGCTAGTCAGTGTTTTTCTTTTTAAAAAATGCGAAGTCCTCTCATGTCTTTTGGGAGGCAGAAGTGATCTGTGAGCAATGCTGCCATGAAGGGTTATTGCAGAGACTGTAGGAGTGGCCAGGAAAAGCTTTAGCATGAGCAAAATTAGAGCTGACTCCATTTTATTTTTCAATAAAAGTTGTTGCATGAGCATGATGTTGTCAACTCCATTTTGTTTGAAGTCTAAAAGTTGTTGGGTGGGCTTTCAGCTTCTGTGGTTTGTTTAGGTTTAGATAAGATCATTTCATGGAGGATGCCATGTAAGTACTACGGAGGAAGGGTAACATATAGTGTGAGCGTGATCATTTCACACTGACACAGAGCTCAGTTAAAAGTAAAATGTGTTCATTTTACGCAAGGTAATCAAGATTAGCAAATCTAACCTGAGTGCTCCCTTACTTCACTGTAAACTCTTCAGTAACAGGTTGGCCGGGCGATGGATTGACTAACAGTTGGGGTGGGGGGCAGGGGCCAGCTCATAACACAGAATACATAAATGTATAGAGGAATGAATACTGTTAAGATGCTACATTATGCAGATATGCCTGAAATTCAGTTTTGTTTTCTTATCATTGGTTGTTTAATTTGGTCTGTGTATGCTACTAAATGATAAGGTGCAGACCATGGTAGGCTGTTTTAAAGTCTGGCTGCTCCATAAAGGGAAAGAATTGGATGGCTATAAGTTTGTTTTTATTCTAAGTATTGGCTCAAGGATTTCTTTATTGTCCTTTGTCCAGGATGACAGAACTAGTTTTTACCTGTGTAAATAAATGAATGGTCTTGTGATGGGCACACTGGAAGGAGCATTGGTCTTTTTCTGAAATCATTGTCTAGGTATCTGTGATGTGTTTCAACCAATGAAGTGGCTAGGATTCAGGAGAATTCTGAGGTCCAGTTTATATGTGCATAATGATGGGTATTGTTGTGGGCATGCAGTACTTTATCTCATTGTATGGTTTTTATTCTGACACCACATATCTGGGATGTTGTTTTGTAAACCCAAAGTTTACACACTACAAAATTGTTTTAAATGGGACTATGAATACTGTGTATAGAGTGGTAAGTTCAACTACCATTCCATTTTGTATAATTTCATGTTCTTTAATTTTGATTCTAGACAATTTCAAACATCTCTTTCCAGCCAAAATAGCAAACATTTTTAAAACTTATGTTTCAATAAAGTTTGTATCTCTTACACCCATGGATGTATTAGGTTGACAATGTTCAGGTTTTTAGATTTTAGCACCATCAAAAAAACTCTGAACATTTCTACTCAGTCTATTCAAGCAGTGGTTAAAATGGAAAGGATTAGATGGGGAGTGCTCACCCATAGATGAGTAGATGGTAGAACTGCCATCTTTTGGTGGTGGAACTCTCCTAAACTATTCAATTGAGAAAGTGATAGAGGTGCATGATGTCACATATGATTTTTTATAAAATGCTTGTTACTGCTTGCTGCAATAGAAACTGTGTGGGCAGTCAGCCACTAATCAAAAACATAGAAAAAGTAAGAAATGTGATAAAAAAAAAGTAAAATAATCATACTGTAGAGGATTTTGTGTCTGTGTTGGGGGGCAGACATGCTCGCTCCCATTGGAAATGTCAATGAAATTGAAAGGGAGCATCACAAAACCGGGGCACAGAACAAAGGCAAAGAAAGATAAATTAAAAAGAGAGAAATAGAAAGCATACTGTGGAGGTGGGAGGTGGAGAGACAGACAGCAACTCCCTCTTGTGACTTTTAATGAAACAACTCCATTCATAGATAATGAAAAGGACTTTTTGGTTTTTTCCTGCTGATATGATATTTTTTTGTCTTTTTGTAGTTATCCCATCATAATGGCAATTGCACTTAAACAACTCACATATGAGCAACTCAAGTACAGTACTCATTAAGTTAGCGTCCCTGAAAGAGCAGTGACGGATGAAGAAAAGGCGAATGGAAGGACAGAACGTGGGAAGGAAGAGGAGGAAAGGTATATGGGAGGTGGTGCAGCGAAAGGTTGCTGAGCTGGCCATGTGGCATGGTGGTGAGGTTGGCTGCTTACAGTGGGGAATGTGCAGGGTTTGGGGCTGGTGAAGCGCATACAGTTTTGTGAGCCGTAGTAATTTCTTTTTTTACAAGTATCACTGCCTCACCAACATGCACCAACCTGGAGTTAACAATATTTAGTAAGGGGGGGGTGCTGTCCTTTCACCTGATTGTGTTCGCTAGCAGCGTATATCACCCTAACAGCATTCACAGTTTTGCAAACACCATTATGACATAGAATCCTTTTTATACACTTTTTATGTGCATTTTTTAATTAACTTGTTTAGTGGGAGGACCCATTTTATAAACGGAATAATAACAAAATTTTAACTAAAATCATATCTACATTTTTGGTCCAATATGTTTACCGCCTACCTAATGGATAGTCTCTCTCCGGACTCTCACTCCCCCAATGAACTGAAGCACAGTAATGAAAGATACTTTACCCTGCCTTGTCCAGTTACCCCAGCTGGCAAAACCACTTTCTCCTACTGGCTCCCCAGTTTATAGAACAAACTCTCCCCCCTCCCCAGGAACTCCTTCTCCCATCTTGCTTGTAAGCAACAACTTTGTTTCCTTCCACCACCACCCGTCGCTGTCATAATTGAACCAGTCATGCTCTGCTCACCTCCTGAATGCTGCCTGTAAAAGCACATACCTAGCAAGATCTTGATGTTTGCATACATATTCAGTAATCCTCCACTCTCCTGTCTCTTGTAATGTAGCCTGTATTTTGCTCTCTATGATTGCTATGTAACTATTTGCACTGCTATACCTGTTTTTTTTATAACCATGCTGTAATGTGGTTTATTTTAAGTTAGAAATGTTGTATTCTTCTTTCCTCTGCCCCTGGGTCACACCTGGAATCGAGATTCGGCTCAGCGTGCCTTTTCTGGTTACCAAATGTTTAACTAAATGAATAAATTAGTCACTCCAAGGTGTAACTTATGGCCTGATAAGATCACTTTCCAGCTGCTAAAGGTACTCAGTGCAAATGCTGGGGCATGTCCTTATCAGGCCATAAACCACACCTCATTGTGTGTTATTTCTTATGTAAGAGGTGTGGAAGCAGTGCTTGTGGGTTTCTACCAAATTCAACCTTTGCATCCAAAGATGCTTGAATTACAAGTAAGCAAACTGTCTTTTGTCAAGAAGTTACATTATCAGCAAACTCTAACTATGGCCAAGACTTCAATTTCTCTGTAACAGTTGAAGTCTATGTTCTACAGCTGCTGTCCAGTTTGCCACAGAACTTCTGTGATGGTGATTTCTGATTTGTGTGTAACATCAGTGGTACCTACTGGGGGGATCTGCAACAGTACAAATGCACTTCTGTGATTCTGTGCCATGTATTTCCTGTCACATGATACCCTTCATCAATTAGCATCAACTGTATGTCCACAAATAAAGTTTGTTTTATTAAGCTAATACTATCAATCCATAATGACACGTAATCAATAACCCTAGCAAAAATGTATACTATAAAATTATTCATGTAACATAATTCCGGTTCATAACAAGGGGAGGAAGGATAACTGTGCTGACTATGAACCCATCAGCCTGACATCTGTCACGGGAAAAAATACTAGAGGCTATAATAAAGGACTTGATAAATGACCACCTAAAAAGTCACAATCTGGTATATATGGAATAATATGGTTTCACAGCCAAGAGATCATGCTCAACAAACTTATGCTTTTATGAAAAAAATACCATGAGCACTAGATAAAGCCACACCAGTGGACTGTGTATACCTAAACTTTTCCAAGGCATTTGATACTGTGCCACACTGGGCCATTATTAAGCATGTGTTAAGCATGAATTTACATCACAGGACTGCTGAGTGGATCCGTACATCGTTAAGTGAAAGATCACAGGTAGTATGTATAAATAGAAACATAGAAACATAGAAGTTGATGGCAGATGAGGACCGCAAGGCCCATCCAGTCTGCCCATTTCTTTTTCTACCTTATAAATGTGCCATTGGCCTTTGCTCTGTCAGTGACCTATCTATTCATAGTCATTTGTATTGCTCCCTTATGCCTATCCCATGCCTGTTTGAAGCCCTGCACTGTATTCATAGCCACCACTTCTTGTGGTAAGCCATTCCATGCATCCACCACCCTTTCTGTGAAAAAGAATTTCCTACAGTCCCCTCTTAATCGACCCCTCTAATCTCATGCTGTGTCCTTGTCCTGCTATATTTTTATATTTAAACATGTTAGACTCTTTCACCTTGTTAATGCCCTTAAGGTGTTTGAATGCCTTGATCATATCACCCCTCTCCTCCTTTGCTCAAGGGTATACATATTGAGCTCTGTTAATCTGCTCTCATATGTCTTCTGATGCAGTCCCTGCACCATTTTGGTTGCCCTTCTCTGGACTGCCTCAATTTGGTTAATGTCCTTGTGAAGGTGTGGCCTCCAATACTGCACGCAGTACTCCAGATGGGGCCTAACCATTGTCTTGTAAAGAGGGATTATTACCTTCCTCTTATGACTTGTGATACCCCTACTAATACACCCTAACACTTCCTAGCCTTACTCTACTTCTTTAGAGGTCTGCTTGATGATTTCAGGTCATCAGTGATGATGATGCCCAAGTCTCTTTCTTCCTTTGTGACTGCTAGCAACTCCCTCCCAGCCTATAGGTGGCTTCAGGTTTCTTCCTTACGTGCATGATTTTGCACTTCTTTGCATTAAACTTAGTTGCCACTCTTCTGACCATTTGCTAGTTTATCCAGATCTCTTCTCATTCTGCCTACCCCATCTGGATCATCTACTCTGTTGCAGATCTTGGTGTCATCTGCAAACAGACAAGCCTTACCCTCTAGTTCATCTGCAAGGTCACTAATGAAGATGTTGAAGAGGACGGGCCCCAGGACTGATCCCTGAGGTACCCCACTTGTGACTTGCATCTCTTCTGACTGTATACCATTTACCACCACTCTCTGTTTTCTGCCCGTCAACCAGTTTACCACCCAGTTGACCAACTTCTGACCCACCCCGAGTCTACCCAGCTTATTTATCAATCTTCTATGTGGAACAGTGTCAAAGCTTTGCACAGTCAAGGTAGGCGACATCAACTGCTCCCCTTGGTCCACCACTCTGGTTACCCAGTCAAAGAAATCTATGGGATTAGTTTGACAGGACCTTCCTTTGTAAACCCATGCTGTCTTGGATCCTGTGCCCCTAAGGATTCCAGGTGCTGCACTATCCTTTCCTTAAGGGGTGCCTCCATAATCTTGCCCACTACTGAGGTAAGACTGACTGGTCTGTAGTTCCCAGCCTCCTCCCTGCTACCACTTTTGTGGAGTGGGATCACATGAGCCCTTCTCCAGTCTTCTGAGACCTCTCCTGTGCTCAGAGACTCACTAAACAGTTCTGCTAATGGCTCTGCTAGTTCCACCTTTAGCTCCTTAAGTACCCTGGGATGTATGCCATCAGGTCCCATTGCCTTATCCACTCTGAGCTTAGCAAGCTCTTGTAGGACCCTTTCTTTGTGAAGGAATAATGCTCACCTCCCTCCCCTGTGTCCATGATGCTGAGCTGTGGGTCCTGCCCTACCTTCTCTTCAGTAAATACTGAGCAAAGTATCTATTTAGGATAGATGCCTTTACATGGTCCTCCTCCTCACATGCTCCTTTTCTCCATTAGCTTAGCAATACCCCTCTGGACTTTCTCCTTTCACTAATGTATCTATAGAAAGTCTTGTCACCTTCTTTACTGTTCGTGCTAGTGTTTCCTCAGTTTGAGACTTTGCCTGCCTTACTGCCTTCCCTGCTTTCCTTAGGGTAGTTTGGTATGCCTCCCTATCTTCATCCCGCTGTGTTCCCAGATATTTCCTGAAGGCCAGCCTTTGGCTCTGACCTTTTTGCTACTGTATTTGAGAACCAACCAGTGGTTTCCTTCTTCTTTTGCACTTCCTTTCTGTCTAACACAATATGATGTTGCTTCAAGTATTGCATCCTTAATGTTTGCCCACTTGCCTGTACCCTCACCTGTGTTTCTTTTTGCCAGGGTTAGCTTAACTCTGTTGGCCATCTTATCAAAGTCAGCTCCTCTGAAGTCCCATATTTTGCCTTGGAATGGGTTGATTTAGATGTAGTAGCCAAATTGAACCATACCATGTGATGGTCACTGGCCCCAGGTGACCTTTCTACCTGGAGATCTGGGATCCCTTCCCTGTTAGTCAGTACTAGATCTAGGATAGCCCTGTCTCTTGTGGGTTGCTGTACCAGTTGTTTGAGGCCCTTCCCCTGCAGGGAATCCACTATGTGTCTAGTTCTGGCAGATGTTCCTGCTGGTATTGACCAATCTGTGTCCGGCATGTTGAAGTCTCCCATTATCAGAACCTCCCCTTTAGCTGTCATGTTTTGTATATCTTCTAACAGTAATGTGTCTATGTCCTCCCCTGGTATGGGGGCCTGTAGACAACCCCAGTCCTTATGGCTGTCCCATTTCCTGCTTCAGGGTGACCCACAGTTCTTCTGGCTCCTTATGTGTATTCTGAATTTCTGTAGCTTTGATATTTTCATTGACATACAGGGCCACTCCTCCTCCCCTTTTTGCACCTCGGTCTCTTCTGAACAATAAATAGCCAGGTACTGAAGTCTCCCAAGTGTGGTTACTGGTAAACCACGTCTCACTAATTGCTACTATGTCCAGTTTAGCCTCTGACATTATTGCCTGCAGGTCGGAGGTCTTATTTCCCAGGCTGTGAGCATTTGTGTACACGATTTTCCATTGGCCAGATTTTGGTGTGTTTGTTGTTGGGTGAGGTTTGGCATTACCCCTGTGCATCGTATGGGGAGACAAACCTTTTTTCTTACCTGGTGATGCAACTGAACTGCAAACATGCTGAATCCCTGTTTGACCACTAGCTGAGGGGGGAGGGGTGTTCTTCCCATTCGACGTATGGGGTGCTGCACCCCTCTCCCCATTTGCTAGTTTAAATATTCTGCAAAGACGTCAAACTTCTGCCCCAATGCACTGACTCCCTCCTTAGTCAGATGCAGTCCATCAAATTTAAAGAATCTCGCACCCAGAACTGTTGCCAGTTCCCTACAAATCTGTGTCCTTTTTCCTGGCACAAGCCCTTGAGCCACGTGTTTAGCTCCCCTATCTCCCCTTCTCTGACCTTCCATCCATCTGCTCCCCTCTCCCAGACTGGCAGGATCTCAGAGAAGGAGATGCCAGACAAAATAGATGATAGTTTGTCACCCAGCCTGGTCAGGTGTTCCTTGGTCTCCACAACTGACCGGCTGGTGAGATCATTAGTCCCTGTGTGTACTAGGACATCAATGTTTTCTCCTGCTTTGTGAACAATTTTAGCAATGCGGTCAGTGTGTCTCCATGCTGATGTACCTGGGAGACATCTGACCATTACCCCCTGGCTGGAGATGGGTATCAACTCCCTGAATCATGGATTCTCCTATGAGCAGAAGTTTTTTGGGTTTCGTTTTTGCTTTTTTTGTTTTGGTTCCTGATTTGGGTGAGTTTTGTTGTGCTAGCGCCTGTGCTGCAGTGTCCTGCTCTGCAGTGTCTTCTGCCTCTTTGTTTGATTTCAGAGATAGAGGCAGATACCTATTTGTAGTGTTTATATGGTTTTTGGAGGTAATATGTTGGAGAGCAGAGAGTGATGAGGCACCTGATTTGCCCCTCCTAATCACCTGCCAACCTCCTGGACCAACTACCCTCTGCGGTCAAGGTTTTTCTGTTGGATGCTGGGGAAATGGCGGGTGGTTCTTACAATGTATTTCCTCTTGAACATGAAATTTGAGGCATGCAATCTCTGCCCATGCTGCCCGGAGCTGAGCCCTAAGATCTTCAAAGGCCCAGCATGTAGGACAGTGTCCTAAATCCTGTAAGACTGTCCTTCTGAAAATTGTTCCACAGTACCTGCAGTTAATGATATCCATTCCAGATAAGTTGCTGGCTTTATAACCTAGTCAGAATAATTAGAAGGAAAAAAAAGGAAAAATGCAAGTAATGGTTTGTTTGTGCTTTGTTTAACTTGTTATAACAAGTTAAATTACTAGTGCCCCTGTAAATGAGCTCACCTTGTGGAGGCCCCACTGATCCACCCCCTTCCTGCTCTGCCGCAGGAGATGTCACAACTGTGGTACCCTATAAAAGGAGTGTAGTGTGGGGTGGTTGGGGATGGGGGTGGGTGGCTGGGCCCTTCCCCCACCAAAAAAGAAGAACCAAGGACAAAAGAACAAGGAGGTATGAGCAGAAACAATCAGTCAACAACAAACGCAGTAACCCTGAAAGCTTATCCTAATGTTAGATAAAACTGTAAAACCTGTAAAACACCACCTGTAATAATTTCAGAGAAGATATACGCTGCAAGAAACACTTTGCTACAGAGAAAAATAAAGCAATGAAATGTTAGCAACAAACAGTAGCAATCCCTGTGAGTAAAAAATAAAAACAACACCACACAGTAAATCTGCTTAGCCAAAATAAGTCTTAATCCTTTTCCCTTGCTCTGGTAAGTTTCTCTACTCTGCCTTTCAAGCAGTCTTAGAAGGAAAGAGCTGAGGTGAAGCTAGGTGCCTTGGCCAGCACACCAAGTCTTCTTGCTATTATTCTTCTTCTTCCTCTAAAGCTGTTACTAGTGCTGTCCCTCAGGGGTCCTTGCTGGGACTGACACTATTTCAGATCTTTATATCAGATATGTGCAGGAACTTGGCTAACTGGTCAAGCAAATATGCAGATTACACTAAACTTGCAGGAGTTGCACAGACTAAAGAAGACAGGGCTTCCATCCAAGCAGACCTGAATCAAATCCTGTGCTGGGCTAGAGAAAGAGGCATGCAGTTTAACAAAGATAAATATTGTATTATACACCTTGGAAAGCAGGGTAAAGTACAAATAGTATCTAGAGAGTACAATTCTAATGTAATCAGAAGAGGAGAGGGAACTGGGAGTTATAGTAAATAGTAATTTAAACTTTAAATCCCACTGTGCAGTGTAGGTGGCAAAGGCCAAAAGATTCCTAGGGACCATCAAAAAAATTTCAGGAGCAGAAACCAAGAGGTTATCATGCCACTTTATAGGACATATGTCTGGCCCTTTCTAGATTATGGAAATCCTGTGTAGGGACCAATTAATAAAGGAGATATTTTAAAGATTGAAAGGGTCCAAAGATAGACCTCAAAGATAGTCTACAATTAGCCATACGACTAATGATGTACTTCTAACGCAACTTGAACTGATGTCCTTGGAGACTGATGGGGAACCTCTTGTTGTGTTATGATGTTGTCCAGGATGATTATCTGTTTGTGAGTTATGCTTTGAATATAAAGATGACGAGCAAGGTAGTAGAGGCCACCCTGTACAACTAAGACCCACGAGATTTAACACTCCCAGAAGGATGGCCTTTTATACTCAGAGGGTTGTGAATCCATGGAACAGACCATCTTTGGAAGTGGTTATTTGTAAGGATAAACAGGAAAATAAATGTAAACTAGATTCATACTTATTGCAGGGACATATCCTCTCATTTTATGGGTGAAATGAAAGGAGCAATAATGGGCGTGTTTCCTTTCTTCACTCCTACATACCTTAGTATGAACCTTAGCATGACCTTAGTTCAAACACTCACTGTACTGTACACTCACCTTTTGCCAATGTCTTTACCAGCCCTATATGCCTCTTCAATCTGGTTGGTAATACCAGGTCCTTTGAGTGTGTTGCCGCATGCGGGAATCCAGGTCCAGGTTGCAAGATTCTCCTTATTTACTACCCTCTAGGGTTGGGAGGAGAATTCCTGCAGGACATAGTGGACTTCGTCATCGACCAGGTGTTGCAGTCCACCAGGTGATTAATCCTCAGGGATTTCAATGCTTGGGTTGATGACAAATCCTCACAGTTTTGCTGTCCTCGCTGGGTTTGATACAAGCAGTTGCTTCTGTCACCCATCAGCATGGCCACACACTCAATCTGGTGTTCCGGCTAGGTCTTGGAGTTAATAACCTTAAGATTGATTGTGTCTCTTGGTCAGATCATTGCACCATGGGGTTTACTTTTGGGCCCTCTGATAGTCCTTCCCTTGTGGAGATGGTCAGCTATTCTCCTTTAAGAAGTTTGTACCCAGAAGGACTTCTGGCATTAGCTAACCTATCTAGAGTTGAGGCAGCTTGTGTGATGGGCACCGGTGAGACAGTGGCCACCTATAACAAGGTGGTGTACAAAGCATTGGATTTCATTGCACTGGTTTGTATGTGACCCATATCCTCTCACTAGAGAGCCCCCTGGTTTGAAGGGGATCTCAAAGTGATGAAAATCAAGGTTGGAAGTTGGAGCGTAATTGGAGAAAGACCAGACTGGAGGCTGACAAACTGGTCCTGCGTACTCACTACAGTGAGTACCAGGAGGCAATCTCCTATAAAAAGGTAGAATTTCTGTCCTGGGGGGATTGCAGCAAGGAAGAACAAACATTCTCAGCTTTTTGGGACTGTGAATAGGCTTCTCCATCCTGCCTGTCTACAGATGAAAAAATACTTTTTTATTGACCTCGTGTGAAGATTTTGCTCTGTTATTCTCTGACAGAGTGTTGTCTGTCCAGTCGGGGATTCCATCAGGGAGGCTTTTGCCTCGCAGTGTTCAGACTAGTAGGAGCAGAAGCAGTCTGCCTGTCTGGGAGGAGTATAAGCCAGTGGAGGTGTCTGAGGTGTTTGAGGTGACTGAAGTGATCATACATTTTGTGAACTGGACCCAGCCCTACGAGTTTCTTAATGGGATGCATCAAGGCTGTTGGCCAGGTGTTCGCTAGGATTGCCGGGTGTTCAGTGGTGGAAGGGGTATTTTCAGCAGCTTTGAAAGAAGCCCTGGTGAAACCCATTCTTAAGAAATCCTCCATTGGCCCAGATACCCTGGCGAATTACCATTCAATCTGCTTTTTTTGAGCAAGGTTGTGGAAAAATTAGTGACACAACAGCTCGAGGATAACCTTGTGTCCTTTGACATCTATGATCCAATTCAGGCAGGTTTTCAGGCTAGATACAACACTAAAACAGCTCTAGTTAGAGTGCATAATGACATGCTCAGGGCTAGAGATAGAGGAGACAGGTAAGTTCTTGTGCTTTTTGATCTCTTGACATGATTTGACACCATGGACCACATTGTACTTCTTGATTGGCTGTGTGAGTTTTGTGGATTCACCAGTGCTGTCATCAGATTGTTTGAGTCCTATCCTTCTGATAGGGTGCACTGGGTAGTGATGGGGAATTTCTCCTCCTCCCCAATGCCTCTGTTGTGTGGAGTTCCACAGGGCTCGATCTTGTTGCCGATGCTGTTCATGGTGTACATGCTGTCCCTGGGTGAGATCATTCAGCAATACAGCGTGGTGTTTCACTGCTATGCAGATGACTCCCAGCTGTATTTTTCATTTGCACCTAGAACATCTGATGCTGTCGATGTGCTTAACATTTGTCTGGCTAAAATCAATGACACAATGGCTTCCAGCTGGCTGAGACTAAACCCAGATAAGACAGAGGTGCCAGTGATCGAGCCAGGTCGCTAGTGTGATGGGTTGCAACCTGAAGCAGACACAGGTCTTTTCCTGGGGTCTGCTCCACTGGTTGCTTCCATGAGGGTGTGTAATCTAGGTGTAATCCTGAACAGCAGGTTGACCTTTGAAGATCAGGTATTGTCTATGGTCAAGAGTGGTTTCTACTACTTGTGGAACATTGCCACGATCAAGCTCTCATTCTGCCCGAGGATCTGCTGACTCTGGTACATGCCTTTTTTACCTATAGGTTTGACTACTATAATGCTCTTTACTTTGGGGTCATAGGAAGGACCATCCACAAGCTATAGCTGGTACACAATGTGGCGGCCCGGTTGCTGATGGGCCAGTCTAGGTCCTGTCATGTCACTCCAGTCCTGCATGCTCTGCACTGGTTGCTGGTCAGGTGGAGGGTCCTTTTCAAGGTGGGCTTGCTCACCTATAAGGCTCTATATGGGCTGGGTCCTGCCTACCTGTTGGAGCTTCTGACTCCTGTGGCTTCTGCTTGCTCCCTCCGCTTCTTTATGAGGAGCCTCCTGGTCGTTCCCAGGGTTCAGTTCAAGACACCTGGTCACTAAGCTTTCAGTGTCTCTGGGAAGACCCTGTGGAACATGCTTCCATCTGCAGTCTGAGAGGCCCCTTCGATTGGTGTTTTCAAGCAGAGGCTAAAGGCCTACCTTTTCAGTCTGGCATTCATAGAGTTACTTGCTTCCATCTGTGTTATTACTATACTGAATTTTAATAATTGAATTCTGACTTTTCTTTATTTTTGTTATTTCTGGATTTTAAATAGTTGTTTTACCATGTAATACTTTGTTAGGTGCCCATTGCCTCTGGAATTGGTCACAATAAAAATAAAATTTGCCTTGCCTTGCCTTTAACCCCTCCACTAATTTTGCACAGGCTACCTTCCTTGGCAATCTATTCTACCCTTCTACCTCCATGAAAAAATAGCTTCTGATGTGCTTGTTTTTTTTTTTTTTTATATTTCAATATACTTTATTGATATATCATAAACTTCAATACATATATGGGTAGCAATTAGACAGACAGTAATAACACCCCCCCTCAGTGAAAACCATAAGAAAACAACAAGAGTGGGAATACATCCACCCGTATATCCACCCCCCAAAACCCCGTCCACCCTCCACCCCTACCCCTCCCCATCAGGCATGCTCATGATCAGCCATCAAATAATAATAATAACAAACTTCTCACATTAAGAGCTATCATGGCTTCCATAAAGTAAGTAGAGCATCTAAGGGACCCCATCTGCTCTGATAGATCTGCAATCGATTATTCATGGCTAAAATGTGCTTCTCTAACTGAAGGGCAAACAGCATTTCTCTATGCCATTCAATAACTGGGGGGACTGATTCCTCAGTCCAATGTCTCAAGATAATTAATTTAGCTATTACTGAGATCAAAGCCAAATGCGCTTTCCTAACATTGGGAAAGCCATCCGGGGAATAAGTTTAGTATACAAATCTCTGGGTTAATATGAGAGTCCAATCCCAGCAAAGGATCAAGTTTACTCTTAATAGCCAGCCAAAATTTCTGGACCGTAGGACAGACCCACAGCATATGATACAGTGTCCCAGTATGATTAACACATCTAAGGCAATCAGGTGAAGGCCTATTTCCCAATTTGTATAGTTTGAATGGCGTAAAATATAAGTTATGCATATGATTAAATTGCATCAGCCGCACTCTATCCTGCTTGACAAACCTATACAGGTTCTGCCAGATTGCAGACCAGAAGTGCGGGTCAGCCCTAAGGGAAAATGCCTGCAACCAATAATAACACACTCCTTGTGGCAACCCCAAATCCAACCTCTGAATTGCTTTATATACTGCTGACACAGCATGGGGTTCCCTCGATGCTCTCAGAAGAGTATTAAAAGCATCTGTTGACCCGTGACTTGTTCTCTCTAATCCCAAATAGGTAAGGACGGCCCTCCTAAGTTGTTCATACTTGAAGAAAGCTGTAACAGGCACCTTAAACCTAGTTCTAAAGAGAGCAAACAAGATTACTCGGCCTTCCTCATATATATCCTTAAGTTTAGCGGTATTAAGCAAGGGTAAGAACCCCAGAGGAATGGGCTTCCAACCAATTTGAAAGTGAGGATTCCTCACAATCGGCTGCGAAGCATGCCAGATGTGGGATAAATGAATTTGCAACTGAAGCCAGGCCCTAATGGACCAACCTAGTGGTACATTTCGAAGAGGCTTTAGGATTACTTTCGGAGTGGTGTATAACAGGGCGGGGAGAGAGCAGCCATGTTGAGCTGCTAGGTATTGCTCAATGTCTAACCATAAAGGCACATACACTTGCCTTTCATCCCTCAATACCTCTCTTGACCAGTAGGACATCCTAGCCAAATGATGAGCACAATAATACGAGAAAAAGGAAGGGGCTGCTAAACCTCCCCGCTCCTTGGATTCCGAGAGTTTTAAATAGGAGCGCCTAACACTCTTACCTTTCCAAAGGAAAGCAGTTAGTATTTGATTTAATTTGCCAAACCATTTTTTAGGGATAAACAGACCCAACATTCCTAAGGGATATAGCATTCAGGGCAAAACATTCATCTTTATAATATTTATTCTTCCCCATAGAGAAAGAGAAAGATCTCCCCATCTGTCTAGGTCTAATTTAATTATATGCAGCAGTTCTGTAAGATTAAGTTTAAACATAGTAGGGATCCCCCTGGCAATCTTAATCCCAAGATACATAAGGAACTTAGGTTCCCATACTAAATTGGTATTGCCAAGCACAGACCGGGAAGTATTGTTATTTAGGGGGAAGACTTTGGTCTTGGATTCATTGAGCTTATAGTGGGAGACTATGGAAAATCGCTCTATCTTGGCCAAGAGCTCTGGGATGCCAGCTTCCGGGTATTGAAGGTGTAAAAGAAGGTCATCTACGTATGCAGAAAGGGAATATCTTTGTGTTCCTATTACAACACCCTTGATCCTGGGTGAAGCTAGCAATCTCCTAATCAAGGGCTCTAGATAAAGGTGAAATAATAATGGAGAGAGGGGACAGCCTTGCCTGGTCCCTCTCTGAAGTAGAAAAAGAGCCGACATTGTCCCATTAGTCCAAATCTGTGCTGATGGGGTTGTATATAGCAATTTAATCCATCTAAGAAAATTAGGGGGGAAATCCAGATAGGCCAGGGTTTTGAAAAGAAAATCCCAAGAGACTGTTGAATGCCTTCTCGGCATCCAAGGATACCAAAACAGAGGGACTATTTGAATCCTTGGATGCCGAAAGGATATACATTAATTTATGCAAATGGTCTACCGAGGACCTACCTTTCATAAAGCCTATCTGCTCTCTACTAATGAGCGTGGGAAGTAGCGTACCCAGTCTCATGGCCAAAATCTTAGCTAAAATTTTGATATCAGTATTAATTAAGGAAATAGGTCTGTAACTTTTGGGATGTGTGGGATCCTTCCCAGGCTTATGTATAAGGATAATTATCACACTGAGGAAATTGGACTCAGACATCCCCTTGGCAAATCAATAGCTATAGACTACAACTAAAAGGGGAGCAAGCTCTTGTGAGCAGCTTTTATACAAGTTGTTAGAAAGGCCGTCAGGGCCAGGACATTTATCCGGCACAAGCTGCTCAATTGCTGCCATCACTTCTTTCAGTGTGATTAAGTTCCCAAGGTGTTCCCCCTCAAGGGTCTTTAGCTTAGGGAGGTCAATGGTTTCCAAGTACTGAAATATATCCCAGGATACAGACCTACCCTCCTGGGTTTCAGAATACAGCCCTTGATAATAAGAGCGCAGAGCCTCAGACACCTCCCGAGGCAAAGTCACTAAACTGTTGCTGGTAACAGACCTAATGCAGGGAATAGCTTGCGATGCTGTAGCTTGCCTGAGCCTAATGGCCAGTAATTTACCTGCTCTTTTACCAGCATCTAGATACTTCATTTTAGTACATCTCAAGGCAAGCTCTGCTTTTTGATATATAAGATCAGAGTACTGACTCTGCAACTGGTATAAGGCAACCCAGTCCTTATCTGGAGAATGCCAAGATAGAGTACGTTCCATAGCCCTTATCCATGAAAGCAAGGTTGCCATCTTATCCCTAAATTGTCAACATCTCGTTGCTGACAACCTAAGGCATTCACCCCTAAGGGAACATTTTAGTGCTGCCCAGACCATGTCAGTCCTAGTTATAGACCCTTTATTATCTAGTAGAAAGTTAACCATAAACCTTTTAATATGTTGGAGAGATTCTGACCTTTGAAGCAGCTGGTTATTTAATTTCCAGAAGAGATCCCTTTGGATACTCGATCCCAAGAGATATGTAAGGGAAATAGGAGCGTGGTTTGAGATAACCCTCGCATGTATATCCACACACATTACTCCAGGTAATGCAAAGGAGCTCATCAAGAAAAAATCAATACGGGAAAAGGATTTATGAGGGGGCAAAAAATAAGTATACTGGCGGTCTCCGTAGTGGAGAACTCTCCATACGTCCAGGAGATCAGCACTTGTCATGAGGTCACGCAGTGCTCTCTGCCAGGGGGACAAACCCTGTTTCTGGGAATCAGACCTATCTATGTCTGTGGAAGGAACCACATTCCAGTCTCCACCCATTGTACTCAAAGTAGGTGGATCAGTAACCAGAAGATCCAGTATTTTGGTGAAAAAGTGGGGAGACTCAGAATTAGGTCCATATACAGACCCTAGGGTAATCTGCCGCCCTTCCAGGGACCCTCTTATTATTATATATCTGCCCTCTGGATCCCAAAGTTCCCTATCCAACTTAAATGGAATTCTTTTCCCTATTACTATCACAACTCCCCCACTAGCCGTGGACTTTCCGGCTCCATAAACTTGTCCCACCCACGCTTTGAGAAATAGATCAACATTTTGCCTTCGGAGGTGTGTCTCCTGGAGACAGGCAATCTCAGCTTGTAATTGGTGTAGATGCCTAAGAACCACCTGTCTCTTGCACTTATCATGCGCCCCCTTAACATTCCAGCTTACAACCTTATAATGGTTTGCCATATTTGAATTCCTCAAACAAAACTAGAAATATTATGGGTCATTTTGGCATCTGTGATCCCATCCAATTTGACTGAGCACAAATGAGAATACACACTCGAGAAATTAAAGTGACACACCTGGTTAACCCTCCCCCAATCCCCCATAGACTACTAAGAAAGGAAACTTATATATCTTGCTCCCCCACCTCCCCATCTCCCCACCATCCCTACAGTCCCCTAACAATATTCTACCGAATACCACCCCCAGTTCTACTAACTGTACCACAGTTCACTCTCAGGTGAGTGATGTCCTAGTGCAGTAACTGAATTGCACCAGCTACCCTCCTATCTCTCCGCCTCCATCGCCCCCCCACCCCCGCTACACACCTGACAGTTGTATTCACTGTCTGAGATGCCAACTGTTTTAACCATTTGACTCTTACATACGTAGAACCCTCTAACTAATTAATTCTTTACTATAAATGCCGTAGTTTAATATAGTAACAGCAAAAATTCGATCTTCTATTTAACCACACCCAGGCTTTCCCCCCATTCCAGAAAAAACAAGAAAAATGAGACGCGCTTGGTCCGCAGTATTTGAATTCGTTCACATCAGCATAACAGGCTTGAGGGGCAACACAGACTTAGCCTGACAGAAGAATCAGTAGCCAGACAGACCCACTCTCCAACTGGTATCCAACATGTCCGGCATGTTACTTCAGGTGCCCTTCAAACATCCCCCATACAAGGGAGTCTCTGTCTCCATCACATCTCTGCACTCCGTTTATATGGAGGAGTAGAAAGTTAATTACAGAACAAAAGGGTGGAAACTAACACTCCGCCAGTTCCAAATGAGGGGTTCTACTTAAACTCAGTCTCTGATCTTGAAGGTGTTAACTTTATCCAACTCTGACAATTTCTTTCAATTCTCAGCACAAAACCACTGTACAGGATATACATGTACCCATAGCCCTCTAGGATCTCTCACTTGAAAAGGTCCGGGAAGAAATTTTTCAGCTCCTGCTGTGCTTGCTCTTGTGAATCAAAGGATACCCATTTCTCCCCCATCTTCACCTGAAGAACCGCTGGATATTTCATTCAGAATGGGGTACCTGCTGCAATAAGCTTCGCAACAATGGGATGCATTCCTTGCCGTTTTATACGCACTGGTTGTGGCAAGTCTTGCGTGATCCGAATATTATGTCCTTCCCATCGAACTTCTTGTAGCTCATGCACTTTCACCAAGACATGTTGCTTATCCAAGTAATTAAGCATTTTACAGATAAGAGGCCTAAGTGGGGAACCAGGCTGTGGAGGAGGTCAAAGGGCCTGATGCGCCCTCTCTATAATATAAGCAGCTCCATTCGGGGAGGGACCAGCAATTTGCTCACACAGTTTCTGAAGGAAGAGAATAGGGGCATCGCCTTCCTCCTTTTCAGGAATTCCAGTCACTAGCAGGTTATTTCATCTGCTTCTTCCTTCCAAATCCTCAATTTTCTCCTCAAGCTTTTTAATTCTCTTTCCGTGAAGAGACATAGTCAGCTCTCCCTTGTCATGTTTCTTCTCTAATGACACTAGTTTGACTTGTGAGTTGGTTACCCGAATAGTCAGGGACTGGACAGAGGTCCTGACCTGCTGGAGATCCTCATAAATCCCTGCGATCTTCTGCTGCAGAGGCTGCATCACCTCTAGGAACTGTTCCTCCGAGAGAGCACTCTGGGTGGCACCAGTTTTGCTAGAGCCCGCTGTCTGTTGTTTTGGACACTTTGCGGCCTTGTCTTTCTCTGGGGAGGGCGGGGGTGAGTGCCTCGGAGGCACTTTCTACATATATACCTCCATTTTTCAATCAAATGCGGTTGCCTCAGGTATTTACCTGGTGAAATATCACAGAGTTGTGGCAAGTTCAAGTTGAGAAATCGTACCAAAAAACTGTATTATGTAGCGGAGTCACGGAGCTATGGAGGGCTGCTGCCGCTTTTCAGGCTGCCATCATGTGACCCCCCTGATTTGCTTCTTAATCTCCCATCCACCAGCAGGGTTGAGTTCTCTTTGGTGCTTGTGTTCCACTCAGTGTGAATAACTCTGTTTACTTCATTTATCCCATGGAGGTATTTGCACATCTCAGTCATGCCCCTCCACTTCTTTTTTGCTTCCAGTGTGTGCATGTTCTTTCAGCCTCTCCATGAAAGTCTTTTCTTGCTGACCCTCAATCATTTTGGTTACCCTATATGCATTGCCTCTACCCTTCTAAGCAGCACAATATATTTCAGGATATATGTCTGACACCTGAAGGGGTTGAAAATACTTAAGATGCTAAATGTACTAAAGGCAATAAAGAACAATGGTTTCATGTCAATCACATGGAAGGTGGTTGGGGCAATCTTAAATAACTCAATAGTTGGTAACTTACAGAAAAGTAACATCCACTATACAGTTCAGTATGGATTCTGCAAGGGTTAATGTAAGGCCAATCATATCACATCTGTCAGTAATGTCTTCAAGGAACTTGATAAGAGGAAAACTGGATGTTTTGTATCTAAACTCTGGCAGAGCCTTCAACAGTGTGCCGCACAAGAAACCACTCATAAAAAAGGAGAGCTTAAGTACAATGGGCTGTGCAATTAAATGGATTAGAAAGAAGTTCTGGACAGACACTGAAAGGTTTTACTAAATGTTAGTGTATCTAGAGAACATTGAAACAAGGGATCAGTAGAGTCCCTCAAGGTTATGTACTGGGGCCAACATCCTTCAATGTATATATAATTGATTGTGATATGGTGGGCACGATTAATGTGGGTTTGGTTGCTATAAGTTTGCTAATCTGTAAAACTTACCTTAGTTGCCAATATTCAGCAAGGCTAACCCTAGCTTCTATGTTTTTGCACCAAGATGCTTTGTCTGTTGAATTGCTTTCCTGTTTTTGGCTCACCAAAACCCAAACACATGAGATCAAATATGGCTACCCCTTACCATGGGCTGAGATAAAGGTGCGATACTGTTAAGTCCCTGTTAAGGACAGAACGTGTCTATGTCTGCTGTTCTCAAACTTTGCAGCTTGTTTGAAAGGCACTTTCATAACATTCCAGTAGGCAGAAAGCAGGGTGCACCAGGACAGTGGTACTCAAGAAACTTACCAGTTAAGCAGAACAAAAGGTTTCAAGCACACACAAACCCATGTGAAGGACACAAAGAACTTCAGAGTGGAGTCAAAGATCTCACATTAATACTTTTTTTATAGTTCCAAATGAAAGAAACAAACACACAGACAGGAATCCTGTCTGACATGTTTCGGACTAGAAGTCCTTTCTCAATAATGCTCGCATACATTATTTAAGGTTAAAAACCATCATGTGGCCCCATGACACTATTTGAAAAAAAAACTCATTCAGTTGGTTAAAATCCATCCCTGAACAAAATATCTAATTGGATTATCCTTGCAAGTGAATGAATTCAGTAAATACAAGTTAATACTAATGAAGAGATATAAATAAAGCACCAGAAAAAACAGATATGTAATCACCTAAAATAAAG
This sequence comes from Neoceratodus forsteri, assembly GCA_016271365.2. Taxonomy (NCBI): domain Eukaryota; kingdom Metazoa; phylum Chordata; order Ceratodontiformes; family Ceratodontidae; genus Neoceratodus; species Neoceratodus forsteri. The sequence goes on along the minus strand of CM057458.1, from coordinate 1,300,913,783 downwards.
TGCCACCATGAAAAATACAGTAAATATTAATGGTCATAACCACAGAGATTTGCTACTTTTTACCCTTAACATAAAAATAAAAAAAAAAGACCTGGCACAGTGTCACTGAATAAAAACACATGCTTTTGTCTAATACACATGGGGGCTGACAGGGGGAGGGTGGAGTTGGTGGTGGGAAGTACCTAGAGGAAAAACAAGGAGCAAGAGGAAGGGGGGAAGGAAAGGGGATAAATGGAAACAAGGGGGAAAACAAATGGGAAAGTAAAGGATGGGGAGAGAAAGGGGAGGACTGTAAAGGGGGGGTTAGTATGGCTATACCATCCCTATCAACAATGTGTGACATAGATAAATATCATTATATATATATATATATATACATCTAACTATAAGAATAATAAAGTTCATTAAAATGTCATTAATTCTCATGTTAATGATAAGAAAGACATAGTGCATCAGGTAAAGGAGAAATAAAACATGGATAGTAAGCAACATATCCAAATAAATGGGTCGGGGGTAAATACTTGTCCTTAACATGTAGCAGTAATAACAATTAACAGTATAGCGCAGTGGGTTAAGGCTCTGAGCTGCAGATCTGGAGACCTAGGTTTGAATCCCACAGCTGTCTAGGTGCATACTGTGTGATCCTGAACAAGTCATTTAACTTCCTTGAGCTCCCAGGCTGCATCTGGAAACAAGCTTCAACTTATTGTGTTATTCCTGGTTAAACAATGTTCCCTTTCCAATTAATGACATTTTTAATGAACTTTATATTTCTTACGTATTGTTGGGATGTTCATTAACATATAGTGAATATTGATGTTTCATTATGAGATTTTTGTATTAGTATTTAGATGTATTCATATAATGATTTTTATCTATGTCACACGTTGTTAATAGGGATCCTACCCCTTTACAGTTTCCCCTTTCCTTTCCCATCCTTTACTTTCCTGCTTGTTTTTCCGCTTGTTTCCATTGATCTGCTCCCCCCCTTCCTTTTTGTTTCCTGTTTTGCCTCTAGGTACTACCCCCATCCACAATCCCCCCCCGATTCCCTCTCCCTGCCCACCCCGTGTGTGTATTATCAGAACTTTGTAGCTACCTATTCTGCACCCTTATATAGGGAACAATACATAATTCAAAAACATTGGCCTATTCTTGGAGCAGATACCAAAGTAAAGGACATTGCAAAAAATCCTTCCCAGCTGGTTCATAAAAGATCCAAGAATTTGGTGACATTTTGGTTCATTCAGTACAGCCAGTGGTAATACAAAGTACACAGCTACCACCTCTCGCTTCTGGTTGTAGAAATTGGTGTATACTGTATATATGTACTGCACAGTGGTCAATCAATGTAGCAACATTCCAATCTCATTTAATGGACACATGCTCCATATTAGGGACTTCATATATTCTGACACCATATAATGCACTTTATCTACATGGCCACCTGCTCCTTTAGTATTTTCTATATAAAAATGACAAAACTGACATTTAAGGAAAGCATAGGTGATCACATGAACACAATCACAAATCAAAACCTTGAGCACGAGCTGACACTGCACCAGAAGAGGACCATAAATAAAAGGGGGACTAGCTGTGATTCATAGTTGTTGAACAAGTGAATATGTGTCCCAGAAGTGGTAATAGAGAACTGGCACTGGTGAAAAGGAAATATTTTGGGGTTTTAAAATTGAGTGCTTGCAAATAGCAAGGTCTTAATGACCAACAGGGATTGGTCACATTTCTCAAGGTGAGATAATGTGCCACTGTATTTTTCTGAAAAATGTAATGTTGCACTCCATTCCAGAATGGTGTTTTTAATTCAACAGTTTCTCTCCTCGATTCACTTTTTTTCTCCCTCTTCACCCTTACCCCATCCCCACCCCATCGCCTTCTGTCCTTCCATTACCTACCCACCCCACCTTTTTTTCCTCACTTTCCCTCCCATTCCCTTATCCATCCCTTTTTTGTTTGCAACTATATTGTATGTAATTGCTTCATACTAGCATATGACTGTGTTACATGACACTGTATATGCCATAGATTTATTCTTTTGTTTGGTACCTTCTGTTTAGGTATTGATGAGTTGATCATGTTTTCTGCATACCATTGTGTAGATCTGACAGGCCTGAAGAGAAAAGGACTTATGTTGCATGACTTGCATTTACCTATGTTCCACCTACAGTGCAGACAGCCAAGATGCAACACAGTAACATCACAAAATCCTGTGTGACAAAGGGGCCTACTTTCCATTGCATGGCACTGTTCCCTGCAACATACTGTGCATTTTGCAGTAATACCGTAAGATAATGTGTTGCAACCTGGCTGGCACCACTGTATAAGGAACTTTCATAAAAGACATGTTAAGAGGCTCTGTAAAATATCCTTTATTGAGCCAGTTTCATCTTCTTTCTCATATTTGCCTCTCCCCTTTATATCACTTTATGCAGTTATTATATGCTATACTTGTTGTTGTTTTTTTTTTTTTTTTTTTTTAAAAGGTATTTGGTCAGTTATAAGCACCATGACAGCATGATTGGAGAAATAATTTATGTATACTTGTCTGTATCTGGTGTTTTTCCTATTTAATTGTGCTGCCTCTTTAAGATTTACATTGTTCATGCACTTTGAAGTGTATTAATACTGTTGTACACAACGTGTCACCTATCCCTTGAAAAAACTTCATTTGAAGTGAAGCACTGGCTCTTATGTAACGGTCTATTCTGTACGCATGCTGAGATTTGCAATGCTTGAAAGAAAAAGGGGCCTCTCTTATATATTGGTATAGGACCACTCTCTTTATGTTGTGGTCATTGTCATGACTTTTACGGCTTGCCGATGTATATTTTTATCTACTATGACTGGAATCCAGAAAGTGACATTCCTTTGTCGAAAATTGTTTATGCATTTATTTAATTAAAAACTTCAGCGATTACCTTTGAGCACAGGTGCTTATTTACAAAGGGTCTATGCCAAATACATATTCATACAAAAACACTGCAAGTACAATAGGCAAGGCCACTGTTTTTCGTTTTTTACCGGAAAATCCGGTAAAATTCCGGAATTAGGGCTGCCTGAAAACCGGTAAAAATGAAGATTTCATGGAATCTGGCATTTTCTATCAGATCAGTAAATCTATAAAAAAGTCAGTTTTTCTTTTAATTCCTTCCTGTACTATTTTCAGTTTGCTTTATTTAATGCTCTGTATATTAAGCCTTCTTTAATTCTGATTATTTATGCACATACTAAAAGAATGATAACAGAATCCCGGTAAAATCCGGAAATTAGAATAACAATCACTGGTGAAATTCCGGAATCTTAAGTCTTGAAAACGGAATTTAATTGTTTTAATCACCATAAATCAGTGGCCTTGACAATAAGTAGCTCCAGAGGAAATGCAGTTAAATCAGATGCAAAGCACTAAAGACAGTTCAGTTACATACATTTCTGAAAAAAAATCCATATAGATTGTTGTTTAAAAAGTTACAGGTTATGTACTGAGAGAAACCAAATAAAATTGTTTACCAGTTACAATTGCATTGGACTGCAAGGGCGGACTGCAATGTTCTCTTAAACTGATTAATCTTGGGGGAATTCAGCAGAGTATACGGAAGTTCATTTAAAGGAAAACTGTTGTTTGCAGGGGCTCCCTTCCCTGCAAACCTTATTCTTAGGTTAAGCTTTTTTGAAAAGCGCCTTTTTTTCTGTCCCAGAAATGAATTTAATTTAAGAACAGAAAGTCTGCAACCCGAAAGTATGGTGGACTATCAGGTGGCTCCATTAACTGTAAAGGAGCTGCACCACACCTTGCACTTCAATGCATTTGTATTGAAGCGCACGGTGTGGTGCTGCACCTTTACAGTTAATGGAGCTGCTCAATAGTCTGCCATACTCTGGATAGTGGACATTTTGTTCTTAAATTAAATTACTTTCTGTGACAGAAAAAAAGGCGCTTTTCTCAAAAAAGCTTAACCGGAGGGCAAGGTTTGCAGAGGCAGGAGCCCCTGCAAATTACAGTTTTCCTTTAACCAGTTAAGAGCACTGACAGCAAATGACCACTTGCCCAGCTGAGTGTACCAGAAAGGAGGCTTAACAGCATTCTTGGCCATATTCCTCATGTTGTACTAGCTGGAGATAATACAGAAGTAATTTGTTAAAGCAGGGGCTGTTAGGTCCAGAGGAGCCTTTTTGACTAGCAAACAGGTCTGGAACTTTATTCTGCAAGGTAAAGGCAGTCAGTTAATGAATGCATAAAGGGTACAACTACGATTGTGGGTATCTGCACCAAATGCAAAGCAACACATCTTACTACAGATTTGCTTTAGTCTTTTTAGCACCATGTCACAGGCAGATGTGTAGACAGGGAAGCCATAATCTATAAGTAACAGAACTGAGCTGTCTTCAATAAGGCATCTAGCATCCCCAGTGAGATTGTTTCAGTTACAGACTGGGACACTCAATCTTCTGTCAACCATGGCCACTAGATTGTCAACGATGTGGGTAAAAAGTAAGGGGCCCAATTCAGGAAGATTTGCATTTGCCACAAGTCCTCAGTGCACTGAACAGATGGCGCATAGGGCTTGCGGCAAACATTTGGCACTGATCACAATTCACAAACAGGTGCACCAGACACAGCAAGTTAGACCAACTCCAACTCCAGCCTTACAGGGCCAGTGCCAGATATTTGGCTCAAGCTGCTGTAAACTGTGGAAATGGTTGCAAATGCACCAGCCCTTCCTTAATTGGGCTGGGTTGTGCAAAAGGGCAACAAGCCCTGTGTCATCCTTCATGAATCAGGCTCAAGGTGTCATCCAGAGTTACTTCAAGGTATTTGAAGGTTCAAAATTTTGTCTGTGGCCATTTCGAATGACAAAGGGTGGAATTTTCATTTTCTGTGGGAGGCGAGAGAAGAGCATGGTCTTTGTTTCTTTGAGATTAAGAGCCAGTTTGTTACTAGAGAATCAGCCTTCCAGTGACCTGAAGTTATTTTGGAGTGTGGCAGAGAGGCTGTCAGAGTCAGGGTCTCTGGAATAGAGGACAGCATCATTAGCATGGAGGAGTATGTTGGCTGTCTAACAGGAATTAGGTAGTTGATTTATGAAGAGGCCAAGTATTGTAGGAGTTGGCTGAAGATGGAACTCTGGGGAACACCAATAGATACTCACCTCATGTCAGACAAAGATTGATCAATCTTCGGATGTTTGGAGTGGTTGGTGACATACAGTAGCAGTAAAAACAGTCAACTGTGTTCTGTGACAGATCCAGTGAAAGGAATTTGTTAAGTTGGAGTCTATGGTTGTCCTTGTCAAAGTCCTTAGTAAGGTTGATATATATAGCTCTGATGAGATCACCATAGTCAATGAAATCATGAACATAGCTTGCATATTCCAACAGTGCCATGTTGGTGCCATGTTGCTTCTGGAAGCCATGCTGCTGTACACACTGAACACTGTATTTTTTAAGATATGTGTAAAGTTGGTCAGAGACTATTGTCTTGATGGCCTTGGAAAGGGGGGAAGAGAACAGAAATGGGTATGTAACTTGCAAGGCTATCGTGGTCACCACTCTTGAAAACTGATGTAACCAGTGCAGACATCCGCTTTTCAAGGAACTGCAAATACCACAGGGACAGGATAAACATTCTAGAGATGGGGTATAAAGTTTCTCTACTGCCAGGGCAAGAAGTTTCATATCAACTGAATCACTCCCACAGCTTGTTTTGCCAAGTATCCTACTGATGTATTTCAAGGTGTCTTTGACTGAAACAGCCTTAAAGAAGAATTTAGGGTAGCCTGGTTCAGAGTTCACCATCTGGGAGGCTTTAGAACTGGGTTCCATGCCAGGGGCATTGGTAGACTCAGTGGGGAGGACAGAATTGAGGTCAGTAAAGGCTGTGTTGTAATAATTGGCAGTTTCAGTGGGATCAAGGACCTCTCGACCCTCCACCATGAGTATTTAAGGAGAGATTTTAACTCCCTTAACAAGGAGCTCTGAGAAGTTGTCCCAGAATAGTTTGCCACTGCTCCAGTTCTGGGTTTGCTGATCCTTGCAGAAGTCAGATTTGGCCTTTTTAATCATACTGGTACACTTATCATAGGTGGACAGAGGACCCCGTTTCCTTGGCCAGTGCCCACAGATTGTCCCTATCCCTCATGCAGGCAAGGAGTTTGGGGGTGATCCATACTAATGGTGTTCCACTTGCCTTGTGTTTTTTAAAGGCAGCAAATTTATCACAGGCACGTGTGAACTTGAAGAAAAAGAATTCTAGGGCTGAATCAATATGGGGAATGGTATCTATGAAGCTCCAGTCGATTTGGACCAAGTAAGATATGAATTCAGGGATCTTCTTTTTACTTAGGACTCAGCTAACTGTGATCTAGGGGTGTCCTTGTCTGTTTAACTGCCTATAGGCACTGCACCATGGAGTGGTCTCTTAGGGTATCTGGCAGAACTTTGACAACTTTAACTGTATCGGGGTGTATAACTAGTACACAGTCGAGTAGTGACTAGTAGTAGTTATGAATCAACTTTGTAGTGAACTTCCATAAATGCAACAGGGCACTGATTTGTGTTTGTCTTCTTCAAATTCCCAAACTGCCATTCTTTTTTTAATTTTTCTCTTTATCTCACTTGCTTCCCCTATGGGCTGACACCCACTCTCATGGTGACTGTCTACAGCTATGCCACAACCTCATCTTGGCACTGGAACTGTGTGGCTTATCCCTTTCCCCCGATAGGACTATCTACCAGGCAAACTTCAATGTGGAGTTCCTGTGGACCAGGCAGAGCCTAAATCTGTGGGGAGGAGACACTGATGGCAAGTGCCAACCTAGAGGAGGAGGAGACATGATATTCCATATTCAATATTTCTCCTACCTACTGGCCCCTGTTACAATCATGCATGTGATCGGTCACTGCCATACACATGCATCTTGTATCCGTTTTCACTCTATCCTGTTGTACTACCAGCTCCTAGGAATCTGCAGCAAGAGATACTGGTATGCAATATGTTAATGCCTCTCAACAGAGCCACAGGGGTCACTTTGGGAATAGGTGGACAAAGTTCTATCTCCTAGGAAGGAAAGCTGTGGAAATCACATTCTTCCTTGGTCGCCTGCATGGCAGCACAAGCTTCCTGACATGAACCCATGCTGTCTCATGTCCTGAAGCTTGTTTGCTTTTAGGAAACTGGCTAGCTATTCCTTTAGAATAGTCTCCATCAACGTACGGACAATAGAGGTCAGAATGACCAGCCTATAGCTCCCAGCATCATCCCTTGGCCCACTCTTGTATAGTGGTACCACATGTGCAGTTCTCCTCTCCTGCTGTACCATTCCTGAATGTAATGAACTGTTGAACAGATCTGCCAGCAGTCCCACCAGTTTCACCCCAGCTCCCTAAATAAAAATCCTTGGGCACATGTCATCTGGTCCCAGGGACTTGTTTACCTTCATAGACAGGAGCCCTTTCCTAACCCTGTCTTCTGTTATCCTGCCATCACCAATGCCCCATCTCCTTGTTTTTGTTTCTTCCCCTATCTTGCTGCACTAGTCCATCCTTTTCCTTAGCAGAGATAGAGTAGACGTATTGATTCAACACCTCTACTTTCTCTTTACTGCCTAATAAATGTGATGAAAGCACTTTATGTTCCTTCTGACTATAAGTATCATCCAAAGAGGCAAAACATTAAGAGTGTAGGAATTTCAGATATTCTGAGAGTTTTTTTCACTTTAATTTTGGTCTTTGTATAGTTTTATTTTTTCCTGAGTACAGTAGTTTTTGAAAGATGAGGGTCTTACTATCAGGTATGATCAAATATTATCCAGACATCATACAATAGGTCAGGGGATACACTGTCCGTCCAAAATACTATACTCAAGAAACAGTATAATTTAGCTGAATAGGTTTAATAATATTACACCTTATTTGATCTAATTACTGCATGCCTAGGGTCAAAGCTGTTAATGCAATATTCTAGCAATTCAGCTCAAGAAAGGAGGCAGAAAGAGAGGTGTAGAGGAGGCAGGAAACAGAGACAGTAAAGAGAGAAAAGGAAAGGCAGGGGCCATTATGGGGAGCAGCACAAGTAGAATGGGGGAGGAGAGGGTTTGCAGACAAGGAGAGAGAAAGTTTTGGAGAACCATGTGTGCCAGTGCAAGGAGTCTTGTACATAACATTCTGGAGCTAGATGCTATCATGGTGGAAGTCACCTTGTATCTGGTTGCCATAACTGAGTCATGGTGCACTGAAAACCAAAACCTGGATATGGCCATAGCAAGCTACTCTCAGCTCAGAGGAGACAGGAAGTAGAGGAGGAGTTGTTCTGTAAGTGATGGAGGGTATCAGTAATAAGAAACTGCAAGGAAACCTAGAGGCAAAGGAAGGGCTGGAGGTGCTGTAGGACATCCTAGAGACAGGACCTGGGGCCACTGTTCATACAGGGGTGATATACAGACTCTCCAGCACAAGGGGAGAGCTTGGATAAAGGTATCACAGCTATCCATAGGCAGCTTCAGAAGTGTAGGCCCTTCAGGGACCTGTGTTTCTGCAGAAAGAATTGTGTGTCTATCTTTCAGTGTGCATGAGTATCTGTGGCTACAGAAATGATGGTCCCATGAGGTCTGTGGTTCTGAAGACAAAAGAAATTTGGAAATTTTTGTATCATAGATTTGTATCAGTGTTGCAGGGGGGAGGTGCTTCTGCACACAGAAGCAGTATTGTTATTTGACTATCAGAAGAAATCGGGGAGGCAGTATCTGTCACCTTCCCACCAGGCTGAAATAGAAAGTAGGGAGAATGTAAGAGGACTGGAATTCACCAGGGTTGAAATCAATAAAAGGAAGCAGGGCAGTGGAAATTGAGGGGGATGGGAATGAAAGCATTAAAAAGAAAGGGGACAGGACAAAGGGCCAAAAGGAAAGGGGCGGCAAGCAGAGTGGTAACAAAATCTGGAAGGCCATGAGTGTGAATGCTAGAAATCGAGGAATTAAGATTCCGAAGCTAGAGGCCATTATGTCAGAGGCCAACTTGGATATTTTGCCATAACTAAATCATGGTGCACTGAAAGCCATATTAGGCTATACTTTTCAGGAGGGACAGGGTGGGAAAGAAGGTGGGTGGTACTCTATGTGAAGGAGGGAATAAAAGCAATGGAGATACAAGGAATACAGCGGGAGCAGAGGTTCTGTTGGTCACCCTAGAGATGGAGAATGGAGCCTCTATTCTCACTGGCATCATCTACAGACCTCCCACACAGGGGGAGAAGTTGGATAAGGTACTGGAGGAAGCTATTGACAAGATGGCAGAAAAAGGGGAGGTGCTGCTTTTTGGGGACTTTACTTTTCCTGACGTAGATTGGAACCTCTCAGCTGTGGCTTCAGCTAGAAGTAGGGCCATCCTGGACTCCCTGCAGAGGTGTTCCTCTGGCAATTAGTCAGTGAACCCACTCATGAAGGTGCAGCACTAAACCTGGTACTCACTAATAGGGACTGTGTTGTAGATGTCAAGGTAGGAGGTCACCTAGGGAACAGCGATCACCATACAGTGTGATTCCATATATGGGTAGCAGTGAAACTGAAACACAAAGGGGGAGGGTTTTGGACTTAAGGAGGTCAGATTTTAAAAAGATGGGTGAATGCCTCTGGGATGACCTGGTGGGAGGTGGGTATGACCTGGGTGAGGTGGAGGAACAGTGGCCAAAGCTGAAAAGGGCCATATGGAAAGTAACAAACCTCTGAATCAAGCAACTGAGCAAAAGAAAAGGAAAAAGAGACTGCTATGGTTCTTGAAAGAGGTAATGGAAAAGGCAAAATGGGTACCTTTCAGCAGGTATAAGGTACAAGAAGATGCAGACAGAGGAGGATAAGGATGTAGATCAGGGGAAACAGTGATAGCAGTAAGTAGCACAAAGGTGCAAACTGAAGAGAGAATAGCCCAGGTAGTGATAAAGGGGAGCAAGACATATTTTAGGTATCTAAGCAAAAGGAGGAAGACCAGGGGTGGAATCATAAGGTTATAAAGAGAAAGGAGTACTGAGTACAGGAGACCAGAAAAAGGCAGACATCCTGAGCAAATACTTTTGTTCAGTGTTCACAGAGGCAAGAGAAGGAGCGGGGCCACAACAAAGTAACAGTAGCATTGTAGGAAGGGATGTGGACATGATTTATTTTCCAGAGGAGAGTGTCCTGAAGGGACTTACTAATCTGAAAGTTGACAAAGCAAAGCCTCTACTATGTTCAATGTCTTCACCTTGCCTTTCGCCCTCACACTGTTTGCCTGTTAATCTGCTGTTTCAACTTGTACTTATATATTGAGCTGACGGTTTTTTGTGTATTGGGTACTGGTACAACCAAGGTCTCATCCTCTCTACCCTTTGGACCACTGTAACCCATCCCCCTTACCTCGACTGAGCACCGATCCCAAGCTCGGGAACAGAACCGTGAGCTCGGGCACTTTCTGCACCTTCGGCCGCTAAAGCCGCTCAACTGCCATATTTCACCCCCGCCTCTTGCACATACTCAAGCCGGTGAGCGGTTCCATGAGCCCGGTCTCAGATCCCAGCTTTCTGCCGCAAAAGCCTTTAAGTCCCATCGCACCCCAACTGAATCTTCAGCTCCTATGCCCAGTAATAGAACCAGTGGCCCGGACACTTTCCTTACTTTCGGCTCAGCTCCCCTACCCTTGTAGGTTTCCTCCCCTGGTTTGCCCGGCACAGCCAGCCTGGCTCCGCTTTCCCCTCTTGTCTCCCCTCCTACAACTTCCCTCCTATGCCTTACTATGTGCCACCCACGCCTCTATGAACCTGCTAGGATGACCTGCCCAGCTCCATAGCCGCTGGACCACCGAACACCCCTACTCCCGACTGAGCACCGATCCCACGCCTGGAACAGAACTGTGAGCCCGGCACTTTCCACACGATTGGTCACTTAAGCCACAAATTTGCCATATTTCACCCCCAACCCCCGCCTCTTGAACACTCTCAAGCCGGTGAGGGGTTCCACGAGCCTGGCTTCAGATCCCAGCCTTCTACCGCTAAAGCCGTAAAGTCCCTTTGCACCCCGACTGAATCTCAGCTCCTATGCCCAGTTATAGAACCAGTGGCCCGGACACTTTCCTTACCTTCAGCCGCTGATGCCGTAAGGTTACCATATTTCACCTCCGACCCCCCGCCTTCCTTGATACCTCTAGCCAGAGAATGAACCTATGAGTCCAGTTACAAGGCCCTGCTATCTGCCGCGGAAGCCGTTAGAGCGCAGTCCTAACCTGCTATCATGGATCCTTAGCCCCCTCCTTCACCATGTCCCCCCCCCTTCTTTCTTCTTCCCACCATGTCTGCCAGTATAATCTCTGAGGTCTGTCCCAGCACCAGTACCCATTTTCTCCTGTTATCTGTAAAACAATTCGTGATATTTCAGTGTACCTTGGACCTATAACCCTGCCTCATTGTCTTTGCAATTGTACTATGTATTGTTCCTGTGCCTCCCTGGTTGTGCCTGAAAATAGTCACCTGCTGGCTAGTGCACTTACCCAGTAAACAAAAACTAAATAAATAAATGGGGCCAGAAAGGGTGCATCCAAAGGTATTGAGGGAGCTCAGGGAGATATTGGCAGCACCTCTGTCAGTCCACTTTAATAGTTTATTGGGAAACAGGAGTGGTTCCAAGGGACTGGATTTGGGCAGATGTCGTCCCATATCACCCATAGCAAGGAAGAGGCTGGCAATTATAGACGTGTCAGCTTGACGTGGATGGTGGGAAAGTCAATGGAGTCAGTGCTGAACAAATCTTGAATCCAGCGGGCTACAAGACATGAGGCAGCACGAGTTCACAGGAAGCGGTCATGTCAAATGAATCTGATAGATTTCTTTGACTGGATGACCAAGCAATTAGATCAGGGTGGAGCAGTCAATGTAGCTTATATAGATTTCAGTAAAGCTTTTGACATCCTTCCACATGGGTGGCTAGTAAGCAAGCGGGGAAGCTTCAGGTTGAGTTCAAAGGTGGTAAACTTGAAAAAAAAAATTGGTTAGTGGCTGGACAACAGAGGGTTGTGATAAACGAAGTTCACTCTGAGGAAGGGAGGGTTACCAGGTGGGTGCCTTATGGATCAGTACTGGGACTGGTCCTCTTTAATGTATTTTTAAGTGACATTGCAGACAAGCTAGAAGGGAAGGTTTGCCTCTTTGAGGATGACACCAAAATCTTCAATAGGGTGGACACTCCAGGGGGGTGGAAAGGAAGAGCAGAGGCCTGAGGAAACTCAAAGAGTTGACGAGGGTGTTGCATCTGGGTTTCAATGCAAAAAAGTGCAAAGTAATTCACTTGGGGCTGAAAAACCCAGGAGCAGAATACAAAATTGTAGAAGTGTACTAATGACCAGCAAACAGGAAAGAAGCTTGGGTGAAATCATATCAGATGACCTAAAGCTGGCCAGGCAGTGCAACAAGGCAGTTGGGAGGGCTAGTGGGATACTGCACCACATAGGGAGGATATCATCAGCAGATTGTGCCCTGAGTGGGATCCCACAGCCCCAGCTTTTCCATGGCTGGCTGCATGCTGCCTCCATGGACCACCCCACTCTATCCAGATTGTGCATTGAGTGGGCTCCTGCAGCCCGGGCTCTTCCACAGAGGGCTGCACGCTGCCTTCCCAGACCACCCCACTCTACTCAGATTGGTCCCTGAGTGGGCTTCTTTAGCCCCAACTCTTCCACAGCTAGTTGCAGGTTGCCTCCATGGACCACCTCACTCTACCCAGGTACGCGCTCTTTCCCAGGTCAGCAGCAGATTGCAAGTAGTTTTAATTGGATATCAAGGACTGAAGGCAGTCACCTATTTGGCTGCTTTAGCAAGCTACTGCTTTGCAGTTGGTTTCCAAGCCCCAGTTCAAAGTCAGCACTTGGCGCTCTCTCTGTGCTGCAGCTCTTGGTTGGATGTTTTGCCACAGCTCCTTCTTGGGCTCTGAATTTTCATCAATAGTAGTAGTTACTGAGTTAGTGCAGTTACCAAGTTACTGAGTCAGTTTATTAATTTACTGTGGCTGCAGTGCATTTTTTCTAATAGTACTCATAAGAAATTGAATGAATTGCTGCAGTTATTGTGTTAGGTTATTCTTCACCATGGCTGCAATGTATTTTTTTTTCTAACTAAGCGGGATCACATGAACCCTTCTCCAGTCTTCTGGGACCTCTCCTGTACTCAGAGGCTCACTAAACAGTTCTGCTAATGGCTCTGCTAGTTCCACCCTTAGCTCCTTAAGTACCCTGGGATCTATGTCATCTGGTCCCATTGCCTTTGTCCACCCTGAGCTTAGCGAGCTCTTGTAGGACCCTTTCTTTTGTGAAGGGAGCAGTGCTCACCTCCCTCTTCCCTGTGTCCATGGTGCTGAGCTGTGGGCCCTGCCCTACCTTCTTCTCAGTAAATACTGAGCTAAAGTATCTATTTAGGATAGATGCTTTTACAGGGTCCTCCTCCTCACATGCCCCATTTTCTCCTCTGAGCTTAGCAATACCCCCTCTGGACTTTCTCCTTTCACTAGTGTATCTATAGAAAGTCTACAGAGAGCATGATGGGGGGGGGTAGATTCAAGAAATATGTGATGAAGAAGTTCTTTACAGAAAGAGAGGTGGATTCCTGGAACAGCCTTCCAGCAGAGGTGTTGGGGGTGAAAACAGTGGCATGATTCAACCATATATGGGATAGGCATAAGGGAATCTTTGGGAAATTGAAGGGTGGGTGGATGAATAGGCTACAGATCAATCAAGATCTGCAGCGTTACAATAGGCAGGGGAAAAATGGCCATACTAGGTAGGCCAAGATGTCCTTAGCTGCCAGAAAATTCTGTTTCTGTGTTTCATGGATTTCTATCTGCAGCCAGAAGTAAGTTTGCATACCTTGCTGTGTGCGTACCCCAGATACAAATCCATGAAAGTAGCACATCAGTGCTGATGCATTTTGTCATCAGTAAACAGTTGTACATTGTCTTATCTGATGATGGCTGTCTGTGGTTGCTTGTGTGGTCTTGTCCTTTTGCTGCTTGGGGAAGGGGCTTAGTGCTACATTTTCCTACGTTTGTGGTGTTAAGTTGAACCATAACTGGTGTATTAATGCAGTTCATTATTTTATTTTTTGCAATGAATTAATATAGATAGATAGCTATGTCCTTAGTTCTTTTTATTGTGAGAAGAATTGCTATGATAGCAAGGAGCTCTATAAGTGCTTGGAGCGGCTGCTGAAATCTACTAAATTTCAATTCAGCTGCATGCTCCCTTCTGCTCTGAGGTAGAACAGCTCTGGCCAATATATCAGGGAGCTAAGCATGCTCTCTTTTTAATTTGTTAATGAAGCAGACTTGCTACTGCATAAAAAAGAACAAAGTGCCTGCCTATCTTATGACTGGTTCACATGCAGCATGAACCAAGCAAACTGACAGTCACTTTTACTTTTCATCTTGGGAAGGTGGCTTGCCCCGAGACACTCCTGCGATCCAATACCTTTTCCCCTTAGTTTAAAGCAAAGTGCCTTTCTATTTATTTAAGGAGAGGAGTAAAATAAACACAGAATATCTCCTACTCCTGCTTGGTTCATTCGAAGTGAGAACTGTGCAAGTCACTAAAAGAAATCACACTCCCTTTTGTTTAGTCTTGGGTGGTCAGCTGAAATCTACAAGCGCCGGCTCACCTCAGGACATTCCTTTACTGCTTGCTATGTGATAGTCTTTTTCAAGCCTGCAGACAGTAGGGCTCTATCGTGTAGCCAGGTTTATTATACAAAAACAATCATCTTTATTTTTATGTACTGCATTTACTCCTCGAGTGAATTTCAAACAGGGATCACATTTCTTCGTAATAAATCAGCCGCTTATTGACTAGGACAGGGGATACAGTTATACAGCTTAAAACTGTATTACCAACAAATCCCTAGGCATCTTAATGTCACAACACTAGCAAACACCAGCAATTATTTGCCATAATTCAATACTGGGCATAGCAAAACGGCTATTAAACATTCAGGATCCTTAAACTTATTCCCTAACATACATCAATATGTACATATACTGATTTCCGACCCCAAGTTTCATAGGGGTATTACATTACCTTCTTTTCATTTATCTTTATGTCCAAAGGCATAATTTACTTTATATCAGCTGCAACTGTTTCCTATACACTTTTCAAGGTGTTTTTACATTTTTCTATTTAGGAGAACTCAATGGACAAAATGTGAATAAGCATAGATAAAGGAAATAGCAAGGAAATAAAGCAGATAGGAAAGCACTATACTAGGTGGCCTACCTACGGTAGTGGAGCAGAATAAAAAGTATAGGATTAGGGTTACTGTTGTGCACTGGAATTTGTGTAAGTCAGAAAGAAAAAGAGATAGGAAAGATGTCCAACAGTCCAGCACACAAGGGTATAGCTCATCTCCACTATACTGTCCCCAAATTAAACATCACCAGACAAGTTCCCATTTTTTGTAACCATCCTGCCCCCCTCTACAGTTAGCTACCCCTGGCAACCTTAACAGGGCACAGACTACTCGGAACACATTTAGAAATGGTACCATCCCTATCTTTGAGAATGTATACCAAGCTCATTACTTCTAGAGATCAAAGGGGTGGGGGGTGTACAAAAGCATTATGACCTATAAGGTATTTACAAAAAACAGGTCCTGGGGTGGGAACTATTTGCTAAGGCTATACTAGACTATACTTCTGGAGGGGTACCGAGTAACTCCACACAGAAAGCAACAATATAACTGTCCAAACCATAGTTGGGGCTCTAGAGTGTGACTTTATTTCAAAAGATGTTCTCTAAAGTAAGGGTGAACTCTCAGGGTTTACACATCAAGGCACTAGAAATTTGCAGAACAACAAAACAACTGTATCGGACAGAAAACACTTCGTATTCCCACACTGTAGGACACTGAACATCTTGTACTGTATTCCCATATTTTATAGGACATTTAACATTTCTTCCAGTTCACTGGCCACAACTGAAAAACACTTTGACAAAACACTTTCACCTTTCTTTGCCATATTTCATAGGGCATTTAATATTTCTTTCAGTGGCACTGGCCACAACTGAACATACATTTGGCTAATAGCGAACACAACCCACTTCAGGGGGTAAAATCCTCTTCAGACATTGGCCCTATGTCTACAGTAACCAGGTGCCCTTACTGAACCTGTAGTCCTGAATTGGTTACTCCAGATGGGGGACTGCCCACCCTTTGTTCCCAAATCCATACTCATCCATTTTTCAGAGTTACACATTAAACATCTTGAACACACTTGGAAAACACTTAACTGAATGAACTTTCGTATCCAGCATTTAAAACACTACACTAGTAGTGGAAGGACTAAAGTCCCAAACAATGGTGATATAGTCTTGCCTCTGGACATCACACATTTCAGCCAACTTTAAATGAGAACAGTCTCAGACTTCTGAATTTCACAGAAAAGCTGTGTATTTTGCTTTTAGCCAGATAACACTACAGCAGAGGTACTTGCTTTCTGCAGAAAACGTAAGATCCTACTCACTGTTCGAATATTTCAGGCAGCTTCAAAACATCCTGGATCATGAAGGAAGTAGCTCCTTTGATCCATCCATTAGTAGTCCTTTTTTCCCATCCAGGGATGAAAATCAGTGGATTTTGCTGTAGACAACCGTTTCCCTCACTTCTATGGACAAACTGGAGGATTACTAGTACTAGGGTGAGAAAGCAGGGCCCTCCTCAGAGCTCTTAGCTGAGCAGTTCTCACTCCTCTCACTTCCAACTACAGACACACACTCACTCCAACTGATTTTTCACTCTGACTCTCGTCTCATGATTCTAAATCCCCCACTCACAGCTGGCAAAGGCTTATGCTGCTTTGCGAGTTCTAAATGAGCTCATCACATTCCATCTCAGCTGAAGCCAAGTAAATAGAAGAGTGAGCAGATAAAAACTCCATTTAACTAGTTATTCACCAGTAGCCTTTCCCTACCTAGCAATGATACTGAGGGCATTCTAGTAACCCTAGGGGACTGGGTGGTTACACTTAAATGCATTTCCTGTACAATCATAAATTTTGTTGTCAATCCCCAACAACTTGAGTACTGTCAGCGCTGTAGCGGGACACAAAAATCTGCATTTTGGTGCTGTGACCCTTAACGGTACTTAACCGTGAATTTGAATGGCTTTAGTGGAAGGTACCATCTCATGATTCACATGTTTTTCTCCTTCATTTGGTTCAGCTAACATAAGAGATTATGGTCTATCACTACCACCAACTCATTTCCTCAGAGATAATATTTAACAGCTTCTATAGCCCACTTCATGGCTAAACATTCCTTTTCAATCATGGAATATTTTCTTTCCCTCTCATGTCGCTTCCTACTGATGAATAGAACTAGGTGTTCTCCCTTAGAATCATATTGGGTCAGTACTGCCCGTATGCCCATGCCAAAGGCATCAGTCTGGACCTCAAAAGGTTTCTGAAAGTTGGGGCTAATCAGAACCAGGGTAGAACGTAATACAGCCTTAATGCTCTAAAATGCTGCCTTACATTTTGGGGTCCATTTTACCTTGTTAGGGTATTTATTCTTTGTTAGCTCTGTCAATGGAGTTGCCAGAGTAGCAAAGTCAGCTATGAAGTGGCGGTGATAACTGGCCAGTCCTAATTAGGATCTTATATGTCTCTTGGTGATAGGAGTGGGGCTGTTGGCAACTGCCTCCACCTTGCCCAATTCAGATCTAACAGTCCCATGACCGATGATAAACCCCAAGCATCTGGTCTCCGTTTCTGAAATGGCACACTTTAAGGGGTTAATGGTCATCCCTGCATCCTTGATGGTCTAAATAATGGTGCTAAAATGGACCAAATGTATGTGCCAGTCAGGACTGTAAATGACAACGTCATCCAAATCGGGTGCACTATACTGGGTATGGGGTCTCATTATGTGGTCCATGAAATGCTGGAATGTGACTGAAGCACCACAAAGGCCAGATGGCATGGTGGTAAACTGGTACAGGCCAGTTGGTGTACTGAATGCTGTCAATTCCTATGCATAGTGTGCCAAGGGAATTTGCCAATATCCCTTGGTCATATCTAGAGTGCTGATATATTGTGCATTCAATACTGTATTTTGTCCAGCAGATCATCGATTCTGGGCATGGGCTATCCATCAAAGTCAGAAATGGCACAGATTTTTTTGAAAATCTAAGCACAGGTGCAACCCATCCTTTTTTTTATTTACCACCACTAAGGGGGAGGACCAGGCACTTCTGGAAGGAACAATTGCCCCAACTGTTCCATTGTCTGTACTTCCTCAGTCATCCCCTTTCTAATTTTGTTAGGCAATCTATAGGGTTTCTGGTGCATCGGCCTGCATTGTGTGACCTTGATATCATGAGCTACTCCTTTTACTCTCCCTGGTGTTTTAGCGAATGTGTCCCGATAATAGTGTAAGAGCTGATAAACCTCTGCTCTCTGATCATCGTCTAACTCAGGGTTGATCTGCATGGCCCCACCTTCCATTGGATGGTCTAATGTTTTATAGAAACACTCAGCTCTGTCATGCTCTGCTCAGGGTTCAAAAACAGAGTCTGGGATTGGGGCCTGTCTACCCATTTCCGAAGAAGGTTTACATGGTATATCCTTTTAACAGGCCTATGGCCAGGTATCTCAGTTTCATAGTTAGCATTGCCTGTCTGTCTAACAACATCATAGGGCCCTTGCCATCTCATTAGCAGTTTGTTTTCAGTGGAGGGTAATAATAATAATAAGACCTTTTCACGTGGCATAAAGCACTTGTCCTTTAACCCAACAGCATATGTCTCATTTAACCATTGTTGTTTCTGCATGTGTGCCATTGTGACATATTTTACCAGCCTTTCTCTTGAGGAGGAAATGTAGTACAGAATGCTGCTGAATCCTATATCTGTACCTTCCTCCCAGTGCTCCTTTACCATATCTAATGGGCCTCTGGGGTTCCTACCATAAAGTAATGTAAAAGGGGAAAACCCTGAGGTTGCTTCAGGTACCTCTCTATAGGCAAACAGGAAGTAAGGGAGATATGTGTCCCAATCTCTACCTTCCTCCTGGACATATTTCTGGAGCCTCTTCTATAGCATTTTGTTAAACCGCTTGACCAAGCCACTGGTCTGAGGGTGGAAGGGGGAGCTTCTAACAGCTGATACCCCCAAGAGTCAGTATAGCTTTTTCAACATTTTTGAAGTAAAATTGCTACCCCTATCAGTCAGGATCTCCTGTGATATCCCCATCTTGCTGGAAATCTTGGCCAACTCTTCGGCTATTCAGGGAGCAGTTATGAGATACATGGGGATGGCTTCATGGCACCAAGTGGCGTAGTCGCACACTACCAAGATGCATAGGTTACCCTTAGAACTTTTATTGAGGGGCCCCACAACACCCATTGCAATCCTTTCAAAGAGGGTTGTTACATAAAGAATGTGTTGAAGGGGCACCTGGTCTTTCTAGCCACCTTGGGCTACTAACTCTCACTCTGCACATGTTCAGTAATATTTCACCACATCCTGATGAATACCTGGTCAGCAGAACCTAGACAGCAGTCTGCTCAAGGTTCAATCCCTCCCCTCATGTCCAGCCATGGGAATATCATGGGCCAGCTATATCACTTTTCCCTATACAGTTTAGGTAGCATTAAGTGTGCAAAATCAAGATTAGTAGCAGGGTTAAGAGTCACTCTAAATAAAATGCCATTTTTCAATATAAAACTAGACTGTCCATTTTTAACTTCCTGCTTGACCTGTGGAAAAAAATATTTCAAAGTCTCATCTGCCAAGTGCTCTTATTGTATATTACATTTCAGCAGTCCTAGTACCACTCCCAGAATACCCTCCTTGTGAGTTTCTATCCAGGATCTCTTTTCCCTTTTTGTTCTCTTTCCTTGACTTCTTTGGCTTTCCTTTGCCCTCAGAAAGTTTTCTTCAAAAGGGAAAACCTGGTTAAACTGTTGCAGCTTTGCCTGATACTAGTTACCACATGCACTGGTTCCAGATAGGCCTGATGTGATTTCATCAGTGAGTCAAAGTGGGGAAAGACTTGGCCAATGATTACTGACACTGGCAGTCGGGGTACTAGGCCAAAAGTCATACAGTGGTGCTCACTGTTGATAGTCATTTCAACTACTGCAGTGTGATGTTGATGGATATCCCCATGCACACGGTTCTATGTGATAACAGCAAATGCAAAATGGCGATCGCTATTATCGCTAGTGTATATTGCTGAAAAGCAAATTGGCAATATATACTTGCCGGCAACCTGACATCTGCAAAACAGTAAGTGTTTTTGTGTGTGGGGGGGTGCTCTGCCCCCCACACACCCCTGATTTTAGATTCCTAACTACAGGGGGTGCACATTATGGAGGGGGAACAGTCCACAGGTAAAAAAAAAAAATTAAGTCCCATAGCCACAGGCATCAGCAAAATTCTCACCCTCCCAGTCCCCATCCCCGAGCCCAGAAGCTGCTGCACCAGAGTTAGCCTCCCTCACCACCACTCCACATGGCTGGCTCGGTGGCAGAAGACACACTATGCCCTGAAAACCCTCTTCTCTATCCCTTCCCATCCTCTTGCCATCCCCCCTTTCTGGTTACCTTACTCTACCTTTGTGGTAGCTGTCAGTTGCTACCCTTGTGGGTCATCTATGATAATATCGTTGAATATGAGTCACCGTTTTGACAGTTGCCCATATTCAGTCACTATTAGCACAGGATACCCTTGAACACGTCACTGTGGTATCATTCTGGGTTACATCACTAACAGGTGCCAAATCTGCTCTCATTAGGGATTGTCTACTCTCTGAATCCAGTAGTCCCAAAGTATGTTGTGCTGCTATCCTCATAGAAGTAACATACCCAATGTTTGCTAAAGATAAATGGACCAGTTCAGTTCTTTTATTTGGACAGTTACGAATCCCTATTCCTCTCTTCCCCTATCTTCTTACCTTATCTGTCTTGCTCCTCACTGCTCTTGGCTTGTCCTGAACATTTACCCTTCTGGATTCTTTTTTTATATGAATGTAACCTTCTCTGTATGGCATGTACCACATTGAATCCATGTATAATGTAAATTAACTGTCACCGCATCTTTAATTTTGTTATTGTACCTTTGTTTGTCACTGTTGTTTAATTGATGTGGAGCCTTTGTAAAGGAGTCTCTGACTCAAAGGTTTATAAATCTGATACTTTAATAAATAAATAAATAAATAAATTAATAAATCTTATGTCCCTTCCCAAGGCACCCATGGCAGTTAACTTCAGAGTATGGGATCCTGCCCCCTCTATCCTGTCTCCCATAGTTTGATTGTTTTTGACTAAGATAAAAAGTTCTTACTAGTTCCAGAGTTGGTGGTGGGGTGCCTTGGTGTCCTCTGGGTCTTGATGGTTGAGCTGCCAAGTAATCCTCTACCAGCTTAATGGTGTTCTCTGCAGACTCCGGTTTATGTTCTTTCACCCATAGTTGTACATCCTGGGGTAAACCTCAGAAGAACTGCTCAATAATGATAAGGTCCATAATCTGATCGATACTCTTGGTTGCAGGCTGCAACCACTTCCCACAACAGTATCTCTCAGCCTAGCATAGTTTTCCCTTGGGCTGTCATAATTGGCTATCTTCTATGAATGAAATCGCTGTTGATAGAGCTCTGTACTTATGTCATAGCATCGCAGGACCTCCTCTTTAACTCAGTCATAGTTGTTTGCATCGACACCACTCATTTGCCTGTAAACCAATTGGGATCTACCAGACAGGCAGTGCACATGAGGCCATGCACAAGTTTGGGTAATCCTTTCAAAAATAGTGAGGTATGCCTCAAAGTCATCACTTTCTGTAAGTTTTGTTAGTTTAATGTTTCTGGGCACAGTTCTATCAGGCTGACCTTGACTCAACACCTGGATGACCTTCTGGGTGTCTGCCCACTTTCTGTTCTGCCATCATCATTCCTCTGCCTTTAGACATCTGACCTCATCCCACTGTTGTCGATCTTCCTCCCTCTGACAATCCATGTCCAACTGTCGCATGCACAGCCACTTTAATAATTCTCTTGGATCATCTGGGGCATTTTCCTTCCTGGGGTCTTCTTCTTTCTGTCCCTTTTCATCCTTGTTGGACTCATCTTCCTTCTCTTCATCTTGGGTCTGGCTCCTGTGTCCAATCCCGGCAAGGGTAGTATCCCAGTCCTTTCTGCCATCAACCATGTCGAATGAAATACACTCTGGTTTGCCTTATCCCTGTCCTGCATCTGCAAGCATATTTATGGATCAATACCCCCTGGTAACGCTGCCTGGGCAGCCTCGACATACCAGGATATCCCACTTCTAAAACTAGTGTAGAAGCGTGGATATTATAACAGACACAGAAGGCAGTATATAAAGTGCATAAAAATGCAGAGATTGCATTTGTCAGTTTATTTTAGCACTTCAAAAATAATAATGAAAGTAATAAAAAAAAAATAATTACAAGAAGGAAAAGGGTGTTAGTCCTTCACAACACAACCAACAGCAAATACTTTCTACTTCAAGAACTCCTGAAACTCCTTGTAATCCAAAATAGTTGAACAGTGTGTAAGCTTTCACTCTCAGCTCCTTCTCTCACTGTGGTCAGCAAACTACTGAACCACCTCCCTATCAAACTTAGACCCTGGTGGTGGGTTTAAATCCTATAGCTCAGGGTGACATCACAGTCGGGTGACCCCTCATTGAATATAATAACTGCCTATCTTACTCCCACCCCACTAAGGCTCCTTAAACATTCTGAAAACTGGTACAGCTTAAAAGGCTTTAGGTCAATATCTAACATTATACCATGTACCTCACCCACTGACCAATCACATAGCCAAGCTGGCACCTTACCCCGTTAGCTATTTAAGCAATAAGGCACAACAGGGTGTGGGTTATTGGGGGATTTACCCACGCCTTGTGTGGTATGTCACGCGGCGCAGCCGAGTGACCTAACCACACAAGAAGTGGGTAAATCCCCCAATAACCCACACCCTGGAGTGCCTTATTGTCATTATACAATTGACCCATGTGTAAAATAAATTTTAAATGTGTTTAAGTATGTTTTTTATAAATGCCATTTCTCAGCCATGGGTAATTGCAGGACATACCATGGTCATGTGATGTGTTTTGACCAATGAGGTTACAGGATTTTCATACCCCATTGTATAATCACTGATATTCACTGTAAAATGTGCCAGCCTGTCACTGACCCCTGCCACCCTATCGCTAAATCCCTCTGACACCCAAAACAACTTCAAAGTGCTGCCATATTGTCTCCCATGAATGATGCTCGGTAACGTTGGAACTAACAAAAACGAAAAAAATGGATACCTCCTTCAACCTCATAGATAACGAAGAACTGGATGCAATATTTAACATCCTAGAGAAACAATTCAGTCCAACTGGAGAAATTATCGTACCTTTACAGGAGCTCCATTCCCCAGTACTCTGTCTGTCTTCAGTGGCCGAAACCACTTGCATTCATAATATCACTCACCCCGCCACAGCATCACCATCCTCTGTAGCATCCAACTCGAATTCCACGGTCCTCACCATCATTCTACAACCAGCCAATCCTAAGAAAAAAGAGACAATGTCATGAGGAAGTCACAGTGCAAGAAATGCTTGACCTAGAAAGGGAATGTCATGAAATAGCGACACAGAAAAATAAACTCTATGAGCAATCAATGTTTTCTTTGATTGGTGTACACAAAAAGATAAAGAAGTACACTTAAACACAATAATCCCATCAGAGCTAAATAACATCCAACGAGAATACTACAGCACAATTCATAACAGTGACGGAAAAGTATACTCTCTAACTAGTTACACATGCCTAACAGCAGGTTAAACAGATATTTAAACGACCCTCCCGTAACTCATAGCTTTAATTTAATGGCTGACACAGAATTCAATACATCAAACAATAGTTTCAAAGGCATAGTAAAGCGCTTCAGAAAAGAAGGAAAAGATAAAACTGACCATCACAGTCCCCTAACAATAAATCGACTAACTCAACTAAGAAATTCTCCAGCCTTAACACCAGACACAGCTACAGGCCTTGTAAAAAAAAGTCTGGTTAGACAATATATTACATTTTGCTCGCAGAGGAAATGAAGCGATAAGGTAGCTCACAACAGAATCCTTCAAAATCAAAACAACAGAAAATGGAGAAGAATATTTGACAAAAAGTTTTAACGAGCAAAGTAAAAACCACAAAGAAATCAATGACCCCACTAAATAATTCACAAGAGGATGTATGTTCGCACAACCAAACGATCCTCTGTGCCCACTCAGCAACTACAAAAAATATCTATCCAAACTACCTGAAAACCCATCTTGTCTATTTCTCCATCCAAAAAAATTAGATCAATTACTCCTCAAGGACATAACAGTGCCTGCAGAGCCTATGGGAGTCAATTTCCTAACTAACATGCTTCCCCATATTTGCAAAGAAGCAAATTTTGAGACAGTTTTCACAAATCACTCACTCCGTGCTACTGCTATCACTCTATTAAGCAATTCTGGCATGGAAGCCAGACAAATTATGACCATCACGGGACATAAAAGCAGAGCTTCATTATGAAACTATTGGCACCCAAATCTGCAAGAGTTCAAAAAATGGGGTCAAATTATAAGTGGAGAAGCAGCAACGAATGTTTCCAGCATCCACCCGAACCACTACCTATGAAAGAAAATTCTAAATCAGAAACTACTCTACCTTTTCCATCAACAAAAAGTCCTAATTTACCTCAGGCAACCATCATGAATAAAAACATAACCACCAATGAAGAAACCCCCCAAGAACTTATAGCAATCGCTCAAGCTCCACATCAAGCTGCGCATCTTTCAATCCAGAAAGCAGTCACCGAAACTAACCAATCGTATGATGAGCCACAGTAGAAAATGTATTCTATAGCAAATCTAGTTAACTATGGAACAGTGAATTTCATCTGCAAATAACAAGTAAATAAATCTTAAAAAGAACATCAGTACCATCGAAAAAAAAAACAACTAGACTCTCTTTTTTTTTTTTTTTCTTCTCTCCAACAGGTCACAGCGCAGCACGTACAAGATCACAGATAACCAGGAAGGAAAAACATTTAAAGCAACAAACCCTGCAATGCAAAACAGACTGGGTCAAAAACAACTGCATAGCAATTCTCTACACAAGTTACGAACTTTATGAACTTTTACTAAAATGAATACTGGACTTACAACACTTTCTGTGTTACCAATGTTCTTAAAACTTCAAACTGTTCTAAAATAAACATTATCATTTCAAAAAGCAAAAAAATATAAAAAATGTCGAAAAATGTTCAACAATGCACTAAATGTGTTTAACTTTACACCTAACTATCTATTACTTACTCAGTTAGGTGCAGCGGTCACAATCCAGCCATAGCACCTCCACAGTGCAAGGAGCCTGATCCACCTACCCCCCCAAAGAGATAGATAAGGTGCTACTTGCCCCCTTGGGCAGTGGTCATGATCCAGCCAGAGCACCTCCACGGTGCAAGGCGCCTGATCTACCTATCCCCCAAAGAGATAGATAAGGTGCCACTTGCCTTCTCAGGCAGCGGTTACGATCCAGCCATAGAACCTCCACGGTGCAAGGAGCCTGATCCACCTACCCCCCAAAGAGATAGCTAAGGTGCCACTTGCCTCCTCGGGCAGTGGTCACGATCCAGCCATAGCACCTTCATGGTGCAAGAAGCCTGATCCACCTACCCCCAAAGAGATAGATAAGGTGCTACTTGCCCCCTTGGGCAGCGGTCACAATCCAGCCATAGCACCTCCACGGTGCAAGGAGCCTGATCTAGCCAGAGCACCTCCACGGTGCAAGGAGCCTGATCCGCCTACCCCCCCAAAGAGATAGATAAGGTGCCACTTTCTCCCTCGGGCAGCAGTCATGATCCAGCCATAGCACCTCCACGGTGCAAGGATCCTGATCCACCTACCCCCCCAAAGAGATAGATAAGGTGCTACTTGCCCCCTGGGGCAGCGGTCACGATCCAGCCAGAGCACCTCCATGGTGCAAGGATCCTGATCCACCTACCCCCCCAAAGAGATAGATAAGGTGCCACTTGCCCCCTCAGGCAGCGGTCATGATCCAGCCAGAGCACCTCCATGGTGCAAGGATCCTGATCCACCTACCCCCCCAAAGAGATAGATAAGGTGCCACTTGCCCCCTCAGGCAGCGGTCACGATCCAGCCAGAGCACTTCCACGGTGCAAGGAACCTGATCCATCTACCCCTCAAAGAGACAGATAAGGTACGATGCTTGAAAAATGCCACAATTTCTCTGGGCTGTGTGAACGCTGAACTGGATCATCACTTGCAATTTGCTGTTTTCAATTTTAGCGCCTTCTCAGGGTAGTGCTATTGGCTCAATGCCTGTGTAGAGCTCCCTGATTGGCTGGTCTCACTCACCTGAGACAGGAACACCTGAGACGTGTGACTTAATGTAAGCCTGCATCCCTGTACTCGGCTTCTAATATATATATATATTTTAATTTAGCCTGTTCTGCTCGGCCTATGTAAAGTAACTTACCATTACCCCCCGCTGCAGTTTATCTCCAACTGTATGTGCACTGATTCAGTGCTAGCTCTGAAAGCTTCCCCTTGATTTTTCGTCCCACCCCCGCTCCCCCTCCCAGGCCTCCTTTAAATGCACACAGTCTCTGCCCACTCCTATCTGATGTTTCAATTTATTTGGTTACTTACCATCAACAACTGCAATTCCTACCCTTCCCTTTTTGCAACTAAGCCCTCTAGCAGACTTATCTCATTCTGTCTTGCTGAGGCATACTATTTTGGTACTTTAGGGTTTCTTATTGCTGACTAGCATATCCTGTCCTGCTGACTAGCATATTCTGTCTTGCTAAGGCACTATTTTACTTGAAACTTCCCTTTTACTGAAAAAAACAAATTACTGAACTGTGACTGATTTGCCAAAAAACTGTGTTTATTGTCTAAAAATGTTCCCAGCAACCAAGTGTTAGAGCCCCCTTTGTGACTTTGTAGCTCTCTCCAGACTGCAAGATGCCAAGGAAATCTCAGGCCTTTCAGTTGCTAATTGAGCTGTTTTCGCTCAGACTGCTAGCCTTTGTGTTGCCCCACTATTTGTTAGAGCTACTCTCTCCTTTCTCTAGCCAAGGGCAGTATACATTTATCTTGCGTAAATCCGTTTTTAAACTTCCCCAAACAACTCGCATATGGAAAAATGACCCCTGGGACCTATATAATCTTCCATTGGCCCACTCCACTCTGCACAGGCACCTCTATCAGCCCACACTGTAGAAATATATCTCTTGCAATCCAGACATTTTCCTTCCTCCTATCCATTCTCCTTCCCTTAATGAGGAACCCACATCAAATAAATTTTGTTCAGAGACATGTCACTGTCAGGGCTGCTCTTAGATCCCCTTTTAGTGCATACTGACACCTATCATACCACAGCAGTAACTACCCATACAACAAATTTGAGGATCTAAAGAGTCTGGTTAGCAGCTCCCACGATAGTACACTCCACTTTTTGAATAAACTACCATGGCAGGTCTCGGCTGGCTTTACATACTAGCCTGCATTTCCCTGATACCTAATATTAGTGGACCCCTGACAGATCTGACTCTAATAAAGGGACATGCCCTATGCCACTAGGACATCCACATAATAAGACTATGTATTCATTATGCTGCCCCTGGTTGGCCCTGATTCAGACAAATTTTGTTGAATCCACTCGAAGGTGGACTGCAAACTACTCGGCTATGCATGGCCCCAAACCCCAGCCACCCGTACGCCGCATAGTCGGGTGTTACTCTGCATGGACCTTAATCTACATACTGGCAGGGCAACACAAGAGGTCAACTCGGTCCCTGGATCCCTGCAATCTAACCTACACAAAATGAAACAAGGCTCGTGCTTTTAAACATCTCCTTGCCAATCTGAGAAGTATCTTGCTCCTCCTACTACTGTGCGCAGGAGACGTCAAGCTCAATCCTGGCCCCACAAAGTTGATTTCATCTCCAACCGAAATTACTACCCTAAAAGGAATCAGTTTTCTGCATGCCAATGTCTGCAGCATTCTGAAGAAGTTGGATTCTGTCCAGGCCTGGATTATTCACACTGCCCCAGACATACTTGTGATATCGGAATCCTGGCTTCGGACATCCACACCAGACAGTGAGGTTAATATCCCCAACTACCTCCTCTTCAGAGCAGATAGAAAGACTAGGGGGGGAGGAGTAGCCATTTATGTTAAAAACAAATTTACAGTATCTATATTAGATGCTACTTCTGTTGCAGGGACCTTTGAATGCCTGTCTCTCAGGGTCGAACCGTCCCAATCTATGGCACTCTGCATAATAGGTTGCTGTAGACCCCCAGCAGCAGGACCACAGCTCCTGGCTCATCTGTCTTCACAAATGGACATGACTCCTCTGCAAACAATTATATTAGGTGACTTTAACTATGACTGGATATCGAACGGATCGCTACCCCTAAAACAATTCTGCGACTCCCACAGGTTCACCCAAATGATTACAGAACCAACGCGCATCAACAAGAAAAATCCAATGAAAAGCACACTTCTGGATGTCCTTCTTGTCAACACACCACATTACTTTCCCATGTCGGTATCCTTCCAACAGATGTTAGTGACCACTGTCTCATAGCTGGCATAAGAACCATCTTGAACCCACTATCTACATCAAAGTTTTCTACTAAAAGATCCAGATGGAACTTTGACCTTCTGGCCTACATACAAGAACTAAAAAACTCCTTGCTCTGGCAGACTTTCTACCTGGCTAAATCAGTGAGTGATGCCTATAATGTTCTCCATGAAATCATAGCCAGTGCCCTAAACAACCATGCTTCTCTAGTTAAAGCACGAATAAAAAACAGAACCTGCCGTTGGTTTTCACCAGATCTAAAGAATGCTTTACTCAAAAGAGACCAGCTATGGAAAAAGACCCAGAAATTGCAGGCCGATGCAGACTGGTGTCTCTTTAGGACAGCTAGAAATGCCTGCACAAAAATGGTCAGAGAGGCCAAGACCAATTATTATCAAAATGAATTACTATCTGCATCCAACAGCCCAACCAAATTCTGGTCTACCATAAAGAAACTGTCTGGACACTCCCCAGGTAGTGCACTACCCTCCAAAATCACCATCGACAATGTCACCATCAGTGATAAATCTGAAATTCTTCAAGCCTTCAACAACCACTTCGCCACTGCAGGCATGGCATTTGATAATGCACCAGTACGTAGTCTCCGTCCACAGCTCACCGCCCAGCCTCCAGACCAAAGCATCAAAGATATGAGCTTCTCCTTTTCTCCAACCACCATAAAAGAAGTTGAAGACCTTATGCTATGGCTAGACACCAGAAAAAGTGCAGGAGCTGACTCCTTCGACCCATACTTTCTGAAAATAGCATACCACATACTTGCCCCACCTATATCACACTTATTCAACCTGCCCCTAGTCCAGGGCTCTATCCCCGTGGAATGGAAAACCGCTCATGTTATCCTCCTATTTAAAGCAGGGGACCCATGTGACCTGAACAATTATAGGCCAGTCTTTCTTCTACCTATACTCTCAAAAATGCTGGAAAAAGTCATGGATTTACAGCTGAAATTGTTTCTAGACAACTCTACATTGCTTAACCCCATGCAGTCTGGCTTTAGAGCAAAGCATAGCACTGTTACGGCGCTGGACAAAGTCACTAATGACTGGCAACGGGACCTTGCCAACAAAAAATTTGTTTGTGCTGTGTTTTTAGACCTCAGGAAGGCCTTCAATACCATCAACCACTGCCTATTTCTCTCCACCTTAAAAACCATAGGTATGGACTCAACCTCACTGGACTGGTTCCAGGATTATCTCTCTGATAGGCAGCAACAAATTAAGGCTGAAGGTCAGCTCTGTCCTCTCAAACCAATAAAAAGAGGAGTCCCACAGGGTTCCATACTGGGCCCTCTACTGTTTGCCATCTACATTAACAACTTGGACCTAGGCATTACAGAAGCCAGTATCCACTTGTCTGTCGATGATACGGTGCTCTGTCTAAGCCGTGATTCCCCTGGAGCCGCATGCACAAATCTACAAACTGAATTCAATATGCTGCAGCATCAGCTTCTCAGCAAAAAGCTACAGCTAAATGCAAAAAAACTAAGGCCATGCTCTTTACCCCATCTAGCACTAGGGCCTACTCTGCTGCTGCTGGTACCCTTCCTCCCATAACTACCCTTCTGGGTGAAGATCTTGAGTTTGTGCCTAAATTCAAATATCTGGATATATGGCTGGACAACAAACTCTCCTTTGTGGAGCACACAGAAGAATTGATGAAAAAGCTTAGGCAGAGGCTTGGCTTCTTCTTTAGAATTAAACACCTTCTGACCGCAGATACAAGAAGACAGCTTGTTCAATCAACTTTCCTCTCATTAATCGACTATGCCGACATTATCTATGGCCAATGCTCCATCTCACACCTTGCAAAACTGGATGTCCTGTACCACAGAATGCTAAGATTTATAACTGGTCTCCCATCCTCTACACATCACTGCTGTTTATATGCAGCCGTAGGGTGGACTTCCCTTCAATATAGGCGGTGTAGAAATGCAGCACTCTGGACATTCTGAGCCCTTACCAACAAACTCCCAGATTAAATTGTTGCCTGCCTCCCCTGAGCCTAATCAGTAGCTATGCACTAAGAAGCCACTCACTAATTTCTGTGAAAATCCCCAGGATCAGTACCCACTTTGGCAGGGGTGCCATAAACCATGCTTTGTCTACACTCTGGAACAGGGTACAAAGATTCTTGAGACTCAGCTCTCCTGTCAGTTTTGCTCTGTTTAGGATCATTTATGACAAAACATTCGCCAAAATCTGTAAGTGTTTCCATAGTTCCTAGCTGTCCTGCTGACGGTTCACTCCGTATCCTTACCACATCCAGCCATGAACCTAGTTCCTCCCCTCTCTATTTTAATCAAGTCCACTAGTCAGCCGCCATAGTGGCCCTCAGCACCCAAGGCACCACTTCTCCCACATTACCCTCCTCTCACCATTTAAGCGAAACATACAGACCTAATTAGGGGCCCCTATGCAGCCCAGGACCCTCACCCAAGTATGGTAAACGGTCACTGAAGGCTGAAATGCAAAGAATTGTACCCTCTGATGGAGGCTTGACTAAGAATGACTAAACATACCACCTCATCTTCTGCATACATGAAGTCTGTATATACCACAGCAAAGTTGAGTGATGCATGTATGCTCCTACAAGAACGCTTGGAATGTATATCATGCACCTACCACTTTTCTGTAAATTTGTTTGTAACTCTTTTGCATATGTTGTACTTTGTATTCTCAATCTATGTAGGTATAACTGTCTTGGACAGCAGCAGGTCCATCTTGTAAATGAGCTTGCTCAATGATGATCACCCTTATAAATAAAGATTTGATTTGATGAAAATAAATACATATTTCAACTGCAACTAATGGACTGTTTTCTCTTGTGGATGAATATCTCCTCTAAAACTGTCATTTTTTTATGAAACAAAAAAAATTAAATAATTACATAAACATAATAAAAACACATAGTATAATCACAATAAGCAACTCAGGGGTGTGGGTTATCGAGGGATTTACCATGGCTGGTGAGGATTTAGCCACTCAGCCTACTGCCTGATGGCCAAACCACGCCAGCTGTGGTAAATACCCTGATAATCCACACCCCCTTGTGACTTATTGCTTAAATATACAACCTATATAGTCTGTAGGTTCACTAACAGCTAAATTTGGGAATAAGCTCTTCCCTTCAAGGAGTGACATCGTAGCTTTGGCTGCCATGAAAACAGCCATTGTTTGAGCTGCCAGCCCTATAGTAGGATGTCTGAATACACATGGCTTCCCACAGGCAATTACCATTTTATTAGTTTGTTATTCATAGTTTATTAACCAGTCATCTCTGAGTTGGCTAGGGGAAGGGGAGATTGAGGGCATGCGCCTCATCTCCCTTCTCCTGCCAGCTCAAGAGACCTGAAAGAACCGCCGTTTAAACTGAAATGTTCAACAATTTGTTTCTTTACTTTAAATCATTGTAAGGGCTTTAGTTTTCTAGCCCTAATCAAACTGCACTAACGTACTGTATGTAGGGGCATTTTATTTGGCTCTGAAAGCCCCATTAAATCAGGCAGCATTTATTTTCAAAACCAAAATATTAGCCATCGGACTACATTTCATTTTGACCTTCAATTCATCTGCCCCTTTATTTATCATACAACCCCAGTTATAACATTCTGGGGCTGCAATAACTTAACTGGGCAGAGTATTTACACATTTGGACACTACAAGGCTTATTTCTTTTCCTGTCTGTAGTGTCAAACACTTCAACATTCTTTCTTTTTATTCATCTTAGCTGTACCATGCAACAGCCCAGAATACTTCAGAGCATGCTTTTGCTCTGAAGTTACTAGCTACTATTTCTGTTCCATACTAGGAGTTCTGTTCAAGCCGCACCATGCTGTAGACTCTGGTGCTTCGGAGCATCATTATGCTTCAGAGCAACCATGGAGCAAAACCCGCTCTGTTATATGATTCTTTTTCTACCACTCTGCATTTTACAGCTGCAGTAGACAGCTATCGGCTGGTAGCTTCATATACTCAGTTCCTTATGGATGGGACACCACATGGATATAATACTCATAACCAGGGGCACCTTTGTAAATGGGGCCCTATTTATTTAGGAAGGGCACAAATACACACAGCAGGGCACTTCAGTTATAGCACGGTAGGACATATCCCTTGGTCTGGAGATATTTGTAAAAGTGCTTACAGCACAATTCTTTAGTACACTAATGGGGATTTTAAGGTATACAGGGGACAGTAATGGAAAAAGAATGCCAGGGTTGGCCACCATGACATGAAAAAGGAAAGGAAAGTAGAGAAAAAGGAAGAAGAAAAGAGTGAGAGAAATAGGGGGGCACATCTTTATTTGTATTTTTTGGGGGAACCCTTTTATAACAGGGAACACTCTGTTACAGACACTCAACTCATAGGTCACTGTCATAGAGGCATAAGCAAAACAGGAGAAGTTGTAAAATTTGCAAAATAAATTTGTACAGGATAGCACTACACAAAGGCAGTACTAAACAGAAAAAATGCAAAGTCTTTCATCTCAGAGTCTCTTTTCAACTTAAATCTCAATCTCTGTCTCTAACTAACCAAACAAAACATTGTTCTCTTTTTATAAGATGTTTTTCTCTGGCAATTAAATTTTGCATCTTGTTCTTGTTAAGCTATATCAACTCTTTTTCATACAATGTAACAGAATTTTGTCATTGTCCTTACTGTGACCAGCCCAAAGAGTATATCTAGTTTTCTTAACAGGTGCCACCAACTAATACATTCTGCCTAGAGCTGGCTTCCTGCTGACAACTCTGTGAACAAACTTTTGAAGGCTGAAAGGTTTCTCAAGGTCAACCGCCGTGTTTCAAATTACTGACTTTTCTTTTTTTTTCCATATAGATTTTTATGATAGTATTTTTTTGTCTTTTTCTCTGCAATCCCAGCCCCCTATCTTGGACACTCACTTGGAGGCATGTGCACACCATGTCTCAAGGTACCCTCCCTTTGTGTCACCCCCACCACCTATGTTAACCACAAGACTTCTACCCAGTGGCAGCAGGATTGCTGTGGGGTGGCAACTACCCTCTGGAGAGAAGAACTGCCTTCTGGCTTGCTCAATCCTGTTCCAACCCTCCCCCATGCCGACACCTTGATGACCCGAGTCTGATCCCAAATCAGGGTCACTGGTGTAGCATGAGGTAAGGCATCCATCGCCTCAGCACCACCGGACCAGCAATTACTGGCTTTTCTAACAAATCCAAGTAGATATCTGCATTAATTTCAACAATATATGTATATACATTTGCTAGCAAGGGGATCCCAGTTTCACATACAAATTCAGATGTATTTTTAACCACAGAGAAGCAAGAAATAAAGAAAGAAAGAAAGAAAGAAAGAAAGAAAGAAAGAAAGAAAGAAAGAAAGAAAGAAAGAAAGAAACCACAAGTGAAGGAAGGGAGATAACGGGAACATTTATTTATTTATCCAATTTAGGTGACTGGGTAGGCCCACTGGGCCCCGGAGGTTCCTTTTTCAGGGGTGACCTGGGTTACAATACAGAGTAAGACAAACACAGTTGTTAACAGGAGATGGCATAGTACATGTTTTAAGGCATACATAGTGGTTTACTGAATGGTAGCACAAAGCATTTTTTAGAGTTAGCAATACGTTAGTTACAGAGATGAGGATACAATTAGATAGAGAGATGAGGAGACTAATAAGGGGTAAGGGGGTTGGCTCTGACATCATGTCAAAGTCATATACTGGCATCTAGCAGGTGGGCCTTGAACCTAGTGTGTAACATTTTGGTGGAGGGGGGTTCCTGTACTGAGGGTGGGAGTTTGTTCCATAGCAATGGGGCAGAGGAGGTAAAGGACTTGCTACCCACCTTGGTCCTAACTCTAGGTTCTTCTAATAGGATTCAGCATGTAGTACGGAGGTTCCACCTGAAATGCTTAGGCGGAGATAAGTCCAGGGAGGACTATTGGGGGAAGAGCTGAGTAATTTGTATGCCTGGCAGAGCAGTGGGTACTGGAGGTGAGAGTCCAGTGATGGCCAATTTAGGAGTGCTAAGGCATCACAGTGATGACTTCTGGCATGAGACTGTGTGGCAAAGTGAGCCACCTTGTTATACAGCACATGCAGTTTGTTGAAGTCATGTTTAGCCATATGTATGTATAAGACCAGAATCAAAATTTCTGGTGCATAAGACACAAACTGGGTAAATTTGCAATAACCATGGTAGCCATGCAGCAGTTACAACATCTGAAGGTATAGAAAGGTGCCCACAAGGCAAATGCCCTACATATCATCTATTGCTTGCATGGATGATATTGGGCTCAATTCAGGAGCAGCCTCCCTGCTACCTGCACCAGGTTTTGGGATGTTGAACACCTACCATGGTATGCGGGCTCCGGGACCCCTGCAGCAACAGGTAAGGAAGAGAGGTTCTGTGTCAGAACATCAGGCTGGTGTGCTATCCATGATCCTTTGCACAGCATTGCCAGCTCCCTTTACAGCCACACCTGGTGCAGTGGATACCACTTACCATGTCCAGTTCCAGCACCATTTGTTTGGAATTCCATTTGTGTCACTGCCTGGAAAAGAACAGATAGTCAGTCTGCCAGAACTGAAGAGATTGTGCTTCCCTGTTTGTGTGACACTGCTCCCAAAGAAGGATGTGGATCACCCAATGCAGTGTCTGTGTGTTGCTGCTCATATCCCAGTGTGATCAAAGTCCCTCTCCTAGAAGCCCTGGAAACCATGACAAATGCTTGGCTTGCCTTTCTGTGCCATAGCTGGGGTAGAACCATGGGGTGTGTATTGTTTCTGAATGTGGCAGGTGATGGTGATCAGAAAATGTTCATACTGCATTACCACTCTCCAGACAGCTGGCCATCTCATCCTGCATGCCACACTCCCAGTGACCGACAGCACAGTGATTATGCAAATATGGTCTATCCCTAGATACAGTGCACTCCAACTGCCACAGTGCTTCATGTACCACACCTCACAAATGGTATTGAAACAGTGCAGAATGACAATATACTTCTGTATTGGGTGAGGCTTACCAGCTGGCAATGTGCCAACATGACTGTGACATTACTGCTGAAATGTATCCTAAATATGGCTCTTTGTGTCTGGATTATAAAGATTCAAGTCCCACTACGGAGGGAAAGTAACAGCTATAGGACCTAAAATATGGACAGAAGGATGGCCTGAAGTTTACAGAGATTTTTTCAATAAGCACATAGTAAATGCATGTGGTAAGTAGACAACTTAAGTTACTGACTGCAGTTTTTGTCTGACTGAGCATTTAGTCAGAAACCCAATAATTTATTTTTTACATATAAGCAAGATAATTGAATTGGATTGCCCAGTTGATCTAGGGAACTGGCCTGCAAAGGGTTAAGTATCTTGACAAAACAGTATATTAACTCAACAAACACCTGTAGTGACCATTGAGAGCTATTATGAGATTAAACCAGTTACATCTAGATTGTTAGTCTTAATCTGAAATAAGATAAAATAGTCTAAGGACAACCATAAACAACAAGGCTGTTTCCATCAGTGGGTTGAGATGACATCATAGGAGCCTTGAGAGTGAACTTTGAAATGTCCCAATGTCATCTCAAACCCGAGATGGTAACCAGCCTTGTTAGTGTATGGTTGTCCATATACAATTTTATATAGTATTTGGTTTAAAAAATATGTTTTTTTCACATGGTGTTTAGTGCATGCTCGGCCACCAGCTCATCTCCCATCACAACCCCCACTCTGCTCTGCCCCAAACATGCCTACTTGCGCCAATAAAAATACATACATATAAACTGTACTCTAGCATTTTATGCTTCCTGTCCTAACACAGAATACCTCTGGCACTGTACCTGGTAAATTTAGATTGCATGTCTGAATACTGGAGCTGTCAATCCTAACAGCACCCTGGAACTCTCTCTCTCAAGTACAAACAGGGGCCTGTGGAGTACACTTTAGCATTGGGCTTAAGGCCTGCTGCCACCACTTTAAGAGCTCTGAACAGATGTTGGTGTATTACTACTGTGTTAGGAGGGGCTTGGGGGGGATCTCTGGAATTCTCAGTGGTCAGTCAGTCAATGTGAGTCTGCTGTTCAGGCTATACTTTTTTGGTGTGCTGTCACTGTAGTCGGAGAATAAACTACTTTACTTCTAAATTTATTTTATGCGTTGGTCTGTTATTCCTACGGTCCAGAAGGTGTCCATCAGAGAAGCAAGAGATGGGTCTGGCAGATCTTGGAAGAAGGTAAGGATCCAAGTGGCAAACCAATACCAAAATGCCACACATGGTGGAGAATGCAGACCTTCTTCTGCCCAGACCCTATCTTGCTTGTCTGTGTCACTGGGTCCCCCAATTAATTGTCTCAGTATGCCTTCACAGCTTACATGCTGCTTGCACCACAACCTTAGCTGCAGTAAAACAAAAAAAAAAGAGAATTATCTCCTGCTTGTGCAGCAGCCTGCAGCCTTTCTCTAACATGGTAGGCTGTGAAAGAAAAAACATGTGTGTTGCATATTACAAGCCTGCTAACTGAATGAACTATAAATTCCAATTATGCAAGCCTGAGCACCACAGAACTGTGGACCACCTGCTCAGTAACTCTTAAACCAGAGACACATGGCTTTCTGCTATTTTAGCTTGAGGTGCCTTCCAATACGCAGACATTTGTTTTGTCAATCTGTCTGAAGAAAGTATTCTAGGCTTCTAAACTTTGAAGAGAGCAATAAGTCTCTCCCCACAAATACTTTAGAAAGTCTGGGAGCCACTCAGCCAAACCAAAGTACACCATTTATCTTTTGATTGGACCACAGAATGGCCATCTTGCATTCTTTCTGCTGCCCCTGAGATAAGCCACTGCTTACAACTGCAAAACAGGAAGCAACCTTTACCCCCTGTTGGCAGTGATATTTGGAATGTCAGACTAGCCAAGAAGTCTATGCTACAGGTCCAGTGGCAATCTTTGTGAGGGGCACCAGCTTGTTCAAAATGACCTCACTCCATGGAAAGTAATGGTGGCCATGTTTTTGAGGGGCAACCCATTGAAATGAATAGATACTGTAACAAATGGCTGCATCTTGCAA
Organism: Neoceratodus forsteri; assembly: GCA_016271365.2. Lineage (NCBI taxonomy): Eukaryota > Metazoa > Chordata > Ceratodontiformes > Ceratodontidae > Neoceratodus > Neoceratodus forsteri. The sequence continues at coordinate 1,300,876,018 of CM057458.1, read as the reverse complement.
AATAAACTTCATTGAAATAACAGATAGCACAGAATTGAGTTGAAATTGTTTATTGAGAAGTAATTTGATGGACTTTGTTTAAAAATAGTTGTACATTGGTCTACAAAAACAATTTTATCCATGGCACTCCATCTGCTCCACGACATCCTGTCTCCTGCATGAAAGCAACCCCTTCTAATAATTACAGCCTTTGCTCTGGGATGCAAAGCATACCTCCAACCATAATGTCTGACAATGACACCATTACACAAGCTACATCATCCGCAGTTCCACCCTCACCCACCTTGCCAGAGTGAAGTAACAACAGAGAAATCATCCTGGAGGACAAGTAAGCTTCCCTCTCATTCCAAGGTGCATCAGCAAAGCAAACCATTCAAGCAGACTGTGCCTACATCAGAACTATGTCACCTCAGTCCCCTGTCCATATCAGCCTACCTTCTCAGCTTTGCCTCACGGAGATGCAGTCGATTGGCTCGAGCAATTCCAAGCCTGAATTGCTTTCATCTGCTGGACTGATACCTTGAGTATTTCCAATGCCTTGTACTTGCTTCTGAGAGAGACTGTCATTTTCTGGTTTAACGAACTTCCAGAACAATTCATATGAAATACTGCTACTCTTTATACCACTTTCAGAGACAATTTTGTCCATGCACATCCTCTTGGTTACTGGAACAACAGCTGTGAGAGCATACAATGCAGTGCTCTGAGTCCCTAGAAACCTTTAAAGTTGACACTGAGACATGCTGCAAATGTCTATAGAAAACAGAAAAAGTTCAAGTCATGGTTTTTGTCTGAGGCCTGCTTCTTCAACTCCGCACTTATGTCATTCAGCAGAAGCCAAAAACATGGATGGACACAATCTAAGCAGCACAACTTACACAGGAGTCAATTTCACTGTTCCAGGCCACAAGTACATCAGCACCTCATTCATCACAATTGCTTACACTAACAACATGTGCCCAGCAGCAACAAGCCATGATAGACAAGCTCATCACAACTGTCAATAGTTTACACCTGAGCACAACTTCTTCAACTACTTCTGTCAATGCTCTGCAGCCACCTCAACAGCCACCTGCATCACCTCTACCTTCATGTGAGCCTGTGACCTGCCAGTGCAGTGGTTACAGAGCACACACTGCTACTGAAAGCTAAAGTTCCATAGTAACAGCCAAGATAACAGGAACAAAAGATGCCTACCACAGTACAATAAGAACAATTATTGCAAATACTGTACTTCCAGGATCAAGGAAACAAGAGCTGCCCAACACACTAGTGGCTCCTGTTGGGCAGGAGAACACTTCAACAGACCACCCCTCTGACTCTCACACCTCAAGCAGACAGCATCCTCCAACTACTCACTCTGACACCCTCCCACTTCCAGGGCCAAGATACCTGTCATTAGATCACCTCTCTTAGCCAGCTATGTCCCCGTAACCATCAGAGGTTCGGCCACGCATGTCTTGGTCAACACTGGAGCTGAAATCTGTTAGCAACACCATTATTTTGACCAATGTAGCAGTTCATCACTTACCTAATGTCTCTCCAGCTGACCTAAAGTACATTATCACAGCCAATGCTGCTAAGGTACCTGTCACAGGCATGCTTCATATCAAGCTAAGCTTTGGCTCACAGCAAGCTACTGTCAACGTCTACAGAGTACCTGAGCTACAACCATCAGTGATTCTTAATATGGATTTCCTTAAATCTTATAAAGCTATCCTAGACTTTGCATCAAACAAAGTGTCACTAGACCCATGGAGGCAACTTGTAGCTACAGTTCAGTCACTGTGCCTCCTAAGACTGAGATGGTTCTAATTGCCAATATTTGAGGTGAACCTCTTCCACTAGGTGTTGTTGGCATCATCATGGGATACCCCACTCTGCATTCATCAGGTCTTCTCCCAGGGAATAGCATGTCTGCTGTGCATGGTGGAACAGTCTTCCAGAAATGCTGCAACTTCAGAGATGAGCCTGTAGTCATTTCAAAAGGTAATAATATTGGAAAGTTTGTTTGCTTATCTACAGGGGACCAGCTCCATCTCATGCAAGAACCTCAGCCTGGTTCTACCAACTCTAGTCTGGTCAACTCTGTCACAACTAATCCAGCATCACCAGAGTTACCCCTCAGTATGTGACTACTCTCTTCTAAACTCCCAACATCTCCAATAGAGAGAGAGAGAGAAAAACTTTTAAAATTCCTGGAGGGCTACCCTTATGTCTTTGTTGGTCGAGATAACAAGTTTGGATGTTGTGATATCCTGCAACATATCATCGAGGTGCATCCCAGTCAGCAACCCATCCATCAGTGGCCCTAAAAGATGTGACACAAACAGAAACAAGTCCTAGAAGACATGATCAAAGACATGCTTGACCAGGAAATCATTGAAGAGTCTATGAGTCCCTGGTTTGTGTCATGCCTGCTAGTGGTAAAGAAGGACAAAGGATATTGCTTCATAGTAGACTACAGAAAGCTTAATGCTCACAAAGTGCAATATGCTCATCCCTTACCCACAACAGAGGATGCCTTAGAGACTCTTGGTGTGACTAGCCCAGTTTTCTTCACCACTCTAGACCTACAGAGTGGGTTATACCAGGTCTCTATTGATCCAGCTTCTCATCCCTACACAGCCTGGTGCTGTCACTTGGGGATCTTTTAATTTAAATGACTGCCTATGGGACTTCAGAACAGTCCATCTACATTTCAGCATGTTATGGAAGATGATCTACATGGGTTGTCTTGGAAATCTTGCTTAGTTTACCCAGACAATGTTACTGTTTTCAGTAGAACTTTCCCAGAATGTCTCCAACACCTCAATGAAGTGTTTCAATGTCTCAGACAAGCCAACATCAAGCTTCACCCAGAGAAGTGTTGTTTTGCACAGCAGCAAATTAATTACCTGGAACATGTTGTCAGTTCTCAAGGCATCTTTCTAGGCCCAGACAAGCTCTCAGCAGTCAGAGACTATCCAGAACCTAACTATCTCAAGGATCTTAGAGCTTTTCTAGGCTTGTCCACATACCACAGAATGTTCATTTGTAACTACACACAGATTGCAGCCCCACTTTATGCCCTTGCCAAAAAAAGGGATGCAAATATTCCTGAATGTCTGACTGCCAAGATGTTTTTGAAATCTTAAAAGGCAAACTGGCCTCCTCTCCAGTGCTGGCCTACCCAAGGTTCGACCAACTCTTCAGACTCTTCTCAGATGCTAGTTCTTTTGCAGTGGTCACTGTGCTATGTCATGTACCAGATAGAACAGAACCAGTCATCTCCTAAGCTGGGCACTCCCATTCATCAGCTGAGCAAAACTATGGCATCACAGAAAAAGAATGTCTAGCCATGGTCTTTGCCATAAAGAAATTTGGCTGTTACTGCCCCTACTCCTCCTTTAAAGCTATCTTTGATCACTCAGCCCTCAGATGACTGTTCAAAATGAAAGAGCCAATAGGCAAATTTGTCTGATGGATTGCCATACTGCAATGTTACAACTCTGAAATTCAGTACAGACCAGTCTGAGTTCACTCCAATGCTGATAGTATAAGTTAGAGATGGTATCCTTCCACATCATCCTCAACAGACGAAGACTCCTACTTGCAAGCTCTTCCATTCCATGCCACAGATGTGCTTCATGTGGACACTCCAACAGTGCCTCAAGTTGCCTTGCTGCTGCCAGCTGCATCATCAGAAAAGAACACAAATCCTCACATGAGGCAAGCAGCTGAACAGCTTCTCACCTCCTCTACTTCAGATCTCTCCCTGGCAACAGTTCAAATGCAGCAAACAGCAGATCCTCAATTCACAGATATACTGTATTACCTAGAGTCTGGAACTTTACCGCCACAGAAGCAACATCACCAAGATGTACTTCTCCTTGCATCACAATACTTCCTCAATGACGGTGTGCTTTTTCACATTTGGACCAAGGGAGGCAAGGGCCATTGCATAGATAGAACTCATGTTCAGTTAGTTGTGCCAGCCTCTCTAGTCAATGAAGTTCTTCTCTCCACTCATGCCTCTCCACTTTTCAGAGGTCATATGGGAATCCACAGAACACTTGAAAATACAAGGCTTCACTTCTTCTGGCCTCACATGAACAAGGACATTGTCCAATTTGTCAAATCCTGCCAGCCCTGCTACCAAAGAAAGCTTCATGCCAAACCCACAACAGCATACATCATTCTAATGCCTGTAGCTACTGAATCTTCCCAAAGAGTTAGCACATGCATTCTGGGACCATTACCAACATGCTCTGACTCTGGCAACAGATACATTCTTGTTTTTGTGGACTACCTTGCAGAGTATTTTTATTTATTTTTTATTTTTATTTAATAGGTCTAGGATTACAATACCTTTGAGCCAGGGCTCTTTTACAAAGGTTCTACATCAGGTTTCAATTCAAATGGGAGGCAGTATAGTGCAGTGGTTTAAGGCTCTGAGCTGCAAACCTGGAGGCCTGGGTTTGAATCCCACAGCCTCCTACTTGCATATTGTGTGACCCTGAGCAAGTTACTTAACTTCCCTGTGCTCCCAGGTTGCACCTGTAAATAAGTTTTCAGCTTAGTGTGTCTCATCTGGTTAAACAATTGGAAAACAAAAAAGAAAACAAAAACACAAGACAAGTAAGTCAGATTACAAATTCAATACATAGGACAATATTACAAAAGTGTAAGCTAAGCAGAGTTACAAAGATTCTGAGAAACAAAACAAGTTTTGAAGGCTAGGTTACAAGGAGATAGCGGATGAGGTGCAGAGAGGATAGAGGACAAGAGAGAGGAAGAGTAGAGGGGGGCAGAGAGCTATAGAGGAGGAGAAGTACAGCCAGAGGCATTGTCATAGACATAACATGGGGAAGTGCATGCTAAGGGGTAACCAAGTGCTAGTAGAAGAGAGAGAACTACATAAGGTTAGGGAAATATTCTTGGGGTCAGCTAGTGGAGGCAATCACAGGAGCTAGAGGCAGTGATAGAGAGGCAGAGCCTTGATTTAAATGCACCAAGGGTAGGAGTGGAGGAGATGTAACTGTTTAGACCATTTAACCTGCTGGGCACCCTATAGGCAAAGGATCTTTGACCTTGTGAGGTATGACAATGTGGAACCTGCAGGAGCTGTGATTCAGACTCCTTGGTTGAGCAGGGGTTATTGCTAGGGTGCAGGAGTACACACACTCCAAGGGGCACAAGACTCATAGTTATTTTCTTCACCATGGTACAGGTTAGGTTCTTTATCTGATTGGTGAGTTGCAGCCATCCAATTTGTATATAGAGGTAGCACATATGTGTGAGGTGGTGAGATCCAGTGAGAAGTCGGTAGACCTTATTGAGGGAGATGGATATGCATCTAAGAGTTGTAGCAGGGGCAGAGCCATAGATGATAAGCCCATAGTCAATAATGGAGACAATAGAGCTCTGAACAGTGACAGTCAGGGCTTCTGGGGTGAGATGTTGTTTATGCCAGAAGAGAAGACCAAGGCGACTATTTGCTGCTTTGGCTACAGAGTCAATGTGGGCACTGTAAGTTAAATGAGGATCTAGAGTGATCCCAAGGTACTTAAAGGCTTGAACCTGTTCCAGGGTGACACCATGAATAGTTTTGATTGATGGGGGTGCAGATTATGCTTGTTATGAGAGTTGCTGAACATCATAGACTTTGCTTTCTTATTATTGAGGATCAGATTGTGATTTGAGAACCAGTTTTCAACAGATGTGAAGCTAAGCTGAAGGTTGTGTTGTAGAGGCTTAGGATACTTGTGGGAGGCAAAAATTACAGCATCATCTGCATATAGGATGATTGTTTCGGAACAAGAATTTGAAAGGGAGTTCTGGAACATGCTGAATAGTAGGGGGCCCAGAATGGATCCCTGGGGGACTCCTGAGAGAACAGGCCTGTATCAGAGAGGACATCTGCAATTTTTACTCTTGGAGCCTGGTTCTCCAAGTAGTTTTTGAACCAAGCAGTGGAGTCAGGAGACAGCCCAACTTTCATAAGTTGCACAAGCAGTAGAGGGTGATGTATAGTGTTGAACACCTTAGTCAGATCAATAAAGACAGACCCAATTAACTGACCATTGTCAGTGAGCTGTGAAGAATGCCAGAGAATTCCAGTAGGGTAGATTAGGTGCTATGTTCTTTCCTAAAGCCATGTTATTTTGAGCAAAGGATATTGTATTTGTCCAGGAAATCTGTGAGCTGATCTGCTGCAATACGTTCAATGGCCTTGGAGAGGGGTGGCAATATAGAGATCAGATGGTAGTTTCCATGAGTGGCCCTGTCACCACTTTTATGGATGGGGTAACAGTGGCAGATTTCCATTTGTCAGAGAACTGGCTGAGCCTAAGTGAGAGGCTGAAAATATATGTCAATGGCTGTAACACCTCATCAAGGGTGAGGGACAGCAGTTTAAGGTCAAGTGTATCACTGCTGGATCTGGATTTGGTGATGGCTTCGGTAATGTATTTGCAGGCATCATGCATCTTGACTGCTTTGAAATAAAGAGACGGGTGGCTGAAGGAGGTGGAGGAGAGGGAGAGTCATAGTCCTTGAAAAAGTCAAAAGGGAGAACATTGCTGAGTTTGGTAAATGCAGTGCTGAAAGTATTTGCTGTGATTTTACGGTCAAGTGTAGTAGACCCATTTAGGTTGAGCAAGGTAGGAGAGATTTTTGGCTGCTTCCCAGTGACCTCTTTAATATTGTTCCAAAATGCCCTCCCTTTACCCCAGGTATCCATGATAGCATTCTTGAAGTAGGTAGATTTCTTTTGCCGGATAGATTTGGTACAGTTATTCCATGCACTTTAATAGTTTTGGATGTCAGTTTCTTTACCAGTGGTTCTGGCCAGATCCCAGAGGTGATCTCTAGAGTTTAGTTGATGTAAGAGTTTGGCCAACATCCAGGAATTGCAAAGGGCTTTGACTTTGTGCTTTTTAAAAGGAGTGAAGGAGTCATAGGCTGCATTGAAAGTGTTGATGAAGTAATCAAGAGCAGTATTCCCATCAGTTGCTTTGTAGATAGGGGACTAGTCTTTGAGGTTGAGGCATGTTTTGAGGTGTGACAACTGCCCACATAGTAGGACTCTACTAGTGATGATATTAGGAGGAGGCTTGAGGAATTTGTTTGACCATTCACAGATGACATGGGAATGGTCACTAAGCGAGTCAGGGAGGACTGAGGTATTTGTGATACGACTTGGGTGGCTGATAAGAATCCAGTCCAGAAGGGTGCTGGTGCCAGATTTGTAGTTTTTCCTGGTTGGAGAAACGGCCATCTGGGTATGATTGGCCAACGAGAAGTCATCCTTATGGACCCCTGCATCAGATGCGAACCAGTTTATATTAAAGTCTCTAAGCAGAATCAATTCAGAATCAGGAGGTTGGGACCTGGTGAATTCCAAGACAGTGTTAAGGCCATTCCCTTGTTCTTTTGGGGGGATATACACTGAGGCAACTGTGAGGGATTTGTTATGGGCACCTAATAAGATTCTGATAGGGAGAATCTGTGCAGCAGTGGCTTGGAGGGTGGTATTGAAGGGTGTACCAGTAACAAATCTTTAAGGTAAATTGCACATCCACCACCTCTTTTGGACTTCCGGTCCAGCATGAAAACATTGTAGCCTGGAAGATCGATAGCCAGATCAGGGATTTGGGGTCTAAGCCAGGTTTCTACAACTGCCAGGATATCTAGGCTGTGCTGATTGGTAAAGATTTGTAGGGCATCCAGCTTGGGGAGTGGACTACAGATGTTGATATATGCTATGGAGAGTGCTCCTGAGGGTTTTTCCTGGTAGCTAGAGCTGGAGATGATTGGGCCAGAGTTAGGATGAATGGTTCCTGATAGCAGCAGGAGGAGGAGCACAAACTTCAGGGTGCACCAGCATAAGTCCCTGAGGGTGAGTCTACATGTATGTTTTTTGCAGGAACTTACATTAGGTTGGTGGCAATGATCCCAGAGTGATGGCATATGAGAGAGTGATGAGAGTGTCCAGGGCCTGTGTACAGTGGTAGGCAGGGACTGCCATCCATTTGCAGAGGGGAGCACCCAGCGGGGCCAGCTCATGATGGATAGTACCTGAGTGACGATAGGCAGTGCAAAGTAGGATGCTGGGGGAGAGAGGGGAAGCAAGCTGCAGGGAGGAAGAAAAGTGGAAAGAGGGATGAAAGTAAGAGAAGTCAAAACTGCAGTGCATGGAGGGACAACATGATGTGACAGTCAGGAGTATTGTATTGTATTGGGCAAGTGAGGATTTGGAATTTGGAACTAATTCCCCTGAAAGACATAAAATCCGCTACAGAAGCAAATGCTTTCCTCAACAGTGATATTTGTCATCATGGTACCTCGTAGTATCTGCATTCAGACAGAGGCACTATCTTTCAACAATTGTTTGAAAAATGTGCAAATTTATCAACATTAAGAAGACACACACAACAAGTTATCATCTACAATGCAATGGACAGAGTGAAAGAATGATGTCTACCATTCTAAATACACTCTCCAGGTACCTGGATGAAACTCACAACACTTGGGACTGCTTTGTTCCATTTATATAATTTGCCTACAAAGCCAGCTTTTGTATTGACAGTACAGAGTACGCCCCCTTTTTCTTGGTCTATGGGTGCCATCCAAGAACTCCCTTGGGCAGGGACCTCTAGCTACTAGAGGTTCCATAGTCAGCTTCTTCATTCATCATTCCTGTACTGGGACAGCTTGAACTGGCTAGATGTATGGCAGTCACCACATTGGGACAGAGAAAATCTGCCATGTAGCGAATGACAGCAGCCAAGTCTCAAGAGCCTTCATTTTCTGTAGGGGACATTGTCCACCTGTATCAACCTGTCCTAGTTCAGGCTCCACAAAGAAACTTCTCCACCCTTGTATTGGTCCTTTCTATATTGTGGAAAATCATCCTCCAGTTCCAGTCCATTTGCCATGCAACTCTGATAGAAAGCTCACATATAACAAGGTCCACATCAATGTCTGAAACATGGGTACTTGAGTCACACCATTCCAGATGATCCCAGTCCACCCAGTAATGAAGCTGCACTTGAGCCTGCTATTCTGTCTGAATCAGAAGTTCCACCCAATACCCTGCAGCCAGTTGCTTCTGCCCCTCCAACTCCTGACAATCTCCAGCCAGATTCTGTTTTGCCTGATCATCAACCAGATGAACTTCATGGGACATCTCAGCCTTCTTCCTCTTCTCAGGATCCTCTTGTGCACACCCCTGTGTACCGGGTTGAGAAGATCTTAACAAAGAAATATGTAAATGGATCCTGGACTTACAGAGTCAAGTGATGTGATTTTGATAGCTCACAGAACTCTTGGGTTGCTTATTATGACCTAATTCCAGCCTGTCAACAACTGGTTCAGGGAACACATGCCACTATTCCCACTGACCAGAAAAGTCGATGACAGTCTTAAACCTTTGTGTAACCAGTCTCAGTAATTCTTCTAGTGGTATTCTCTCTTAATAGTTCCTGCAGAAAATGCTTCCTGGTACCTCATTCCAGTGCACCTGTTACTCATGGTACTGCATGCATGACATTAACCTTTTTCCTTGCAGGACTAACTCTTCAAATGTACAGTTCCATGTATATTTTTATTACTCTGCCATTGTTTATTGCAATATTCATCTCTTGTGTGCTGGGCATTCTCCAGCTGATACCCATTCCATCTCTTCCTTTTCCCCTTCCCTGCACTATGGAACTTGACACCCTAAATGAGCTTCAAGTTGCTATGGTGGCTTCCCTTCCCCTAATACATCTCCAACTGGTCACTATTGTGGTCCAGATCCTCCCCTTCCACTCCCATCATGGCAGTCTACTGTTCAGTTAGCTGCTATCCTGCCCTGCTTACATTTTTTTTAAAACTTTTCTTGTATTCTATGTTTGCTTGTTTGAGTGGCACTCACATTCACTGTGCTGGAAGTGGTATGTAGTACACTTTAGTATTGGGCTTAAGGCCTGCTGTCACCTCGTTAAGAGCTCTGAACAGATGTTGGTGTGTTATTACTGTTTTTGCAGGGGCTGGGGGGGATCTCTGGAATTCTCAGTGGTCAGTCGGTTGGTATGAGTGCTGTTCTGGCTAGACTCTTTTGGTATGCTGTCTCTGTAGTCTGAGAATAAACTCCTTTACTTCTACATTTATTTTATGCATTGGTCTGTTATTCTTAGGGTCCAGAAGGTGTCCACCACAGAAGCAAGAGATGGGCCTGGCAGATCTTGAAAGAAGGTAAGGGTCTAAATGGCAGACCAATACCAAAATGCCACAGACACATTGGAACTGTTAGTTTTACAGTAGTGATGCGTTATAACCCTTTGCACTCTTTTTTTTCTATTTATTTAAAAGTTGCATAAATTACAGGTTAGGTTCCATGAGAAACAAATCTTGTTTACAGAATGCCCCAAGCCAGTTAAAAACACTAGACACATTAACTAAAACAGACTAAATCAATTAAAACAAGTACAAATAGATTGTTCCCACAACAATTTTTTAGACCATGTTTAAAGTACCAGGGGTTGGTGAAGTTTTTAGCTGTGGAGGGAGGTTATGCCATAACAGTGGAGCAGTATGGGAAAAGCATTCTTTCCCAAAGTGAGTTTGAAACTTTGGTTAAAAAAAAAAAAAAAAAAGACCATGATGAGACATATCTCTGAGACTGTCTTTGTAGGTGGGAACTATAAGCATTTCAGACAGATAAGTGGAAGTCTGCTTGTTTAGTTTTATAAATAAGATAAAACCAGTGAAGAGTATGTCTGGAAGAAGGAGACAAGCAATTTAACTGAGACAGAAGGGTAGAATGACATTAATTTCACTCAGCCTTTAAGGTAAATTGTAGTAGCTGATAGTAAACAGCTGTACTTGAGCTCACAATAACAATGGCAATGGGTCAAATCCCCATAGGGTCACACTATATGATTCATTAGTCATTAGCACCATGAAGAACCCAGTTTGCATCACACACTCACAAGATATGAATCTTGTTCAAATTCCTAATGGAGAAGACAATCTCTGTGTCCGGCCTCTTGCATTAGCTACCAGGATTCTTACTGTAGAAAATATTGCAGTACAATGAATTTCTGTCTAAGTCCAACTAGCATAAAGGCTGGCTCAACTTATATCTTGCAATCCCTCTAGCCATTATGAAGGGCTGTTCAACTCCCCCCACCGTGATTCTTGTTTTTTCAACGCCATCAGACTCGCCACATCTTGTTTACCTTAACTCTGTGGCTCCATGTCTCCCCTTCCCCCAGAGGCCATCATGGAAGTTCAATACACTTAGTTATAGTGGAACTGGCTCAGGCTTAAGGCCTTTTGGATGCCCGCACCTCAGGCACCTTTCTCTGATCCTGCAGCTCCAAGGCCTGGCTTTGGAGCAAACTTTCAGTTTTTCCTCTTGCTCTGTAGTTGTACCCCCTCTAGGTTGTATCAACCATTTCTTACCAGGGTCCCTTGTTTGTTACAGAGCCTGGAGAATCTGATACTAAGCCTCCCACTAGAGAAGAACTTATCTTGTGAGAAGCATTAACCCCACACTTGCCTGCAAGAGTAAGTTACAGACAATTGAACATCCTTGTACTTCAGTCCACCCTGCTGTACAATGGGGGTAGAATCAGGACCTCACTGAAAAGTGAGATGCCTGCATGTACTCAGGCTAGCCTTATGGATAAATTCAAAATTGAAGAAAAAAATCTTCAGAATGTCTGACTTTGCAAGAACCAACAATCAGTGGGTGGATTTCACACTGTCACATTTTTAACTGCTCATATTAAGATGCATATCTCATTTACTTGGGGGTTCATTAAAGGTGTAATTCCTTTGGGTTTTCATTTAGATTGCTTAGACTGATTCTGTGCATTTTTGTTATACACAGACTCTGTGTTGAAATCTGCATTTATCAGGCTCATGGTCTCGTTTTCTTGGGGGTCCTTGACAAGTATTTTTATTTATTTATTTATTTATTTTGCACTTACACTTACAAATGATACTTTCATGCATCATGTTTATATGTGTAGGTTAATTTGAGGCTTGCTTTCAACTTGCAGTTATACCTAATTTCAGGATTTTGTCTTTCATTATCTGTCCTTTAATATACCAGGACAATTGGAATGTAAGTTGTGAGCTCATCTTACATGTATTAGAGAGAATGCTACTCCAAGGTTTTTTTTTTTTTTTTTTTATCACTAGAATGCTTTCTTGGCATACTGAGACATTTAAAAATTTATGTGACAAGAACTCTGGCTGTAGAGAATTTCGATAACCTTTGCCTTCTGAGGCTCCTCAGTTAAAGGCATACTGTTAATTAGCTTCTCTGACGTAATCTTCTATTATGTTTTAAATGTATATGTTCAACCAATGAGAATTATTTCTGCTTTTTCTATATAATCTGGTGTTAATAGTATGGGATATTTGAAAAAAACTGCCACAAAGCTTCTGAAGAAGGACCTGGTTGGTTCGATAGCTAAAGCACTTTGTTTTTTTCTGTAACATCCATGTTGGTCCAATAAAAGGTATCAAATCATTTGTTTCTGGATCTGTTTGCAAGAACCAGGAATTTGCAAGAGGTTAAAGCTATATTTTTTAACCTCCTGCCTTCCAAACTGGGGTCAGTGGCAAATTACCAAAACCAGGGAAACATCTGAAAGCGTATTATAAGCTCAATAAGCTTGCTACTATGTAATTTGTAGCTTAGTGTAACAAACATTTTTTTGAAAGAGAACCAGACTACTGCATAATGGCTAGCATTTATTTCAAAAATATCATTCTCACTCTTTAGTGACAGAAATGCCAACTTTTGGAGGGACTGTGGAACATTGTGTGGCAAAATCAGGAATGTCTCCAAAAATCAGATACAGCTGAGATGTACAGGGTGCACAAAGGATATCTAGTATAATGGCAAGAAAGAAAGGGAGATGCTTCCAAAATAAACCAAAACAACTAAAATTAGAGGCAACTTGATCAATCTAGAACTTCTTGAAACAATTTACAAAGAATGTTCTACTTAGCTTAATATCAGTTTTCAGACATATAACTTCAGTTTAGTATAAAATCCTCAAGGTACATTAATTTCATGGTTTCATGTTCTGGTTCGTGAACATAGCATTTAAAGTAATGTTTATTTAGAAAAAAATATGTAAATGATGATTCAGAGAGTTTTAAATTTGAAAACCCGCTGGAGCACATCTGTGTTAGTGTAGTGACTGTATCAAGCCTTTGAGGCACAGAAATGACCCTAAAGGGAGCCAGCTTGGGATTCTACCAATGTTCTTCCACCTGGGGTAGTGATAGGAGACCGTTCCTCACTCTCAGGGCCATTAATCCCAGGACATGATTACCCTGTTTCTCAAATGGTGTAACTCTGTCAGTTAACACTAAGAACACAATACTGTAACTATGTAAATAATCCCACTACTGTACAATGTTGGCAGATGAGCCTTTTTTTTTGATAGATTCTATGTTTCTTGACATTCAGTAGGACTGGGGCTGCCTCTACAGTGAAGTTGCATCAACCTAACATTCCAGATTGGCAAATGACTGTAGAGCCAAAGCTGCTGAAGGGAAGGGAACATTGTTTAACCTGGAATAGCACACTAAGCTGAAGCTTGTTTCCAGTTGCGACCTGGGAGCAGAAAGAAGTTAAGTGACTTGATCAGGATCACACAGTATGCACCTAGGTGGCTGTGGGATTCAAATCCAGGTCTCCAGATCTGCAGCTCACAGCCTTAACCCACTGTGCTATGCTGCTTCTAAAAGGCCTTAGGGGAAAAGCTGATCAGTTACTAAGATGTCAAAAGGCCTGAGAGGCAAAGACTGATGTAATGCCATGTTGGGACTGATAGCACCAGAGTTACAGCACTTACCAGATGGCACAGCAGTATCATGCTGGTACAAGGTGGAGGAAGATTGGTCTCTGCGAAGCCAGTCCTGGAAAGTAGTGGCAGTTGAGACAGCAACTAAACCATGAGTAACCATCAGGGTTCTGCCTCATCCAGTATTAGTTTGTTATGCCAAGAGTGCTGAAGTCCTGGGTAAGGCAGCACCTTATATTCAATGGGCCCAGGCAGAACACCTGTGGTGGCCATTCAGCCTAACTTCTCTGTTAAAAAATAAATAGGGGCTCCTTCTTTCTCTTCCTTTTGGTCAATTGGTTGATTGCACTGATTGCTTCAAATGTCAAGATGCACTCCATCATGTACACCATCCTGTCATCTACAACTTCAGCTTGGTGAAGTACCCACAGTAACTTATGAAGAGCTCTCAATGCTTTTGGAGAGGAGATCCGCTGTGCCTGCTGCTAGGGATTTTCAGACTGCCGGAGGCTGGGCACTGAGGGAGAGCATACAGTGTACTGTAAGTTGCTAGGGCAAAATATTTATTTCATTACTATCCCTCATTCTTATCACTCATGTCCCCTTGTTTTTTCCTATCCCTTCTCTTTTCAATAAATGTATTGTTGTTTGTCTTTTAATTCCTTCGCCCTGCCATGCATTACATAGAATCACAGTTCTGAAAAACTGGCTTTGATTAGCAGACATAACACAGAATTGCTCATAATCTTGTCATTTTTGCTTATATGAATCTGAGATTTTAGATACGTGTCCTCAAAGGCGACGACTTCCCCTAAACACCCGAAGAAGCACATGTTGGTTTAAAAAAAGGTAAAGTATATTGCGGGAATATTTTTATGTGATGAATCCAGCATGTGTTTTCTGTTCTGAGAGCTTGGCTTTGCTTGGCAGAATCATGCAAAGTCGCTTATAATTTTGGCATTTCTGCATACAGTATTGTGATAGAGACCCCCCCCTTTCTTTTTTGTTTAAGGTCCTTTCTCCATTCTGGAGTGCACCAACATGTATTACCTTCATGTCTCTGTTCGTGTCTGTGTGTCTGTCTGTTGGTTGGTTGGGCTGGCCACCCATTTTGTTCCCCTGTCTTGTTGTTGACCCCCTCCCTGTTTGGTGCAATCCAGTGTCCATAATAAAATAATTTCTTTTTCTGGGGCTTTCATTTAAACAAAACGGAGGTTTCAGTCCTTAAAAGAACCCCAGATATATCACCTTGTTAAGGAAACATATACAGACTTTGGGAAAATGTATTGAAACAAAATAAAATGTAAAATGAAATATAAGCCGGCACAGAGGTAAATTCTCCTGTCCCAGTAGTGCTTTGTACAAGCGCTTAACGCCACCTGCTCCTCTATGTTTTAAAAAAAAAAAACTGCCAGTCCTGTAGAACACTCTGCCTTTAGAAACCCATACGGAAGGGTTCTGATTCAGCATTTACAAGGCAGGGTTCTTGGTTACACTCCTAAACGCCTTCAGAATCTCCAATTTTAAAAGGCAGTTCGTCGCTGTAGTACCGAGCTGCAGTAAGATTTACCACGCGAATGCTCGCACTATCGCGATGAACTCTAAAAGGGGAAATTAACGATTTTAACTCAAGCTTTATTACAAACACGCTCTTTATGGTTCTGCAAATTATGTACCTTGTTCTTGAATGTTTTAAATTCAAAAATGTTCGGCTTGAAATAGCGAGGGGATTCCTGTATAGGTTTGCAGGTCAGGATCTCCGCTTGCTTCTGCTCCCTTCTTCCCCTGCCCTGTTATGAGCCGGCCGGCTGAAATTTCCCTGTATTTATGTTGATGGTCAGAGGGGCGGACTCTCTGAGTGCATTTCTCTACCTTTGCCCAAATTAAAATCTAATTAATTTATAGATTTAGACTTCTGTATGTGTACAACGGGCAAAATATGTCCTATTAATTAAAATAAAAAGAATTACTATGGTTTTGAACAATCTACTGCAATAAGGTGGAGTCTTTTTGGTCACATGTTTTGAAACTACTATATAAGACCTTACTCAGAAGAGTTGAGTTAGTTGAGGGAAGGGTGTGTGTCTGTCAACATCTATACCTGAGTTAGCCATATTCTAACTCCTGAAATGTTACGCTATTTGTTCTGGAAGTGTATTTCTTTGTTTTGTCGTTGCTGAAGTCCGCTGTATAAAATTAAATTCATATTTTTTTGTTCTGCTAATTTTGTCTGAAGCGTCTCCTATCCCACGCAAGTTCACAATTGGTGTCAGAAGTGGGATAGTGGGTCCGGAGGGACCTATTGAATCTGAGTTCAGATCAGAATCCTATGCATACAGACAAGGCAGGTGAGCGGACTGCACCAGCCACCAGGTCCATTGTGAAAGCAGCCAAGTTAACCTTATTCCCTGGATTGGAGTCAGTGGTACGAAGGAGGGTGGTGAAGATTACAATAAAAGGGGAAAGTGGAGACATGGAGGACTTGAAGTCTGCTGAACAGAGGGCACAAGCAGCTGAGATGCCACAGGAAGACCCCCCAGAGAGTCCCCATGAGCTACTTAGATGGTTATGCCTACGACAGGTGGAGTTGGAGAGAGAGAGGGAACAGGACCGCATAGAAAGAGAAAGAGATCGTGCTGAGAATGCGGCCAGATGGAATGATACCCTACACGCCATACAACTTATGGGCTCATCAAGATCATCTTCGACACCTGGGGTAGGCCAAAAAGATATACGATTAGTGAAAATGACTGATTCTGATGACATAGAAGCATACCTCATGACTTTTGAAAGGGGTTGCTACTGCCTGTACTTGGCCAAGAGATAAGTGGGTCATCCGGCTAGCCCCTTATTTGACTGGGAAGGTGCAACTGGCGTATAGTCGCACAGACCTGACCCATATAAATGATTATGACTATATAAAGCAGGCCATCTTAAAAAGATACAATATTAGTCCAGAGACCTATAGACAGCGCTTTAGAGCCTATAAATTCCAATCAACCGATACCCCCCAGGACTTATACACCCACTTAAAAGATTTGTGTTACAAGTGGCTCCAGCCTGATACAAGAACGGTAGCCCAGATAACGGAAAGTGTAATCTTGGAACAATTTGTACGAGTTTTACCACCAGACGTACAACTGTGGGTCAAAGAGCATCGCCCCGGACACTTCTGAGGCTGCTATAAGACTTGCTGAGGACT
The DNA here is from genome assembly GCA_016271365.2 of Neoceratodus forsteri. NCBI lineage: Eukaryota > Metazoa > Chordata > Ceratodontiformes > Ceratodontidae > Neoceratodus > Neoceratodus forsteri. Next base: position 1,300,859,017 of record CM057458.1, on the reverse strand, counting down.
ATTTGACTGCCAGGCCTCAACGCCCTAGAACATTTATAGGTAGCAGAAACCCACCCACTATAGTAAAGTCTCTCAGCACCCCCAACACAAGCTAGTGTATACCTGGGGGCAAAGAGCATGGTAAAAGATTTAGCCAGGATATCATATGTCACGAATGCAAATCTAAAGGGCATATTGCCAGATTTTGTCCAAAGAAAAAAATGGAGTCAATACATCTGGCCCTTGCTAATTGGGGTCATTACATCACCTCTGTAGAAATTGTGGGAATAGTAGTAATGGGTCTTGTGGACTCTGGCAGCAAGCAAACATTAGTACATGCTTCATTGGTAAAAGAGCCGGAGCCGGGGGAACCCACTACCAGGGTTAAATGTGTACACGGGGATATTCACTGGTATCCATTAAGGGAAATGACTATCCAGGTAAACGGAACATTACACAAAATGAAAGTGGGCATTGTTCCTTCTTACTAGTGCCAGTGATAATCGGAAACGACACTTTATTTTGACTCTTTATTAAACATAAATGTTGGAGCGGTTACTACCTGTGCCCAAGAGAAACGGGGAAAAAGTCTAGGACAGTTATTCCCTTTTGAAGAAGAAATATTCTGGACTATTGGGAAAAATAGGAAAAGTAAATCCCAGAAAAGAAATGATAAACATGTATGGACAAAAGAAAATACTGGACTGGATATATTGAATGATAAATGTATAATGTCTAATAAAGAGTTTCTAACTAAACAAAAAAATGATGTTACTTTAACCCCTTTCTTTGCACAGGTAACGCCCACCATCCCTTCTGGGTCTCAGCAGCCCTATTATATAGTTAAGGATAATCTTCTATATAGGGTACATACTAACACACACACAGGGGAGGTGGTGTAACAATTGATGGTTCCTATGGACTTCCGAGAAAAAGTTCTATCTATTGCCCATGATATACCCATAGCTGGTCATTTAGGTAGAGAGCCGACGTTACAACGCTTACTACACAGATTCTTTTGGCCAGGGATCCATCAACAGGTGACAGAATACTGTAAAAGCTGCCTGGAATGTCAAAAAGTAGCGGAGATAGGCCAGAAAGATAGAGTTCCCCTTGTACCCATGCCCTTAGTCAGTAACTTGTTTGAAAGAATTGCAATGGACATCATAGGGCCACTGCCTAAAAGTGCAAAGGGAAATCGATTTATTTTAGTAGTGGTAGACTACACTACTAAGTATCCCGAAGCCATACCACTGTGTACAATTACTGCTTCCAGAATAGCAGAAGAGTTAGTTAAAATATTCAGTCATATGGGAATCCCGAAGACTATACTAACAGACAGGGGTACTAATTTTTGCTCACAGTTACTCCAACGGCTATACCAAGCATTAGGCATTAAAGCCATTTTTACTACCCCCTACCATCCACAAACTGATGGACTAGTCGAGCGGTTTAACCAGACTTTGAAAAAGATGCTGAGAAAGTTTGTAGCAGAAGAAGGTAACAAGTGGGACATCTATCTGCCATACTTGATGTTCGCATACCGAGAAGTTCCACAGGCATCTACTAGGTTTTCCCCGTTTGAGTTATTATACGGGCACAACCCAAGAGGTCCTTTGGACATCATAAAGGAAGAGTGGGAAAATAAGAAAAGCACACATGTATTAGAACCTTCTGAATATTGGCAAAAACTTTGTCAGAGGTTAATGGGATATGTCAAAAAGGCTCATCAGATTAACCTACAACAACAGATCAAACAGAAGGGGTATTATGATAGGGGGACTAAACCCAAAGAGTTTACCACTGGTGATAAAGTATTACTACTTCTACCCTCCTCTGAGAATAAATTGCTCTATGAAATGGCAAGGACCCTACAACATAGTGAAACGTATGGGTCCTGTAACTTATTCAGTCGAGCTACCAGACAAAAAGTAGAAAACAAAATATATCATGTAAATTTGTTAAAACATGGGTAGAACGGACGCCCACCGTAAGCAGCTTTGTTCTCCCAGAAACCCCCGAGTCTGAGTTAGATACAGCTTATGGAAGATTAGAAAAAATGGGTAGTCTATCTGAAGTACAAATCAATCCACTCCTAACTCCTGAGCAAAGGTTGACTTTACAGACTATGCTAAAACCCTTTCAAACCCTATTTACTGGCATACCAGGGAGGGTTCATGATGCTGTCCATCACATCATGGTTTCTGATGCCCTTCCTATTAGACAAAAAGCTTATAGGATTCCAGAGAAATTATGGGGTGAAGTTATACAGGAAATTAGAAAAATGCAGGAGTTGGGAATTATTGAACCCTCATATAGTGAATGGAATTTCCCAATGGTTATTGTAGAAAAGAAAGAAGGGGGAATTAGACTTTGTCTTGATTTCAGACGTCTGAATGCAGTGTCTAAATTTGATTGTTACCCGATGCCTAGAATAGATGACATCATAGACCAGCTAGGGACAGCCAAATATATTAGTACCCTAGATCTGCTAAAGGCTATTGGCAGATACCTCTAGACCCAAACGATAAGGAGAAGACTGCGTTTAGTACCTCTATTGGTTTATATCTTTTCACAGTAATGCCTTTTGGCTTACACGGTGCTCCTGCTACATTCCAGCGAGTGATGGACAACATCTTACAACCCCACTCGAGGTATAGCGCCGCCTATTTAGACGCTGTGGTGATCTTTAGTCCCTCCTGGGAAGAACACATACATCATCTGAGGGCTATACTATCAACCTTATCCAAAGCTGGGTTGACGATCAACCCTTCTAAATGTTCCCTAGCAATGTAGGAAACAAAATATTTGGGGTTTCAAATTGGAAATGAGACAGTGAAACCCGAAATTACAAAAATCGAGGCTGTAGCCAAAAGCCCCCGACCCCTAACAAAGAAGGATGTTAGATCGTTTCTAGGCCTCATAAGATATTACAGGCGGTTTATACCTAATTGTTCTACAGTAGCGGAACCTTTAACAGAATTAACCAAGAAGGCCAAACCCGATAAAGTCAAGTAGACCCCTGAGTGTGAGGAAGCCTTCTGTAATTTAAAAGCTAGAATTTGCTCCTCTCCTGTTTTACATTCCCCTGACTTTTCTCAACCTTTTATAGTGCAAACCGATGCCTCTAATTGTGGCATTGGGGCTGTACTCTCACAGATAGTACAGAATGAAGAACACCCTGTAATCTTCATAAGTCGAAAGCTACACGAAAGGGAAAAACATTATTCTGTCATTGAGAAAGAGTGCCTTGCTATAAAGTGGTCGATAGAAGCTTTACGCTTCTATCTATGGGGCAGAGAATTTGAACTATGGGTAGACCACAACACTCTACGGTGGTTACATGTAATGAAAGACAAAAATCCACGCATAATGAGGTGGTACCTTGCAATGCAACCTTATACATTTAGTATAAAATATAGCAAGGGTTCAGCTAATACCAACGCTGCTTTCCTATCAAGATATGGTATGGGAGACGCTTTTACTGACCACAGACCTCGGGGTATAGAAAGATAATGGTTAGTAAGTAGAAATGTAACTTAGATATTCCTTTGGAGACATACGTTTCTGCCTTCTGTTTTTTGTTAAGGTAATTTTGTTTTCGGGACCCCGAGGTGGAGCCCTAGAGAGGGCGGGCTATGGCTCCATCCGCTTATTTATAGGATCTGATGGCAGTATTTGAGGTCTCCCATCCCACCTTGGTTATGTTTAAGTCCTCATGTTAGAGTCTTAAGGGGAGGAATGTGATAGAGACCCCCTCCCCCTTTCTTTTTTGTTTAAGGTCCTTTCTCCATTCTGGAGTGCACCAACATGTATTACCTTCATGTCTCTGTTCGTGTCTGTGTGTCTGTCTGTTGGTTCGTTGGGCTGGCCACCCATTTTGTTCCCCTGTCTTGTTGTTGACCCCCTCCCTGTTTGGTGCAATCCAGTGTCCATAATAAAATAATTTCTTTTTCTGGGGCTTTCATTTAAACAAAACGGAGGTTTCAGTCCTCCTTAAAAGAACCCCAGATATATCACCTTGTTAAGGAAACATATACAGACTTTGGGAAAATGTATTGAAACAAAATAAAAATGTAAAACGAAATATAAGCCGGCACAGAGGTAAATTCTCCTGTCCCAGTAGTGCTTTGTAAAAGCACTTAAGCGCTACCTGGGTTCTCTATGTTTAAAAAAAAACTGCCAGTCCTGTAGAACACTCTGCCTTTAGAAACCCGTACGGAAGGGTTCTGATTCAGCATTTACAAGGCAGGGTTCTTGGTTACACTCCTAAACGCCTTCAGAATCTCCAATTTTAAAAGGCAGTTCGTCGCTGTAGTACTGAGCCGCGGTAAGATTTACCAGAATGCTCGCACTATCGCGATGAACTCTAAAAGGGGAAATTAACGATTTTAACTCAAGCTTTATTACAAACACGCTCTTTATGGTTCTGCAAATTATGTACCTTGTTCTTGAATGTTTTAAATTCAAAAATGTTCGGCTTGAAATAGCGAGGGGATTCCTGTATAGGTTTGCAGGTCAGGATCTCCGCTTGCTTCTGCTCCCTTCTTCCCCTGCCCTGTTGTGAGCCGCCGATCAAATTTCCCTGTATTTATGTTGATGGTCAGAGGGGCGGACTCTCTGAGTGCATTTCTCTACCTTTGCCCAAATTAAAATCTAATTATTTTATAGATTTAGACTTCTGTATGTGTACAATGGGCAAAATATGTCCTATTAATTAAAATAAAAAGAATTACTATGGTTTTGAACAATCTACTGCAATAAGGTGGAGTCTTTTTGGTCACATGTTTTGAAACTACTATATAAGACCTTACTCGGAAGAGTTGAGTTAGTTGAAGGGAAGGGTGTGTGTCTGTCAACACCTATACCTGAGTTAGCCATATTCTAACTCCTGAAATGTTACGCTATTTGTTCTGGAAGTGTATTTCTTTGTTTTGTCGTTGCTGAAGTCCGCTGTATAAAATTAAATTCATATTTTTTTTGTTCTGCTAATTTTGTCTGAAGCGTCTTCTATCCCACGCAAGTTCACAAGTATATTAGTCTGACATTCCAGGAACACATTCCTCAAGGTATCCTCTAAGTAGGCCAAGAAGCACATGTTGGTACAATAATGGAAAAGTAGTTGTTCAGGGGGGTGGTTTTAGATGATGACTGCCAAGATCCAGGGTGAGTTTTCTGCTTTGGAGTATTGGCTTTGCTTGGCAGACATCACACAAAATGGCTAATAACTTGTGAATTTCTGCTTATGTTAACTGGCAATTCCAGAATAATGTTCCCAAAGTTGACTCCTAAACACCCCAAGAAGCACATGTTGGCACAAAAATGGAAAAGTGTTTTCAAGGGGTGGTTTTATGTGATGACACACCCCTTTAAAAATATGAATGCATTGCTAGGGCCTCTTGTGGTTGGGAACTGAGATAGCATCTTAGTATCGGCGTCTATGCAGCACATAATCGTCATTGTGTCACTGGTGACAGCAAAATGCTGCAGTAACTCACGATGCTTGAAAAAGGGGAACACAACATGACACTGTATGCAACAGTACTAGAATAGAATGATCAACCCTCTGTATTCAAAATAAGTTAAAAGCAGTGATGACAGCATAATAACTGTGTATGTTTTTTTGAAATTTTAAAACCTATTAAATCTGTAGAAATTTGTAATGTTGCGACTAATTTTTGCACAATGGCTAAATGTCAAGAATAGATGTAAGTGAGTTTAAATGCAGCTTACTCCCTAGAACTAATAAAATAAAACTATTTTTAAAAAAGTGTGTCTTCAGATAATGGCTCCAGTATTAAAATGTTATGGACTGGTTTGTGATAGCAAGCATCCTATATTCAAGTTATTCTTGTTGTCTTCATGGCCTCATATCCTTCCCACTGAACAAAATACCATACACAATGCTTTGGAAGTGGTTACAGTCATGTGTTTATACAATGAATGTCAAAGTACACTAGACCTTTAGATGGTCAGTGTCATACACCAGTCCATCCCATACCTCAAAGGGACCATTCAAGCAGACCCAACATTACCAAAAAGGTATGCCTGCAGAAGAACAATGGCCTCTGTGACATACTGATGGTGTCCAGGCAATGAGATGAGTGCCCCTTCCCCACTGGGTGCTGTTTCACGTGACAAACAACCAAAGAAGCTATCCCCAGATTGGCCCCATCTGGGCACCCAGTCATTGGGGCCTTGTTTTCTGAAAGTATCTGGAGGAACCCATCTGTAATGGATACAAGCTCCCCCGTTACCACCTTGTGATTACATGCTGCTACACCGATATAACCATGACTTGTGTAGGTCTAAATTGATAGCACCCCCATCAGATGATTAAGAAACCTAGAAAGCCTTGTGGTAAAAAATCAGGAAAATTACTTCCTAGTGGGACAGCAGGGTACCCAACCTTAACCTTATCTGCCATGAACCCTGCTTTTAACAGGGAGGAAGGATGGAAATTCTGACCAGAAAGGATGAAAGAAACAAACTATGCCCAGTGTGTGTAGCCACTTATAAGGCTGTTGTTCCATCTATCCATCTGGAAGCCTCCCACACCCAAGGCAGCCCTACTTGCCTACCTGTCCCTCCCATGTGGGAGACCCCCACTGGCTAACTGATTTAACTGGTTCAAGTTCATGGGGGAAGGACCACAGACACATTTTTGCCCGCTACAAGTTTCTTTAAAGGCTGTTTAATCTTGTAGCATCTTGGCTACACTACAAAAATAGGACAGGGATGTAATTTGCTGTGTCATGTAGGCAACAATGCGGCATAACCACTGGGCTACTTTCAGCATGTGGGGGAGCACTCACCTGGTAAATATCCATACTGAAGCTAACTGGCGGCTTTTTTTTAATCCATGTTTTTGGGCATAAGAACCCACATAGGACTTGCACTAGTTTGGACACTTAGCATCTCCTCGACAGGCTCTTGTACAAGTCTTGTTTGTTTATTGCACTAAAGTTTTTGGCATGATCTTTTGAAGAACTGGTGTGTAATATATATAGGAACCATTCAAACATGCAGCAGGCTCTTGTCTTGCTGGCTTCAGTCATGATACATGATTAAAGCAAAGGCTCAATAATTTCAGCACCTCTTTTAGCTTCCTCACAGCACACTGACAGTTCCCAAAAATACACAAAATGTTTTGAATTGCCTCCCATTATTATGTTGAAGTAGGAACATAGATTTACCATATTACAAAAGAAGAAAACACCCAACTTCTTAATGTCCTTCAATATAAGAAACAAAGAAATGTAAAAAACATTCAGTGAAACTCAGTTGACAAATTAGTATTATCTTATTATACCAATAGCTAGGAAAATCGTAATGTAAACTTATTTTTAGTTCGTTTTTGTTGACTGGAGAGGTAAGTCTAAGAACTGCGTCATGTTTTCACTAGAAATGGAGGACTAAGAAATACTTCCTGTTTTCAGTTTCATCCTGGAGGAGTCAGGAAGTGCTGATACAGTTCTGTAGATATTAAATTAAGCTAAACTGTTGTGGGAGAAATTTAGCCAGGACACAAGAGGAAAATATATAGTATGTTATTATTTGAATAAGTCCTGTTTGGGCTTTTATGCTCCTATAATGAAATAATGGTAAGAAAAATGCTCATTACCTTCTATAGTCTGAGGTGGTCTTCAGCACTAAAAACCCTGGGCAGAATGATGAGAACATATAAGCAGACTGCATGTAATTATTTCTAATTCACAGTGACATATCACTAGGCACATCATTGCTTTTTGCAAAACCTCACACCGACAAATAAACAATTAACTGATTCACTCCATAGGAGCTCTTTGAGAGTTCCACCTCTTGTCTCCTTTGTACTCTTAACACTGCATCCTGGGCCTTTCTAAGCAAAAACAATCCATAATCAGCATGCCACAAACAAATGTTAATACCTTATGAACCGTAAGTGTTACTCACAAAGTATGAGTGGCAAAGTTGTTAAGCACAAAATTACCTTTCCAACGGTGCTATGTAATTAAAAAGCAATTATTTTTCTATACGAGTCGAAATAACCAAAAAATGTTTTTTTTTGCACTAAAACAGGCAACGTAAGCCATTTTTGCTTGGAAAATCTGTAACATATCAACATCAAATTAAGCATCCATACATTAGATGTAGTTACAATAGTACATTTGTACTAAAAAGCAATTTTTTTTTAGAATAAAACATGTATTTTTCCCTGTTTTATTCAAGGATCTTTGGTGAAGCTTGAGGGACAAGTATCAGCTATACACACTATGCCATAATAAATGCAAATAACTCTTGAAGTATACGTGATACACACAAAGTATCAGCAGCAAAGTTGTTCAGCACAAAATTACCTTCATAGCCATGCTATGCAGTCAATTTTAATCAATTCTGGCTGGCAAGTAATATTAAAACCTATGAGTGATGTCTCCAGATATTGCCAGGGCACACAGGAAGTCTGTAGCAGACTTCTGTATTCATTCTGGGACACACTGCAGTATGTTTGCTGCCACCTACAGGTGTGTTCTAAGAGACAATGAGTTAACATGGCAATTTCCCTGCATTTTTCATGGTAGAAAACATGATCCAGTTGGTTCACTGAATGAGGGAATTTTAAGGGATACAGCATGCATTTCTGTTACTCAGCAGGCAATGCATGCCACCTCCTCCCCCGAGCAGTACTTCAGCCATACATGTCCAAGTGTCTCAAATGTGTTTGTTCTTTTCTGCAACTGTGTACAGTAGCTACTGCCCCCCCACATGGCCTGTCCTCTTACATCGCATCACTTCATGGCTGCAGCTCAAGACATCACTGCACAGCTGTAGCTCATGGCAGCTTTGCTTCTGGCTCCCACCTTTGGTGGTAGCCTTTCCTGTCTCTACTTAGCTGCTTTACCTGTTATACCCTCTTGGCCTTCTGCCTCTGCAGTCTTTGGGGTTTCCAGCATCTCCTCTGTGCATTCTGGCATTTATAGGTAATGCATGGTTCCTCATGCTTCTCTTGTAGGAATGCTCTCACCTACGTTCCTCCCCTGTTTTCACAGGTTTGCTTTCCCAGCCCTGCTGACTTTCCACAGTCTGTCCTGCACTCACTACTCCCTGGTGTTGCTGTGTGCCTGTTCTTCTTGTGGGTTTTTTGACCTTTGCAGGTATGTGTTTATTGGTCTTTTTTTGGTATGCATTCAATTTACCATTTCTATGATTGACTCATTCATTCATTCATTCATTCACTCATTCACTCACCGTCATTAAGTCCTCTCATCATTGTCTTACAAGCTACTATGAATAACATTTACACATACCTGTAACTTCATTGTCTCATTGTCATCATTCCTTCCAGATACAATATGAATGCATCCTACTTATCCAGTGTAGGAGGCATTCTTATTGAATCCTATTTGTCCAGTGCAGGATACACTGCAAAATATTTATCTACTGACAAAAAGTTGGCTGGTCAGATAATTCCAGATGTTTGTCTTTGTTCCTTGATTATCTTATCTGCATTCATTGAAGTCTGCACCAAGAGGGTGGGGACTTTTTCTCTGCAGGCCCCTCTAGCTGTGAAGAGCTACTCGATGGTACTAGTGGGTGTAGTATGTGTGATTTCTGTATCTTAATAGTGGAATTCTTATCGATTTGAATGGTAATTTTAGCTGTGCAGATAACTCAGAGGCAATTCTTGTTGTTTGTTTGTTTGTTTTTTTCTGTGCCTTGGAGTTGCCGCCCTCAACATGGATCTCCTATTAGCCATGCAGATCAACTTGGTAGCACCTCTCAACATAGCCATCCCAGGTCTCCCTATGAATCCACTGTTCTCACACTGCATTTCACTTCATTTAAAGGATAACTCATCTTCATCATTCATAAGTCACTCTGTTAGGTCTGAACTACTTGTGAACTTAGAGGCAGGAAATATTCAATCAGTTTATACTCTCTCCTCAAATTACTCTTTAAATGGTGGTGGCTCTTTTTTCAAAAAAGAGGATGGTACATTTTGCTATACAGATAGACCTGATGGCACCTCTTGGTATTATTCCATTAGCGGGGTAGAGTGAGAGCCTTTCTTTCAAATATTCTCCTTAAAGGGGCACTGCCAGCTTTGCTCATTTGTCTTTCATTATATGTCAGGAGTGTACCTCTTGGCAGATACATACCACCAATTGCCCCATGTATGACCTTACGTATGTAAATCTGAATACATTTTAATAGTTTACCCAAATTTTGAATTAGTTGTTGGTCACTAGGACTGACAGACACTCACCCACCAACCGGATGCATATGCAGGACTAGACTGTGCATCTGTCACAAGTGCGGTCCCGAAGTGTGGTTTTTGGACATGGGGGTGGAAAATGAAGTCAGTCCTGTAGAGTTGCCCTTTATAAACTGTTGTTGCTGTGTACCATTAAAAACCAAGCACCGAGAGGAGAGAAAAACACTTTTTAAAAATGGGACCGAAATCTCACACATGCGCAAGCGTGGCATAAGTAAAGATCCCTTGCATGCACAAGAGCATGCCGTGATTGTGCATGTTTGGGATTGCAGTCCTGTTTTAGAAAAGTATTTTGCTCTTCTCTTGGTGCTCAGTTTTTGGTGGTACACAGCAACAACAGTTAATAATGGGCAACTCTACAGTATTAACTTCTTTTCTACTCCCCATGTCCAAAAATCACACTTCAGGACCATGCTTATGGCAGACACGTGGTCTCATCCTGGGTATACTTCTGATTAGTGGGTGAGTTTCTGTCAGTCTGAGCAACCAACAACTAATTCAAAATTTGGGTAAACTACTAAAATTGATTCAGTTTTACATACCTAAGGGCATATTAGTGGCAATCTGTGGTGTGTGTGTGCCAAGAGGCACACTGGTGACATATAATGAAAGATAGATAAGCAAAGCTGACAGTGCCCCTTTAACTGGTTTCAAATGAGAGGAGACTGAGCCATCATTAAGGTAACTGTATCCTAGGGGAATGATGACCCAGGCCTGGGTTCCACAGAGGTTTCCTTCATATTTGAATTTGTTCTTTCTTCCATGATGATTGTCATAAAATAATTTAAATATTTTAATAATTAATTATTCAACTGAGCATTGGAGCTGGATAATCATCCTACATTTTTGATATTGGGCTCTCCTTCCAGCCACATCTTTTATATCCTTATGTAAATTAAGCATGTGTTTGTTTCATTTATTTGTGCTTTTCTTAGTTTCTTAGTTCTAAGGGGATCTTGTTCCAGTAGCACCACATGGGGTGAAACTCTCCTCATGAGGGGTCTTTTGTCTTCATGGCACTTCAAAAGGGTGATCACCTTTGTAGCAGGGACAGAAAAAGTGTGTGCCAAAGTAACAATCTGCAGTATATTACAAAAGGATTTTACCTACTACCTGCCTTACATCATCATTACAGTTCCACCAAACTTTACAAATTATTGCCCTATATTGCATGAGCATTTGTAAATAACTGGCACAATGGTCCATTAAATATAAATGCTTTAGCCCAAGTTTTGGTGTGGCAGCGGGCAATACATGCCATGCCCCCAGTGATCAGCACTCAAACTGCTCACACAACTTCAAGATCTACTGTATATCTGCAAAGATCCTATCATTGACTTTCATTATGGGCCCAAACACCAGAATTTTTGACTTTGCAGTGTTAACCTCAAGGTCCTAGCAAGAAAGGTGCTATTGAGTAGTCCTGGTTGCTATTTTAAGTCCAAGAGGAGTGAGTGCACAAAGTAAAATATCATCTGCATATAATAAAATCTGGATTTCTGTGTCATGCATTCTTGGAGGAAAGGTATCCAGTGGCTGTAAGAATTGTATTAATGTATCTATGTAAAGATTAAATAACATCAGGGCAAGTAGACAACCTTGTTTAACACCTTTGTTAATAGGAACATGTTTAGTAAAGATATTATTAGATCTTACCATACTAGAACTGTTAATATGTAGTAGTCTTAGTATACAAAGTAAGCTATAATCTACTACTTAAAATATGCCATAATGTGTCCCTATTAATATTATCAAAGGCTGAGCTAAGATCTAAACAAACTACATGTAATGTACCCTTCTTAGGCACTGTATTTTAATTAATTAGATGGTCAAGAATAAATCAATAATTCATTGTACCATGCCCATGTTTAAAGCCCTTTTGAAATTTAGATATCAAATTGTGATCTATGACTCAATCTAAATAGTTCAAGACTATCCAAAAACATTTTTTTATGCCAATACATAGGAAGGAGAGGTCTATAGCTATAGAGGTCTTATACATACCCCTTTTTATGAAGTGTAATTATTACTCTCATATTCCAACCTGTTGTAAGCATTGATTGTCAACTGATATAATTAAACAATATAGTCAATGTTTTTGCCCAGCACCTGGGATTAGCCAATAATATTTCTGTGGGGATTCTATCTGTTCCTGGGACCTTATTTATTTTCAATGCTAGAATTGCTTCATAAACTTCTTTTCTGGTTAATATTCAATGGCGAATATATTTCCATCTGATTTAGGAGGGGCTGGTCAATATTATGTTCATCTAAAGCACTAGAATACTTATCCTGAAAAAATTTCTCCCGTACATTATTATTAATTACAACAACATTATTTATCTGGGTATTGTTTGAGCCTATAGAACCTAATTCCACAAACACTTTATTATCTTTCTTGTGTATGGTTGTTTGAAGTTTTGCCCAAAATGAGTACTTATGTAAGGCCTTTTTTTCCTAATCATTGCCCTGTTTTCTTTTTTTTAGATTAGTTGGTGTGATTTTAGTGCCAAGTCAGGTATTTTCTTAATGATCCTACCAACTTTGTAGATCATTTTGTTGTTGTTGTTGTTTACATTCAGCATCATACCAAGGCTTGTGTTTAGGTTTCCCGATACCTGTGGGAATCAGAGACATAGATCATATGAGACCTAAGAGCTATATTATCCCATAATAGACGTCAAATGGGGATCCTATATTGCAATGCACATCCTCTGTATGAAATTGTATAGAAAAGGGAATGTGTAGTACATCATTTAAAATATGGGAGATATTGGAGTCAGAGCATGGGACTCATGTAATCCTTTCTCTTTTTTTAATAATTAAATTTGCATTAATGGGCAGTGCAATTTCCTGCTTTGTAAGCAGCAACCTATTCACACCCAGATCTAGATGTAATGCTATCAGGAGGCGATATGACTATATAAACATACAAATGTGCCAGCAGAAACAGATCTCCTGGTCTATCAATGTCTGTCCGAGTGTGCAGCTAGCTCTGTTAAGTTGTAGCTGCCCCACCACCATTCCCTTTTGTCTGCCCTTGGCCATTTTCAGCCTCACCCACCCGTACTTTCCCCTGTTCTGTATCCCATGCCCTTTTCAAGCTACCCACAGTTTTGCATAATATCGCCCTGTCTGGCAGGGTGTTCCACTTTGACACCACTCTCTCTGTGAAGTAAAGCTTTCTCATCTCCCCTCTATTCCTTGTATCACCCTCATTGCCCACTACTGCACTCCCTCCAGTGGCTTGATATCCCACCTCAGGTATGGCCTCCAGAACTGCACACAGTACTCTAAATGCAGTCTGACTAGTGACCTGTAGAGGGGCAAGATCACCTTCCTCCACCTGGAAGAGAACCCCCTCACTATACACCCCAGCATCTTGTTTGCCTTTCCTGCCACTTTGCTGCATTGGGCAGAATTGTTCATGCTCCCTGTTACCATGACCCCTAGGTCCTTCTCCTCCTCAATGATCCCCAGCTTCACCCCCTCCCCAACTAGTATTCACTCTTTGGGTTCTTTACCTCAAAGTGCATAACCTTTTAGTTCTTCACACTGAACCCCAGCTGCCACCTCTCCAACCGCTACTCCAATTTGATTAGGTTCTCCTGCAGTTGCTTCCATTCCTCCTCCTCATCTACTACTGCACCCATTTTGGTATCATCTGCAAACAGACTTACCCTGCTCACCACTCCATTCATGATGTTGGAGATGAAGAGCCCAAATAGCACCAGGTCCAACACCGAGCCTTGTGGCACCCCGCTCGTCATCGGTCTAAGTGTTGAGAATCCCCCCCCCACCACCACCACCACCACCCATTGTAGCCTCCCATGCAGCCAGTTTGTAATCCAGTTTGCCATCTTCACCCCCACTACCACACAAGTTAGCTTTCCCCCAAGCCATCCATGAGGTATGAAATCAAAGGCCTTGCTGAAATCCAAGTAGAGGACATCCACTGCATGACCCCTTTCCAGCTCTTCCAGATGTCCAGAACCTGAAAATGACTAATAAAGTAAAAAAATGTATATCAATAATATGTAAGTCTGGGATGCTGTCCCCCATCCTGGTGTAAAACGTAATATCACCCAATCTATCCCCTTCAGTTCTTCTGTTAACAACATGTAAAGAGTTTTTCACCATAAAATCTAATAAGCATAATCCTTCTTTGTTATTTTTTTTGTCCCTTGAGGATCTAATTGGGATGTTGTAGCAGTCATCATCAGTCCATTCTTGACCGTAGATTTCATATCTGTCTCCAGCCCTTGAGTTAAACTCTCCTAAAATAATTACAGGGATACCTCTAAAACTAATTTTCATAAAATTTAGCAGTGAATCAAAAATCCTAAAAGGTTCACTTTATACAGTGGACTTAGAAGCTGGTGGACAATAAACATTGGCAATAATTAGAAAAACTTCATTAAAAGAAGCCAAAGCAACACAGAGAAAAATAGGAAAACCAATATTTAACATAAAACTATAATAAATCTTTTTGGTGGAAAGAAGAACAGTCAGGTCACCAATAGCTCTTCCAAAATGCATACATATGTTGGCTTCATATGACCAACAAGTATTTCTACTTATAGCAGGAGCGCATCCTTTTAACCATGTTTCTTGTAGTAAGATTAAGTCATACTTTGATAATAGTTCAGACTCATCCCCATCTTCAGTTTTGGCACAAAACACCATAATATTCCAACTGATTATGTAAATAACTCATTTTAGTGTATGAATATGTCAATCAGAATCCATATCAACTAAGCTTTCTGAGAAGTTAGCAGCCATATTGCAATCAGTTGTAACATGTTGATTCCTACAATAACTGGAATCTACAGTATTATCAACAACACTTACTCTATAATATCACTGTTAATTCTGACACCATTCGCAATTCTCCCCCTAGTGGGTTGAATCATAGGCTGAACAGGACTGTCAGCTAACAGGAAATGCAATGTTTCTAAAAGTTTAATAAATTGTGTAATTTGTTTTTGTTGTTTATGTACAACATGAAAGAACTCACAGGCAAGGATCCTAAAGCACCACCCACTATGCTCAACCTTCATGGCAATCCTACACTCGACCTAGGTACCATCACCAGCACTTTTAATAATGCATTTACAAACCTGGACAGTGTCCTTCCACCAAATTTTTTCAACAACCTCCACTCCAGCTCCTCCCAAGTTACCCCACAACTAGAACATACAACCCCAAAGTTTTTTTTAAGGAGGTCCCACCACAAGTAGCTAGAAAATACATTCAAAAGGCCATCGGCAAACAAGGGTACAGTGGTGATTCCCTTGACCTGAAACTGCTGGCACAAGTCCTCGAAATCTTAGAACCACTTACAAAGATCTTCAATCTCTCGCTTAGATTGGGCCATTTCCCCTCTCTCTGGAAGAAAGCCACAGTCACACCAGTTCACAAAAGCGGAGATAGGACACTCCACACCAATTACAGACCTATCTCACTCCCCCACTATCTAAAGTGCTGGAGTGAATAGTGTCGGACCAACTAGTTGAATTCCTGGATAAGTACAATGTACAGTGCCCAGAGCAGCATGGCTTCAGAAAAGGGCACAGCACCACCACTGCACTACTGGAATTTACAACCTTCATCCATGTCACGCTTGACAAAGGGAATGGTGGAGGGGCAGTATTTATAGACCTTACCAAGGCATTCGACACAGTTAACCACCCCCTACTGCTCAAGCAACTGTCCTCCATTGGGATCTCCAGCGATGCCCTTCCATGGTTCACCAGCTACCTTGATAATTGGATCCAACATGTAAGGATTGCAGGGATCTCTTCGAATAAGAAACTGGTCTGCTCCAGAGTCCCCCAGGGGTCTATTCTGGGCCCTCTACTCTTCTCCCTCTTCATCAACAATCTCCCCAGTGCCTGCCACCAAAAAATATTACTATACGCAGATGATGCAGTCCTGTTTTCCAGCCGCCATGACATTACAGTCCTTGAATCCCAGCTGCAGCTCAACTTCAAGCACATCGAAGACTGGTTCAATTCTCATAAACTTGTCCTGAGCCACAGCAAGACTAAAGCCATGTCCTTCTGTAACCAACGGAGCAGGCACAACTCTCTGTCCCTCACCATCAAGAACCACGCTGGGTACCCACTCGAACATGTCAAGGAGTTCAAGTACCTTGGTATTACCCTGGATAGTACCTTCTCCTACACTCGGCATATTGACACTGTTGCCAAGACCACCAATATACGGATTGGACTACTACACAAACACAAGCACTGTATGCCTGTGGATGCCCTTAAACTAGCCATATACAGCTCTGTCACCTCTATCACTGACTATGGCCTTGCCATCTATGGCTCTGCCTCAACAAGTGACCTCCGCAGAATCTCAGTTTCTCTCAACAAAGCCTGTAGACTATTAACGGGTGCAGCCTGACAAACCCACACCTGTGACCTCTATGCACAGGCCAGTTGGCTAACCCTACTCAGCAGAATACAATACCAGACCTGCTTACTTACCAAATAGATTCTACTCGGTCTCATGCCACCTGCTGTTAGCTCACTCCTTAATACCTACAGATGCACTCAACAAACACATGGTGCCCAATCTCTAACCTTTCAGCTTCCTAGGTGTCGTACCTCCATGGGTCAGTGGTTCTTTATCTATAGACCCACTCAATGGTTCAATTCCCTCAATAAAGAAGCACTTTCCTCTACTACACTTGAACCCTTCAAAAGGAATCTCAAACTTTACCTCACCTATACCACTCAATGTGACTGCTTCTCTGAACAGAAATCTCTCTAAACACCTCCCAGCTCACTCATGTCTCACAGCCCACCTTTTCCCGGTCTCATTCCCTCTGGCACCGGGCCTTCCTTGTGACTCCTTTCCTGCTTCGCATCCCCACTGGTACAAGACATTTTCCACCAGCATCGGACAGTGACCCATTAGCCTGCCAACTTCTTCTCCCAGTCGCACGCCTGCAATACTAACTGCCTATGGTGCCCTCTATCTCTTATTGTTACCGCAGCCAGCTTCCTACTCAAGCTGCTCGTTATATGAATATTATCTCAAAGTATGTTATAACTGAGTATCTTTATTTTTTCTTTTAGTTGTTTTGGTTGTTTACTGTGCATTCTTTTACTAACTCTGTATGTATGTTGACCCCCATCCTTTGACATGGAACCTTTGTAAATGAGCAGTTTCTGCTCAAAGGTATTTGTAATCCGAGAATTTAATAAATAAAAAAAAATAAAATAAAAATGTATTATTGCTTTTGTTTGAAATATTTTTGTCCCTTTCTGCTCAGAAGGGTTAACATGTGGTTTATCAATAAAATGACCTTCTAATCCTTCATCATTCATTTTTTAATAGTCTTATATAAAGATACCCCAAACTCACTAAAATAAGCTTTGGCTTCTAGAATTGTTTTTTCTAAATATAGTGTCCTAAGGATCAATCAAATTATTAACTTTGCACATCCAGTTTTATGTCTATGCAGATAACTAAATATCTGACCTTTTACATTTATTGCCTGCCATACTCTTACAGATATTGTAAACCATTCTGTTTAAGGTAGTTGAATTCTCAATCCTTATTTTTGTAACTGCTTGTATAAACAAGCAAGGTAGCCTTTCACCTCTTTCAATTTCCTTCTCCTTAAGCTTTCTAGCAGGCCATGAATCCTGGTATCTACTGAATGTCTTCCCTTCAGGTCTAGAACTAGAATCAGCTTTAAGCACACTGCTCATTTTCTTTGTTTTGCTCTTAGCCCAGCAGTCTTTAACTAATGTATCCTTCTTGCTGGGAATTTTTTTTATCAGAGTCATCTTAAATCTAATATATTGTGTCTGAGATGCCTTAGATTGCTTTCCTTTTTTATTGTCCCTAACCTACCATCAGTTGTAGATTTTTTCTCTTTTAATTCCTCTACCAATTTGTTTGTTTCAGTAGATTCCTTGTCTGCAATTTTAGCTATGATTGTTTTAGTTAAATTTAACCTGTCATATTTTCCATAAGTTTGTTTAGTCTGGGCTTTCTCTATATCATTAAGTTTGGTGGCCCCCTTGTGTGAGGTATCACCATCACAATCTTTCTCTATTGGATTAAGTAACAATGTAAAAAGGGAACAATCTTGTTTTGAAAATCATTATTCCTCTATATCTCTGCTTTAATTTGCTGCAACTTGATTAATATAGGCTCTGATTTAAATTCTCTTGGGCCAATTACCTCAATATATTGGAATATATAAAAAATATCATGTGGACTCTGAGTCAGCAGATCTAAATGAGCCTTTTCTATGTAAAGCAAAATGAAATGATAAAAATCAGTCAGAAATGACCTTCTAATAGGCTTAGTAGATTTTATGGCAAACTTATTCCTAGCAGTGTTCTGTAAAAATGTCTTGTTATTGTGTGTTTGTTCCTCCAAACAAATAAAATTCTGACTCGCTGCACAAGTAGCATCACCTGATATAACTCCCCCTTTTACTCTCATATTAACAACAGTGATCACCATTTTTTTTTATTAATTTGCTGCTTTCATAAATTAATGAAATATTCCTCACTAGTCTATTTGGCATTATGCCATCCATAGTTTTCTCTAGATCATGTGTCTGTAACATAAGTGGATGCTAAAGATTTGTTGATAATGACCTATTTTCCAAAACTGGGGTACTATAGGTGAACTTTATGGTAATGGGAACCCTTGAATACTTATTATACCATTATCTCCTATAACATCCATCATTGTACCTAGAGTAACAAAATAGCTAGTAATCACTTTCATATTTGATTTAGACTGACTGATCTTAGCTTTCTTACTATTTGAATGCTTAACAGACTTTTTTGCTAGAAGTACTTTTTTACCTGAGTCATTTTCTATTAATGGCAAAGTACACCCATTACCACAAAACATTGAAGAATTTCAAGAGTAGATTAAATAGAGTGAGGCAGAAAAAAATAGTCTCCCATTAACCTGAAGAGAAATTTGGCATAACTTGTTGATTCAGACTTAATTAATTCTGTCAGTTATGAGTCAACTTACAGATTACTGCCTTATTCCCAAATGTCAGAGTTCTAATGACTTATCCACAGTTTTAACTTCAAAAACTGTACTTAGGTTCCTATATGCGGGATCC
Organism: Neoceratodus forsteri; assembly: GCA_016271365.2. Taxonomy (NCBI): domain Eukaryota; kingdom Metazoa; phylum Chordata; order Ceratodontiformes; family Ceratodontidae; genus Neoceratodus; species Neoceratodus forsteri. The sequence continues at coordinate 1,300,839,665 of CM057458.1, read as the reverse complement.
TCTTCGCTATGTAGTACACCTGGGCTCATCAATGTTCTGGTTCCTTTTAAAGTCCAGATCACCTCCACTGCATCAGTGAAAAAGAGTGGCAATTAGTTCCAATGTCTTGGCTATGGTAGAGTTCCTGGAATAGGAAGAGCTTGTAACAAAAAATCAGCAGTGAACATTTTTTCATTTCTTCCCTTTATTTAATATACAAGACTTGAACAGTTTTTCTGCTAATATTGCACAGCCACAATCTGCACATACTGTGACATAAATGATCATGAGTCCACAACATGAGTATAAGTCTGAAAACATGTCCAACAATAGGGTGAGCACCAAGCATCAGAGCCAAGCTGCAGATGATGCTATCAGCAGTGTGCCTCTGGGTATAGATTCCCAGTGGCCACACTAATATTTATCATGTCAGACACCTCATTGGGAACCTAGTGTTGAAACAGAGCAAGGGGAGAGAGCAGAAACATGCCACTAGGAAGGCATCCACATGGTTGCATTCTTATTTAAAAGAGTACATTTGGTTGACAAACCATTGGCCAACATGTGAAACACTGGTGATATGGGCACAATTTGCTATTGTTTTTAAAGTATTTAATAATACATTTTGAATTAATGGAACTCAATTATGAAGTTCAACTGGTCAGTTTGTCTGGTAATTTGTACTCTTTCTACTTCATTTGGTGTCTTTTTTTCTGTATGTGCTCCAAGTTAGTCCCATAATGGCCACCTTCTTTTGTTTTTGAACTAGTAAAAAAATGTGTTTTCAGATTGGCAAACAGAGGTTTTGGCTTCCTGAGAAGATGTGAGAAGTCCATTTTAACAGTGGCACGTGAAAATACCATATGAAAAAAATGCTTGTCTTTCTGTTCTGTGCATGACTGGCTGTCTAATTTCATTTTCTTTATAATCTTTTTTTTTCACTTTTTCAGTCCCAAAACACCAAGAGCACTATCTTTGAGTGAGGATACAGTGGACCTAAAGTTTCTCTTTTAAATCTTTTTTTTTTTTTTTTTAGTTATAAGTGAGAAAACAAAAGCATCTGGAGAACATATTTTTCAGGTTTGTTTTGTTTTGTTTTATTCTATAACTCTAAAACATCTGAATCAAATTTACTAAATGTAGCAAGTTACAAGATTGTGCAACAAATGATGTGTGCATACTCTACATTAACTGCCAGGTCACTTTGTCCAAAGGCAGAGAAGTTATAAGCAGACAAATACAGGGATTTAACATTAAAGTGCTTACTCAATAATTACCATAGTTCCACTACTGTGTGACTGTGATAGAATGATTGTCTGAGATGTAGTGACATACCTTCATTAAAATAAATTATACCAAGTCTGAACATGACTATGCAACATAGGTTCATGGCCCTGATGCTTTAGTAATGTAGACAGCTGATTTATGGAGTTTCATTTCATCTTAAATCTAGACTGCTTATCAAGCAATTTAGTAATTGCTGGGTCCCAGCGATAGTTACTTTGGAAATTTAAGAAAAAAATATGTTGATGTTGGGCAGTAACCAAGGAATCTCTGGTGGGGATTTTTGCACTACAGATCACCATTCTGAGTTCTAATGAGGAAACAATGTAAAAGCTAGCTTATCTGGGTTATGTAGCAGCTCAGCTGAGTTGGATTTTTTATTGTATTAGCTCACTATGTTTTAGCTTTTTGGAAGATATTAAAGTCATCATATTCTGATTTAGTAGTACACAGGTTATGTGTTCAACCATGAAAATAAAGCAAGAAGTACTTAAAAAGCAGAGGTGGATCTTAAAGGGAAACGTCCATCTAGGATTAAATTAATCAATATTGTTACCAATAGAAATCTGCTTTACATAAGCTATTGACCAAACCCATCACACTTTTAGGGCCAGAATTATAACCCATTCAGTTGCCTCTCCCTTTATAGCTGCAGGCATCCATTTTCTAAATCACAGGCACAGGAAATGACATCGCATCAGGGGAAAACACATACAGTCTATAAATATTTTAACCAGGAGAGGCACACTAAGCTGAAACTTGAGTCCAGGTGTGACCTGAGAGCACAAGAAAGTTAAGTGACTTTCTCAGGGTCATACAGGAATGCAAGTGGGGGCTGTGGGATTCAAACTCAGATCTCCAGATTTGTAGATCAGAGGCTTAAACCACTGAGCTATACTGCCTCCTTAAATGGGGAGACGAATGAAACACTTTTTTTTTACCCAGTCCATGGGGATGTGAACTTGTTTCTAATCATGAAGGAGTTGCTATAAACAAAGGTTGTGTGCTGCCAGTGCCAACAGTTTCTGAGCTCCTTTGGGCTTTATATTACTTTGTACAATGTTTTGTGACATTTCAGTTTAGTAAAATGTTTAGTGCCATTGTGATTTGTAGAATATTCTGCTACTGTGGTAACACTGTAAATAATGTTTATTCCTATACCTATTTAGTTATAATATTTGTTAGCACTGAAGTAGTTGTGTTTAAGTTTTCTTTTGTTGGCATCACATTCTGTCATTTGTAGGAGTGTGATCTAGTGGCTACAGCACAAGCTTGGGGCACAAGGGATGAGAGTTTCAAACCTCAGCAAAGTGAGATACTAACTTGTGTGACCTTGAGTAAGTCACATAACCCCCCAGTGCTCCTGTCCACCTAGCAGCAGAAATGAATCGCAGCAGGACCACACTGGAAATGAGGTGGCACAGCTCAGCTGGACTATCCTGGGTAAATAAGATATAAAAATATAATTGTTTTGTGTTGGTGTGAGACAGGATAGATGGCTCTCAGCAACATAATCATTCTGAACACAGGTGCCAGTACCTGCAGGTGCGTGTGGGGGTGCACACACCCCACTTTTGCCCATGAGAATTTAAAGTGCCCCTAAATGCATGCAATGACAGAATAAAAGCAATCACAGTCTCTTATTATTACAGTGCCCCCCTACACACACATACACACTGACTTTTCCCCATGTTCCAGCACTACTCCTTCTGAAGGTTGCAAAATAAAAATAAAAATCTTTATTTGAAATCATCCAGAAATATGTTTCCTTTAACCAATGTAAAAGAAAAAAAACAGCAGATTTTATTTTTCATGTCATGATTCTGTTTCATTCTGTCTTTCCAGCAGGACATATCCAGTAGCCCCTTCTTTTTGAGATAAAACCTTTTTACGTCCATGATGTTCCCAGGTATACTCACTAAACTATTAAGTGGCTGGTTGTGACAGTTCATCAAGAGGCATAACTCTTCTTTTCTCTTACCTTGAAAGATGCAGTATTGTGCAGTGGTTTAAGGCTCTGAGCTGCAAACCTAGAGACATGGGTTTGAATCCCACAGTCTCTGCTTGCATTACTGTGTGACCTTGAGCAATTCACTTAACTTTATCGTACTCTCTGGTCACACCTGGACTCAAACTTCAGCTTAGTGTGCCTCTCCTGGTTAAAATATTTATTGGCTATATGTGTTTTCCCCTGATGTGATGTTGTTTCCTGTGCCTGTGATTTAGAAAATGGATGCCTGCAGCTATAAAGGAAGGGGCAACTGAATGGGTTATAATTCTGGCCCTAAGTATATTACAACTTTGGTCAACAGCTTATGTAAAGCAGATTTCTATTAGTAACAATACTGATTAATGTAATCCTAGATGGACGTTTCCCTTTAAATTGTGGGTCCCTATGTTGGATGACTTGCAGAAGAGTAATACCATCAGCCCTGTTTTAAAAGATCTCTGACACAACAGGGGCAACTGAAAAAAAAACTCTGGTCAGAGCTGATATGGCTGCAGGTGAGGAATTTGGTGTAAAAACATTGAAAATGACCAATGTTACGAGCGTTCCTTAGCAAAATGTAATCTAGGCTCCTAAATTTGTTTTGTGATATCTGTACACCAAAATTTCAACATAGCCTTGTTATGACCCTGCCTGATGAACAAGATAAGGGCAGCAAAACAGCTCAAAACTGTGTAAAGAGTGCGCAGGACACAAAATAATAATAGGGAAACAACAAATGTCCACACCACTTGAGAGCCACTGTAAAAATCAGCGTTATTGATTAAAATAACAAAACGCTAAATACAGCAACGGATCATACTGACTCTCTACTGGTTTCACACAGAGGCATGCATCATCAGGAGGCTGAGACAATCAGAAGTTTGGGACTTTAAATACAAATATCTCTTGAAGCGACAGTACTAACCAAAGTGCCATATAACCAAAAGTGCAAAGTGCTTAAGTAATACATTTATATTAGACTATATCACTAACACATACACATCAGTAATCAAAAGTCTTATTATGATCCCATAAAAAGCAACACACAGCAAATGCTGTACATATACTGTACAAAACAAACTGTTGTTAGAAAACTGCTACCAGTCAGTCAGTCAGTTCATGTGATGTACTAATGGGAAATTTCAAACCAACACATCTCATGAACATAGCAGTTCTCTCTCCATCCATTTTTCTATGCATGAAGTAGATAACTAGATTAATTAACTTTTTATCTCTTTCTCAAAAAAAAGATAAGTTAACTAATCTAGTAATCTAGTAAATCGAGCTAGGATGTTGTCCTCTGTTTTGATCTCTAGTGCACTGCATTAATCCTTTCTGTTGTTTTTTCTCCTAGGGTGCAGAGGACAAATATATTTTTGTACCTCAGGCACAGATAAATGGAGAGAGAACTGTTATGTTCATGACAAGTGTTGGTTTGAAATTTCCCATTACAGCACATGAACTAACTGATTGGTAGCAGTTTTTTAATAACAGTCTGTTTTCTGTATGTAGTTACTGTCTGTTGTTTTTTATAAGAGCATAATAAGACTTCTGATTACTGATGTGTATGTGTTAGTGATGTGAAGTGATATGGCATCACATAAAAAGCTGTATCATAACCACAGTGTGATAACTAGATCATGACATGTACACTGTGAAGATATCAACCATAGCGTACAAGTCATCGTTGGTTATCAACATAGTGTACACGTCACTCCCCACTCCTCATACTGCTAAACAAAACAAAAAAAAGCAACAAAAACCAGAGCTCTGTTGTATGAAACGGACATGTAATGTCCCGTTGTGTGATACCTATGTATCACAACTGAGGAATAGTAACCTTGGAAACCTCACTCATGGCTCCGATATGCTCTGCCACTCATGAGCCAAGGTCATTGTCCACTTGTTGTAATACATACAGTATCACACACTGGGCCCTTGCGCAGCCCCTTAATATGAATTTAGTACTTTTGCACTTTGTACTTATGTTTATATGGCACTTTAGGTAGCACTGTCACTTTAAGGGGGCTTGCCTGATTAAAGGGCAAGCCTGTTTGTCCCAGGATGTCCTCACAAAAGCAGCTCAGTTCCAAGGGAGGGGGTTAAAGTGCAGTGGATGATAAGTGACAGGGAGAGGGTGGAGTATAAGAGAGCAGGGCCCAAGCGGATTTGTTGACAAAAGAGAGAGAGAAGGGTCGAGAAGGAGGGTTGGTATAAGAAGAGGCCTAGGAGAGAGTAACCCTTTTTTGCTAGTTTAGTGGGTTTTAGTGGGTTTTACTAGTTGTTTGCCACCTGCCAGCACATTGGTCAGCATTATCACACCTTTTGCTACATTTACATTAATGCATGCGAGTTTGGTCAGCACTGTGGAAGTTTACTGGTGTTGATTTGCTAACTTTGTTTATTTTTATTAATTTTAGGTGATTTAGTTGTGGCTTTGTTGCAGTTTTTAACTGGGTCTCAACCCATTGCCAGTGAGTCTGGGGCCGGGTCAGGACTAATATTAATATAAATTTCCCATGAGCAGCAGAATTCCTTTTATTTCAACCACCATCTCACTGGTCTGGTAGCCTGACTCACATTTTTTTCCTGTCCAGAACAAGCGCATCCTCACACGGGATGTCCAGTGATGAGAATGGCTTGCAAAGCAGCTCACAATGACCCATCAATGAGGAAGCTTTCACAGTGCTGCTATCAGATTTTGTCAACCATGAGAGAGGAAAGGCCTCAGAGCATGGCCATCTGATGAGATAGACTCCGCTACTCAGTAGATTCTGGGCAGTGGGGGGGACCAGCTCAAAAAAAAAAATGGGAAAAATCCTACCATCACCTGTAAACTTCCATTGATTTCTGGTTCCCAGTCTGGAGTTTTAGATGTCCGGGGGTCTTGGGCATTCAGGGCATGTGAGTAGCAGACTTTGCTGTAGACCAGGGTAGTGGCTACAGCAATATACTTGTGGATGAGTAAGAAAAAAAGGAGGTACTGAGAAGTCAGGAGTTTGGTGGGTAGTACCATCCAGGTGGAACTGCATGGTGGAATATTTGAGCTTCTCATGGCTTAAATGCCAGGCAGCCATGTGGCCTTGATAGGCCCGACATGTACAAGGCCATACAAGTACAGACCAGCTGGAGCAGGGAATGAGCCACAATTGCAGTGTGACTGAAATTTTGGTTAAAAAAAAAACAAAAAAGAAATACTAGTAATAATAAGAGACAGTTCAATTGGGGGACAGTTTCTGTTGTGTAACCTGGGGCACAGGGCTGCAGCATAGCAGGGAGACATTTTTTAGATATAGAACTAGATTCATTGATTTATCCAAGGCATTTGACTTGGTCAGCCATGAACTCCTCCTCACTAAACTTTATCTACTTGGACTGGATGGGCTTTCTGTTATATGGTTCGAGAGCTGTCTGCTCAACCGAACCAAAAAAGTTCTATGGAGAGGAACCCAGTCTAGTCCTAAACCGGTAATCTCTGGGGTACCCCAGGGCTCGATCCTTGGTCCCCTGTTATTTACTCTTTTTGTCAATGATATAAAGGGGGTTGGCGGGAGGAACAACCTTATCCTCTATGCAGATGACACTGTCATCTACTGCAGTGATCGACTTCCTAGCGTAATCAGTGCTAACCTCCAGGCCAGTCTTGCTGCACTGAAAGCCTGGTTCTCCACAAACTCACTTGTAATGAATGAAGAAAAAATGAAGGCAGTCCTGTTTGGGTCCAGATGCCTTGGCTCAGACTGTTGTGGCATCTTGCAGCTTCATACTGCCCAAGGGAAGAGAACAGAGCTCACAGACAAGATCAAGTACCTTGGAGTCCTGCTTGATCAGGCAATGACCTTCCAGCATCATACTGAGTCTGTTGTTAAGTCCACCCACCAGAAGTTAGGACTTCTTTATAGGCTGGGTAACTCTATTTCTCTCAAGGCTCATTGCACCATATCTAACTGCACCCTACTCCTCTCCCTCCTCTATGAGGCTCCCCTGCTGCATTCTCTAAGGGATCATGAACAAAGAAAGCTTACTACACTCTACCACAGGGTGGATCATTTCACCACTAACTCCCCCCCAAGAAGGCACCACTGCAAGGTCCTCGCTGATCTCCACTGGCCTTCTATGCGGCAAAAACTAGCCTACTCCTCCTTGAGCCTGACCTTCAAATTTACCACTGTTGGCCCTCCTCCTCACCTGCATAGGCTGCTAAATCCCAAAGTCCAGGGCCGGAGCCTGAGATCCTCCACTGGTCATCCCCTAGACATCCCTTGTGTCTGCACTAACTATGGCAAGCGTTCATTTAGGTACACTGCCCCACATTTGTGGAACCCTCTCCCTGTTGACTTGGCTAATTGTTGTACTAGCCAGGGTTTTAAGTACGGCTTGAAAGTATACCTGCTAGAACTCAGTCTCTGTGGCTGCAACCACTAGCCCAGTCAGCCTACTGGCTGGCAATATATCCTGCATATTGCTGTTACCTCCTCTCCCCTAAAGCATTGTTGATTAAGATGTCATATGTCTGATTTATTTGCTATGTTATTATGTGTATGTAACTGACATGCTCTGTAATGTACTCTATAACCTATCCAATGTATGCTCCAGTTAGTGTGTACTCCTACCAATGTATGTACTACTGTGTACTCCTGTCAATATATGTAATTATTGTCTGTAACTAATCGGGGTTGCTCCTGAAAAAGGGACCTCTGGTCTCAGTTTTCTTACCCAGTTATCAAAATCTAAATAAATAAATACATACCTGGATTTCCAGCTGCAATGGACCCCGCCACAGTCCCTGCAACACAGCATGATGGCTCCCCGGTGTGGGCAGCTCTGGAAGAGAACAATCAGAGGGTTGGTGCTTTGCAGCAGCAGGTCCACACAATAGAAGAACAGCAGCAGCAAATAGTTAGAATGATGCACCTGCTGCTGGACAACCATGGCATCCCATGGCCACAGCAACTTATGGAATTATTTCCTGCTCCCCCACCCCACTACTGTGTTGTACTGTTTTTCTGTTTTTTTTCTTTGTTGTTGTTTAGTAATACACATTTTCCTTTCCAAGGTAATGCTTCTTGTGCCACATAGTGCAATACATTTCTGTGAAAACCGCCCGTAATTTCATTACAGTGTGTCACGTGACAGAGGAACTCCCATTCTGAAAAGCCACCCACATTCTGCCTTCCTTCCCAGCAACGTTAGGACATGATGTCAGGGAGAGCATTTGTGCATGCTCCATTACAGTGAATATCCAATTGTCCAGCAGCTTTCTGAATGTTTCTTTATGTTATAATGGTCAGATTGTGGTGAAACGTGTAGACACATTTCCAGTAAGAAGAGCCTTGTTAGTGGAAACATTCCCACATTTCACCACAAAGTGAACCTTATAACATAAGGAAACATTGGGATAGCTGCTGGACATTCACTGTAGTGGAACATGCACCTGGGCTCCCCCTGGCATCATGTCCTAATGTTGCTGAGAAAGGGGGCAGAATGTGGGTGGCTTTTCTGAATGGTAATTCCTCTGTGACGTGACACACTGTAATGAAATTTCAGGTGATTTTCACAGAAATATATTACACTCTGTGGAGCAAGAAATATTCCAGTGGGAGTAAGGGCCCAACATATTAGGTTATGTGCATCACCAAAACTATGTAATGTGGTGAATCTCTGTAAAGCAGCAGCAGAGCAGCAATCTGTTGAGAACTCTGACCTATATTTTGTAATGCTCTGTTGCAGCTTCCTTTACTTACATCCTGACTGACTGGAATGATATGAGAATTTGCAGTAGTTGAACCTGCTGTACTACCTTTTTTCACGTGTGAAATAATGAAAGGATCATTCCTTTTAAATTGGTGCTGACCAGGTATTTGTCATTGTTTTCTTCCATTTTTCTCCATCACAATCAGTTAGTTATGTATCACTTCTGTTGTTAATTAACAGTTACGCAGCAGGCAGTGTTTTAAGATACCATGGAACAATAGTTATTGAAAAGCAGCTGCAAATAAATACAAACTTGGTCAGAACAATAATGGAAGGCATGCTCATTTTTTTCTTACATGAAAAAAGTAGTCAACTAAGTAAAGCATACATGAACTGTGAAAAGAAGCATATCATTCAAGTCACAACTCAGAAGTAACTAGTGACTGTGGCAATGTAAAGTAGCATAAAAAAGTACAGTTCAAAACTAACACAACATTCTTGTGATGCTGCATTAATTGTAATGTCAGTATGACATCATGAGCTCACAACAATCACACAACACACAAAAGTGCCACAAAGTCCCCAAATGTTTTCTGCAGGCCCAAAATGCATCCTCCTTATGTGCAGAAAATTGATAAGTGGTAACACAATGAAATGGGAGTGTTTCAGCACATCAAAGTCCCACAGTATAAAAAGATGACAGTGAGTGTTCTTTTGCTGGTCCAATGTGTTCTGCGCAGCGATTCAAGCAAATGCAATGTGATCATCTTAACTGGATTGAAGGGTGCCTTTTGGCTGTACACTAATAGTAGCCTTAGTGAGTATATATATATATATATATATATATATATATATATATATAGTTGTGCATTTTGTAGGTGAGGAGAGGGGTTGACATGGACATGTACTCATGGTATTGTTCTGCATCACAGGTCACAGAAACTGTTGGTGTGCACATTCCTGTGTTCAATGAGATTTTTTTGCACTGAAATTGGAAATGGATAACTCTCAAGCACATGAAGGTAACTATTATTTGGGGGGGTGGGGGGATCATATTTGCTAGTTTGTCTGTAATGGTTTCTTATTTTGTTATTTATTCACAGATTTCATCTGCATCCTTCTGGAGTCCGGTTGTTGTTAATAATGGTCATGGTCATCTAATGAAATGACTTCTGCATGTTACATGTGTGCTCAAGCCTGGGGCAGGGGGGTGTCTGATGTTGAAGAACTTTTTTGGATAAGGCCAGTCTGACAGAGCAACAAAGCATCTGTAAGTTTCCTAAAAAAAGCAATGAATGACTTCTTATAACTTAACTGTTATTTTGCTTCCTGGTTCCGAATCTTGAGTCAAGTTACATTGAAACCCACATCTTGTCAACTAACACAACCTGTGTGCAATATTTGCTGCAGTCTTTCCAAAACAATGAAATGGATGAAATAAATCTTCATACTTACCAGAATGGATTTCACATGGATATTCCATTGGTTCCTCTCTGTACACTACAGCTGCAGTACCATTCCCACCAAGTTTTAGCGATGGAGACTTTTTTTGTTAACCTGTAAAAGAAACAAAAGAAGTGTACGGTATGTGATTTACCATTGTAGCTCTGAAAAGCTACAGAAAACAAAACATACAACTAAAGGAAGTGAAGCAGCATAACAAACATGTGTACACATACTCACTTTATAGTTTAAATATTAAGAAGCTTTGTGTCTCTGGCTGATGGATGTGGTGGTCCAAACAGACTCAGGCTCAGTGGTGGCAGTGGCTAACAGCAGTCCCAGTGGTGGTGGTCTGGGGGGCAGACAGACTCAAGCTCAGTGGTGGCAGTGGCTAACAGCAGTCCTGGTGGTTGTGGGGGTGGTCTGGGGGCTGACAGACTCAGACTCAGTGGTGGCAGTGGCTAACAGCAGTCCTGGTGGCGGTCATGGTCAAGGTCACCACCTTTTAAAAACTTCAGTTAAAACCTGCCAAAATTAACCACATCATCATGCTCATAAAGAAAGCTGCCCTCACAGTCATCGATGTCTGAAGTCTGACCACTGGGAAATTCTTTCTCCATTGTTTCATCATCTACATCAGTGGTGTGCCGTTTCAGGCAGCCACTGCCAGTGCTACCAGGATGGTCCATTTCCACATCACCAAAACCACCATGACTAGGCCAGGGTACAGATACTGAGGTTGCAGTCTGTGCTGGTATGTGCCTCTCATTCATTCTAATGAATGTTAGCAAACTAACATTTGCAGGAGACAGGTTTGTCTGATGGTCCCTGAACATTGCACCTGCTGAGCTAAATACCCTTTCAACACGTACACTGGAGGATGGGCATGTGAGGTACTTCAGTGCCACTGCAGTCAGCTCTGGCCAATCACTGACCTTTCCACTCCAGTACAAAGGAGAATCTTCAGTTGTTGTCAGATGCCTGTTTTCAGACAAATATGACTCAACCATTCTCTGTGCTGCACTAAGTCCAGTTGTTGATGCATCATCCTGTTCTACCGAATCATTTATTTCACAAATACCCACTTGGGGCAAAGCTTCCCAAAGCAGGTTGATGCCAGCCACTTCGAATGACAGACCACCTGGAACTGTAGTCTCCTTTGGCTTGCAGGATATGCTTGATGGTCCTCCAGGTACACCTTCAGCCAGATTATGCTGCTGAGGTTTGCTGACCTTGGCACTTGACTTCTGTGCCCCATGAACCAAGCGCAACAGTTGACCACTGATTTCTTTTTTTCCTGTTCAGGCCCTCCTTCCAGAATGGATGCAATTCCATGTTTGTATCGTGGGTCCAGCATTGTTGCTATGGCAAAGCTGTCACTATGTTGAATGCTCACAATGTGACTATTCTGGTCAAATACTGTCAGTATGTGTTGCAGCAGCATACTGCTACCACTGTCTCCGGCAACATTAAGGCCATGCTGTATAGTCACCAATGTCTACCTCAGCACCCACAGCAGTGGAATTGATTGGCTAATGGAGGCAGACTCACCACTCACTGCCTGTGTGGCATGTTCAAAAGGCCCCAAAATTGTTATTACAGAGTCCATGAGGTGCCACAGTTCAATCATTATAGACATGGAGGCATAGTGTGCATCACAAGATATTCTGAGATGGCTTTGTATTGTTCATACAACCTCTCTGACATGTATAAAATGGAGTTTCATTGGGTGACAACTTCCAGCTTCAAGCGGAGCTGAGGCAGGCCATTTTGTAGCTGCAACTTCTGCAGTTGGTCACAAGCCTTTCCAGATCTTGAAAAGTGAGAGCAGATACTTCGTGCCAACGATCAGCATTTCCTTTATATCAGGAGACTGCAGAAACTCCTGAACCACAAGATTTAAACAGTGGAAAATGCATGGAACATGAAAAAAAACACCATTCGTTATGCATTTCACCACATTTGACCCATTGTCACTTGCTATGAACCCAGCTCTCATGGACAAAGAGTTTAGCCATTTGTCAATTTCAGGCAGTACCACGTCCAACATGTTCTCACCAGTGTGTGAACAGGTCACATTGTGCATAGTAATCGTTGCATGCTGTTGAATTCCTAGAAGATTGCTACCACGACCATCCACCTTACTGCACTGATTATTCACACTACCAACATCACAAACAACCCCTGGCACCTGTGCTCCATGTGCAGTTATACACAAATATGAACTCCCTACTGTTTTGCCACTTGTCCACATATCCATACTTAAAGGGATGAATGGAGAGGAGGAGGAATGTTGAAGGGTATGTCTTACTGAGTCGAATACAGTGAGGAGCAACTCGGGGGACAGCACAGGTAGAAAAGTATGTCCTGGATGGGACTTTCTATTTTGGGCAGGTACGTGCAGTAAACTGCCGGAATCCAGAATTCTCCACAAAGGAGAAGGGCAAAAGATCAGATACCAGCATTTCCGCTACAGCTGCATTAAGTTCACGTGACACTGTATGATTCGGGGGGATACTTCAGCTTATGCACAAAAACACTCTGTAATGTGGCCTGACTTAAATGTGTTACACAGGGTGTGATCACAAATGGTTGTGCTCTGTGATGAATGGCATTGGCAGGGGGGTGGAGTGTGGACATTAGATGAAGACGGTTGCACAGGTGGTGACAAAACCCAGAAATGCTGTTATTTTGCCAAATTTGCCAACCGTAGTTGATATACCACTTGCACTAGACATACTGCATTTGCTACCGCCACCACCACAAAAACTGCTACTCTCACCAGCACTGGACAACATTTCCAAGTCATTATGGTCCTCTATCTCATCATGCCTGTAGTAATCCTCTGCTCTTATTACCTCACTACTGCACATGTTTAATTTACTGCTGGATTTAACAATCATGGAAGGGGTTAACATGCTCGCTATGGCTGCCGGTGATGAGGGTGAATGCCCCACTGTGGTATTAGCTGCCAGCTTGTGCTGGGTCCACAGTTCCAAGTGCCTACTCTTAGGATGCGTATGCTGTGTACTCCTGTGCCCAGAAGGGTCCCCTTTTTACCTCGACTCACATGCACATGGCAAACCTGGCAGATGCAACTGACTCATCATTTGCATCTTGAACAAAACAATCCCAAACAAGGGATAGTGATACTCTGCTTTTAACATGTCCATGATGTGGCTCATTTACGTCTGTTATTTTAAGCACTGAAGTGGGGGGGCACATGGTGTTGTGTGGGGGCACATGGTGTTTTGGGCACTGCACACCTGGACTGCAATGGACCACCACAACTACCTATCATATTTATTACTGGGTCATCATCATCAACTAAAACTGGTAGATCACAAGTTTTACGGGGGATTCCTGCAAACAGACTCAGACACAGCCACTTTGAATTTAGTTTTTTCCAGTTCCCAACTGGGGTCAATTACATCATCATCATATTCATCAATGTCACACACATCCACATCTTGTGCTTGGATGCTAACATGTGGACTACATGTTGCAACAACAGCAACATCATTGTCATCATCACATTCATCATCAGCATCTATACCACCATCACCTGATATTTTTTCAGCACACTGTGAATCACTGCATGGAAAACGACTGACATTAACTGCCATGGTGGATGGAATATGGATGGAATATCACATTGTATGCTATAGTTAACATGATAATCAGAATCCTCAGGTTCAGTTACTGGGATGTTACTGGGAAGTATGACATCATCTATGCTGCCACTCACTTGCACAGCTTCACACTCAATATTTTTGGATATGGTACACTGGTCAGAATTCAAACTTGACACAACAATACTAATACCACCACCACCATTAACACCAGTAACACTAATACCACTGGCTGGGAAATCTTCATCTCCTCTAACTATGAGTGAAGCTACTGACTGGGCTGTAAAAAACATTGCAGGAGAAATACCTTGCCTCACATCAGCAATGCACTTTCTGCATCTGCATACTACTACCACCACACCCAAAGACTATCTTACTGCCATCATTGCTATGGCGAGAAACAGCTTTGCTTGCACATCTCTTTGCAGGCATTTTGCGGGATCAACCACAATATTATAACCAAATTTAGATTTTGATAAGTTCACTCTCTGATTGGGGGGATGCTGGATGTGAAGCCCAAGAAAACAACTGTAGCTTCAGCAACAGATAAGAGACTAGTCTGTCATGCAATGAAAACAGGTGCTGATGAGGTCACAAAAACAATCCAATCTGGTAAAAAATTCCTTTTGCACGTGGGGGGTGGGGAGGAGCACTGACTGCAGTGTAGATTTTTACGGCAGTACAAGCAGCAAAACAAAGAACAGATACCATGATCACAGTACAAAATCAAGCAGCTGTAGTGGATAACAGGTTCACACTGCTTTGCCTGCAATTAAACTAGTCTGTGGCACAATAAAAGGTGAATTATTTGCTGTCACGCAACATCGCACACACACACACACAGAACAGTTTGCCTACAATGCTGAACGAGGAATGTGTAGCAAATGCAAAAGTTCAGTACTATGCCACGTTACATATTGTAGTGTAAACAACCTGAAATTATGAACTGCTGCACCAGATCCACACAACAAACAGCAAGAAAATTTCAGCTATTACTGACAATATTACTGTGTGTAGATTAACACAGTCAGTTACATAACAAAAATATAACCAAAAAACAAAGAAATCACTATTTCTCCAACTTAAATCTACATACACCACAGATATGCCCCTTCCCTAAAGCATGCTTTCACTGTCTTTCACTACACACACTCAATGTTGTAAATTAACATTCAAAATTTACACAAAAACCAAAACGCTCAATGATATGAGCAGAGGAGGGTTTTCTACCATCGATGAACTAAAGTTGGAGCCCCAAAAAATGCAAAAATGCTTTTTTAACAGCTTTTAGAAGATTTCAATCACAGACAGTTATCAGAGCACACTATATCCTACTAATTCCTACATATACTACCCTGAACTGAGGCTGTCCAGATCAATATAGAGCCCATGTGACCTGAAATTCCATGAATCACTGCAAAATTTGCCTTCAGAGCTCAAAAACTAGGTGAAGTGAGGCGAAGTGCATTGCCCTCAATACACGTCACCTTAAATTTGATGGAGTAGTGGTCTGGGGAGGTAGAGTAACATGAAGTCATTGTTTCCAATGGACTTCACGTTCCTCATCATAACACAACAAAGTACTCCACATTGCATTGTGGAGCACTCCGCAAATCTGCCTTTGCTCCGTGAATCACTTCACAGAGTGGATTGAGCCCTCCACTAATTATGGCATTGGACTCCTGATTGGTAAGTAAGGGTTTGGGGTGTGGTGGGTGCTGAGTAGGAGGGTTCAGTGCGGGCAGTTACTGCTGCAGAAGACATTGATGGACCATTTTCTTGTTACATGGTTAAAAAAAAAGCATGGAGGATTCCTATGCATGACACTGGGGGACTGGGCACCCCAAGTGCCACTGCAATGTTTCTGGGGGGGTATGGGGTAGTTGGTGCTGAAAGGGAAGTTTGAGTGGGGGGATATCAACTTATAAAAAAATAGAAGAAGCAGGAGAAATAACCACACATGCATGGTAGTGCAGGGACAGTGTTGAAAAAAAACAAAAAAAAATATTGAGAATTCTTCATCAGAACACTGCGGGATTTGGCATGCCCCGTGTCACTGTTATGTTTTTTTTTGGAGGTGGTATAGAGTGGTGGGTGCTGAAAGAGAGAGTTGGATGGGGCAGATATTAAAGTGTTACTTTTTTGTTGACAGCGAGCAGAGAGCTTCATCATGAAACACAGAAACATAGAATTTGACAGCAGATAAGGACCACTTGGCCCACCTAGTCTGCCCATTTTCCTACCTAACAGTTAAGCTGCTGATCCTAGTTAACCAACAGCTTACTTCCTCTTACCCACCCCTAGGACTGCCTTATGCCTGTCCCATGCATTCTTGAAGTCCCCCACTGTTCTTGACTCCATGACCTCCTCAGGGAGGCTATTCCATGCATCCACAATCCTCTCAGTGAAAAAATACTTCCTCACATTACCCTGAACCATTCCCCTCTATCTTCAAATTGTGCCCCTTGTTCTTGCACATCTCTTTTTCTGGAAGATGCTACCCTCTTGGACTTTGTTAATTCCTTGAGGTACTTGAAAGTTTCTATCATGTCCCTCTCTCCCTTCTTTCCTCAAGAGTATACATACTAAGCTCCTTTAGTCTTTCTTCGTATGTCTTCTGGTGCAGACCCTGCACCATTTTTGTTGCCCTTCTCTGAACAGCCTCCACTCTGTCTATGTCTTTGCAGAGATGGGGTCTCCAGAACTGCACACAGTACTCCAGATGGGGTCTCACCAACTGTCTGTACAGAGGGATAACAACTTCCTGTTTTCTACTATTGATGCCTCTTCCTATGCATCCCAGTATCTCCCAGCCTTTCTTACTGCCTTCTCACATTGCTTGCCCACCTTTAGGTCATCTTATATTATTACCCCCAGGTCCCTTTCTATTTTTACTGTTGTCAGTATCTCACCCCCCATTGTGTACGCTTCCCCTGGGTTTTTGTTTCCCATGTGCATTACCTTGTACTTCTTTGCATTGAATCTGAGCTGCCATACATTTGACCATTCCTCCAACCGTGCCAAATCCCTTCTCATCCTTTCCACTCCATCTTGTGTATCACCCTGTTCCAATCTTTGTGTCATCTGCAAAGAGACATGCTTTTCCTTCCGGTTCCTCTGCAATGTCACTTATAAAGACATTAAAAAGGACTGGTCCCAGTACTGAACCCTGCGGTACCCTGCTAGTAACCCTCCTTTCTTCACTGTGTACTCCATTTACTACTACCCTTTGTGTCCTGTTGTCAAGCCAATTTTTTATCCAAGCTACCACCTTGGGACCCATTCCAAGGCTGACTATCTTGTGTATTAATCTTTTGTGTGGGACTGTATCAAATGCCTTGCTAAAATCTAGATAGACCATGTCCACAGCCCCTCCCTGGTCTACTACTTTGGTCACCCAGTCAAAGAAATCTATTAGATTCATCTGACACGACCTTCCCATTGTGAATCCATGCTGCCTTGGGTCCTGTGCCCCACTGACCTCTAGGTACTCAATAATTCTTTCCTTCAGAAGTGATTCCATCATTTTCCCTACCACCGAGGTCAAACTAACTGGTCTGTAGTTTCCTGCCTCTGTCCTGCTCCCACTTTTGTGAAGAGGAATCACATCTGCCCTCCTCCAGTCCTCAGGTACCACCCCATCCTCCCATGATTTGTTAAAGACAGTAGTCAGCGATGTCACTAGTTCTACCCTTAGTTCTTTTAGAATTCTTGGGTGAATCCCATCAGGCCCCATTGTTTTGTCCACCTTCAATTTTATTAGTTCTTTCAGAACCCTTTCTTCTGTAAATGGACTGGTATCGACCCCTGTCTTCAGAGTGTTTCTCTTGTTTGGTTTAGGTAACTCCCCCTCCTCTTTCTTTGTGAATACTGAGCAGAAATATTCGTTCAGTATCCCTGCTTTTTCGCTGTCACCCTCTACCCACATTCCCTCCCTTTTATTAAGCTTCAGTATCCCTCCTTTGGTCTTTCTTCACTCCCTAATGTACCTATAAAAGGTCTTATCCCACTTCTTAACAGAATTGGCTATCCTTTCCTCGGTTTGGGCCTTTGCTATTCTGATTGCCTTCCCATCCTCTTTCTGCTTTAACTGATAAAGTTCTCTGCCCTGCTCCTTCTGTGTTTCCTTATATTTCCTGAATGCTGTCCTTTTCTCCTTAACCTTCCCTGCCACCTCTTTTGTGAACCATAGTGTTTTTTTCCTTCGTTGTGTTTTATTGATTTTGTTTACACAAAGGCTTGTTGCCTCTGTGATGGCTGTTTTGATCACTCTCCATTGTTCCTCCACCCCTCCTTCTTGTCCATTTGCTAGTGCTTTTCTGAGGCACTCTCTCATTTTCCCAAAGTCAGCCCTCCTAAAGTCTAGTACTCTTGCTTTTGTATGGCTTGATTGTATGGCTGTGTTTATCGTGAACCACACTGTTTGGTGGTTGCTTGTTGCCAGATAGCTACCCACTTCTAAATCTGAGATTCTTTCTCCATCCCCATTAGAAAGTACCAGGTCTAAGATTGCTCCCTCCTGAGTGGGTTCTGGTACTAGCTGTCTGAGACATGCCCCCTGTAGGGCATCAAGAATGACCCTGCTCTTGGATGTGCCTGCAGTAAAGGTGCTCCAGTTAACATCTGGCATATTCAGGTGTCCCATCAACAATATCTCCCCTTTTTCTGCCATTCTAAGAAAGCCTTCTATCATTTCCTTGTCCATACCCTCCCTCTGAGATGGGGGGTCTGTATACAACCCCCATGTCGATTGTGGTGCCATTTCCTGTCTCCAGGGTGACCCAAAGTGCCTCATCTGCTCCCTGTTTACTCTTTAGTTCTGTTGCTTTGATTCCTTCCTTTACATAGAGAGCTACTCCTCCTCCTCCTTTACCCTCCCTGTCCTTCCTGTAGATTGTGTATCCTGGTATGTTGACATCCCAGTCATGATTCTCTGTGTACCATGTTTCTGTGACTGCCACAATATACAGGCAACCCTCTTCCATCAAGGCCACTAATTCAGGGAGCTTGTTACACAGACTACGGGCATTGGTACTCATCACCCTCCACTTTTTGATAGCCTTACCCCTTTTAGCCCCATTCCTGTCCTTACTGCCTTTGCCTTTTTTTACATTTAAATCTGTTCTGCTCCCTAATAACTTCTGTACCTTGGTGTTTACCTCCCTAATCACCAATGTTTTGTGGGGCTTGATTTCCTGCTTCTTTTCAGTGCCTCCCCCCTTGGCTAGTTTAAATGCTTGCCAATGAAGCATTTAAACCTCTCACCTAGGTTTCTGGTTCCCCCCCTGGACAGATGCAGACCATCACACCAGTATAGGTCTGCATTACTCCAGGTGGCTCCCCAGTCCCCAATGAAGCTAAAACCCTGAGCTCCACACCAGTTTTTCAAACACTCATTGAATTCACTGGTGAGAAGTGCCCTAGCATAAATGACTATGTTGACACTCCAACATATTGTTCGGTGTAAATAATGCAAGGAATGTGGAGTTCTTTTTTGAAGGCAATAGGTCTGCAGGGCTTCACCCACCGCAGCCATAAAAGTAATAAGTAGCCTGGTTTTTAGTTTGTGCAGAGTACAAGTACTAGTGTTACTATTTTTGGAATTTGATTGCAACAACAGATACAAAAAGCATGGTTAAGAAGTCCATCCCATGCAAAGCATGCTATACATCATACTGTGTAAATAACTGATGAGATTTAGACAGGACACCTACAGCATTTGTATGTTTGACTAGCTAGTGAAAGTCAAAAGTATGCTGCATCTTCACTTCCACATTGTACTTCACAAAGCATTGCCTTGCAGTCAGTTGGAGGAAAAAGTAATGCATCCACACCTCATTTTTTCAAAATGTGTAATGTTTTGCAGGGTGGATAAATACATGCTAAGCATGTTTGTAAGTAGAACATCACAGCCACTTTTGGACATTTTTGTTGTTTGGTGTGAGCATTATAATGTAGTACAGATTTTAAGAGCACTAAGATGGAAACCAAGCAAATACTTGTTTGAATCTTACAGCTATCATTTGCATACAGTGTGATTTTTGAGCAAAGCTCTCCATTTATTTAATTCCATTTCCAGATAAAAAACATTGAGCTGAAGTTCTTTTAAATGGTATCCCCAATAAAAAGTCAAAAGCCTCTGCTAAGCCATCTGCTAAAATATTAATGAACTTCAGGTGCTGTCCTATTCCTGCTAATTAACAATCATAAGTAGCACCTACACTTTCAAAACACATTTTTTTCTGTTTCATTTATGTGCTAAACAGTCAGGGACACTGTAGCCTCAAAAGATTTAAAAACAAATTACTGTCTAACAGCTTAAATTACGTCCTTTTTATTTAGTACTTTAGGCACACCCGACATGTTCATGCCACATTATTTTCATGCGTAGAACACTACTGCTGTTATTTTATAATGATTTATCTAATATTTATATGTTTTTTTCCATGTTCTTGCTAATATGAAAGCAGCAAAAGTAGTAAATAAAAAGACGGTATTTTTCATTATACAATATTTCCTAACATTAACAAGCATGATGACTGATTCTCACCCTAAAACAATATTTTTTTGCTAACCTAAACTTGGAGATTTATAAACTGCCTCCATGTTGATTGCATAGGGATTGGGGGGGGGGTTAATAAATGCCAAGCAATCTTTCTTTGGAAAATCACGGATACATGTTATATCATGACCCTAGCAGATTTTAACAACTTAGTAGCAACCCACATGAATGAGGAAGAAAAAACTGGGGCCATGTTTGTAACAGGGTGTGGGTCTTGATAACTCCAATGAAACAGAGACCAGAGACAGGAATACAGGTTGTGGTCTCAATAATATCTTGAGGACCATTTATGAAAGACAACAAAAGAAAATGGATAACAAAATCTTAAACTCAGACTATAAAAGAAATCACATTGGTAAACAAAGGTACAAAACAAATCCTAGCTCACCAACAGCATTAATCAAAAACAACTTGTTCTCTCACATAGAGTGGAAAGGGCTTACTTCGGTTTTCCACCATCATCTATGTACTTTTATTATAGAGGGAGAGATAGATCCATTCTCCCCCACCTCGCTGTCTATACTGAGCACTAAAGCTTCTTAAATATCTTTTAGAACAGGCAGAACTGGTCACCTGACTGGTTTGATCCTCCCCTTTTCTAAGAACAAGAAGTGTCCACACTAATACAAAATGTTGGGGGATCAAACCTAAGCCAATCCTTGCATAATAAGGTTTTTATAAAACAAAGTCTTAGAGCATCCTCAAATTATATACATGAAGACCAAAACAAAACTTACATATATAATGGCTCATTAAAGTAAAAGGGTTCCACCCATAAGGTAGAGCCAGATTAAGCTTTGGTCCTATAAATATGCTCTATGTTGGACCGCTGCCCTCCTAATAACAGAACTGCCTGCACAGCCTAGCCCCTGCATTTTGGTAAGGAAGTTGCAAAATACTCATTTGCTTTGACTGATTAATTTAAATGAAAGTGTGTTTTGAGAAAGAAATAATTGGGGTATCCTTCATCTGGTTCCTTTATCTGTCTGATTTAACTCTCGGTTGAGGAGTTCAACATTTGTTTTGTGGTTGTACCGATTCCCTGTAAATAATTCCCTGTATTCTCCTCAACTAACTCTGGCTTAGGGAAGACAGCACACCCGTCGACTCCTAGGCAGTTTCGACAGCCTTTCACTGTACTTCCTACTCTGTGAATAGGCGTCACTATGAGCAACAGTAGCAGGGTACACATTTCTGCATACAAATTCTGGAATTACTGTTATTCTTAATCTCTCCCACACCCTAACCCTGACAAGGTATAGAAGGCCTGTATTCAACTAAGAGGGAGAGCATTTTGCCATTTGGAGGCTGAGCGCAATTTTGGCGCTCTGAAGAATTATTTTCTTGTTTCGAGAAACAGAAATACAGCAGTAAAAACACGCGCTTTACCATCTGGGCACTAAAGTGTGGAAAGAACATTTCCAGCTTGAACACCCAAACAAGGCACAAAAATAAAATGGACATCACCTAACGCTGTACTACTTATTGCTCTCATATTAATCCACCTAGCTGCTGGATGAGGCAACATCCCCCCCCCGAATCTCAAGGCATTGAAAAAGAAAACAGAGAGGGGAAAGCTGAACGAAGGCCTATGATAGAAGGCCACCCTATCATAGTGGGAAAAAAAGAAAGAAATACAGAAAGAAGACTGCTGCAGCAGATTTGTTTTTAAAGAGGGGTCAAAGATAAGGACAGGAAAGCCTTAAGATTCTTTTTTATGTTTTGTTTTAGATAACAGCCTAGGGGCAATGCTGCCACATACCCCCATGGCTAAGCAGAAACCTACCTAGGTTTCTAAGACAACCTACCCTATTCCATGGGGTAGGATTGAGTTCCGGCCCTCCCTCACCATGGAACTCCACCCCACAATCCCTTTATAAAATCAACAAATAAGAGTACATTATACTCAATAAAGTTTTAAACTAATTTCCCTAGGGTATCTACACTTAAAATCTGTCCCTAATATCCTAACGTCTGGACAGATAATCTGCATTTGCATAAGCAGTGCCTGCCCTGTGCTGCACAGTAAAATCAAATGGTTGAAAAGCCAGATACCACCGCATAATCCTATTGTATTTGTCCTTCATCTGAGACAAAATCACAAAGGATTATGGTCAGTAATTAGAGTAAAGGGGGCACCCCAAAGATAAAATTGTAGGGATTCAATTGCCCATTTAGCTGCTAAACACTCTAGCTCCACTGTACTATATTTTTGTTCTCTAGGATGTAATTTCCTCAATATGTATACAATTGGATGCTCCTCACTGTTAATTGTTTGGCTCAGTACTGCTCCTAGACCTGTACCTGAGATGTCTGTATGTATTTCAAAGGGATATTCAAAGTTAGGGCTCTTGAGGACTAGAGAGGAACATAAGGCTGCTTTGATAGATAAGAAGGCTTTCTTACATTCCTCAGACCATTTCACATCGTTGCCACATTTCTTTTTGGTAAGGTCCGTAAGTGGTGTTGCAATCGTGGAAAAGTTAGGAATGATGAAGCGCCTATAGTATCCGGCCAGTCCTAGAAATTATCTAACTTGTTTTTTTGTTACGGGTCTAGGGCTACTAGCTACTGCCTCTACTTTATTCACCTGGGGTCTAATAAGTCCATTACCTAGCAGGAATCCTAAATATTTAGTTTCATACATCGCCAGGGCACACTTCGTTGGATTTATTATCATCCCTGCTGTTTTGATGGTATCAATAATAGCCTGAAGATGTATCATGTGGGACTCCCAATCCTCACTAAAGATAACTGCATCATCCAGATAGGCCACTCAAAATGTCGTGTATGGTGCCAAGATCTGGTCCATATAGCGCTGGAAGGTGGCAGTAGCCCCGTGAAGCCCAAAAGACATTGTACAGAATTAGTACAGTCCTTTAGGGGTGCTGAAGGCAGCTTTTTCCCTATCTGTCTTCATCAAGGGAATCTGCCAATATTCCTTTGTCAAATCTAGGGTTGATATATATTTAGCATTCCCTCTCCTATCAAGAATGTCATCAACTCGTGGCATGGGGTAAGCATCAGACTGGACAACTTGATTAAGACCCCTTAAATCAAGGCACAGTCCAATGCCCTCCTCCTTTTTTGGCACCACCACCAATGGGGAACCCCATGCACTGTTGGAGGGGTCTATAATGTCAAGAGTGAGCAATTTATTTATTTAATTCTGCACTTCATCCCTAACCCTTTCTGGGAGCCAATAAGGTCTCTTTCTTATTGGACCTGAATGGGTATGGATGTGATGTTCTACATCCTTGGCTTTACCAGGTGTACTAGTGAATGTGCTTTCGAATGACTGTAATAGTTTACATATTTCATTCTGTTGTGCTTGACCTAAAGCAGGATTAATAAATGTGTCCTGAGGACCTTCTGAACCTTCTAGTCATCCACAGGCTAATTCAAAATCAGTTTCCTCAGTTTTGGGAGTACCATCAGACTACTCTCTTCCTTTGGTCCGGCATACCACTTTTTTAACAAATTCATGTGATAGATTTTTTTCCAGGCCTAATGTCAGGGGTGGCAATTTCATAATTCACAGGACCAGTTTGTCTCAAAACCTGGTAAGGTCCTTGCCATTTCATTAACAATTTGTTATTGGAAGAGGGTAATAACAATAGTACTTTTTCTCCACTCTGGAACTGTTTTTCTGTCTTCGTCCCTTGATCATAAACTTGTTTCTGTACCTGTTGTACATGCACACTGTTCTCATGGGCCTTCTGTACATAATGGACTAACTTGTGGTGTAATGATTTCATATACTCAGCTGTGCTAGTTTGTTTCATTTCTTTTCTGCCTTCCCCTAGTTCTTTCACCACATCAAGGGATCCTCTTGGATTTCTTCCATATAACAGAGAGAAAGGAGAATACTCTGTGGAGCCCTATGATACCTCCCAATAGGCAAATAATAAAAATGGTAAGAGTTTATTCCAGTTAGTCCCTTCTTCCTGTACAAACTCCATTAACATTAATTTGAGTGTTTGATTAAAATGTTCTACAAGTCCATCGGTCTGGGGATGGTAGGGGGAAGTTTGAACCTCTACCACTCCCAATAACTGATAGAGTTCTCTTAATAAGGAGGCATTAAAAATTACTCCCTCTATCAGATAGTATTTCTTTGGAAATCCCCAACCTGCTGAATATTTTAATTAACTCTTCAGCTATTTTTTGGTGGTAATTGTATGTAGTGGAATGGCTTCAGGGTACTTTTTCCCATAATCGCATATTACGAATATGAAGCGATTCCCACTTGCACTCTTAATTATTGGACCCACAATATCTATCCTGATCCTTTCAAAGGGAGTGTTTACCAAGGGTATGGGTATCATGGGTACCATTTCTTTTTGTCCCACCTGGCTGACATGCTGGCATTCTTCGTAACTTTGACAGTAGTTGGCCACCTCATTATGAATTCCTGGCCAATAAAATCTTTGTAGGATTCTACTTAAAGTTTGGTCCTGCCCTGCATGTCCTACTAAAGGGGTGTCATGAGCTAGAAGGATTAAATTATTCCTGTGGGTTATAGGGACTATCAACTGTTCCACCTGCTCCCCTGTATCTTCCTTTTTACACACCCTATATAATATACCATTTTGGATAATCAATTTAGGGGCACCTGGCATGGATTCCTTTCCTACCTGCTGGAATAATGGTAGTAAAGAGGAATCCTTAGTTTGTTCTTTAGAAATATCACAATTCACAAAAATAGAAGATAAAGGGTCAGCTAATCCATTCTGTTCTTCCTTCCATTTTTTCTTTAACTTTCTTTTAGCATTTCTAGTTTTTTTTTGTCTTACCAGGTTGATTGTACAAATCCTCCTGAAAAGGAAACATTTCCCCTAGTGGCTGTAACTGCTTGCTTTGTGCTCTAGTGGTGACTACAGTCATGGACCCCCTATTTTCCAGTAACTGATTAAATTCAGGATAGTCATGACCAATTAATATAGGTACTGGTAATTTAGGTACAAGACCTGAAGTTACCTCTGCACTTTTCCCATCTACTGATACATCAGTCTTTACTGTAGGGTATTGGTGGGCATCCCCATGAACACAAACCACGTGCATATCAGGCCCTGATAGCAGATTCTCCCTGGTAGCTAATACTTCAGGTCTTATCAATGTATTTTTGCTGCCAGAATCAATTAATCCCATTACCCTCTAGTTCAGTGCTAGTCATAAAATATCCAGCATTTAATGATGCCAAATGAGTACTATCTAAATGTTTATTGGTACGATACCTAGCTATGTGACCTACCCCTGGCAATTCCTACACACAATATCTGCTGGAAAAGTCAGTTTAAAGTCACTTTTAATGTCTTTCTTAAGGTCCGAGGTACTACTCTCAGTGGGTCTTAACCCCGTTGTGGTCCAACCTGATGTCACCTCTTGGGGCCGAGGATTCATTTTCTGAAAAGGCTGATGTGTAGTTAGGAAGTCTTCAGCCAAAGAGATAACCTTTTCTGCAATCTCGGGTTTGTGTTCCTTCACCCATATTTGAACATCATGGGGAAGGACCTGCAATAATTGCTCCACAACAAAGATTTCCATGATGGCTGTGGTTGATTTTCCCTCTGGCTGGATCCATTTCCAACATAATTCTCTCAGGCGAGTAAAAGTCTCTCATGGGTTATCTTGGGGTTGGTATTTCAGAGTACGAAATCTTTGTCTGTAAGTGTGCTAATATCATATCATTTTAAAATTTCTGTTTTTACTAGATCATAATTATCTGCATTTCTAGTATCCATGTGGTTGTATGCTAGCTGCGCTCTTCCAGTCAGATAGGGGGCTAAATGCACTACCCATTGGTTCTGGGGTCAGTTACAAGCCCAAGCCACCCGTTCAAAAGTTGTTAAATATGCCTCAATATCATTTGCATTAGTCATTTTCATTAATTTAATGTCTCTAGGGTTGGAGGTACTACCATCTCCACTAGCACCTGTATTAGTCCCCATCTGCTGCAAAAGTGTAACAGTTTCAGCCCACCTTATTTCCTGTTGTCTCGGTTCCCTCCGTCTTTCTTGGGCTTCTCGCTCATGTTGCCTCTCCATTTCCATCTGGTGGATGGCCAGCCAACATACTAGACTTGCCAAATCCTCAGGTGGTTCTTCTCTAGGAATTTTTGGATGCAACTCCTCCTCTGTCTCATACTCACTTGATGATTCCTCTTTTGCCTTGGGCTCCTTCCTCCAAACAGCTGGGCCTAGGCCTGGATGTAAAGGATCTCCTGTAGTGGCCATCTGGGTTCTGGTTATCATTCCAGTCTTCTTCTCATCTGTTCCAGATGCCATCTCTGCACTCAAGTTATCAGGGTACCTGGTCAGGTTCCTTACTGGTCTCTCCCTCGATACCTCAGACAACCAGTATATCTCACTTCTTACACCACTTTGTAACAGGGTGTGAGTCTTGATAACTCCAATGAAGCAGAGACCAGAGACAGAAATACAGTTTGTGGTCCCAATAATATCTTGAGGACCATTTATTGAAAACAACAAAAGAAAATGGATAACCAAATGGTAAACTCAGACTATGAAAGAAATCACTTTGGTAAACCAAGGTACAAAACAAATCCTAGCTCACCAAGAGCATTAATCAAAAACAACTTGTTCTCTCACATAGAGTGGAAAGGGCTTACTTCAGTTTTCCACCATCATCTATGTACTTTCATCATAGAGGGAGAGATAGGTCCACTCTCCCCCAGCTATCTGTCTCTACTGAGCACTGAAGCTTTTTAAATATCTTTTGGAACTGGCATAACCGGTCACCTGACTGGTTTGATCCTCCCCTTTTCTAAGAACAACAAGTTTCTACACTAATACAAAATGTTGGAGGATCAAACCTAAGCCAATCCTTGTGTAATAAGGTTTTTATAAAACAAAGTCTTAGAGCATCCTCAAATTATGTACATAAAGACCAAAACAAAACTTTCATATATAATGGCTCATTAAAGTGAAAGAGTTCCACCCATAAGGTAGAGCCAGATTAAGCTTTGGTCCTATAAATATGCTTTGTGTTGGGTGCTGCCCTCCTAATAACAGAACTGCCTGCACAGCCTAGCCCCTGCATTTCAGTAAGGAAGTTGCAAAATACTCATTTGCTTTGACTGATTAATTTAAATAAAAGTGTGTTTCGAGAAAGAAATAATAAGGGTATCCTCTGTCTAGTCATTTTATCTGTCTGGTTTAACCCTCAGTTGAGGAGTTCTTCATTTGTTTTATGGCTGTACTGATTCCCTGCAAATAATTCCCCATGTTCTACTCAACTAACTCTGGCTTAGGGAAGACAGCACACCCACCTACTACTAGGCAGTTTCTATAGCCTTTCCCCATACTTCCTATTCTGAAAATAGGCACAACTATGGGCAACAGTCGCAGGGTACACATTTTGGCATACAAATTCTGGAATTACTGTTGTTCTTAATCTCTCCCGCTCCCTAACTCTGACATGGTGTAGAAGGCCTGTATTCAACTAATAGGGAGAGCGTTTTGTCATTTGGAGGCTCGAGCACAATTTTGGCACTCTGTAGAATTCTTTGCTTATTTTAGGAAACAGAAGTACAGCAGTAAAAACAAGCGCTTTACCATCTGGGTGATAAAGCACAGAAAGAACATTTCCAGCTTAAGCACCCAAACAAGACACAAAAATAAAGCGGTCATCACCTAACGCTGTACTACTTATTGCTCTCATATTAATCCACCTTGCTACTGGATGAAGCAACATTGTCCCCTCCCAGAATTTCAAGGCATTGTAAAAGAAAACAGAGATGGGAAAGCTGAATGAAGACCTATGATAGGAGGTCACCCTATCATAGTGGGAGTACAAGAAAGAAATATAGAAAGAAGACTGCTGCAGCAGGTTAGTTTTTAAAGAGGGGACAAAGATAAGGATGGGAAAGCCTTGAGATTTTTTTTTTTGGTTTGTTTTAGATAACAGCCTAGGGGCAATACTGCCACAATGTTCATGGATCTCAGTAAAGTGTTTTATCTGGTGGATCACAGATTATTGTTGCACAGATTGCATGGAATGGGAGTTCACTCAAAACTCTTAGCATGGTTTAAATAATACTTGACCAACAGAAAGCAATATGTATCACTAGGACCAAAAATTCAACTTTGAGGGAAATAAAGAGAGGTGTCCCACAAGGCTCTGTTTTAGTGTCTTTACTCTTTAATGTGTTTGTAAATAAATTGCCTGGGGTGATAAAAAAAAGCAAGGTACAGTTGTATGTAGATGATACCATCATTGTGGAGTCTGCTGACAGCCGTGGTGTACTTGAATGTCAGCTTCAGGAAGACTTGCACAGAATGGAACAATGGTTTAAGGAATCTGGCTTGTTGATGAATATTAAGAAAACCCAATGAATATATGTTCCAAGTGTAATCAAGGGAACAGTAGTTAAGAACTTAGATATTACATTTTTAAATGGAAAAGAATTGGAAAATACAGAACGTTTTAAATACCTGGGTGTATTTGTGGATAGAAAATTATTGTATGTAGAACATATTAATTTGGCAATAAAAATACAGAAACTGGGAGTAGTTAGAAGGATTTCAACCTGCTTAACTAAAGAGGCTAAACTGAAGTTAACTCAGCAATTGCTTATTCTAGTTCTGGACTGTGGATGGTATAAAGTATATGGGAATGGCCCAAAAACAACTTTAAAGAGAGTTGGCCAAACATATTACAGACTGGCCAGATTTGCAAATTCAAGTAAATTTGGGACTCATCATTACTTAGTCAATTGAGCATTAAAATGTTTAAGTTTGGATGATAAAAGACAACTAAATGGATTAAACTGGTTACCATGGTGTTTCAAATTGTTACACTCTAAAACTGTCCATCCATTGAGATATATGGTGACACTAAGAAATCAAATAAATTCAAGGTATCCACTTAGAGACCAGATGATGACATTTTCCTGCCCATGAGTCTATAATAGATTTGGTGACATGATGTTCCAAACAAGTTTGGTTAATTCATGGAACCCAGTCCCTACAGAATTAAAAGTGAAAAATTCAGTAAATGAATTTCAATCAGCTTTAAGAAAAACATGTGTTGCACATGATACAAATGGTATTGCACAACAGTGATTTTTTTTAATGTTCTATTTTATGTTAGTTTTGTCATATGTGTATGAGTAACTGGACATTCTCATTGAAAATAGAGGTTGTTTCCTTTAATGCTTGTTTACTGGATAAAAAAAATATATATCAAATCAAATATGTTTTTATTTTTGGATTTGTTATTTTTTGTGTTTTTTTTTTGTTTGGTTAGGTAGGCACTAGGCAGTATAGCTTACAGAATACAAGCACAAGTTCTGTATTTGATGGTCAAGCAAACTTGTGTTTGAATCTTACAGCTACCACTAGTGTGCTGTAGGATGTTGAGAAAATCTCCTAATTCCTTTAGTTTTATTTTATTTTATTTTTGGATAAAACCATTGAGCATATATTTGTTTAAAATGGTGTCCTTTCTAAAAATCAAGTTGCATATAATAAACAAACATTAGGGATGCAGTTGTTGTACAGTAAGTGTAGAAAGAACATGTGGACAAAGTTGATATGGTGAAGGTACCACTTGTATTCTGTACAGTAAATGATGTAGTGTACATAAGAATATTGTATCTTTGTTGGCATGCTAGAAAAGACAACTCATTTACTATCAGTGATGCATTTATTAGCTAATAAAAGGCCAAGAGAACAAACAGTACCTGGCATTAAAAATAGTAGTACTGATGTGTGCGTGTGTGTGTGTGTGTTGTGTGTGTGTGTGTGTTCTTTTTTTGGAGGGGGGGAGTTGCTCATTCTATTAACCAGGGTTGTGGATGGGCAGCCAGCAGGGATAGATGCGGGGACTATGCTACCAACCAGAATGGAGTGGGAGTCACAGGGACTATGCAAACTGAGGTAACACAGGTGGTACAGGGCAAGTTAACATAATGTAGGTGGGGCAATGCAGATGGAACAGTGTGGATGGTGACATGCTGGCAGGTTCTATGTCAAAATAATGCCAGCATAACTGTGCTAACCAAAACAAACACAAGTGCACATTACTGAAAATCAAAACATCGATGTACACTACAGCACCACTCAATAACAGCTACTGCTGCTGAATTCAACAGTCAGGGACACTATACACTTAATATTTATGCGGGGGGATCATGCCCTCCAACCCCCCCCCATATTTAATATAACCAACACCGGGGGGTTGATAATGGGGAAAGGGGTAAACTCAGAAGGAGGAGGCTACATCAAGAGATGGGTGTCGGCAGGGGGAGAATGTCTGGGGGGGGCAACCTATAGGCATAGGAGGAACAATGTCCACTTGCAAGAAAGATCTGAATTACAGGTTGAATTTTGTTGAATTATTACAGCAAACCCTCCTCCCATTTGAGGACTTAACATCTGGCTTTGTGGAGGCTTAACACTTCTTTGCCATCACAGCTAGCATGTTTACTCAGTTACAAATGAGTAAGCCGGGCAACTCGCTGACCATATGGAAGAAAAATGAGAAAAATTGTTTGGCATGAGGATAAAAAATGTTTTAATAACACGAACTGTGGTGAGGGGTATGGCTTGGAGCCCATAAGATGGCCACATAAATCTTTTGTTCTGTAAACCTTTAGCATATTCCATCATGTTCTGGCATGATCAGTACAGCACTTACTGACTTTGTTGAAGTGGTAACCAATATGGTATCCTCTGTACTACAACATGGTGATCATTCAGTCCCTTTTCTCAGGCTTTCTGTGGCGCAGTGAAAAAATCTTTGTTCTACTCAGCATCTCCATCAGACCTCACATGAAATGGCAGTGGGAATGGACCCTGTTCCTCAAGCCCTGTCAGATATAAAAGACATGTTCACACAACTCATGCATGAAATCAACTAGCTTGAAATCAGTGCCCAAAGAACTAATGCTGATATCATTAGAATAACCTACCACATAAATTCAGCAGAACAGCAGGTGGCTGACAATGAAGACTGTATATTGTGCATCATGTCATATATGCAGGAGCAAGACCACACTGTCTGTCTCCTATGGGACAGAATAGATGACTCAGAAAATCAGAGTCAGCAGGACAGCCTCCAGTTTTTGGGGGTCCCAGGGGGCTATGAAGGGAAAACACTAATCATTTCCTCCAAGCTGTCCTACCAGAGATCCTGGGGGACCCATGTCCAGCAACACTGGAACAGACCATTTGCCTTGATCTGTTGCCCTCAAAACCTTCTGAATGCCCAAGACCCATTTTAGTCTAATTTCTAAGATTCACAGATAAGGAAAACATTCACACACTGACTTGACAAAAAGGAGACCTTTTCTGGAGTGGGCACAGAATTAAGATCTTCCAAGACTCTTCTAAATAGTTTTTTGAGAGGAGAAAGTCATTCATTCTTGCCAGGTGAGCTGTAATGGAAGTGTTGTCCCAGTACAGTATGAGGTATCCAGTGTCACAAACAATGTGGTGGAACAGGACTTTGATACCCATGAAGCAGCCGAGCAGTATTTTTTTTTTATTTATTTAGCTTTTGTTGACTGGATAAGTGCACTAGACAGATTCTGCCTATTTTAGGGAACAATCCAGGGAAGGGGAATACAGATGAATGTCAACTGACTTTGAACCAGATTAAGTTGTTGGTGGTATTTTTGGTGAATGGGGGGAAATTTGGCCAGGACACCAGGGAAATTCCCCCTACTCTGCCAGCAGAGGGCTTGACTTCCTGCGAACAGTGTGGAGGAGCACAGTTTGGAGCCAGACAGCAGAAGAGGAGGAAGTGCTGATGTGGCAGGGGAGAGGGCCTCCTGCCCTGTCTTGTATACTTCTAGAGGCCTGAAAATGAGTTCTGGTATGAGGAAATCCGTTGGAGAAGCTGGCACAAGGTCGGGCCATGAGGAGAGTTTGGATGCAATGACAACAGAACTGGAGGATGGGCATAATGCATAAATAACTGCCGAAGGTGTGGTGCTGGTTAAAGAGCAAGGAATAAACAGTTCATTTTCCGAAAAGTCAGACAGTGCAGGTAAGAAACCGCACAGTAAAATTGTTGGTGGCAAAGCTAAAGTTTTAATCAAAAATAAGGGGAAAATGGCTCTGCTCAGCAGAATTGAGCTAAACAGAAAGGCAGAGCAAACTGACAGCAAGATTGTGACCTGTCAAAGTCAGCAGGTAAGCGCTGACACAGGATCATCAAAAGAAGCCAGGCCGAGTGTAAAAAAATGCCAGTTTTAAAGCAGCAGGCAAAAGGGAAAGTGAAGTCCTGAACAGGATGCTAGAAAAGGTCAGAAACGGTCCAGCCTAAGAAGGGCTACGCAAAATGAAAAAAACAATTGATAAAAGTATTATTGCTGAGCGTGAAAAGGAAAGATAAATACAAAAGGATGTTAAAAATGACCAGGCTATAACACAAAATAGAGCTGACAGTGGCAGAAGTGAGGGAAAAGGGACAATAGATCATGCTGGGGCTACTGGGTCAGGCAACATACAGGATACACCAGAATGGGTTGCAGAGGCACTATTACAAGTGGGATGGAAGAGAGCAGAGGATGGCAAGGGGTGGGATCCTAATAGGCCAAGTGGGTCAGTAGGACCACAACCCCCAAATCCAAATAAAATACAGGAAATGGAACAACAGGCTGCATTACCAAATGTGGGGACATGAAATATAGAGGTGTAGTGGCCTGAAGTTGGGCAAAATGAAATAGAGAATGGAAATGATACAAAATAATTAAAAGGCCAATTCGTGGATGAGGGCCTAAACATATCCATGGAGGTAGAAGGAGATGCAGCAATAAATGAGGAAATAAAAGAGAAAAACAGTGATGAGCGTTCTACAGTGTGGAGTGAGAATGTAGCTGAAAGGTTATTTCCAGATGCAATAAATGGACTTTCAGAGCCAGCTAAAAGAAGGAATGCAGTGAGGTTAAAATTTACGGGTGTGCCTGAGGAGGTTCCAGACCGCATTTGTGTTGGAAAACAATTCGTCAAAACCAGCTTGAAGTTTTATGCATATGAAATGTATGCTTTGATACACTCCCCAGGACAAACAACTTATGATGTAAGTTTTAAGCACCCATCAGGACTGGACAGATTTTGAAAGTTGTACCATCAGATGAAGAGAACCCCTTTATGGAGAGATTTCTTGGCAATCCTCCTAACCAAATCAGCTTACACATTGGTGACTGTCTAATTTAAAAATGAAGTGGTAAACATAGTGGATATTTTATACTGACTCAAACAGAGATGTACCCTCATTGGACCCCCAGAGCCAATAATAGATGCATAGAGTTTGTGAATTGGAGGTTGGAAATTCAAGGTGATGCTTAAACAAGTAGATGGAGAGTTGCAGCACTTGCCAAATAGTTTTTTTGGGGAGGGATTGGGGAGTTGTTTTTTTATGCTGGCCAGCCATGGGCATGTTAGAAATGTGGGGAGAAAGGACATCTTAGTAATGCCTGTGAAAAAATTAAATGTGGACTGTGTGGAGTATTGAGGCATCATGGGGCTATCTGCAAAAACCCAGTTAAGTGCAGCCTCTGTGAAGAATCAGGGCATATCTTCAATAATTACCCATGGACAATGCACAACAGCCCAGATCAGCTAGAGAAAGCTGAGCAAGATGTATACTTGGCACAGGCACAGAAAGAAAAAGCAAAAAAAGAGAAAATTATAGATGAAACCACAGAAATGGGAAATATAAACCAAGAAAAAAGTAGGGCCCAAGGAAGGGGAAAAAATACCTCACCTCTTCCAGAGACAAGCAAATCACTGAAAGCCCAGAGTGATGGTGGACAAAGGTAGCAATCAGCAGTTTTGAAGAGTAATGAAGGGAAAAATAAGGAACATGGAGAGGATGGGTACACAGTGGAGACAAGATCAAAGAAAAGAAGTTGTAACCCCCCAAATGGGATGGGAGGAAGAAATAAAAGGATACAGTGCCTCTGTCTAACAAAATAAACAACATTACAGGACAAGGAATGGGCTACAGTAGATGATAACTCAGACATAACTATATCCAAACCATCAGAAGGGGAACTTACCTCTGAGTATGAAAATAGGGACATGCAAGCTTCAATAAGAAGGAAAAAAAAACTCTTGAAGAAAATTGAGAACAGCTAGGGACTGCACAAACTATCTGCTAAAATGAACTCTCTGAATTGCATTAATAGTAATGTGAAGAGCATTAAAAATAAAGACAAAAGGATGGTAACATTTTCCTCACTAATAGATTTTAAGGGGGGATGTATACTTGTTTCAAGACACAAGATTACACACCATAAATGAGTTAAAACAAGCCCAAAAGGATTGGAGGTGGGGGCCCTCTATATGGTCCATAGGATAAGAAACATGTGCTGGTGTTGGTATTGGGCTTATGTCTCCCAAGGTTAAGATACAAAAGCTAGTAGACTTTCTTCCAGGAAGAGTTTTAATTTTAGATGTTATAATAAAAAAAAAAAACAGGAGTCAGGCTGATTAACTTATACAACCCCCAAAGTAAAGAATAAAGATGTAAAACCATGGAGAAAATGGAACCCTTTCTTCACACCTCCAAACTTACCTGCTTACCTGGGGGGGGGGGCTTAATTGTGGTTTGACCAAAAAAAGATTGGGGTAGAAAAACTGAAAAAATCATTTGCGATCCTAATTGATTGAAAGAAATTTTGTTGGGCGCTCAAATGGTGGATGCATATAAAAATTTAAACAAAAGCTTCGGTGCACACCTTTTTTTAAAGGAAAAGTATCTACAAGGATAGATTTTTGGTTTGTGGGGGGAAAAAAGCTTAAAGATGTAAGGGCAGCCCCAATAGGAACATCAGGCCATTTGGTGCTTCACCTTAAAATGTATCTAATAAATAGCCCTTCTTTGGGGGGAGGAGTCTGGAGGATAAACACAGAATTATTGCAGGATGAACAAATAATAAAAAATATTAAGGATATATTTGCAAGAATCTCTGTATTAGATTTGTATGAAGATACTTTGGAATAGTGTGAGGACACAAAAAGGGACATTACATCATTAATGATTATGGAAGCAAACAATAAAGTGAAGTCAAAATATCAAACTTATCTTAGTTTAAGAGCTAAACTGTATAAAGAAATAACTCAAAATGAAACAAGACAAAACTGTACAAAGAAAATACAAGGTATAAAAAAATCAGATATGGGAGTACCAATATAACAGGGAGAGATCCTTATTATTGGAACAAAAATGTGGAATTTAGGGGACAAAGGCTCAGATTAATCCATTTGAAAGTAATAAAGAGAGACTAGAAAATAGGGTAATGTATGGTTTAAAGGATAAGGAAGGCAATACACATACAGATACAGAGAATATTAAAAAAAATAACCCAAGACTCTCTAAGGGGGAAG
Source organism: Neoceratodus forsteri (assembly GCA_016271365.2). Classification (NCBI taxonomy): domain Eukaryota; kingdom Metazoa; phylum Chordata; order Ceratodontiformes; family Ceratodontidae; genus Neoceratodus; species Neoceratodus forsteri. Next base: position 1,300,803,719 of record CM057458.1, on the reverse strand, counting down.
TTCCAGAGGAAGAACATAAAAGAGACTAACAGATTATGGGATAAAATCCAAGTGCCAGTCATAGGCCCACAGGGGAAGGAGGAGATTAAAAAATCATATTATGGATGCATAAATTAAAGAAGCTATTGCTCCACTGACAAATAATACAGCATCGAGGTAGATGGAATCCAAAACTGTTTCTATAAAAAGTTTGAAGAAATGCTCACTCCTATGTTTGGGAATAGTGTACAACTATGTTTTTCACAAAAATGTTCTAACAGAGAGTATGAAACAGGGGGTCACAATTTTTCTCCATAAAAAAGGAGACAGGGAGGATATGAAACACTGGAGGTCTATCAGTCTGTTGATCACAGACTATAACATTTTGGCAAAAATTATAAACAAAAGATTAATGGGGCAAGCACAAACCTTAGTACTTCCAACACAATCATGTGCAATTCTGGGAAGGAACATGAGGCAAAATTTGATATATATATAAGACAGCTTGTAAATAAAGGGCAAGAAGGTGAATTGGAAGGGCTATTGTATCTAATAGATCAAGAAACAGCCTTTGATTCTGTAAAGCATAAGTACATATGGCAAGAATTAAAACAGTATGGGTTCCCAGATGAATTTATAGGATTGGTAAAAAGTCTGTACAATGAAGCTCAGGTATTACCTATGATAAATGGACATTTGGGTACTCCAGTGTACATACATAATAGGATCCGTCAGGGATGCCCGCTGAGCCCCCTCCTATATGTCTCATGTCTAGACCCTTTGTTAAGAGGAATAGAAACTGAGGGGAGTATTAAAGCCATGGAATATAATAAGGGAAGCATTCACAAAACTCTAGCATATGCTAATGATTTTATTTTTTTACTGAAAGACCAGACCTCAGGGGAAAGAATGCTCAAGTTTTTTTTAAAATAATGAGAATGTGACAGGTATAAAGGTGAATAAGGGTAAAAGTAAGATTCTAGTCATAAGGGAAAAATCCAGTGAACAGAAGTGGACGCACAGAAATTGTGCAAGGAAGTACAGAAGTTTTAGGAGTGAGCTTTGATGGACAAGACCCTATACAGGAAAACTGGGATAAGAAAATAAGTATAGCACAAAAAGAAGTTGAGAGATGGAAAGCTTGGAATATAATCAAACAGAAAAGGATATACATGTTAAAAACTTTTATTGTATGCATCTTTCTATATATTGCATATGTATTTCCTATTTCTTGGAAGGATCAGACTAGGATTTTAGGATTATTTTTTCAGCTTTTGTGGGGAAATAGAATAAACCCTGTTAAAAGGAATCATACATACAGACCTATAGCAAATAGGGTCTGACATGTGTTAAATCCTATAGTGTTTTTTATAAATATTTTTGTTTATGCTAATATAGTACCCATATTGCAAGGGAAGAATGATATTTGGGGTACTTTGGGAGGAGAATGGAAAGAAGAGATGGTGGCCTCTAGGGGTGAGAAGGGGTATAAGGAAAAGAACAGGGAAAAGTTGCCAGAATATATTTAAATAGTCATGAAATATAGCTGGACAGTAACAGTGGACATGATACTAACAAAAAACAGGAAGCAGCCATATAAAGAAGTGCTTCACAGCAGATTTTACGAGACACCTGTTTTCCTAATACCACAGAGGTGAAAGAATGTCTAATTCTAGAAGCAATGTTAGAGAAAAGAATACCTCAGATGATGAGGGAAACAATTTAGCTATGTAGTCATGGGAAGTTGCAGGTTAAAGGAAATTTGACACACAAGAAAACTGATGAAAGATTATGTCTGGGACAGAACTGTATCAATATGGAGAATCAATGAGACTTATTTTTTGACTGTGGTTACATTAGACCATTCTGGAAGCAGTTGGCAGATACCTGGGGTATTATGCAGTCTGAAGGCATTAATTATGACATATTAGTATATGGACAACTGATGGTAGAATGGAGTAAGTGGGACAAGCACACACTGTATCTGGTATTTGCAGTTATATAGTGGACTATCTGGCAAATGAGATGTCAGAGATTTATACAGAATAAAGACATCTCTCTAACTGAACTGTTATTTAAAATCCAAGCTGAACTAGATGGACTACATCAGAAAGAGTTGAAAACGTATGGGGAAAAACAAATGTTGAATATGTGGAGGAGCTTTGAACGTATAGGCTAAAGAATGAGTCTTTCTAGGTACTGTGATCATATTTTGATGTAATCTTTTGTTAATTTTGTTTATGTATTTATTGGTTTTGTTTTGAATAGTTCCTTTGCAAAATTTGTTTTTGGTTCTAAATAAAAACTTCCCCTACTCACCAATAGGGGGACCCTTGTCTCTACAGAGTGTTCTCACTTTATGGCTGGCCTGGCACATGAATGGATGGAGGAGACGCATATGGAGCAAGAGGAGGTTATGGAAGGAATAGCAGATGTGGGACCCACTGTGGAGATGGCTGGGAGGCACCCGATGGGAGGCCAGCAAATTGCCCGAGACAGCAGTCCCTTCCCAGATGAGGAGGTACGCTTGAGTCTTGAGGAAAAAAACTTTGCCTGGAGGCAGAACTACATTGGATTAGTGCTTTACTCACCTCGGAGAGCAATGCTCAGGATGAGGAAAGGAAGAGAAAGAGCTCCATCACATCTCCCGTAAGCGAGGGATCTTCGGGTCCCGCAAACCTACTAGCTGTGGAAGATAGGTCAGAAATGCCTCCGCATGAAAATGATGGCTCATCACATCACATTTGGAGTGAGCAGGATGACACCTGTTGGTCCTCAGAAAAGGCTGTGCATACGGCAAGTTGGATCATGACTCAGGGAGGGGAATGGCGACCAGACTTGGCGATTCCTTTACTCAGAGTCTTACCGGCAACAATGCCTACTGCAGCCACAGTTTCACCTACAGAGGATGGATCCCCAGAGGGCCCGACGCAGTTACTTTTTCAGTAAGCCCTGAGGGCTTAAGTTCTGCAGGTGGGGGCTTTCACACGCAGAGGGTATCAACTCAAATATTGATCAGTCTGGCCCAGAGAAACCCACATATGCCAGCCACATTCACAAGCCGGAGGAATTGGCAAAATGCCAGGATGCCATCCGACTACGTTTTGTAGGCCCTCGAGAAAATCTTCCTGATTGATTTTTCATGGGGAAAATTCTCCTAAAACAATCTCTGGGGTTCTCCCCCTCAAAGGTCTATGCACTTTTTCGTGCACAGGGTGAGACAACATATGACATTAGTTTCTGAACATCTGCTTTATTAGAGTGTTTCTGGTGTAGGTACACCAATCTCAAAACAAATCCTTTATGGGTGGACTTTCTGGTGATCCCCTTGACCAAACAGCCCTTCCGAGTTATAACAATCCTTTTTTAAAATGAGGGGGCTCAATATTACTGATATAGTCTATTGGTTGGAAAAAAAGATGTTCTATACAGGGCAACCCAACCCCGATCCTTGATGAGGAAGACTTTTGGAATGGGGGTTGCAAAGTTAAGATAAAGTTACAACAAACAGAACATGATATCATTCATCTCCCAAACTGTTTTTTCACAGGACGGGACAAGGGTTTCTTAATCTATCTGGGCCAGCCCAGGATATGTTTCAAATGTGGCTCAAACAAACATATCAGCACCCACTGCGAAGTACTGAAATGTTCCCATTGTGGGGAAACAGGCCATCCCACTACCCATTGCTTTCAGGACCCCAAGTGCAACCTGTGTGATGACCTAGGTCACACTTTCTCAGATTGCCCCTGGGTGGCTAAAAACACTGAAGGCTCTGAGTTTGGAGTCCAGGACTACTACATTAAAATGTCCACTACACAGTCTTTTACCCCTGTTTCTGAGAAGCCGTGAGGCAGTTCTGAGCCTGCAGTTGCTAAACCTCCTCCTCCTGGTTCCTCGGTATCAGAGGGATCTGTCTCATTACCTGGGGCAGTACCACCTGACCAGGAGAGTCAGTCGGAAGATATGGAGCCCCCCCAATGCAGGCACCACAGGAGTCAATGTTTATGGTGGTACAGCCCAACAGGGAAAGAATGTTAAACCCAGACAAGTAAAAAACTTGTTACAGAGCCTTTGGAGGACCCCAACTTCTATACTGTTTTTCAGGATGCTCCCTCTTATAAGGACAGGGTTTCAGACAGTACATCGGTCCAATCCTGTTAGAAAGGTCCACAGTCTGACTCTGAGGTAGCTGCTGACCCCATCATTGTCACTGCAAAAAGTGGAAGAGTCACCAGGGCTTCAAGTAAAGTGAAATGACACCTTGGTCTGTGAATGTCTGCCTTGCAGTATAATTTTAAAATTGCTTCCTTGAATGCAAACAGTATGCAGTCTGAGGGTAAATGTTTGGGTACTTATGCCCACTTCACTCGTACTGATTTAGATTGCCTTTTTTTGCAGGATGTCCATTTACATTTCCCAGCGGTTCTAGTGGTGGCTTCAGCTTGCTGGAGCTGGGGGCATAATTTTTGGTCCCAGGGTAAAGATGTTTGCTCAGGAGTGGGGATTTTTTTTTCCCATGTTCAGGTACTTCAGCAGCTAGAACTGCTTGAGGGGAGGGCTATGTTATTGGATATCAAATGGGAAGGGATGATACTTTGTCTTGTGAATGTTTATGTCCCACAATTGAAACACAACAGGGTTTTGCTGTTTCGGGCACTGAAACCTTTTTTATTTACTAACAAACACATTATCTTAGGGGGTGATTTCAATTGTGCCCTCCCAGACCCAATTTCTAGCCAGCCCTCTAAGAAATTTATATTATGATGCACATTGTCTTAAGAATTTGATTTCAGACGTGGAGCTAATTGATGTTTTTTCAGCATTATATCCGAAAGCCCCAAATACGTATTTTTGTGGGCACAAATCATCCCAAATTGATCATTTTTTGTGTCAGCTATCCTTATGCTACAATCTGCTCAGGTAGCTGACCTGGCCACTTCTGACCACAGGCTTTTGGAGCTAGTGGTGAGGAGTCACCTGGAGTAGAGACGAGGTCCAGGGGTATGGAAGTTAAATTTATCACTTTTAGGTATCACTCTGATATTGAAAGGTTTTGGGTACATTTTGCAGGCTAGAAAATCTTTTTTTTTTTCTTATATGAAGAGACTAATGTCTGGTGGGAGGATACGAAAAGTGAGATATGGCTATATTTCCAAAAAATGGGTAGGATTAATGGGAAGCTAAAACAGGACAAACAGAGATTTTTACAGGAACAATTGAAAATTCTGACAGATTTTCATGACAGAAATGGACAGGACAATACTCACAATATCAAATTGCTTAGAGCAGAATTGACTGCTTTACAGTTAGAAGTAAAGAAACTGATAGAGAAAAACAGAGGCATGGGGTGACTAGCAAAAGAAAAACACATTATGCCTTTTGACTCTTGTTCTGATTTCAGGGCTCAAAGGAATATGACCTATTTGACTATGGTGGCTGGAGTAACTGTAACAGGAAATGCAGACATGTTATCTGAACTGCAAAGTTTTTTTGGCACTGCCTTCTTTAGCCAATCCTTACCAGGAGGGGTGATGAGTCAGTGATTATGCACTTGGGTCTTCCCCGGAATCCGGTGAATGAGCAAGACCCAATTTCCTGACCCATTACTACACTTGAACTTAAAAACATCATTTGGTCCTTATCACCAAACATGGCCCCAGGATCTGATGGACTTCAGCATGAATTATATAAATCTATTTGGGAAGTCCTGGGGGAGGAAATGGCAGTCTGCTATAATACAGCACTACTAAATGGTAGGTTACCAAGAAGCATGCTTGAAGGGCTCTTATTCTACTGTTTAAGGTGGGGGATCGTGGGGATTTAAGATATTTGAGAGCTATAACCCTCCTCAATATGGATAGCAAAATATTGATGAAAGTTTTAGGGACTCGTATAATGCAGGTTTTGGATTTTATTATACACCCCCAGCAGTTTAGTGGCATCCCTTCATGAAAGTTACAGGATGCACTAATACTGCATAGAGAAATTATGAATAAAGGACAAAATATGGGAGTTTTGGGACACTTAGTTAGCTTAGATCAGTCAAAGGCTTTTGATCGGGTGGAATATAACTATTTATGGGAAACTCTCCAGCGCTATGGTTTTCCAACAGTATTGATCTCTTGGTTGCAAACCTGTTACACTGGTATCAGTATTATACCCAGTGTTAATGGCTGGGTGGGACCAAATGTGAGGGTTGGATAAGGGGTACGTCAGGGCTGCCCGTTAAGCCATCTTTTGTATTTACTGATTTTAGACCCACTACTCCATGAATTGAATCATATGGATGACATCATTGGTCTTTCAGTAAGCAGTGATCGTACCCCAGTAATTACGATTGTGTATGTGGATGACTCAGGGCTCATTTTGGCTGATTGGGCGTCAGCTACAGCAGCCCAAAGAACTGTGGAATTTCTTGACCATTATGGGGATAGAAATGAATCGGAATAAAAGCTGTATCCTCCCTATAGGTCATGAGGCATCAGATGCAGTTGCCATTTGGGGGATCCCAGTGGAAATGGGCTACAAACAGATTTTGGGTATTTTCTGTGGTAGGCCACATCCACAACTTTGTATCTGGGACCAGCAACTGACAGTAGCAAGGACACGGGGGGGCTAAATGGAATAAATCGCACATGTCAAAGTCCAAAAGGATTTATTTGATCAAAACACATCTCTTGTCATACTTTTTATTCATGGCAGCAATTTTTCCACCTCAAAAATCTTTAGAAACCTCAGTTTATAGTGTGTTTTCCCAGTGTCTTTGGGGCAGTAGATTCAACGCTGTAAAAAGGGGGATTGCCTACCATCCTAAGGACCGGGGAGGTATGATTAATCCAGTAGGGTTTTTTTTCATTACCTTCTTCTATTTTTATTTTGTATCCATCCTACTTAATGTGTGGAAACCTTGGGTCCTGTGGATTTTGGATGATTTTGGCAAGATTTTGGTGGCTTGGGAACCCTCTAGTGCTCTCATAAAGCAAACACGAGTATCTATGCTTCCTCCATATTTTTTGGATGCAGTGAGCAAATTAAAAGTTTGGCAGATAATCAGACATCACCTGATTATTAGAGCTCAGAAAGAACTGCATGCTTGGGTTATGGATTCATTCTATATTGACTCTCTCTGGTTTACGGGACTGCCTACCCCATACAGGTATCCCTTATACAAGTTTTGACTAGAAAACGGAGCCCTCCTTATTTGTGGGATTTTTTGTGGCTTTGTATGCATCAGAAGTTGGGGATTAAGGGGAATATGAAACATAAGGAAACTATAGAAAGAGAATGCACATGGGGAACTACTTGCAAGGGACTGATTGAATCAATGCAGCACCTGTTTAGGGATTGACCTTTTGATATTTCCTTTTGGGATTTCTTTTATAACGTATGGCCTGGAAATCCGTTCCGAACTTTAAACGCAGAAGTCTGGGTTAGTGGAATATTTCCAGGGTCCTAGGCTAAATATGACAACTGTACCATGTAACTTCTTATGGGATATATTAAATTCCAAATTTGGCAAACACATTGTGGACTGACTTTCAGGAAACAGCTTAAATGGAGTAAACAGGTGGTGTACCATATAAAGAAGGATATTGCTAGGTGGCAAGCTTTGGAGCAGAGGTCTGTCTCACCAGACCTTTATTAACTATGGTAGAGGCATATGACCTGGTTGGACACTGGCTGACTCGTTTTTATGTTGGCGTGCTTGCACAGCCAACATTTTGGGACAATGCAGCTTTGGAGGCATGGTCGCTGTTGGGCGAATGCAGGGCACGCATCAGTAGGTGCGTCCCTCATTCCCCAATCAGCCTGCATGCGGGCACCACACCATGCATGCATACATAATGTGGCAAGCACATCTAAGGGACGGTCTGCTGCAATCCAAGCAAAGCTCGTCAGATGCAGCGGACCTTTTCTTGCCATGCTCTTCACCATTATGCACATGGCGGTACACCGGCCTCCGAGCTGCCGACTTCGGGGGTGCCCAACTTCTGTCGGGTTACCCCTGCCCTGCCCACTGTACTGAAAATAAGGGAGCCAACTCCCCATTGGCATAAATAACCCTCATTTGTTATATGCTGAGGGGTGGCCAATTCCCTCGGTTCTAACCCCCTTTACATGTGTGCTGACAGGAAGCCACTCCCCGTCGGCATAAAGAACCCCCTCCCCATTGTAAAATGCCAAGGGGTGCCCAATCCCCCTCGGCTTGGTGCCCCCTTTCTTTGTGTGCAGACAGGGGTGCCCAATCCCCATCGGCATAAATCCCAACCCACCCAGTTGTGTGCCGACGAGGGTTCCCAATCCCTCATCGGCTGCAGACCCCCCCAAAAAAACAGTTAGATGGCATGTTGGGAGCCCACCCCTGCGTGCCAATTCCCCTGAAATACAAAAAACTGTCCCACAACATTTTTTTTTTATCTGTAAACAGAAAATGGTCCCTTGTAGTCTCCCTACCCACCACCGGCACCCACCCACTGCGTACCCTGCCTCCCCACACCCCCCTCACCCCATATTTACCTCTGGAGCTTGGCATGATGATCTTCTGTGGACCAGGAACATGTCTGCACTCTTCAAAGCCGACCGTGAATTGAGGAAATGCCGGTAAGCTGTATAATGGGATAGATAGGGTTTTTTCAACTTTGGTGCATAGCTCAGGCATTTTTTGGTCTTTTTGCACCAAATTTTCAACATGGGATTTTTGGGACCCCTCCTCATGAATTCTGTCATTGTTATGACATTAATCAGTCCTGAAAGGTGATTTCGCAGTCACTGCACAGAATCACCTTTTGGGACAGATTAACGCAAGGACAGTGGCAGTATTCATGAGGTGGGCTCTTAAAAAGCCCATGTTGCAAATTTGGCGGAAAAACTCCAAAAAATGGCTGTTTTACAAACATGCATTACGCAGTTGCTACGCACGCTCGTAACTTCACGAATTCACAATATTTTCACACCAGATTTTCAACACTGTCATTTTATATACCTCCTTGTGAACAGTACAGCTGTCATTTTTCACATCCTGGCTGAAATGTGTTTCCACTTCCAGCGCATTATAGCACGGTCGCTGTGGGAAACCAGTGTTCGGGCAGATTACAAAATGGCGTGCTCGCTAGTGCAAAATCACCTTTGGGACACATTAACAAAATCACAGCTTATGTGTCTCTAGTTCCGCCACTCCCACTGCCAATGCCAGCGCGACATTCAGCAGTGACAAATGCTTGTTTTTAACAGATCCCTTTAGTTCTGAATGAAAACATTCTCCTAACTTTGGGGGGAGGGATTATGGCCGTGCTGCAGGGATTCAGACAGCTCCCTTTTGATATTGGAGGTTCTGTTTGTATATTATTGTTTGGCACTTGTTTTTTCTTAGAGGAAGTATGCGTTACATTCTTAGTGATCTTTAAAGCTTTTTGTTTTCCTGTGCTCAGTCTTATGCTTGTTAGCAGTTTGAGTGAATTTTCCCCTGCTCTTTTAGTGGGGGGGTGTTTCTACGCCTTCATTTATGTATAAAAAACTGCATGTGGGATGTAGTAATGCTTTCTGATTTTTCTTGTTTTGCACATTCCCTATTATGATTTCATATGGTGTAATCCCTGTATTGTTTATCCATTCCTATATGACTAATTCCCCTTCTAATTTTGTGAGGTAGGAGATGGGAGTCCTTCTGCATATGAACTGTGTTGGGTCATGATTGTGGTGTCATGTAATAATTTGTTGTTTTGTTTTCCTTCTTTTCCCTTTATGATTTTGCATAATGTAATACAATTTTTACTTGTTTATTTTGAGCTCTCCAAAAATGTTTCCCCCTACTCCTTTAGTGAGGTGGGGGAGGTTTTTATTCTATAGTTTTAAATTACTTAGGGTGTTTGCTATCGTATGTTGTAATACTTCTTTATGTTTTGATTCCTTGTTCATTTTGTTTTGTATGATGTAATATGGTCCTTTATTTTTCTCTGAGTTTTGAATAAAATATTCCCCATCTCTTTTTGAGAAGTGCCATGGGCTCTTTAACATCCACCTGAACTACCATCAGACCAGGCAGATGGAACCTTGGTTTATTGTCTCATCTGAAAGATGGCACCTCAGGAATGCAGCACCCCCTCATGCTGCACTGCACTGTCAGTATTGGGATTCAACCCAAGTGCCTGCTGTGGGGATAGAACCCACTGTCTTCTGATCTCCCCGGCTCAGAGGCAAGTGTGCTACCTGCTGAGCCACTGCCACTGATATCTTTCTGGACTGGCCACAAGTGAATCTGATCTGCACAACTACCCAGGAGAATCAGAAGGGTGACTGCAGCCAGCCTATGAATGTAGCATCACAGACTGAGGGGCCTTCCCTACCTCACCAGCCTTTTGGCCCTTCCATATGCACTTTCCCCAGCAACCAGGACCCATGGTCTCCCTCTTCAAAAAGGTGAAGGAATTTGAAACACAAAGGAGGCCCCAGCAAAATGGAGCCCAGGACTCATAGTAGGAGCAGTAGTGGCAGCTGGGCCTCAATCATTTCCTTGGAGATGCACTCATCATTGCTCAGCTCCAACCACTATGCTCCTCTGATGAAATCCCCCTCCAGAACCAGATGCTGCTGCTCCATTTTATCAACCTCCTAAGGTGCCTCAGACAGATGTAGTGAGCAAGCCCATGTTTTGGGCCAAAGCTGTTAGCCTAGTGGCCGCAGTAACGACTCTCCCCTCAGATGAATCCTCCAGAGTCGATGACACCAAAAAATACCAGTCTGCAGAGGGCCGCAAGGGCCCTTCCAATGCTGTTTTCTCAGTTTCACCAAAACGAAGTCTGCCACGGTTTGCTGCATACTGCCCAAACTCTCTTCAACCTGTGTAGCCACCTTGCTTTTACTATTGGATGAGTGGATATATACATCAGAATCAAATTGACCCTATCACAAAATACGCTATCCAGTATGTGCCTAATCTTAATTTTTAAATCTTAGAGTTGTGGTTTCTTACATTAATTCTAATAACCAGGAAAGTGCAACTGTTTTAAATTGCATTAAGGGTAGGTCGGAGTTCTGCTGTTATATGGAGACGTGATGAGGAATTCATAATGAACCAAAAGGATTTGGAGAGCTGGTCTTAGGGACCAGGAACTGACATGCTCACATTTTTGTTTTGCTTAAGGACTGTTAATCTTTTTTTTATTATTATTTCATACTATATTTGTGCATAGTTTGCAGAGTTCACATTTTTATGGAGTTGTAGACTTGGGATGGGTTAAGAGTGCTGCTACTTTTCTAATTGATATTACTCATGCAGTTTTTTCCCATATGGTATCTTAGGTCTAGATTATTTAAATTCTATATAGTACAGGTAGTAAACACACCTTTTTTACATGGAATGTTAAAGGCACACAGGATCTTAAAAAAACTTTACTCCATCCTTAAACATCTGAAGCAGAGAGACATAGAAATTGCCTTTTTTACAGGAATCTAATTTGAAGAGGGACCAATCTACATATCTAAGACGAGACTGGGTAGACCACATTTATGGTGCAAGGGAACAGCACTAGGAAGCAAGTTCCAGCCAGAGCCAATATGGCTGCCAAAGGGTATTATTGATAGTGGTGAAAAATATGTAAGAAAGATGGTATCATAACAAACACAAACTATATGTGTTTTTTGAGCAGCACAAGAATTTTGACATTAATCAAAAGCTTACATCCATGAGACTCTAGTTCCTCCATCCAGATTGTATCCCCTCTTCACAAACAAATGGTATTATAAAGTGATGGGATTTTCATCATGTGATTGATTTGCACATTCCAACCTCTTTTTTTTATATATGTACAGAAGGGAAGGAGGGAGGATCATTCCCTGCCCCCGGTGCAACAATCCAAATTAGCTCAGGACCTGAGGGTGGAAGCATTGCAGGATAATCATGGAACCAGCCTCTGCTTCCAGTTTTCCATTTTCTGTCTCCATCCCTGCACTGGGGCATGCAAGCCAGATGTGCGTACGTGGATGCGTGCACATGATCATGGAATCCTGCAGTTTCCTCCTCTCCCTGCCATCTTTAGACCCACATTACCACCACACTTCCACCTAGTGGCAGTCATTTAGTGGAAGAGGCAGTTCTCCTTCCCTGGGAGAGGACAGCAGTCCAGCAGATCCTCAATTCTTTCCCTCCCCTGCCAAATCCACAGCACCCTAGGCTTGTTTCTGAACCAGGGTTGCTGGCATGATAAGAAGCAAGGCGTCCAGTGCCTCAGACCTGTACAGCACTGAGCCAGCTACAAATGTTATTTCTTTGCCAAACAGTAATTTAATTTCATAAACAAGTACAAGCACGTTAACAATTGCAATGGACTAGATAGGTTAAGCAGTGAATATAATTAATCATGTTTTACTTTTTATTTTTACATGTTCCCTCTGTTCTTTACACTACAGTTTGTAAAGCTGTGTGTTCATTTGAGCTGCATTATTCATAATTTCACAGTGGGAGGTCATGGAGGTCAGGGCGACTGATATGTTCATGTGTTTTTGAAAAAAAAAAACTTCTCACTTGATAGAATAATCATCCTGGAATTTAAGCAACCCCAGATACACTATGCAATTTATATTTGTACTGATATTAACCACCAAATGATATATTTGCAGAAGTAGAAAAGAAACAACTACATGTTCTATAATTCTTTAAAAAATGTATTCTAAATCTATGTCAGTGAACTTCACTAAGGGCCAAGGTGACTGTATTGGCAATCATAAAACAATAAGAGTGCTAAAGTTCTCCTGTATGAACTGCACTAACAAGGTCCACAGACCCCCCAAAAAGGAGAAGATAATGTAACAGGGACATGAAGTCAAATTATTAATACATTGGGTACTGTGTTTTTGTAAAAAATTGTTTTAAAAATAAGGTACTAACAAGTGTGAACAGTAACCCTGTTAGTGCAGTTCATAAAGGAAAACGTTTGTGCTTTTTATTTTTCTATGGTTGCCAGTGCTGTCGCCTTGTCCCTTAGTATTCACTGAAATGGATTTAGAAAACCGTTTTGAAACAATTATAGAACAAGCTGTCATGGAGCAAGTGCAAATGCATGGCACGGAATGGAAATGTGCAATATACTGTAGTTGTTTCTTGCTCTGCGTTTGTAAATATCTAATTTTTTGGTTAATATCAATACAGGTATAAACTGTATGGTATAATTGCAGTTGCTTAAATTGCAGGATGGTAATTCTAGCAAGTGAGGAATTTTATTGTAAAACACATGAGCATATCTGTCCCCTTCTGACCTCCATGGCCTCATAAAGTGTGGAGACTGTGAGGCTGAGAATTATGCAACTCAAATTAATACACAGCACTACAAGCTGTAGTGGTAGAGATCAGTGAGAGTGAGAAATGTAAAATGAAACCGTAAAACATAATTAGTTATATTCACTGCCCAACTTATCTAGTCCATTATAGCGCTCTTGATTGTGCCTGTAATTAAGTTACAGTTTGGTAAAGAAATAAGATTAGTGACAGGAGTGAGGAATCAAATCCCTGAATAAACATATAGACTGAGGTTACGATGCAAGCTCAAAAACACATATAGAAAATGGAAAAAGAGGTTGGAATGTGTACATCAATCACATGACAAAAATCAAATTTCTTTATAATACCATTAGGAGATCAGGCAGGCAAAACTGGAATGTAAAGAAATGCTGGACTATGTCAGTCAATGGTAGCAAAGCAAGTCTAAAATACAGTGGTGTGTGTGTGTGTGTGAGTGTGTGTGTATGTCAATTTTAAAACCTAGGAAGAAACAACATGGCTGTGATTGAGTGAGCACAGTACTATTGCTCTGGCATAGTTATCTGGTGTAGAAGGCTGTGCTGCAAGTCCAACATGTTCTTCGAAGTGAGAGAATACTTTGAAGTAATGCTGAGTTTCTTTTTGAAGCAAGATCTCTGCAGGGCTCTGCCCACTGCAACCATAAAAAGGGGATGTATATTAATTGCCAGGTATACTCATTTTCAGCTGCTTTCCAAAATATGGGATGAAGAGGGCTGGTATTTCCAAAATATGGACTGAAGAAGGCTGTTATATTTTTATTCTCGGTAATAAAAGTTCTCGGGACCAAGTGAAAGAGACCGAGCAGTCATGCAAACGTCCTTAGTAATAAAGAATAAGATAAAGTACATTCAGGAAAGATCTGAATTATAGGTCGAATTTTGTTAGATTCTTATAGTGTAGACTAAACAGTTGGCTTTGTGGAGCCTTAGCATCTTTTTTGCTTTAATGGCTGGCAGGCTCTCCTGGTCCCAGCTGGGACCGCAAAGGGATACTGGACAGCATGGGAGTAGCAGCTCTTGGCCCATGGACACAGCATCCTATGAAGGACCTATATACTGTAAATAAAAACAAATGCCACAATATTTGTCAGCCCTGAACTACACATGTAGCCTTTATAGGAACAGGAGTCGCAAGGCAGATAAGCATAAATCAGAAAGCCAAACACAGGCCTGGATACCTGAAGTACTGACAGTGAACCAAAGTTGGATTCTTGCACTAACAGCAGAAGGAAAAGCCTAGGAATTCAGTGGTCAATAGGAGGCCAGCATTTGTGTGTCAGTTCACATCCAGGAGGACATACTTAATTGGGGTCAATGTCACCATCTGTTAGACAGTGGCTACAGAAAAGAAAGATCCATACAGAATGAATAAGAGGAGTGTCATTTTGAATTGGCCAGGCAGACTGCTGTTGACCTGGGCAGATGTCAAGAGAGGCTTAGCTCCAAAATGGAACTTGTAATCCATCTGTAAATAAACCAGCAAGAACAGGCTTTCACTTGATGAAGAGATAGTTTTAGTCAAAGTACAAAATTGTTTGTGTCTGAACCCAGCCAGTTTTCAGTCAGGCAACCACAGTGCACCAGTGTGCAATTGACGGATGATGCCATGTGGAGCACAAAAGGAAGGAAAATTCCTCTCAAACAGTCAAACATCAGAGAAGTTCCAACACTGGGATAAAACTGAAAGACAGTCATTAGATGATTCCATGTACAGCTCAGTACTACAGCCGTGTGGAAGGTGTTGCAGTGACTTCTGTAATAGCTATGGAGGAGAGATTCTGATCATGTATGATGTCTCTCAGGGCTGCAAACCATGAGCAACCAGTCAAGATCCAGGCACTGCAACAGTATCTAGACAGATGATGTTTAGGCCTATGAAGGCCTAGGCAGGACTGTACTTTGGTAACTAACCAAGTGAATATGTGTGTTTCTGCACATTAAGCATTTGGGATTACAATTATTTGCTCTTTTGACCTTCACCAAAATACTCAGTATCACACTACCATATGGACATCTGGCTCACAATATGTTTGTCTGAGCTCTGTGGTACCACAAAGACTTCATAGGAGCTTCCAGGGCCTTTGGTGGTATTATCCTGGTGTCCCAGCTGGGGAAGAAACTGTGTGGCGTGTTAGAGGAAAGCCTTGTGGGGACTGTTGTTGGGGATTGGTGTTTTATTGCTTGCTTATACAGTACCTGATCTACCCATGCTTTTCCAGCTCACTTGTTCTGTATCCCCTCCCCAATAAATTGTATTCTTTATTTATAGTATTTTGCTTGTGTACCAGTGCCTTATTGCAGTTGAGTGCAGTGTACATCGTAGGGTGGGCTTGTTGGTTATTGTTATTGCTAGTTGTTTTCCTGGAGGATGTCATTCGGGGGGATTAGGCACTGCAAGGGGTTTCCCCAGGTGGATGCACTGTGTCAGTTCAAAATACTAAGCCAGAGTAACTCTGGATCCAGGGCAATACACACAAAACCATTTTTAATTTTATTTTTTTATTTATTTATTCGGAAATAAACCTTTGAGCACAAGAGCTCTTTTACAAAGGTTCCAAATCACTGAGTAGTTCCAGACCTTTCAAGAAATGAAATACAACAGAATGCAGATCCATTGGAGCATTGTTAAAAGCAGTTCACAAATGAGCATTGTCAAGAGCCGTACATGCAGAGTAGGTGTATTTGAGTAGTAGCTATACAAAGGAGCATGAGCAAGAGCAGTCCCAGAGGAACATTGTCGAGGACACAGCAAGCAGACAAGCTTACTATTATATAGCATATGGTTACAAGTTGTCAAAAAATCAATTGTAGCAGTTACATTTGGATCCGAGTGAGAGAATCTTTCTTAGTTCCATTTTGAACTGGGCTATTTTAAGGAGGCCAAGCATGCGTTTGGGTAGTTCATTCAACCACTGTGAAGCTCTGACAGTGAAGAAATGCATGGCCTAACTTGTCTTACAGAAGGGTACTGAAAGAGCATTCCTGGTCATATTCCTGGTAGAATATTGGTTGAGGACAGGGTGTAGCAGGTTTTGAACTGCAGATAGTGTGAGACCCAGGAGAGCTTTTTTTCCCAAGCAGGCATGTCTGGTATCTTATTCTATCCTGGAGAGGAAGCTGAGTGCTTTGGGAATACAGGTAGCAGGTATTGGTGAGTCTTTCAGCCCCAAGTACGAAACAACATGCCTTATTTAATACAAGCTTGACCTTGTTGAGAACAGAGTCATTTGCCACCCCTATACTGGAAGGCCATAATCTAGTATCGGGAGGATTCTGCTGGATACAGCAATATGTTTGACTTCAGTGGTGAGGTTGTGTCAGTGTCTGTACAGGGCTCCTAGTTTTGTGCTGACAGCACTAACAATGTTATCAACATGGGGTACAAAGGAAAGTGTGTTCTCAAGGGTGACTCCTGGGTATTTAAATTAGCCTACCTGTTTCAAAGTAGTCCCTTTCTCATTTATAATGGTAAAGGGAGTGACCTTGTTTCACAAAAGGATCAGCAAACAACATGGTTTTGGTTTTCTTGTAGTCTCAGAACAGGAAGATCAGGAGCTTTAAGGGCACAGAGGCAGCAGGTAAGTAGGGAGAAAAAAATTATGTATAAAAAATATATATAAATAAATAAACAGAGGAAAGATTAAGTATTCTAAACAATGGTTAAGGGGACAGAAATAAAGACATGATGGGAGTGGTGCAGTGCAGAGGCTGTGGAGCAGCACTCGTCCAGGAGACATTCTGCAGGATACAGTGTTGTCCCATCTACATGCATCTCTCTGGGCTGAGGAAGAAGGCTGCTTATCTCCAGGCTGAGTTAGCCAGGATTTGGGGGACCTCCTCTACCACCCAGGAACCACTAGGGCCACCATTGCTGCCTCAGAGGTTGCCAAGAAAGAGGAGTGCTTGGAACTCAGTGGGCTCAGGGAGGGTGAAGGTGGTAGAACAGAGGCACATCTCTCCAGCTGTGCCTTTTCACAATTCGTATGCCAGTCTGGCAGAGTGTGGTTCCTCTATAGAGTCACTCACAGTGGAGTCCAAGGAGAATGTTGTGAACCTCCACAAAGGAGACCAACAGAATGGTGGCATGGGACACCCATAGGGGAAGGAAACAGCTTCTGGTGGGGGAATCCATTGTTAGGAAGGTAGAACTGGGGTAGGGAGGGGAGAAGGAAGTAAGGTGTCTGCCAACCGCCATGGCTTGGAGGGACAGGGAGTGAATCTGCAGGATTGTGGGAGCAGCTGCACGGGGGAGGGAGCTGGATGTCATTGTCCCCCTAAATGACCTGGCTGGGAAAAGGATCAGAACAGTGCAGGAGGAGTTTGTGAAGTTGGAGATGGGAGTTAGACAAGTAGCATGCATGGTAACCTTCTCGAAGGTGCTGCCTGTCTATGGCATGGGTGAGGCTAGGGTGGTCCACACTGTGGGATTCAATCATTGGTTGAAAAACTGGCGCAGAACTCAGGGATTTGGCTTCACTGGTGACTGGGGGTCCACCTGCAGTGATGCAGGCCAAAATATGTGCAATGATCTGCATCTGTCCAGAAGGGAAACCAGGATCCTAGGTGATAGGTTTAAATGTTTCATTGGGAAGCACTTAAACTAGCCAAGGGCGGAGGCACTGGAAAGGAGCAGGGGAAATTCTAGCCACCCCAAAAAAATAAGGGTAGTTAGTGAGGTAAACACCAAGATAGAGACATCGATAGGGAGATGGGCAGGGGTAAATGGAGAAAATGACTAAGGCAGTGAGGATAGGGATGGGGCAAAAAGGGGCAAAGCCATCAAGAAATGGAGGGTAATGAGTACCAATGCCCATAGTCTGGGCAACAAGCTCCTTGAACTGGTGGCCTTGATGGAAGAGGGATGCCTGGATATTGTGTCAGTCACAGAAACATGGTACACAGAGAGCCATGACTGGGATGTTAACATACCAGGGTACACAACCTACAGGAGAGACAGGAAGGGTAGAAGAGGGGGAGGAGTAGCTCTATGTGTAAGGGAAGGGATCAAAGCAAAGGAACAAAAGAGTAAACAGGGAGGAGAGGAGGCACTGTGGGTCATCTTAGAGACTGGAAATGCACCACACTCCGCACAGGGGTTGTACACAGACTCCCATCTCAGGGGGATGGAATGGACAAGGATATGATGGAAGGCATCCTTAGGATGGCAGAGAAAGGGGAGATATTGTTGATGGGAGACCTGAATATGCCAGATGTTAACTGGAGCACCTTTGCTGCAGCCATATCCAAGAGCAGGGCCATTCTCGATGCCCGACTGGGACCATGCCTCAGACAACTAGTGTTGGAACAAACTTGGGAGGGAGCAATCTTAGACCTCATACTCTCAAATGGGGACAATAAGAGGATCTCAGATCTAAAAGTGGGTAGCCATCTGGGAACAAGTGATCACCAAACAGTGTGGTACATGATAAACTCAGCTACACAGTCAAGCCATACAAAAGTGAAGATACTGACTTCAGGAGGGCTGACTTTGTCAAAATGAGAGAGTGCCTGCTGGCCCATCAGTGCAGAAGTTGGATTTCTGCTTGTGATGCCAGCGACCCGGGTTCGGGAGCAAGCTCGGGTCATTGGAGGGCCGGCTGGGGGAAGGCAGCTTGAGCGTCCCACGACTGCTCGCTGTCTTCAGGGAGGGAAGGGGCTGTGACCCGGTGTTGGAGTGACCACTGGTGGAGGCCAGTGGTGGGGCAACATGACAGGGTCATTTGGGGTGGTGCGTGACAGACGTCGGCTCTTGCCTTGACTTCTGGATGCCACGCACCTCAAGAAAACTGGTAAAATTGCTCGCTGGCCACCGGATGATGGCTTTCTTTTCCCTGAGGGCCTCCAGTGCCCTCCCAGGACCTCCTGTTCCTCATCAGCATCCCTGGGCCTTAGAAGTATGTGCTGGGGTCATCTCTCTCCCCCCGGTGCCTTCCCCCTCAGAGGAGGAGGACCCGCCCGATGAAGGGATACACCAGGATATCCTGGGGGTCGGCTGTGATCTGAGGATCAGAAGATGGCTGGGTAAAGACAGATGGGGCTGGGGGGAACTTAATAGAGCTTGAAAGAGTGGAAGGCCAGCGAGCACGGGGGGTGGAAAACAGATTACACACACAAAAAAAATGAGAGAGTGCCTTAGAAAAGCACTAGCAAACAGGCAAGAAGGAGGGGTGAAGCAACAATGGGGAAACATCAAAACTGCCATCACAGAGGCAGTAAGCCTTTTTGTGAAGCAAATAAACAAATCAAAAAGAAAGAAAAAGTCACTATGGTTCTCAAAAGAGGTGGAAGGGAAGGTTAGGGAGAAAAAGATAACATTTAGAAAGTATAAGGAAACACAGAAGGAGCAGGACAGAGAACTGTACCAGTTATGGTAGAAGGAAGCAGGGAAGGCAGTCAAAATAGCAAAGGCCCAAACTGAGGAAAATATAGTCAACTCAGTTAAGAAGGGAGATAAAACCTTGTATAGGTACATTAGGGAGCGTAGAAAGACAAAGGGAGGGATAGTGAGGATAAATAGAATGGACAGTGGGTGGGCAGAGAGAGACAGTGAAAAAGCAGGGATACTGAATGAGTACTTCTGCTCAGTATTCACAAAAGAGAAGAAGGGGGAGGTACCTAATCCAATTAACACAAGCACTCTGGATATGAGGGGTCTATCGCAGTCCTTTCACACAAGAAAGGGTTCTGAAAGAACTCCTAAAACTGAAGGTGGACAAAACAATGGGTCCTGATGGAATTCACCACAGAATTCTAAAAAATTAAGGGGAGAACTAGTGACACCATTGACTACACTTTTAAAAAATCATGGGAGGATGGTGTGGTACCTGAGGACTGGATGAGGGTGGATGTGATTCTCCTTCACAAAAGTGGGAGCAAGACAAAGGCAGGAAACTATGGACCTGTCAGTTTGACCTCTGTGGTAGGGAAAATGATGGAATCAATTCTAAAGAAAAGAATTGTTGAGTACCTAGAGGCCAGTGGGGCACAGGACCCAAGTGAGAAGGTCATGTCAGATGAATATAATCAATTTCTTTGACTGGGTGACCAAAGTAATAGAGCAGGGTGGGGCTGTGGACATGGCCTACCTAGACTTTAGCAAGGCATTTGACACAGTCCCACACAAAAGATTAATAAACAAATAAGTCAGCCTGGGAGTGGGTCCCAGGGTGGTAGCCTGGGTAAAACATTGGCTGGACAACAAGACACAGAAGGTAATAGTAAATGGAGTCCACTCTGAAGAAAGGGAGATTGCTAGTAGGGTACCACAGGTTCAGTACTGGGTCCAGTCTTTTTTAATGTCTTTATAAGTGACATTGTAGAGGGACTGGAAGGAAAAGTATGCCTCTTTGCAGATGACACAAAGATCTGTGACAGGGTGGATATTCCAGAAGGGGTACAGAAAATGATCTGCAACAGGGCTGATACACAAGGTGGAGTGGAAAGGATGAGAAGGGACTTGGCAAGATTGAAGGAATGGTCAGAAGTATGGCAGCTTGGATTCAATGCAAAGAAGTGCAAAATAATGTACTTGTGAAGCAAAAATCCAGTGAAGAGGACACAATGGGGGGGGGGGTAGTGACAACAACAAAAATGGAAAGGCACCTGGGGGTAAACATATTAGATGACCTTAAGATTAGCAAGCAATGTGAGAAGGCAGTAGGGAGGGCTGGGGGTTACTAGGATGTATTGGGAGAGGCATCACCAGCAGAAAACAGGAAGTTATTATTCCTCTGTACAGACAGTTGATGAGACTCCATCTGGAGTTCTGTGTCCATATCTGGAGACCCCATCTCCGCAAGGACATAGACAGGATGGAGGCAGTCCCGAGGAGGGCAACTAAAATGGTGCAGGGTCTGCAAGAGAAGCCATATGAGGAGAAACTAAAGGAGCTTAATATGCATACCCTTGGGGAAAGGGGGGCGGGGTATGATTGAAACTTTTAAATACCTCAGTGGAATCAACAAAGTCCAAGAGGGTAGCATCTTTCAGAAAAAGAGATGTGTAAGAACAAGGTACACAATTTGAAGATGGGGGGGACGGTTCAGGGGCAATGTGAGGAAGTATTTTTTTCACAGAGAGGGTGGTGGACTCATGGAACTGCCTTCCTGAGGAGGTTATGGGGTCTGAAACTGTGGGGAATTCAAGAATGAATGGGACAGACATAAAGCAATTCTTGTTGGGGGGGGTAGGAAGAAATAGGCTGTTGGTTAACTAGGATCTGCAGCTTAAACAGTAGGTAGGGAAATGGGCAGACTAGGTGGGCCAAGCGGTCCTTATCTGCTATCAAAGTCTATGTTTCTATGTTTAGCATTAGTTTACTTATTTTTAACCATTTTTCCAGTACCCAAAGCTACATTGTAGCACATAAGTGAGAATCTCCTGGCATGGACTACTGGGATAGATGACAGCGTCTTCCACATATAGAAGCACCTTTTAGGCGAGGAAAGCTTCAGGGAGATTATTTATAAAGAATTTGAAGAGGAGTGGACCCAGTATTGAGCCTTGTGGCACCTTGATCGATACACTTTTGACATCAGATAATGCTCCATTGAACTTTACCCATTGTGAGCGGTTGGTGAGGTAGCTGAGGAACCAAGTCACTGTGTCTGAGGAAAGGCCTAGGGTGTGGAACTTGGCTAGCAGTAGGGAGTGATTTCCTGAATCCAATGCTTTTGTTAAGTCAATGTCAATGGAACCCACTAGGTGGCCACTATCAAGGGCCTCGTGCAAGAAGTTAGTCTACTCCTGAACTCTTGCTGTTGTTGACACTGGATATTATATTTACAGAGACAGGTGACTAGTTGGTCTGATACAATGTTTTCTAGGGCCTTGGACAATAGGGAGAGAACTGATATTGGGCTGTAGTTGGCAACATGGAAGTGGTCCCGACTTTTGTGCACAGGGCTGACTAGAGCGGTTTTCCAGATACCTGGGAATTGGGAGTTAGGAGTACTGCAGTGAGAAGTTAAGTATTTTGGTCAAGAGGAGAGAAAGTTCATCCAAAGAGAAACCTGTATTAGAATGAGATGTTCGATCTTCCACAGGCACACGCAGCAATTATGAAGGGATCATAGCCATTTTGAAAGTGAATAAGTAATAATGCAGACATCCACAGCACTAGGTCTGGATGCACTACATACATTTATGTACTCCCCATTCACATAAACAAGCACTGGATAACTTTTGGTGCCACCATGAACTCCAAGGCAAGTGGGGGGAGATAAAGAAGTGGGTTGGGCCTCTTTGGAAGCCAGTGATGTTTGCCCAATGAATCTCAAAAGAGTATTTTTAAAGTCTGTGTTCTGGTACTATAAGCTTAAAATAGACCTGTATTAGTAAAAAATCTATGGCATCACGTACACATTGGGGCTAATTCTCACCCATGCCAGGTTGGTAAGCTCCTATCACAGGCCTTAAATAACTCTGCTGAGGTAAGTAGATGTGGCATGGGGGGTTAATTAGGACCTTCTCTGCTCCCACAAAACAAATTTATTTATGGAAGCAGATATAGGAAGCCTATTTGCTTACTAGCACAAGGGACAGAGACTTTTCCCCAGCTTCTAGCATGAGCAAAGCTGAACATTGAACTAGTGGCTTGAGATTCATCACAGATGTACAGAGCATCTCTCTGCTCATGCAGCGGGCCAGTTATTAAAAATTGGGCCCCATATCTTAGATGCTGAAGAACAATTTAAACAAAGCAAATGATGTAATAGTGGGGATAAATAAAAAGTAACGTGAGCCTTTGCTCCCCATCAGTTTGTGATGCCCAAGCTTATTAATTCTCTTTCTGATAACTAAATATCTCTATGTCTTAGGGGACAGTATAGAAGATACAGATGGAGTGAGAATAACTATGATAGCCTGCCCAGCAGCACAGTGGTAATGCTACAACTTATTGCATTGGTGACATGGGTTCAGTAAAAACTTAGGTTGTTTGGGTGCTGGCTGGGAAGGGAGGACTAAGAATCCCAGCGGCAGTTCTTCTCCCTTCTTGAGGAGGGATACTGCATCCCACTGCTTGATATACATCTGGTGGAGGCCAGATGGTGGCACAGCAAGCACATATGTGGGGAAAGGGACTGCAGCTGAAATCCTACACTACAACCTCTTTTAGGTGCATAAGTAAAAAGAGAAAGGAGAGGGACTGTGAGGGTAAGACAGGTGGGGGGACTGTGCAATGGAGGATCAGGAAAAAGATATCCTAAATAAATACTTTTGTTCAGTCTTCACAGAGGAAGGGGAAGTGGATGGGTGACATATAAGCAGCAGGAGCACCGGGGGGGCCGAGGGTAGACACTAGTTCATTTACAGAGGAGAGAGAGACCTGAAGGGACACACAAATATGAAAGTGGACAAAGCTGTGGAACCAGACAGGTTACACCCAAGAGTATTGAGGGAGCTTAGGAAGGTATTGGCTACACCTTTGACTGCACTTTTCAACAACTCACTGGAAATGGGAGTGGTTCTAGAGGACTGGAGGAGGGCAGATGTAGACCCACTTCAAGCACGGAAACCCCCCTCCCTGTTATCTCCACTCTATCTCTGCATAATTACCTGTACTTGCCACCCCTTTACCTCTCGCTTTGTCTTTTCCTGTTGCTCACTGCCCCCTCCCCCATGGCTAGCTTGCTATTCTACTTGGCACTACTTAATCTTTTGTCTTTCCCCTTTCTTTCCACAGACAGCCCTTTACTGGTTCCCCAAGCAGTCGCTGCAGCCCCGGCGCTTTCCCTAGCCAGCCATAGCAAGCTCACCACCTGCCTGACCGCTGGAGAGCTAAAAGGTATGCACCCGGACCTCCAAAACTCACAGTTTGAAAGCCGCTGTTTTGATTGGATGCCTAGTGGAGGAGCCAGACACTGATTGGCCTCTTCTGCTTCTCAGTTTAATTTCAGACTTTTGGTGTTCCCAGCTTCCCAATCTCAGAGAAACCTCTCTCCGCGCTGTTTCTAGACTGGATTTGTGTCCTGCCCGCCCCACCCCCTGACCATATTAAATAGACCTTTGCTCTGCCCCACTCCTTAGCCTAGCAGCCATTGGTTACTTCACTGCTGTAAAGTATTCTTGGCTAGTGGCCTCTCCGTTTCAATACCTGCCTTGTCCTACACTCTCTTACTGCCCCTTTTAAAGCAATGTCACCCACAGGATTGCACAAAATGAATACTTCCCTGGTCCTTCTACTAGTTATATCATTGACCTGCCTATTAATTGCTATGGATTTTTGTGCTTCAATACTTGCTGCAGATCAGTCCTGCCTAAACCATTTTTCATCTAATCGTTCAACCCTCATCCCCCAAAACACCATGATTTCCAATGAATTAACATCCACAGACTTAACAATCCTTGCCTTACACCTCTCCCCTCTTTTCCCTCCTCCTCCTCACAGAAAATGTGGAATGTAATCCAGGCCCTGCCGACATGCATATCAACTCCTCTGATGTCTCCTGGGCAAGAAATGCAGGCCTTAAAATTACACACATGAATATATCTAGCCTCCCAGCTAAGTTTGCTCAGCTTGAGGTGTGGGTGGCCATGTAGAAGTTCCACGTGCTTGACCTCTCTGAGACTTGGCTAAAACCATGTCACTCGGACACCCTGTATCCTCTTCCTGGTTATTCCCTTCTATGTTTAGACAGACCAGACATGAAGACAGGTGAGGGTGTGGCACTTTATGTGCAGGACCACATCTCTGCCTCCTTCATTGGCTACTCAACCCCCTCCTCAACTAGTGAGTGGCTCCTTGCCAAGATCACCCTGGGTACCACAAAAAAATATACCTTGGATGCTACTACAACTCTCCCGCTGGGGGCATCCAGGGCCTATCCTGCTTTCTAAATGGGCTTGGGTACATCTCACCCCCCCAGAGATACCATAATAATTGGGAATTTTAATCTCAACTGAACAGGTGACTCTTTGTTTGTACAGTGGCGTGAAAAAGTATTTGCCCCCTTCCTGATTTTCTCTATTATTGCATATTTGTCACACTGGATGTTTTCAGGTCTTTAGACAAAATATAATGTTAGATAAAGGGAACCTGAGTGAACAAATAACACTTTTTTTTTTTACTTATTTCATTTATTTAATGAAAAAGTTAACCAACACCAACTGGCACTGTGTGAAAAGTAATTGCCCCTAGTTAAATCAACCCAATTAAAAGGATAATTAGAGTCAGCTGATTGAACACAGCCAGGCTTGATTACAGCCAGCCCTGCTCAATATAAACCCTACTTATTTTGGCCCTTACCATCAGAGTCCCGCTACAGCACAAAGATTCAACCAGCACATTATGCCATGATCAAAGGAAGTTCCTGAAAAGATCAGAAAAATTTGTTGCCCTCTTTCAGTCTGGAAAGGGTTACAAAGCTATTTCTAAGGCTCTGGGACTCCATCGAACCACAGTGAGAGCCATAATCTCCAAATGGAGAACACTTGGAACAGTAGTGAATCTTCCCAGGGTGGGCGGCCTGCCAAAATTACTCCAAGGGCACAGCATAAAATCATCCAGGAAGTCTCAAAGGATCCTAAAACAACATCCAAAGAACTGCAGGCTTCTCTTGCCTCAGCTAAGGTCAGTGTTCATGACTCCACAATCAGAAAGAGACTGGGCAAAATTGGCTTCATGTGAGAGTAGCAAGGCAGAAACCACTGCTAACCAAGAAGAACATAAATGTTGTCTCTCATTTGCCAAGAAGCACCTGGATGATCCACAAGCCTTTTGGGAAAATGTTCTATGGACAGATGAGTCCAAAGTGGAACTTTTTGACGACATGGATCCTATAATGTCTGCGTAAGCAAACACAGCATTCCACAGTAAGAACACCATACCAACAGTCAAACATGGTGGTGGTAGTGTGATGGTGTGGGATGCTTTGCTGCCTAAGGACCTGGATGACTTGCCAAATTAAAGGAACCATGAATTCTGCTCTGTACCAGAAAATTCTTAAGGAGAATGTCCGGTCATCCTTCGTCAGCTGAAGCTGAAGCGTGTTAGGTCATGCAGCAAGACAATGATACAAAACACAAAAGCAAGTCCACATCAGAATGGCTAAAAGAAGTAAAATTAAAGTTTTGGAGTGGCCTAGTCAAAGTCCAGACTTAAACCCAATAGAGATGCTGTGGCAGGACCTGAAACGAGCAGTTCATGCTTGAAAACCTACCAAATGTTACTGAATTAAAGCAGTTCTGCAAGGAAGAGTGAGTTAAAATTCCTCCACAGCTGATGTGAAAGACTGATATTGAATTATAGGAAGTGTTTGGTTGCAGTCATTGCAGCTAAATGTGGAGTAACCAGTTATTAAGTGTAAGGGGCATTACTTTTTCACACAGTGCCAGTTGGTGTTGGTTAACTTTTTTCATTAAATAGGTGAAATAAAAAAATAAAAAACAAGTGTTATTTGTTCACTCAGGTTCCCTTTATCTAATATTACATTTTCTCTAAAGACCTGAAAACATCCAGTGTGACAAATATGCAATAATAGAGAAAATCAGGAAGGGGGCAAATACTTTTTCACGCCACTGTATATGCCAGCTTACTGAAGGCACATAGCTAAGAGCAAGTAACCTCCTCCACCACTAGACACAACAATCATTCACTTAAGCGCGCCACTCCACTCTTGACTGGATTGCACAAATAGGTTAGATTTGGTCCCCAAGGCTGGCACTATGTCTGACTCCATAAGTGACCATGCTTCCACATTCATAATCATAACCAAGTACAATTGTCCACCCCCCAAACTACTGTCTTTCAGGAATTTCAATCACCAGGATCTTGATACAGTTACTAGGGATGCCACAGCTGCAGACTGGCTCATCCTCTACCTGCAAAACAACATCTCAACTGCAGTCACTTATCTGACTGATGTCCTCTGCAAATTACAAGACAACAAGACAAGCATTTCCCCCTCACTAACAGAAGGGTCAGAGGGGGCTGTACGTGCTGGGTATCAAAAGAACTTCTGGTGCCAATGAAAGAAAGGGACCACAAATGGAAAGCCTACAAGGCATTCTCCACCTCCCAACTCTGGTATGCCTAGAGGCAACTGCGTAACTCATGCAAATAGGCAGCCAAATCATTAAAAACAAGTATGACCTCTCTCAACACAGTAGCTCCTTCTGAAATCCTTGCAGTTTCTGGGCCTCCATTGGGTCCCTATTAAACCCTACTACCGGAAACCAAGTTACCCAGATCAAAACCCCCTTGGGTCACATCTCAGATCTCTCTAAAATTGCTGACATGTTCAACATCATGTTCACTGATCTATCCACCTATCTCAATAAACTCCCCCCTCAATCACTTGCTGGAGGGAATACCAACCCAAATTGCCCTCTTTCTCACATTAATCCCATCTCTCTACCCTCTTTTTATTTCAAGGCCATTAGCCAGAATGTCACTATCAAACTCCTGAAGGCACTGCAGGACAGAGGTAGCCCCTGCAGTGATGGCCTTTACCCAGCATTCCTAAAACTAATTTCCTCCACCATTGTCAAACCCCTTACTTTCATCTTCAACCTTGCCCTCTCATCTTCCACTGTACCTGACTCCTGGAAGCTTGCAAAAGTTATTCCAATTTTCAAAGCAAGTGACCAACTAACATCAGAAAACTATAGGCCCATCTCTCTCCTCCCATATCTCAGAAAATTACTTGAAAGAACTCATTCATTTTCAGTTATCTGAATATCTAGAAAAGTACAACCTTCTATGTTCCCTCCAACATGGCTTCCTCAAAATTAATAGTACCTCTTCTGCCTTGACACTTTTTACATACCATATACTTAGAAATATTGATAAGGGTAAGGCCATTGGTGCAGTTTTTGTGAATCTATCAAAGGTGTTTAACCTTGTAGACCACCAGCTTCTCAACTCCACTCTTAACAGTTTTGGTTGCTCACCTAACACTACATCCTGGTTCCACAGTTATCTAGCTGGTAGATTCCAGACTGTCATCATAGGCAAACTACACTATTCCACTTTACCAATTTGCACTGGTGTCCCCCAGGGCTCAATACTTGGTCCTTTGCTTTTTACCAATTTTATAAATGCACTCCCAGCAGATAGCCTCACTTGTAAATCGCTCCTCTGTGCCAGTGATTAAGTCCTATACCATAGTGACAACTCATTTTAATCTATCTCATCCACCCTCTCCATCAACTATGGCACTGCTCACAACTGGTTTCTCTCCAACAAACTGCTAGTCAATGACAAGAAGACTAAGGCCATACTCTTTGGCTCCAAACCCTTCCTGAACAAGGCCGCAAAAGCCAACTCGTCCCTCCTGGTTCACGCCTCTGAAGATCCCCCACTTGACAATGTTCCCACTTTTAAATACCTTGGTGTTACCCTGTATCCCTCTCTTACATTTGTAGAACACATCAACAACACCATGCAGAAAATCCACCAAAAACCTGGTGCTGCCTACTGGCTAAAACAACTACTATCATGGAAGCTCACCTTGCTATCGGGTGAGGCAATCTTCTGCCCCCGCTAGACTACTGCTCCCCTGTCTACTCTGTTATGTCCTCCTCACCACTTATCTGTTTATACACCACATATAATTCCATATGACACTTTGTGCTTCAAGCTCCATACTCCACCCACCACTGTGCACTCTACCAGTCTCTAGGATGGCTCCCATTACAGGGTCATTTCAACTATACCATGGGTTGCCTAATTGCTAACTCACTCAGGAGCCACCAGTCATCCCCCTACTTTTCTCTTCTCACAGACAGAGTGGTACCTAGAAGCCTCAGGGTAACCTCTGTTCCCCCTCTCGAAGTTCCACGTATGTCTTCTGTCATGGACAGTCGAGCCTTCTCAGTCTCTGCCCCCTCCCTTTGGGATAAATTACCTGCATCTGTCCTCTCCTCTCCCTCCCATCTATCCTTCAAAACTAATCTGCACACCTGGCTTCTAGGTGGGTCAGGCTGTAACTGTCCCCAAGACAATACCAGAGGAAGTTGGCTATCAAGACGCTAGGACTGGTTGAGCCATTGGGACCTCTCCCTCCTCCTACATATTTGCCTTTTCCACTCTGTTACCCCTTAGCATTCTCCACCTGCATCAGTGCCCCCAAGATAATGACAGAGGGTGTGGTCTATCATGGCACTAGGACCTGCTGTGCCGTTAGGACCCCTTCCCCTCCTCCAATCTTGCCTGTCTTTTGCCCCTTAGATTTCTCTACCTGCATTATGCCTCTCAGTACTTTCTGCTCTCCTAATCTGTTCTGATACATAGAAACATAGACAGTGTCAGCAGATAACGGCCTGTGGCCCACCCAGTCTGCCCATTTGAGCTTGTAAGTTCAGTCTATGTTTTCCAAGAAGTCTGTTGCCCCTTACCCCCGACCTCCAGAATTCCTTTATGTATATCACATGCATTCTTAAATCCCATGATTGCTTCAGCCCCCACCACTTCCTCTGGCAGGGTGTTCCACTTGTCTACCATCCATTCTGTGAAGAAATTCTCCCTCACCTTTCCTCTGAATTGTCCTCCCTCCAACTTCATCCCATGCCCTCTAGTCCTGGAACATCTTTTTCGCTTAAAAATAGTGTATTCCTGCACCCTGTTCCTCCCTGTAAGATACTTGTATGTCTCTATCATATCCCATCTCTCTCTCCTCTCCTCCAGGGAGTACATATGCAGTTCCTTCAACCTGTCCTCATAGGACTTATGATGCAATCCATGTACCATCTTTGTTGCCCTCCTCTGAACCTTCTCTACCCTGTCTATGTCCTTACATAGGTAAGGTCTCCAGAACTGTACACTGTACTCCAGGTGGGGCCTCACTAGTGTCCAGTATAGTGGAATTATGACCTCCCTTTTCCTGCTGGTGATGCTCCTGCCTATGCATCCCAGCATCCTATGTGCTTTACCTGCTGCCTTGTCACACTGTTTCCCCTACCTTGAGGTCATCAGAGATGATAGTCTCAAGATCCCTTTCCTGTTTGGTGCATGTTATATCCTCACCCTACAACTGATATATTGTGCCAGGGTTTTTGTGCCCCATATGCATTATCTTGCACTTCTTTGCATTGAATTTCAACTGCCAAACCCCTGACCATTCTTCAAGTTTCTGCAGGTCCCTTCTCTTTCTGTCTACACCCTCTGGTGTGTCTACTCTGTTACAGAGCTTTGTGTCATCAGCGAACAGTGAAATTCTGCCTTCTAGGTCCAGCACAATGTCACTGATGAAGATGTTGAATAGGACCGGTTCCAGCACTGATCCCTGTGGTACCCCACTGGTCACTCTTCCCTCTGTGGAGTGACAGCCATTTACCACCACACTCTGTGTCCTGCCAGTTACCTACCCACCACACTACTGTCCTGCCCACACCCATATTCCCCAGTTTGTGTAATAGTCTTCTTTGTGGCACAGTGTCAAAGACCTTGCTGAAGTCCAGATAGGCCAAGTCCACTGCCCTCCCCTGATCCACCTCCCTAGTCACCCAGTCAAAAAATTCAATGAGGTTGGTCTGACATGATCTCCCCCTGGTGAAACCATGCTGCCTTGGGTCCTGTAGCCCATTGACAACCAGATGTTCCACCAATCTCTCCTTTAGTAGTGCTTCCATGATCTTCCCCACTACCGAGGTGAGGCTGACTGGTCTGTAGTTCCCCGCTTCCTCTTTGTGCCCACTTTTATATAAGGGGAGTACATCTGCTATCTTCCAGTCTTTGGGTACCTCCCCTGTTTCCAATGATCGGCTAAACAGGATAGCCAGAGGTTCAGCCACGACCTCTCTTAGTTTTTTAAGAACCCTGGGGGTGCATCCCATCTGGCTCCATTGCTTCATCAACTCTTATTACTTCCAGTTCCTTCAGGACCCTTTCTCGAGTAAAGGGACTTGTCCATTTCTGCACCATTTTCACCCCTGGTACTCCCTTCAGACCCATTACCCTCCTCTTCATCAGATCTCCTTGTAGTACTACTGATCTACTGATTTGGAATTCTCTAGAAAGTTTGAGCTTCTATGCATCTTATTATTATAGACCAGAGTCAGCTTGTATAGCTTGTAGGCTCTTTGTAAGCTTCTATGCACCCATTAAGTTACCCTATTGTCCACTGTTACAGCAGGTAGGCATTTTTGTAAGTCTTTTGAATTCTGAAACTTGTGCTTGCAAATCTGCTTTGATTCCATTACGTGTTAGTTATCTTATCTTGAGGTATGTTACCAATTCCTGTATTATATGTGTTGCTCTGTACTATTGCTGTTTTTGTACATTGTCACTGTTGATTATGCTTATTTTTGTAGCCACATCTGTGGCCCAGGTCACGACTAAAAACAGTCCTTTGGCTTAGTACACCTACCTGGTTACTAAAGGCATAAATAAATAAATAAAAGCAGTTGTAGGGAGGAGGAGGAGGTTGGCAACATTAGGCTGGTCAATCTGACATCAGTGGTGGGGATGTTAACGGAGTCACTGTTACAGGTAAGAACTGTGGAGTATATTGAATTCAGCAGATTACAACACTCAAAGCAGCACAGATTCACAGGCAGGAGGTCACGATAGACAAGTATGATAGGATTTCTTTGACCAGGTGACAGGAAAATAATTAAAAGTGGAGAAGGTTGATGTGGCCTACTTAGATTTTAGTAAGGCATTTGACACCATAACACATAGGAAACTGAAAAGGAAGCTAGGCAACTTACGGGTTGGTACTAAGGTAGTAAACTGTGTAAGAAATTGACTAATGGCTAGGGAACAGAGAGTGGTGGTAAATGAAGTTCACTCTGGGAAAGGGAGGGTGATTGGCAGGTTACTGCTGGGCTCAGTGCTGGGACCAATTCTTCTTAATATCTTTATAAGTGACATTCCAGATGAACTGGAAGGGAAAGTATGCCTCTCTGCAGATGACACCAAAATCTGCATTGGGGAAGACACTGCAGAGGGGATGAAAAGAATGTACAGAGATCTGAGAAAACTCAATGACTGATCAAAGGCATGGCAGCTTGGTTTCAATGTGAAAGGTGTAAAATCATGAATCTAGCACACAGAAACCCAGAGGTGGAGTACAAAATGGGAGAAGAGGTACTGACAGTCACCAAACAGGAAAGGGACCTCAAAGTAATTATATCTGATGACCTCATGGTGATGAAACAGTGTGACAAGGCAGTAGATAAGTCCTATGGTATGCTGAGGTGCATAGGAAATGGTAACACAAGCAGAAAGAAGGAGGTGGGTGTGCCACTGTATAGATTGCTGCTGAGACAACAACTGGAGTACTGTGTCCACTTCTGGAGATCGCATCTCAGGAAGGACATAGAAACGGTGGAGGCTGTCTGGAAGAGAACAACTAAAATGGTTCAATGGCTGCACCAGAAGCTCTACTAGGAGAGACTGGAGGACCTTAGCATGTACGCCCTAGAAGAGAGAAGGGAGAGGGGGACATGACAGAGACCTATAAATACCTCACAGGGGAGAATAAGGTACAGGAGAGGAATGCTTTTCAGAGGAAAATATGCACAAGAACAAGGGGGCATGTGATGAAGCTGAATGGGGAAATTTAGGAGAGATATGAGGAAGTATTTCTTCACTAAATAAGTGGTGGATTCCTGGAACAGTCTTCCAGCAGAGATGGTAAGGGTGAAAATAGTGGTAGGATTCAAGTATGCATCTTATAGGCAAAAGGGAATCTTAGTTTGCAAACAAATGAGGAAGGGAGCCAGAGATCAAGTAAGGGCTACAGTGACAGTAGGCAAAGAAAAATGAGCTGACTGGGTGGGCCAAGTGGTCCTTATTTGCCATCAAATTCTTTGTTTCTATGTTGCTATCATGTGCACACATCAGTGTCATACCACAGTGGCACTCTGGGGAGGAAACATGGTGGAAAAAGCACCCCATCTCCCAGAGCTGATGCCGAGATCTCCCAAAGGCCCATGAATGACCAATGTGGCAATCTATCTACCATCAGGATGGTCATAGGAAACTGGTGGTTAACCTTTAAGTCCATGAGAAGACTGAGGATGGGTCTAGGAGTGCTGTTAGAAGGGGGGAGGCTAAATCAGAGACCGAGGAGCAGAAAAGCAGAAGGGAAAAAAACAGGCATTTGTCAGTGCCAAGCATGTTTGCTTGCATGCTGTTACAAGTTAGAACAACAGCATCTGGAGGATACGGGCAGACCTTTCTCACCCCCTGCAGCCACTGTCTCATGGACTTTGAGTTTCGATGGTCTAAGGGGTACACAGCTGATATAATGGTGAATATTATAAAGAACATCTTTATATCTTCACTATTTCTTTGTAACTTTGGCCACAAATTGTCAACACAATTTTTCTTTATGACCTCATGTTATGATTAAGACAGGTGAATTTTTTTACATCTCCACTGAAAGGGGATTTCACCGAACAATTTCCAAAATATGTTTCAGAGAGGATTTGAAAAATAAAATTTGTCATGATCATGAGATGGGGTAACACAAAGAGAGCTGTGTACTGACAATTGGGGGCCAATATTTGCAGAAATAAAGCTGTGAGTCAACGTGGGAAAAATTCAAATTTCTTAACAACTTTATTGCTTTTTTCTCATTTTGACCATCAGTTTGCAACAGAGTCTTGTTAAAACCTTGCCTTACAGTCAAGATATGGATTTGTTTTAAATCCTGTCCACAAAGTGATTCTGTGAAGTGACTGTGAAAACATGTTTGAGGGGGGCTTTAAAAAAATGACACCTGTCATGTTCATGAAGTGGGCTAATGAAAGGGCTATGTTGAAAATTTGAGGCAATAATCTAAAACATAACACAGTTATGAGTAAATCATGGAAAAAAGTCAACATTTCTTAATTATTATTTTTGTTGACATTTTGGCCCCAAATTTTAAGCATGGTCATTGTGTTACTCCACTTTATTATCAAGAGAGGTAAAAATGTTGATTTTCCATCCAAAAGACGGTTTCATAGTGTGAATGTGAAAACATGTTTCAGCAGGGACTTAACGTAAATGATCCTGTCATGTTCATGAGGTGGATAACGAAAGGGCTACGTAGAAATCTGGGCCAAAATCTGCAAAAGTCTAAAATTATATGTCAGCAATGGTATAATTCAATGCTGTTTCATAACTTTCATTGTTTTTTGACATGTTAACCCCAAAGGTTCAACATAATCTTTTTACAACTCCTCCCTCACGATCAAGACAAAGTACTGTATTTTAAATCCCATCTGAAAGGTAGTTTTGTGGACCAACTGAAATAAAATATTTCTGAGGGGATTTGAAAATGATACTTCCCTTGTTCATGAGTTGGAGTCAAAAAATGGTTATTTTGAAGATTTTGTGAAAAAATTTAAAAAAATTACACAATTATGAGTAAAAGTTTAAAATGCATTAAAAAGCCATTAGCAGGACTTACCTTCTTTTCAATCAATTCCTAGTTGGCATCAGTAGGAGCAGGACATGCAGCACTTATAAGAGGAGTACAGCAGTGGACCGACTAGATAAGTGAGATGTGGGTAGTGGGAACTAACTCTAAGTGGGGGATTGGGTGGGGGGAGTGTTGGGTGGGCAGAAAAGATGCTGAGGGACCATTTTCAGACTTTAAAGGCAAAAACACAAATTAGAGGACAATGAGGGATGCTTTTTTAATTAACTGTATCTCATTGAAGTTTACAATAAGACAATACAAACCAAAAATAATAAATAAACCACACTATTACAAGATATAACAATGAAGAGTATACAAGTTCATAAACACAACAGAAAAAAGAAGGAAGAGAGGGACACTAGAACACTCCCATCCCATCACTTAGTAAGTGCCACCAGCAATAAATACCTAAAAGAAACAGAATTATGTAACCGTCAATAGACAAAAAAAGAACAAGGGTTTTAGGGTACTACTTACTAAATTTAACCAATACATCATATAGTGGTGAGCCACGCATATAGAAGGCCCCATTTAGCTATGAAGTCACAATGTATGTGCCTGACATTCCCAATATGTAATTCTAGATTCAAGGCACTCAAGATTTCAGCAAGCTATTCAGTCTGGGTCGGAAGTTTATCATCAGTCCAGTATCATAATAAAACAATTTTGGCAGCAGCAAAAATCAATGCAATAACAGGTTTTTGATAGATGAATGATATACTGTATTTCTATAACATCCCAGTAAACAAATCTCTGGAATAAAAAGATCTGTTCATTCAAAAGAAGGGTCTAATCATACTTGAATGGCCTGCCAAAAAGGAGCTGCTTTTTCACAAAACCAAAGAATATAGAGACGTGAACCCTCTTCTTTTTGACATCTGTGGCAGGTGGGAGACCACAATCTAGCCAATCTATACAATCATAGAGGGGGGACATATATATTATGAAACATTTTTATGATCCGGTTTAAAGATTTTATAAAGATCCACCAAAAGTTTTTGCCAATCCTCTCTCTCCATTCTAATGAAAGACCGTTTTACCAATAGTAACCTATCCCTGTAGGCTTAAAAGGATCAGAAGATTGAATAAGATGATAAAAATGGGCAACAGCATGTTGAGACATAGCCACCTTGATCATATCAACAAAGGTGGCACAATTTACATCCAACCAAGGAGAAGATCCCAAATAAGCTAAAACCACTCTTGTTAATTGAAGATATTTAAAGTAGCACTTTGAGTCCAGCTGAAAGATGTGTAAGAGAGTATGAAAGTCACAAATATGATCCTATAACAACCAAGCTGACACATGAGTAGATGGATCGATTGAAAGAAAAGCAGTGGGAATGGATTTTTGAGCAATTTTAAATTATGGCTTCCAGGAAATGGCTGAGATAAATGACGTGTAGCTGGGATGTGGAGATATTGGCATAACTGGGTGTGGGCTCTCAGCAACCAATATATTGGAGTGTGTTTCAAAGAAGGAGGAAGTTTTGAGGGAGAAACATACAAAAGAGCACTTATTTGGAGTTTATGGCTCCTATTTAAGTCTGTTTCCAAAAATGAATATGATGGGTCATTGGAAGAAGGTGGCTCACTGGAAGGACAACCCCATTGAAAATATTGGAGCCGTGAAGCAGCAAGTAGTATAAATAACAATTAGGTACCCACAACCCACCCTGCAGGGTCAGGAAAGTAAGCTTAAAGTAAACTATCTTTACCATGCCCTCCCACCATAAAAACAAGATAGTAATGTCTACACATTGTGAAACCAATTTTGTGGCAAAATAATGTTTAGCATCCTCAGAAGGTATAGAAGACAATGAAAGACATTCATTTTAAGCACATTGATCTGACACCACAGGGAGAGAGGCAGATGGCTCAGTCTCTGTAAATTTGTTTAAGGGAGTCAAGTAACAGATCTAAATTTATTTTTCATAAGGCAGAAAGATGACGGGGGATATATAACCCTAAGTATTTTATTGCCTTAAAGTAGACAGGAAAGTTGTGCTAATTGGCAGCAGTTAGTAATATTCCTAGTAATAAAAATGAAAGACTTGCCTCAAAATGAGATATATTTAACTGTACCTTTAATAAACAGTGATGTGAAAAGCTGTGTTTTCAATTGTTTTATTTTTATGGACAACACTGAGGATGGTCTTCACTTCATGGAACCAGTAATTTGGAGTGTTTACTATGTCATGGTTTGTGTACAGAATGCTAAACATGAGCTATTGTCCTATCAGACCTTGCTTAGATTTCTTTGCCCAAGCCTTGACATAGTTATAACTCGAGATCTCTGGCTCCATGAAGAGAACTGTAACAGAATGCTGCCCATATAAAACAAAACAATACAAAATACAGTTTTACAAATCATTTTTTATTCAGGTACAGTTAAATATGGATCATTTGGGTTTATGGATATAATTTCTGTAAATGGAAACATCATAAACAGCTGCCAATTAGAAATTATTTCCTGTCCTCTAAACTCCCACTGAAGGCCCAACAAAAGAATAACAATTTTGTCTATAGACGAGTTAAGAGGCAAAACACAAGTTTTTCCTAAGCTTAATCTGTATGCAGCGATATGACTGAAAGTGATGTTTTTATTTTTTTTCAGTGGCAGACACAATGGATTGTCCACCCCAGTTTCAATTTCCTGGTTTGGTAACACTGGAGCTGAGGAACCCAGTACCCTATGCTTCTGGGTGTGATAATTTTCCACTGACAGGCACCTAACTACTGGTGTTACATTTGGGAAGTAGCTGAGGGTTGTTTCCTCTGGCGGTGAGTCTGGGCATTTCACCGAGAAGAGGGATAGGGGTTGCATGTTCTGGAGCCAGAGTTAAGCACCCAACCACAGGGGTTAGTTTGGTGGGGGGAGGCTTTCTTTGCCAGTGGTCGGGCTGGGTACGACACTGCCACAGTGATTTGGTGGGGGTTGGGTTCTTGTCTTGTCTGGTGGCAGGGAAACTGCTATATCTGTAGTACTCATCATCACAGTTACTGACAGTCAGACAGTGGGCAGCTGAAGAGGTGCATGGAGGGCTGTGTCAGTTGCCACAGAATGCAGTAAAACTGGTTACTGAGGTGAGCTAGGATGTTGGGCAGGATGTCCTATGTGGGTGGGTGTGAGGATGGCAATCAGTCTGGGTGGGGGTCTGCTAGACTACCAGGAAACAGAGAATAATATTACAACATGTGTTGCTGAGGTTGAAGAAGTTTTGCTAGACTACCAGGAAAAAGGGAATAATATCACAAAATGGGTAGTTGGGGAAGGGGGGGACAACTACACTACCAGGGCCATTCTCTTTAGGTAGGGGAGACAGCACTGCATGGCATTCTAATGAGCACAAAATGTACATGCAAATTACCCCTTAGCTCCTTGCATGCCATATGGTCTCATTGGCATGCTAGGGCTGAATATGGTCCATGGAGCCATGGGGTTATCCCAAATCTTTAGGCAGTGCCATCTCAGGTAGGCTCCACTGTGGGCCATATTCAGCCGTGGGCAATTCAGTGCACCCCATGGTCACTATGTGCTGCGATGGTATGGCACCATATTCAAACAGTTAGTGTTCTATGTCAGAGCATGCTAACTGTCTGAATATTGCTCATTGCTGGTCAGGCGCTATTTGCCATGCAGTGCTACTGGCTGCATGGTGCTAACAGCCAGCTCTGCATATTGGGGTTTATGACCTTACAACCAAATGATTACAAAAGCAGAGGGAAAATCTGGAGGATTAGATGAAGTCTGAGACCCAAAAATCCTGTTTTCATGCAAATACTCTCAGCAATAAAGAATGAGGGGAAGAAAATAGTGAAAATTAATTAAATACTGTATAAGCTGAACTGTGTCTAAATATTTTATTTCTTTTAAAATTTCAATGAATATTGTAAACTCCCTTTACATCTTTGATTAAAGCTCCAACTTAACATTTGTACATTTAAAGTGGTATTGTATGAACTGAACACTCAATGGCCTGCCTGGGAATATGCATTTTATTCCACATTGAGGGAAAGGGACCCTCTAACTCAACACTTGTGAGTTATGGCACTTCTTTTCACTGTTGAAATACATTACATATCCAAGTCTATATGTATTACTGTATTCAAAAGTAAGACAAGTTTAAAAAATAGAATATAAATGCATAACAAAAGAATCAAAGTTGGAAATAAATAATTCACTGTATTTACATTTAGATTAATCATGTGAATGTCATTTTGTGCATCTCTTTTCCTAGTTATTTTATTCAGGGAAATAAGTTCTAGTTCTTGCAAAATGCTGATGAGCAGAACCTGCTGTGCTTCCCAGTCATTTATTTGCTGATGAAAGATAGCACTGTTAACTGCACTACAGACAATCTGGTTCTACTGTTATTTTTTATTTTTTTTTTATTTTCATTTTTACCTGGCAGGTCCTTCTGTTAGTCTCTGCCCAGGTCATGGCCTCTGGAACTTCCACCTACCATCTATGGCCAGCATCAACCAGTTACCCCCGGCTTACCCCAGGAGGGCAGGGCCATGGCACTGGTCCACTATCCAGAGCTGAGGGACCAGTATCTAGCCAGGAGAGCTTGGCGATGATGGATAACTGAAGCTCCAGAGAGGGCTTCATGGAGAGAGAGGACACACTTGCTTTCCTTTTTTCACCATTTTTCTTGGAAGCAGGGACATTCAATGATGTCCTTGTCCACCCCACCTCCCATACGTGTGAGCACTGATGTGACTGAGTGACTTCTGGCCTCCGCCAAGTGTCCTCCATGCACCGGACACTTCTCTACCCTCTCCCCCAGAGAAGGAGAGCAGTCCATAGGATGGTCCATCCTTTTCCTCCGGCCAGCCCTCCAGGGACCTGGGCCCATTCCCAAACCCAGGTTGCCAGCATTGCAAGCGGAAATCCAACTGCTGCACCAACGGACTGGCCCTGGTTCTACTGTTATGTCAGCAGCTGATAGCAGAGGTGTTGAAAATGACTTGGCTTTGTTTAAGATCCTTTATTACTCCCACATCCAAGCCAAGCCAAGTCACTTTCACAAGACCAGCTGTTAATCAAAGGACTTATGTTGTTTTAAACCACTGCACAACGTTCTACTTAACTCATCCACTGGTATTTGATAGCAGACCATTTGTCTTACTTATACATTTTAAACAGTAATTTCAAATCAAATGTTGCAGCATCACCAGCCTGCCAGCACAGCAGTAGCACTACCACTTGTGACGTCGATGGCCCAGGTTCAGAAGTGAATCTGGGCTGTCAGAGGGTCAGACGGGGGGAAGAATCAAGCATCTGCAGGTCTGCAGCTTGCCTGGCCTCTGGCAAAAGCTGAGGGAAAGATAGCTCAGTGACAAGACAATCAGGTGGCATGGCAGACATCTGTACACATCATGCAGGAGCATGTGGCATGCACAGTGATGTCATTGCACATCACGTCTCTGAAAAACAACAGTGGCAGGATGATGAGAAGTGCCCCCAGGCCCTACACCTGACCATCTGGGCATGCTGCCTGAACAGAATCCATTCTGCTGTGGGGCTTGGGGACCTTGCTGACTCAACCGGGGGCGGGCAGCCTTGGGGAAGATGGCAGCAGGTAAGTCCCAGCAGATGGTTGGGGTGATGGGGCTGGGGTGCTCCTCAGACAAGGGGCCAACTAGGAGGGGATGTGGGAAAAAACATGTTACAACATTATCAGGCATGTGAAGCAGTGACTGGAAGCAGACAGGTTTTCATGTGTAGATATATAATTGTTACATGCATCAGGAGAAAAGACTATAGAAGAAAAACATGGATGGTGGCTGTGTTCTGGTTTAACTAGACTCTGGATAAATCCCTGAATTTGGGGGTGTTCTTTGTC
This sequence comes from Neoceratodus forsteri, assembly GCA_016271365.2. NCBI lineage: Eukaryota > Metazoa > Chordata > Ceratodontiformes > Ceratodontidae > Neoceratodus > Neoceratodus forsteri. The sequence goes on along the minus strand of CM057458.1, from coordinate 1,300,763,236 downwards.
CCAAAAGAATAGTTTTCCATCCTTTTGGAGATGGGAGGTAACTTCTGTGCAGTTGAGGAAAAATTAGCACCATGATATTTAAGCATATAAAGGTCCAACGTGGAAGTGATTCAATGTTACTGTGAGCAAGTCAAAGAAGAAATATTTAGTAGCTACCTAACCATACTCACTAATACTTACTACGGTACTTAGTTTTATGATTTTGAACATCCCTTTAGGAAAATAAATGTGAAACATACTCCCCAACTCCTAAAGGTGCAGCTGTCAGTATACTGAAGTACAAAAACAGGAAGAAACAGTGCACAGACAACCTTCAGGTCAGCCTATTATATAACTTTACTTAGTGCAAATTTTACAAATCACAGGTCAAACTATCTCTTACATATCACCATGTGAAGTGACTTCTTTGGGGAGATTGGCTTGGCAAAGAAAAATGCTCCATTTTTATTACCCAAAACACAAGTGCAAGTAATCAAATAATTCAATCAATTAGTTGCAGCATGTCATTCAAAGTGAAAATTCACAGTATTCAATTTAAACCATCATACTATTGCAAACAAAAAACATACATATCCATTAGAAGCACCATTGTGCAAATGATTCATAATACAAATATTAAAAAACACATTCAAATTCCATCCCTTTTGGGGCAATAAGTTGCATCATATTTGACCACAAATTCTATTTCACTTCAATCAAAATTTAACAAATCAGTTCCCAGTGGACTGACTTTCAAACACAGTGTGGGCTATCATAACATGTAAAAACATTGCTATGCATGATTTTATAAAAATGTACCATGAGCTCTGGCAAAATTCATGCAACAGAGCTAGAACATATCTGTACTCTCCCAACAAATATAGTATAATTTGTTACAAATATCTAGAGCATCTAATTTGCAGTTGAGAAAGTTCAAAGATACTAATTCAGTAAATTAGAGTAGCAGGAGGGGAGAGGGACAAAGGAAAAAACCAAAAGGCTCTCTGTTGCTGAACCAATTAAATACAGTATCAACTGAGAGTCCTCTAATATGGCCAAGAAAAAAGAGGCTCAGTGGTGGCCATATAAGGTGCATTGTGAGCTGTGTCCTAATTGGTACAACAGTTTAACATGTGTTTTCACTCTCACAGTAAATATATTAGAATTTTTTACAGTATAAATAACTAAAGCATTTCATTTGTAGTGGAGCAGCCTAGAAGTAAGCAAAATGAGTCTGATACAATCCATTATAATACAGTAAGCAGAAAGTAAACCAAAATGTTTCTGCACACCAAGTGCTACTTGGGACCACCTTCACATGTGCAGAAATGCAGCAAAATTCAAATTCCGTGTGGCTAAGTGCCTGTGAAGTGGGCACTTCACATTGTCACTCTGCAACGTGAAGTGGCCAATGCAAAAGGCTCACTTCGCCTTGTGATTATTACTTCATGTTGCCATTCCGCCTTAACGCAAAGTAAGGCGAAGTAACAACAATATTGGCAGCCCTTCTCACACACACAATCACCAGAATTAATGTGCATCCCCAAAATGCTCATGTCTTGTGTCCTGCAAACTCCTCAGTGGTGATGAAGTGTAATGAGAGTACAAGAAATGCAAAGTCTCCCAAAATTAATGGCACACTCAGATGTCATGCATGCAGTAGTCACACACAGTCACCATAATTAATGTGCATCCCCAAAATGCTACTGTCTTGTGTCCAGAAAATTCCCCAGTACTGACAAAGTAAAATGAGAGCTTAAAAAGAAATGCAAAGTCTCCCAGAATTAATGGTGCACTCAGTCATGTGCACAGTGGTCACACACAGTCACCAGAATTAATGTGCATCCCCAAAATACTACTGTCTTGTGTGCAGAAAATTCCCCAGTGTTGACGAAGGGAAATGAGAGCATAACAAGAATTGCAAAGTCTCACAGAATTAATGGCCCATGCTGTCATGTGCGCAGTGGTCACATACAGTCACCAGAATTAATTTGCATCCTCAAAATGCTACTATGAACATACAAACATACAAAATTTGCCAGCAGATAAAGGCCTAGAGGTCTATCAAGTCTGCTTGAATGCGCAGCTGGCACCCCTTATTCTGCAGCTGCCCCTCCCTTCCACCCTTTCCCTTCATTGACCCTCCCCCTTATCCTGTCCCATCCCCTTTTGAAGCAGTCCACTGCTCTACTGGATACCACTTCTGCAGGTAACGCATTCCACCCAGCCACCACCCTCTCTGTAAAAAAGTGTCTCCTCCCTCCTGAACCTTCCTCCCTCCAGTCTCATATCATGGCCCCCGGTGTCCCTTCCCTCCCTTACTTTGAACAGTCCCTCTGTACCTGTTTTGTTTATTCCTTTCATGTACTTAAAGGTATCAATCATGTCCCCCCATCCCTCCTCTCCTCCAGTGAGTACATGTTCAACTCCCTCAGCCTCCTCTCTTGTGTCCAGAAAATTCCCCAGTTCTGATGAAGTGAAATGAGAGGGTAACACAAAATGCAAAGTCTCCCAAAATTAATAGTGTACTACAAATACACAGACAGATTAAGATTGTACTGCGCACTTAAGAGATGCAGACACAAAGGCACAACAACACCTAAACAGTGCTCACAAGTCACAAATCCAAATCTGGAAAAGAATACCTTGTGCTGATTTGGGGGGGAGGGGTCATGCATGGCAGTAACACCCCACTACCAGTAAAGATACCACAAAGCAGTATAAAAAAATTCATGCAGATGTGGCAGATAGCAAGTTCACACTGCTGGAATTACTCTGTGGCACAATAAAAGGTGTCTGATTTAATGGCACACATCGCATACACACACACACATATGACAAGTAATGCACAGCAAATTGAAAACTTTTAGTAATATAACGAAATGTTTTAAACAAACTGAAATTATACACTGCTGCACCACAACAATTAGCAAAAAAATGTCAAGAATTACTGAAAATATTGTGTGTACATTAACACAGTTATACAAGAAAAATATAACCAAAATAGAAAGACTGCCTTTTTCTCCCAGTTAATCTACCTACACCACAGATACGCCCCTCCCCCAAAGCACACTTCACAGTACACAAACTGAGTGTTCTAAATTAACATTCAAAATCCACACGCAAACAATAAACACTGAATGATATGAGCACAGGAGGGTTTCTTACAATTGATGTACTACATTTTGAGCAAAAAATAGCTCAAAAAGGCTTTTTTAACAGCTTTTAGAGGCTTTGAATCATAGAACTCTGAGAGGAAACTGTCTCCATCTTCCACTACACACACACTACACAGAACTGAGGCTGTGCAGAACAATCTACAGACCGTGTAACCTGCAATCCCATGAAGCACTGCAAAATTCACCTCTGGAGCTCAAAACAAAGAAAGTGAGGTAAAGTACATTAATTCCAAGTATGCCTTAAAACTGGTGGATAAGTGGTTTGGGAAGGTGGAATAACACAAAGTCATTGTTTCAAATGGACTATGGTTCCTTTATTATAACGTTAGCACTCCGCTCACATTGCAGAGTACTTACGGATTCCACGTTACTCATCGAATCATTTTACAGAGCGAATTTCAGCCACTTCCGCCATCACTGCACACATGAGCATGGGGCCCTTTGTGATTCTTAGCATGACTGCTGGAATTTCAGGTCTTTATGAGTCAGCTGTCAGTGAGTCATCAGTTGCTGCTTCTCCACCTGCAAAAAAAGACATACACAATGCTTGACAACTACACCCTGTAGTCAGATATGAGATCAGTCAGCAGTCTCATGTTCATGGTGTGACGAATGCAGTACAGTGTTTTAAGCTGAAATAGAAAAACAGCATTAATGAGAGCGCTGTAAGAAAATATAAGAAGAATTATCTGTTAAGATTAAAGGATAACTTTGACATAACACAACACTCTCTAAACACACAAGGAGGCACGTGTTGTGACATTTAGCCATTATTAATCACAGTAAAAATATTTTTGATCACAGTAACAGTGTTGTCCACGAACATTTTTTTACAGTGATTATGACCAGTTTTACAGTAGTTCAGCAGCACTCAAAAGAGCAGGACAAATGACATGTAACTGTAGAACCTTATATCAGGCCTGGGAAAGCCACACTGATAAGGGCTAGTCCAGTACACCTCTTAAAGTTTGCTGGGAGGTTATTCCAAAGCATAGAGCAACCATTCCAACTACTCTGCCCCTTTAAATTTTAAACGTGAACAGGAGACTTTCTATAGCACTTGTTTTCCAGTGCAAAGTGTTGTATCAGGGCGTTGAGGGATCAGCAGATACCAGAGGTAAGTGGGGCCCAATCAGTTTAGGCACTAAACATCAAGATAAGAATTCTGCAATTGATTCTTTGCCTTATAAGCATGCAGTCAAGATCACATAGCACATGGGGATATATAAGTGATAACACGACTGGATTTGTAGTTACAGGGGAATAATACACATCTTTGGTGATTGTTAGGCATAAGGTATAGCCAAAAATGGAACTGCATTGTTTCCCTTTTGACATCACACAACGGAGTGTATTTTGCCACTTATAAAATTAGCTTTTCATTCAGTCTTTTTTGTTCAGGTGAGGTATATAGTTGTCAGAAAATTATCAATGGTAATATGACATGTTTTGACAAATGAGGTTACAAGATTTCCCTGTCCTGTTTTATAAGTTCTGATTTCTGAATGGAAAACCTCTGCCACACTGCGGCATGCTAAACCAACCACAGAAGCTGAATCTATCCAAAGGGTGGGTCCTTAAGAGGAGAATATAGTAATCGAATCACAAAGCTATGGATGTCAATACCAGTGTTTCCAAAGCTGCAAGGTCAAGGGACAGATACAACCTGGAAATATTCTTGAGATGAAAAAGTGGCACCCGACAACTGACAACACCTGGAACTCCATTGTTAGATGTTCACTCGAAGCAACTGTCTGGTTGCAAATAGTCCTACTTGCCTCCAACTGAACCTCATTCCTGGCGGGGAGTCTGAGGATACCTTTAAGGACAGATACCTGTTTTTTTTAACCTACTAATGGCAGTACAGTCTTACTGAGATTTATAGTCAGCCAACTGGAAATCATCTAGATCCATATCTTCCCTAAACAGTGTACTAGGATACCCACAGCATGACAACGTTGGCCTCATTCAGGGACAAAGGAATGTTACTGCTTGGTATCATCCAGATAACAGTAATACACTCAATGTATTTCTTAATGATCTCACCCAGTGGTTTTATGTGCTATAACGACTGAATTTGTCACTTTGCACTGCATCCCTAACTTGTTACCAGTCTACTGAGACAATGAGCCTTTAACTGGATTCTTATAAAAGTTCAATTTCATGTACGACTGCATTGCTAATGCGGTGTCTGTTAGAAAATGCCTTGCAAAATTGAATGCACAACTCACCAGGAACTTGTTAAAGGAAAATTGCTAGTAAGTGGGTATTGTGCCTGTCTCGTTTAGTGCTCTTGGGCTCATACTGTGTAAGTTCTCACATATCTGTAATTGTTTATATTCATTTCATTATCCTTTTATTTTGTGTTGTACAGCCAGCGTATGCCATCATGTTACATTGTGATCAAGCTACAAGACTGCCCATTTTATGCAAATGTGGTCATACATCCTCACTCATCTTGTTCTGATCTTGTCATTCGAGTCCTGCTGGCAGTTGGTGTATTCGCATTTTTGTACCCTTGATGTACAGAATTTCTATTTCAGGAAGTCAAGAAATAATAGATTGAGATGTAACATGATGTGTTTCAAATGCTGAAGTAGTGGTTAGCAAAGTTATAGACTTTGAGCCAAGTTTAGTGTGTTATGGTTTTTGATCATACAAATAAATGTACTTAAAACAATCTGGTTAAGCAACCTACCACAGTATGAGAGCTCTATTTGATAGCAACTGAAATGTGCTACATTCTTAGCTTTCTGTCCACAAATCTGCTGGCTGTATTGCTGACTGTTCCCAGATGGTTGTCCTGTAATTCTCTTCTGAAGAAGTCATTAAGTGTCTTATATCATTTGGTGGAAAATATTTTAACATTGATGAATTTTCTGGCCTCTGTCACTGGTTTACGAACATACAAACATATGAAATTGCCAGCAGCTAAAGGTCATTTGGTCTATCAAGTCTGCTCAAGTACGCAGCTAGTTTTACAAAGTAGCACCCTCCCCCACTCCTCCTGGACTTGTTCTTCCTCCTCCTTTCTCCCGTCACTGTACCCCATCCCCCTTGTTCCTTGTTGACCTAATCTTCATCTTTGCCTTGTCCCAACCACTCTTAAAACTGGTCACTGTCCATGCTGCCACCACCTCCTCTGGCAACTCATTCCACCCTCTCATCACTCTTTCCATGAAGAAGTGCCTTCTCATTTCCTTCTTGAATCTGTTCCATTCTAATTCCGGGCCATAACCCCTTCTTGTAACCTCCTCCCTTAAATTAAAGATGCCTTCAATGCTGGTCTTATTTATGCCCATTCAGTACTTGAAGGTCTCAATCATCTCTCCTCTCTCTTGCTCACTCTCTTGCCTGTCCTCCAGAGTACATGTTCAGCACTTTCAGTCTCTCTTCGTATGTTCTGTCCCCCATGCTATGAAACAATTTGATTTCTTTCCGCTGTACCACCTTGAGTAGTTTGATATCTTTCTTAAGGTAGGGGCACCTTAGAGTAGCTATTTACTCCCCAAACAACATAAACAAGTATTTAGACATTATAACAATTTGCTATGCATACATGTCACTGTATTGTTCTTAGTTTATTCAATTCTTTCTGTATGAGTATCAGCTAGAATGTGCCAGCCCAAGGGATAGAGCTGGCTGTATGGGTATATGTTAGACTGTAACAGTTTAAGGGACAAAGCTGTAATTTTTTTTTGGGGGGGAGGAGTCAAGATGCTTAGCAAAGCAGACAAACTCGATCTGAAGGAAATTTGTTCTTGTGCTGTTCAATCTCATAGCAAAACCTCTGGGCAATTTATGAATGGGCTGAGAAAGTGTCTTTTGATGTCAGGGCAACCCAGCTCCAGACAAAGTATTTTGAATCTATAATGTCAGAGTGACATACTGGATGGTATGTCATGGGGGGCAAATGGAAGGTTTTACGATCTGGTAGAGCCTAAAAGAGTCAATCAGGCTTGGGACTATGGACATTTGCTATCTAAGGGTTTGTGTCTGCCCTGATTTTCCAATGTATGATACATGGTAAGCATTCTACCTTGCCAAATAGAGAGGGGGGTGGTGTCTGTGTGTAACCTACTGTTGGTTCAAAACCATTTTTTTTCCATTTCTGTAGACTTGCTGTTTCCTACAGTATGTGTGTGGTATCTTGTTTTATACATGCAAACATCCTAAACTATTAAAAATGATTACTTTCATATACTTCATGTTTCTATGACTGAATCCCTTGAGGTACAGCAAAGGGATTTATAATTAACAATAGTTGTATTTCCACCTCAGACAAGAAGGCTACCATTAACATAATCTATTTCTAAAGTAAGGTGATCTCAGTTGTGACATAGAGGGCTGGGTCACGTGTTCTTGAGCAAGGAGCACTGTACTGTATGAGCAGTGGCTCAGGTAAGATGCAGACCTGAAGATACCCCCAAAAAATATCTGGGCTGAGTGGTGGCAGCTACTGATTACCTCTGCAGGCATCTGAACAGTTTGAGAAAGTTAGTAACAGTCACAAGCTAGTCTGGGAGAGACTAGTTTGCATGAATTGGAGTCAGCAGGTTGGAATACAAAGCAGTTTTGTCAGCATAAAGATTATCTGTATAGCTACAGAACAGGATATACAAAAAAGGGCTGTATATTCTACCAATTTTATTTATTTATTTATTTATGTTTTGTTAAACGAGTAGATAGATGGAAGATATTATGTCTGGGCCATAGGAGAAGTGCAAAATGCTATGCCTGCAGGAGATGTGCTGAGAGACAGAAGTGACCTATGAGGAGGGCCAAACATGAATGTAACTGATAACCATTCTCTAAAAATGTTAACATTTAAAAACATGCAAAAGGGGTCACTGATTTCCAAAGTTGAGAGATGGAGGCTACGGTGAATGCAGGTGAGCCAGAGCCTGTAATGGGGCAGCTGCACAAGCAGATGAGTTACATATGTTAGAGCTGGAGCTTGCTCTGGTTAAGGAGAAGGAATACATTAAGAGGTGGGTTGCAGAAGATGAAGCTGTGTGGGACAGGCAAAAGGCTGAGGATTAAAATAAAGTGCACAAATATGAGCTCCAGTGAGAGGGAAGGCAGTGCCAGCATAAGATCCAGATGAAAGAGACTGAGCATGTGAGAGAGATGGAGAGGTTGTGCCAGAGGACATCACTTCAAACCGTGAGTAATGGCATGAGGGGTTTAACCCAAAATTAATTGTAAAATGCTTCTTAGATATCAGGAGGGGGATCATTGTGATTTGTTTTTAAGATCTTTTGAGAGAATCTGCAGGCAGCTGGAATTGGGCAGGCTTTTGAGGAACTCACTTATTGCCACTGCTTACAGGCAAGGCATTTGAAGATTTTCCCAAATGGACAATGATGACTGCATGAACTATAGTAAAGTGAAAATGATTTGCTAAAGCATTTTGAGTTACCTCTAGCCTTTAGGAAAACCTAGAGAGTTAAGAAAGGCACCAGGGACAGCAGTTCTGAAATATGTGTGTGCAGCTAAGCAACATGGCAGAACATGGGTAGAGGGTGGAAAAACTCACTCTGTAGAAGAAGTATGAGTAATTTCTTCTGGAACGGTTCTTAAAGTCTGTGCTGAAGGATCTAATATGGTTGTTGGATACAGCTGAGAGACCTGATTAGTTGATATCCTGCTGACCATCCTCTCATCACAATGGTAATTAGGGAAGGACATTTGGTGGTTTTATGCTCGTGCATGCTTGACTGTGTTACTGAGACTCAGGGGAAGTAAAAAGGGAAAAAACCAGGAGGAAACAAAAACACTAACAGTATGAAGACTGACCCCTCACAGACCCTGCTCCTGTGTCCAGGCAAGTGCTGCAGTCCTGTGGCAGAGCATGACAGTGGCAATATAAGCCCTGGAGGAGCTAGGTGATGGGGTTGGGGTTGCTGGTTGGAAGGTTGTAGCTGAGGTGAGAGGAGGATAAACATAGGATGGAAAAAAAAAGAAAATGGAGTATTTATCTTATGATTGTCTGAAAATGTAAGAAAAGGTGTGAGTGCAGCTGGAGTGGGTAGCTTGGGAAGCTCCCACACTTAGCCTGTACACAGAGTGTGGTGCTCTCTAACTTAACTGTTCACATGCACCCATTGTGTAAATGTGATGGTGACTCAGGGACTGAAGGACAGTAGCAACAACATTTCTTTGGTGAAGCAGGATTTAATTCAGGAAGAAGAACAGATTCTGAAAGGTCAGTTTTCTAGGATTAGAGGAGTGATTGTCCTTGCAGTCTCAGTGCCACTGGCACAGATCTTTCTAAGCTAGGAAAGTGGCCAGGGCATATGGAAGTGGATGTTGTACAAGACCTGTCCATGTATGTAATTGTGGGTAATGATTTTGACAGTGGGGCCAATACTATGTGTGTCACTACCTGTAGCAAGGTGAGGGAACTGGCTTATGAGGATACAGAAGAGGTAGTGCATGAGGAACCAATTCCTACCTCAGAGAAGGAGAAGTTGTAGCAGAAGAATGAGCTGGGAAGAGCAGTTCTAAGCCACTGCTACAGGATGAGTAGAGCCCATCTATGGGATGCTCTCCCATAGCAGAATGTGTACTGGGGAAGGGTGCGTGTGCAGCTCTAGGGAGAGCTCAGTAAGCTAACCCATCCCTTCAAAAGTTAAGGGAGTTGGCCACCAGTGTGGAAGGTGACTGTCTGAGTTCTAGAAAAATGGAGATGTACTGGGAGAAGGGGATCCTGTATTGTGAGTGGGTTCACAAGGGAGGACTGGAGGAAGGGGTATTTCAGCAGATAGTGGTTCCTAGGGAGTATAGAAAGCAGCTTCTGGCCTCAGCTGCATTACATGCCCTTTTCTGGACAACTAAGGGTCAGCCATACAAAAAAAGCGGCTAACTAATAATGTATACTGGCTAGTATTTTTAAAGATGTGGCAAACTACTGAAGAACTTGCCTGTAGTGCCAGAGGTTGGAAACATTTGGGAACAGGGCTAAAGTGTTGTTGATTCTCCTATCTATTTTTGAAGAGCCATTTTGATGAATTGGATATTGTGGGGCCCCTTCGTACTCAGGGGTCACACTGGCTAATGGTGCATTTTGGTGGTCATAGATTATGCCACAAGATACCCAAAGGCAGTATCCTTGTTCTCCATCAAGACTGAGAAGGTGGTAAATGAACTGCTGGGAATATTTAGCCAGGTGGGTTCCCCCAAGGAGAATCTGTCAGACCAGGGCACCAACTTCATGTCTGATTTGATGTTATTCTCTGGAAGAAATGTGGAGTACGGCAGCTCAGGGCTTCACCATACCACCCCAGACTAACAGTCTTGTTAAGAGATTTAATAAGTCCCTGAAGACAATGTTAGGGCATTATCTGACCAGCATGTGAGACATTGAGACAAGTTCCTACTGGATCTCCTATTCAAATGTAGAGAAGTCACCTAGGAGTCCATAGGGTTCTCAACATTCACTATCCAGTTTAGCCATAAGGTACGAGACCCCATGGATTGGCAAGGGATGAATGGGAGGGTGAGGTTGCTCCTCAAGGGGAATCTGATGTGGAGTATGTTCTGAATTTCAGGCCATGGCTCAAGGAGATGATAGGTTTGCCCAGGAGCACTTAGCCACTACTCAACAGAGGTTGAAGACATAGTACAACTATGGGACCAGAGTCCAGCAGTAGGAAGTTGAACAATGGGTGATGGTGCTTATCTCATACAGCTGGACAAATTATAGATCAATTCAGAGGGCCCTTACTCAGTGGTCAGGAAGGTGAATGATGTTAATTACATAGTAGAGCTACCCAACAGGAAGTGCAGGCAGTAAGTTAACTACATAAACATGATGAAACCCTACCATGACAGAGATGAGATGGTCCTGACTGTGTGCAGGTATTCAGAGGTGGGGACAGAAGAATATCCACTAGTGAATCTCCTGGGAGACATGAAGGGAGAATCATCAGTGAATTCTGCTTCCTTCCAGAGAGGTTGGCACAGTACAAGTTGCAGAAATGAGTGGGGTGCTGCATAGATTTAGTGAAAAGTTTACAGGGAAGGTGCAGTATACCATGCCAGTGGACCACCACATTGATACAAGGAATAGAACAGCAGAGTTACAGGCTCTCTTGGTGGTGGAGGGGGTGGACATTGTGTCCATCATGGAAACGTGGGCCACCAGTACAAAAACTGGGATATGATAACCTCAGGGTTCAGGTTATTCAGAAAGGATAGGGCTAAGGGGATAAAGTGCATAAGTGGAGAAGGGGAGGAGGGGAGGACAGAAGCACTATAGATGCAGTTCCAATATGCAAAAAATAGGACACTGAGGATGGGGTGTGTACAGGCCACCAGCTCATGGGAGTTATCTGGATAGGGAATTAGCTGAACAAATTAGGGAGGTCTGTAGGAAGGAGAGCACAGTGGTGGTGGTGGGGGACTTCAATCAACCATGGGTGGAGTGGGGCACCCCATCCACCACTAGTGCAAGTGAGTGGATACTGTTAAAAACATTTCAAGACAGCTTCCTGACACAGCTGGTCCCAGGGCCGACTCAGTTAGAAATTACTCTGGACCTTCTACTGGATAATGTGTAGCTGTGAGGAATCTGGAAGGAGAAACCAGTAGCTGGGAGTGACCACCATTCTGTGTGGTTCACACTCAATATGGGGAGGGACATGGGGGAATCGTACAAGGATGATTGAGTTCAGGAGTGAGAACTTTACGAAGATGGGGGAAATTTTGGACAGGCACCTGGCAGGTATTCAAAAACACATGGATGCAGATCAGAAACGGAACATCATAAAGGAAGGAATGGCAGAGGCTACAGAGTCTTGCACTTGGAAGAAGAGCAAGAAAAGAAGGGCAAAGAAACCTTGTTTGCTGACACAGGATGTTTTGGAAGGGGTGAGGGTTAAGAGGGCAGCATTTCGAAAGCACTGGAACTCAGGTAGGGTTGAAGATAAGGATATATACATGTAGAAGTCCAGGGAGTATATCAGACTGGTCAGGGTGGCCAAGGCATCCATGAAGCTGAGACTGGTGCAGGGAATCAAAAGTGAGAAAATACTTCTTCCACTACATCAGAGAGAGAAGAAGGATCAGGAATCAGCTGGTAATGATTAAGAAGGATGGGGAGTGGGTGAAGAAAGGGGAAGAGCAGGCAGAGGCACTGAACGAATACTTCTGCTCTGTATTCACACAGGATAAGGAGGAGCACATACCCCAGGTGAAGGGGGGTAGTGGCAGGGAGGATACGACAGATGTAGGGATTACAGAGTGCAGAGTACTAGATGGGTTGAGGGCATTAAGGGTGGACAAAGCACCTGGACCTGATGGTATTCACCCTAGGATACTAAGGGAGTTGGTAGAGGTTCTGGAGGGGCCACTAACCGACTGATTCAGTACCTTCCTTGTAGAGTACTATGACTGAGTGATGCAGGAACTGGACAAGGGCCATACAGTGGAAGTCTTATATTTAGACTTCAGCAAGGACTTTGATTCACTGCTACATGGGAGGGCAGAAACATAGCAGTTGTGGTGAAGAACAACATCAGATTGTTAGAGGGGGTGCAGCGATGAGCTACAAAGATGATCCAGGGATTAGAGAGCAAGCCCTATGAGGACAAGCTAGGAGAGTTGAATATGTATTCCCTGGAAGAGAGGAGGTATGGGGGGCTATGATAGAGACTTTTATGATCTGAAGGGATAAACAAGACCAACACAGAAGGGATTTTCCAGATGAAAAGGGGAGGGACACAAGAGGACATGGACTGAGATTGGAGGGGAAGATTCAGGAGGAAATGAGAAGACATTTCTTCACTGAAAGAGTGGTGGACAAATGGAACAGCTTACCAGACAAGATAGTGTCCTATAAGACAAAAGGGTTGGGACAGGGCAAGGGGAAGGTATACTAGGAAGTGATACTGGGAAGAGGGGGGCAGGAGGAGCAGCTGCGAGATGATGTTCTAGCTGCATGCTTGAGCAGAGTCAATAGACCATGAGGCCTATTTCTGCTGCCAATTTCATATGTTCATATACTTATCAATGATACAGTCACTGAACATTGACTCACACTGTGGACAACAATAACCACTGCCATTACTGATACCATGATGTTCTGTGAGTATCATGCAGTTCTTTTGTGACTTGAGTTTAATGCAGTAATCAATGTGACTTAATCTGAAGTTTTTTGTTACTAATTGACAAGCAAAGTTACTGAACATAAAACGACCTCCAGTACTGAAATGTGATGCCGTGCCAAGCATATTCCCTCACACAGCACCACCAACCACAAAAAGGAGGGAATGCAGTGAGCGACGAGCAGAAATTAAATGATGGAGAGAGGTAAGTTATTACCAATATATTGTAATGAGAATACTGAAGATGGGGGGGTTGGGATGGATGATAGGGGTTTCTGGAGCACAAGGGATGGGAGGGTCTCGGCACCCAACTAAGGATCTAGGTTCGAGCAGACTTGATAGACCATAAGGCCTAATCTGCTGGCAAATAGTATGTTAGTATGTTAGTAGTTAGTATACTTCATTGGCCTGGTGGTGCACAGAGCTGTGTACTATGCTTACCTTGTGTCACTGTGGTGACAAAGGTTTGTGAACAAACCAGGAACATCATGGTGATTCGTGGTGGGGGAGGAAGGTGTTAAGACTGATCAGCATAACACTAGCTACCTTGTATTGTTTATGATGTCCTTCCCCTCATCGAAACAGAGCAGCAGCAGAACACTGACTGGTAGAGGTTTGGTGGTAAACACCACATGTTAGTGGAAAACATTACCACTAGTTGTTTTCATGGTCGGGTGTCAATGTGCACACATCTCTTTGTAAATCAATGTAAGCTGATTTTTCAAATGGCAAAAAAGTATAGAAACAGCAAATGGCCCTTTGGTCTTGCCTGTTGGCATGCATTATTCATAGCAGGGTATGGCACCAGAATTCATGTCAAACTCTCAATAATTAGGATTCTGGGTTGATGATGCTTGATAATAATTCACCAGTACATAATTCTTCTAAGTCAGGTGTCATCCATTGATACCTGACCACAATACCATTTCTTTACATATACAGGTCATGGATGAAGCACTGATTGCATGTATAGCTGCCACTATCTCAAAGGACTGTGCAGATGACCAGGTGGACAACAGCAAGTTCCCTGACTTTGTCATGTCACTGCCTGGTGAAAACATTGAGATAAGAGTCCACCTCTGCAATGGAAGGTATTTCCACGGGTACTGCAGGTGGAGTTTATATCCAGTCGATGCCATAAAATGAGTAACTGTAATGGTATCATTTTCTTTTCAAGATCAATGCAGCTACCCTATTTGCCCACAAGGCAAAGTGTTTTGTACTGCTGGTACTCAAATTGGCCCACCATCTGTTATGGACCAGTGGTGCTAGTGGTCAGAGTATGAGTTTAATTTCACTGAAGTTCTTGAAAAAGTTTCGAATGATCACCCATACCCCACTGTATTTGATCCTTCTGTATATGTGCCAAGAATACATGTACAGCAGGAAGTGAATGATGAAGATTCAGATGTTTCCGATCCCGGTTATAGTGACCCCCATGAGAAAGATTCTGACTACAAACCATGGGACAGAGAGGAGTCGGCAAACAATGATTCATCCGAGGATGGGGATGATACATACAGCGGTGCCAGTGACACTCACAAATTCATTGTGTCATATGGCAGTATGAAAGAATTGCTACAAAGATGCATGATGTGTGGGACACCGATTGTTCACATGTCAACAAACACCCATGGATCATTGCTATCTGTTAAAATGTTTTGTAGCAACAGCCATGACCGATCACGGTTCTCCCAACCTATTCTGAAAAAAATGGCTTCGACAACCTTGAAATATCTACCGTTACTCTTTACAGTGGAAATTCATTTCAAAAAGTATGCTTTTTTTGCCAGTCTTCCTAATTCGCACTTCACATCCAGCATCACCTACATGAAGGCTCAAAGAAAATACTTGTCTCTCAATGATTAATAAGGAATATGTCAAACAGCAGAAGACCATACTTGACGAGATGAAGGTGAAGGACTTATTGGTGCTTTGCAGTGATGGATGCTGCAATTCACCGGGTTTCTCAGTCAAATATGGCATTTACACATTTATGGAACAGAACTCATCGAAAATAATTGATTTCACTGTGGTACAGGTTTCAGAAGTCAAGTACTCCAAAAACATGGAAAAGGATGGTTTCAAGCATTCATTGGATTACTTTATTGAATGTGAAGTTCCCATTACCACCATCGCCACTGACCATCACATGCAAATATCCAGCCCTATGAACAAAGTGTACATGCCAAATGACAACATAAACCATCAATATGATTTGTGGCACCTAGACAAGTGGTTGAAGATGGAACTATTTAAACATTCTAAGAAAAAAAGTGTGCAGAATTAGCAGCATGGATTCAGTTGGTGTCAAACTACTTCTGGTGGAGTTGTGTCAGTTGTGATGGAGATGCACAAAAGTTACGAGAAATGGTCTGTTCGGTGGTTCACCATTCAGTGAACAAACACAATTGGTCAGATAGTCAAAATTTAAAAAATGTTCACACTCAAAACTGCCAAGGGAAGAAAAGGAAAAAAAATGTGGTTAAAACCTCATTCAGCAGAGCACAACGTTCTGGAGAAAACTATCTTCAATAAAAGTTCCGTAAAGATCTGGGAAAGATGACCATGTTCTGCCACACTGGTGAGCTGGAGATTTACCATTCACTTGTACTGAAGTAGTGCCCCAATTGGCATCACTACATCCATCAAGGCATGGTAGCAAGACACCAACTGGCAGCGATGGACCACAATAACTGTCTCCTGACCAATGCTGTGAGCCAGTCTGGTGAACAGAGGTATAAAGTGGTCTACCCAAAAGCAAGAAAGCATGGGTCACAAAGCCAATCCGAGAAAGTAAGAAGTTTGATTAGCTGAAGAACATGATCAGAGACTTGACTGAAAGGAAGAAACTAACTTAACACCGACTCCAGTGACACAGAAACTGGTTCAAAAGAACATTGCAGAAGTCTTGTACTCAGAGAAATCAGAGTTGATTAAGCAGCATGTGTCACGCTCCAGGAAAGCTGAGCAGTAATGTGAGTGATTCAGATGCTAATGAACCATATACAGTGCTGTTGTAAAATGTACAAATGTAAATAGTTAGCAGGTCCGGTGGCACTGAGGGTTGAGGCGCTGGATGCCACATCTCATGCCACACCGGTGACCAGGGTTTGGGAATGAGTCTGGGCAGCTGGGGGTTGGCAGGGGAGAGAGAGGATTGAGCATCCAGAGGACTGCTGTCCTCTCTTCAGGGGGGGATCCAGGCTCTGTCCGGCATTGCAGCAGCCGGCGGTGGCTACCGGAGGCCTACACTGTGCAGGGCATGCTAGAGGGATGTGGAACTGCAGTGGGCATGCCTGGTGCCATTGTACGGCCAAGTTCCACCAGGGAGGGTGGAGGGAGGACTGCAACCAAGGAAAAACCCTGCTTCCGGAGATAGGTGATGGCACCACCCCTGCAGCCACACTCCATTGGCCGGGCTCATCTAGATCCTGGGCCAAGCCCAGCCTGCCCAAATTTCCAGATAGAATTCCCTGGCAGGATAGGGTGGCCCCACCTTGGGAGTACTCAAAGCCAAGGGGATAGCCGGGCTGGTGCCAGGAACTGGAGGGTTTCAGACCTGGAGGTAGAGCTGAGGGTGAGTGAATGCCCGAGAGAGTTCTCCAGGGCCCAGAGGAGCTAGAAAGAGAGATTAAAAAAACAAACAAATGTAAATAGTTGGTTAAAGTAAGTTACTGACCTAGATGAAAGCAGCTACCACTCCCATATTGTGGTAGCTGCCCTCAGAGACAGTTATTCTAGCGATGTTTAATTATTAATTGTACCCCATACCTTTTAAACATCACTCATAGAAACATAAAATTTGATGACAAATAAGGACTGCTTGGCCCACCTAGTCTGCCCATGTCCCTATATAATGGATAAGCTGCAGATCCCTAGTTAACCAACAGCCTACTTCCTCCTACCCCCTACTAGAATTGTCTTATGTCTGTCCAATGCATTCTTGAATTCCCTTACTGTTTTTGACTCCACTAACTCCTCAGGAAGGCCGTTCCATGTATCCACAACCCTCTCCGTGAAAAAATGCTTCTTCACATTACCTCTGAGTCACCCCCCCATCTTCAAATTGTGTCCCCTTGATCTTGCACATCTCATTTTCTGAAAGATGCTACCCTCTTGGACTTTGTTGATTCCTTTGAGGTACTTGAAAGCTTCTATCATGTCCCCTTCTCTCTCCTTTCCTCAAGGGTATACATATTAAATTCCTTTAATCTGTCTTCATATGTCTTCTGGTACAGACCCTGCACCATTTTAGTTGCCCTCCTCTGGATAGCCTACATCCTGTCTATGTCCTTGCGGAGAGGGGGTCTCCAGAACTGCATGCAGTACTCCAGATGGGGTCTCACCAACTGTCTGTACAGAGGGATAACAGCTTCCTCTTTTCTACTGGTGATGCCTCTCCAAATGCATCCCTGTATTCCTCCAGCCTTCCTTACTGCCTTCTCGATTACTTTCCCACCTTTAGAACATCTGATAGGACTACCCCCAGGTCCCTTTCCATTTTTGTTGTTATTAGTATCGCACCCCCAATTGTGTACTCTTCCCCTTGGGTTTTTGTTTCTCAGGTGCATTACTTTGCACTTCTTTGTGTTAAATCTAAGCTGGCATACATTTGACCATTCCTCCAACCTTGCCAAGTCCCTTCTCATCCTTTCCACCCCACCTTTTGTATCAATCCTGTTGCAGATCTTTGTGTCATCTGCAAAGAGACATACTTTTCCTTCTAGTCCCTATGCAATGTCACTTATAAAGAGATTGAAGAGGTCCAGTCCCAGTACTAAAGCCTGTGGTACTCCGAAAGTAATCCCCTTTTTTCATAATGGACTCCATTTACTATTATCCAATGTGTCCTGTTGACCAGTCAATTTTTTACCCAGGCTACCACCTTGGACCCACTCCAAGGCTAGCTAACTTGTATATTAATCTTTTGTGTGAGACTGTGTCAAATGCCTTGCTAAAGTCTAGGTAGGCCATGTACTGACAACAGTAAAAATAGAAAGGGACCTGGGGGTAATTATATCAGATGACCTAAAGGTGGGCAAGCAATGTGAGAAGGCAGTAAGGAATGCTGGAGGGGTACTGGGATGCATAGGAAGAGGCATCAATAGTAGAAAACAGGAAGTTGTTATCCCTCTGTACAGACAGTTGATGAGACCCTATCTGGAGTACTGTGTGCAGTTCTGGAGACCCCATCTCCGCAAAGACATAGACAGAGTGGAGGCTGTCGAGGAGGCAAACAAAATGGTGCAGGGTCTGCACCAGAAGATATACTGAAGAAAGACTAAAGGAGCTCAATATGTATACTCTGAGGAAAGAGGGGAGAGAGGGGACATGATAGAAACTTTCAAGTACCTCAAGGGAATTAACAAAGTCCAAGAGGGTAGCATCTTCCAGAAAAAGAGATGTGCTAGAACAAGGGGGCACAATTTGAAGATAGAGGGGAGACGGCTCAGGGGTAATGTGAGGAAGTATTTTTTCACTGAGAGGGTTGTGGATACATGGAACAGCCTCCCTGAGGAGTTCGTGGAGTCAAGAACAGTGGGGGACTTCAAGAATGCATGGGACAGGCATAAGGCAGTCCTAGGGGCAGGTAGGAGGAAGTAAGCTGTTGGTTAACTAGGATCTACAGCTTATCTGTTAGGTAGGAAAATGGGCAGACTAGGTGGGCCAAGCGGTCCTTATCTGCCATCAAATTCTATGTTTCTATGTCCACAGTCCCTCTCTGGTCTACTAATTTGGTCACCCAATCAAAGAAATCTGTTAGATTCTGACATGACCTTCCCACTGTGAGTCCATGCTGCCTTGGGTCCTGTGACCTGCTGGCCTCTAGGTACTCAACAATTCTTTCCTTCAGAAGTGATTCCATTTTCCCTACCACAGAGGTCAAACTAACAGGTCTATAGTTTCCTGCTTCTGCCTTGCTCCCACATTTGTGAATTGGAATCACATCTGCCCTCCTCCAATCCTCGGGTACCACCCCATCCTCCCATGATTTGTTAAAGAAGGTAGTCAGGGGTTTCACTAGTTCTCCCCTTAGTTCTTTTAGAATTCTTAGGTGAATCCCATCAAGCCCCATTGCTTTGTCCACCTTCAGTTTAAAAAGTTCTTCACAACCCTTTGTTCTGCGAATGGACTGGTATCGACACCCCTATCCTGAGTGTTTCTATTGTTTGGTTAAGGTACCTCCCCCTCCTCCTCTTCTTTTATGAATACTGAGCAGAAGTATCCATTCAGTATCCCTGCTTTTTCACTGTTCCCTCTGCCCACATTCCGTCCTCTTGATTAAGCCTCAGTATAGCTCCCCTGGTCTCTCTTCGTTCTCTAATGTACCTATAAAAGGTTTTATCACCCTTCTTAACAGAGTTTGCTATCTTTTCCTCTGTTTGGGTCTTTGCTATTCTGACTACCTTCCCTACCTCCTTCTGCTTTAACTGATATAGTTCTCTGTCCTGCTCTTTCTGTGTTTCCTTATATTTCCTGAATGCAATCCTTTTCTCTTTAACCTTCCCTGCTACCTCTTTTAAGAACCATAGTGACTTTTTCCTTAATTTTGTTTTGTTGATTTGCCTTACACAAAGGCTTGTTGCCTCTGTGATGGTATTTTTGATTTTTCTCCATTGGTCTTCCATCTCTCCTTCTTGCCTGTTTGCAAGTGCTTTTCTGAGGCACTCTTCGATTTTGCCAAAGTCAGCCCTCCTAAAGTCCAACACCCTTACTTTTGTATAGCTTGACTCTACAGTTGAGTTTATTGTGAACCACACTGTTTGGTGGTCACTTGTTCCCAGATGGCTACCCACTTCTAAATCTGAGATCCTCTCTGCATCCCCATTTGAAAGTGCCAGATCTAAGAAGTTTTCAGAAGAACCTTATTAGTGTAGTGGTGTCCTTCTTTCCTGTCCAACTGTCCATCCTGAGGCATACAAATGACAGGAAAAAGCCCCATTCACTTCAATGTGGCATGCCCCAGCACTCTCTTTGGGCACACGTCATTATGTATGGCAGAGCACGACAGTGTGTGGCAGCAATAGAGCCCTTTAGAAGGATTGGGCAGCCCATCTCCACTAAAAAGTTATAAGTAATATTTAAAAGATATGGGGTACAATTAATAATTAAAACATGGCTAGAATAACTAACAGACAGGGCAGTTACCACAACATGGGTGTGGCTCTGTTATATCTGAAATTTCCTTTAATTTGATTTCTCCCATCTGAAACATGTTTTCACATTTCATTATCAGTTCAGTTGACTTTATGTTTGTTGCCCAAACAGCTGTTTACAGAAATTCAAGACATGGTGAGTCTTCATAAGTCTTCATTTACTTTAATTTGTGACATATGCTGTAGTAACAATAACATTCAGCAAAGCAAAACAAGTACAACTTTATTTTTGTGCATACAACTGTTTTCAAATGAAGTAATGTTTTTTCACAGGGTTACACCAAATTGGTGCAAAGAAAGGTATTCAATACAACTGTTTAAAACAGTGTTTAAGTCCAAAAGGATCAAGTATCATGTGCAGACATGCTGTGTAATGTTTCAGTTTGAAAAGGTTGGCTCATCTGCCTCATAAAAAGCAACATAATTTCCAGATGCCTCTGGGTACTTGCAGCGTATGGCCCAAACAGGTAACGCTGGGATAACATGGCATACTTTCTTGCCAAGGTGTTTGTGTATCCAATGTGTGAATTGTGTGTATGCTGCCCATTGATAAGTTCTGGAAAACCAGAAAAATTATTAAGTGCTTGCTGGAAAAAAATTGTAGAACACCATGCAAACACAACACTGTCATTGGAATGTACTCAAGGTGGCAAAAGAAAAGGTAGGGCACGATTGTATTGGTCAGAACATAATTTGGCTGAAGCTGGTCTCTTGCAATAGTAAAAGCATGGTGAATAAACTACCATAAGTAATGTCTGCAATTCAGAAATGTTAGGTGGGCTTTGCAGCCATCAATGTAACGTGGTCCCCAAAATGCAATGCCTGCAACCTTTCAGTGCCATGATACAGGATATTCAGCAAAGGTAGGGTCACATGAAAAAGGGGTCATGGGGAACATTACTGTGACACAATGAATGCAGTGTGTGATGGAGGAGTGGCAGGAGGGATAAAAAGATTCATATTGGCTTTAAATGCAAGAGTCAAGGAATAGGACACTAGGGTAGGCCAAAATATGTTGACGCTCTGTCAAAGAGAAGAGTTATGAAAGTAGTGGGGCACATGAAGAAGACAGGTGAGAAGGGGTGTGGGGTGACAGTGGTTAACTTCAAACTGCTGTGAGTGGATTGGGTAGCCAATGCATCAAGTGAACTTATGTTGGGGATGAGCATTAAGAATGTGGCGAAGGACTCATTCAGGTACATTACGGTGACATTTAACTGTAGGAACCAGATAGTAAGGATTAAGAGAGAGAGCTGATGGGTGTAAAACATAGTTGATGGAGGTATTAAGGACACAAAGGGTGGACAAGGCCTGAAGGCCAGATGTCATTCCCAAAGGGGTACCAAAGGAGCTAACATGTGTACATGGTTGGGAATTGGCAGGCCAATTCAAACTATTGCTAGTAGGAGTAATAGTAATGAGAATCCAGACTGTGAGGCTGCTGTCCCTGCTGGAGTCCAATGATCAACAACAGAACTTCACATGTACCACATATACAGGATAGACAGCCACAAGATGTAGAAGTTTAAAAATCCAGTGTACTTCTACTATGGATGACTGCAGCCTGGAGCAGGAGAGGTTTGTCAAGACCTTCATACAGCACTACTACCGAGAGGAAACTGCTTGCAGTGGGGAGGGGTAACTGCACTAGGCTGCCGGAGTCCATGATGGAAACTAACTGGATTTTTAACCTTCTACATCTTGTGTCTGTATATCCTGTATATCTGGTGAATGTGTAGCTGATTTCAATGCCTGCCATATTTTTTTGTTACATTTGTCCCCTGCACTCCTCCAAGCAAAGCACCTTCAAGAGAAACATATCGTGTCTGATCCAGGTGCCTTCACCTACCTGAATTCCTGCCAGGACCCCTAATGGAGCAGTGGTTCTTCAAAACAGGTGGGGAAGAAGTGGGGACATGGCTAACAAACTTTTTGCTACTTTTTGAAAGTCCCTGAGACAGGTGGGTGGGAGCTGTGGGGTCAACAACATGTGCTCCATCAACACATTGCATGGATAAGCATTTTCTGTTTTTTCTTAAATGGCTTGATGTGTGTACCAATGTCAGGGTGTCAACATTAATGTCCATCATGACCTTCCCCCATTAAATGGCAGCGAGCTTGCTGAACCACAAGCCTATGCCTGGGGGCAGTGAAGTGTCGAGCCTTGACGACCCTCCCTAACTGGTGAATGCGAGTGCTCAGCATCCTCCCCACCCCACTCTGGCCCTCCAACTACCATGGCTCCTTTCAGAACACTGGTCATCTGGGTGAAAAGTGGTAGCACTAACACTGCACTGGTGGGCCGATCAACTACTCCTATATAGTGATGCACTGATGCAATAGTTCATGAATTTGCATGTCCTATAGCTTACTGATTCTGGACTGGGTTCTCAAAAACATCATGCCTCACTTCATGAAGCTGTACCAGGGCACACCACAGGACTTCATTATCAAGACACACATTGTTGAAACCAGATGTCTGCATTACACACTGAACATCTGAAAAGCAAGAGGCATGATATACAGTAACATGAATAAGAACATCTTTATGTACTACTGACTGTCTAATGTAGTAAAAACATTACCCTGACTCTTATCAACAGCCTCGATGTCATGGCAACAGATGCTTTTGCACTCGGTTGGCATGACCTCACGGGACCCACACAAACACCAGTCAGTGTTTCCAGCTCTGTCTCCTTCAATGTCCACGTCCCTGTTGTTGTCTTTGGAATCTGAGGGAGAAGAGTTTGCCACCTGAATGGTGTCACGTGGTATCTTGCCATCCAGATACACAGGTTCAAACATATATGGCTGAAGTATACCTCTGTTTCAGTACATTGGTAGCGTGTCACTACAGGAATCTGAATATCCAGCCATTGCAAAGTTTCTCACCTGTGTAGGAAAACATAGTTGCAACGTCTCTAAGGGACAATACCACTGCAGACATATTACATGTCATCAAGCACTGTACAATAACTATTCTGACAGTCACACAAGCACTATTTGTAAACATTCATACACAGACAGTGGTTACAAAATAAAAACTGTTACTCACTTGGAAATTAGTAAAACAAAACCAGGAGGAATGTTAGTGAAAAACAGTGCCACCCCAACAAGGCCATTCCTCCACTGCCACTGGCTAAGGACTAAAAAAAATAGTTAGAAATCATTGCACATAATAACACTGACAAATAAAGGATTATAAAAGTGTCAGAACAGTTTCAGGGTTACAGACAAAGACAGTATGACTCGGACATGCAATACAACACTACAGATTCATATCAGTTACTGCTGTGACTTATCAATGACAAACTGTTATGATCATTCCATGACTCATTAACTTGCAGAACATGAAGATAATCTTATTATGTGGCCTCACGTTTGCAATAAAGGGTAGTCATTTTCACAACAAGGGGATAGGTACACCCATAATGTGGAAGTAAAAGTACACAAATGTAATCATAATAAAACATCACATGTGCTACTTGGTGCATGGATGAAATGCTGTCAATTTCTGAAGTTGTGACTGAAAGCACTACTTGCAGGCATTGGTGACATTCATGACGTGCATTCATACTAGTCAGATTACATAACAAACATATGAAAGGTGTTCTGAGAAATACATATATGTAATATGATCTTCACTTGTAAATGATTCTGTTGGGAAGTACTGGCTGCATTGAGGTTTGGGATTGGTGTTGGGGCGGGGTGAGGTGTTAGGTAAAGAGCCAAATGATGCTGCTGTAGACATGTATGACAGGTATTCACAGGACTCAACATATGTATGCAAAACTTCACTCAGTATCACACAGCAGTGTCTGTCACTAACCACCTTCAACACCCCCCACCACAATCACCACCACTCCACTCTGTATAGCACTTGTAAATGCTTTTTTTTTTCAAGTTTGCAATGTGTGTACACATACACACACACACACACACACACACACACACACTCTCACTCTTAGGCCAACATGACCTGGGACCACAGTATATATCTCTGACCGCTATGGATGGCACCACTCAAAGATTTCTTTTGCTAGCATGATATCTCCATCACTGTGTACACAGCCCCATATCAAACAATATTTATATTGCCAACATTTCCTGTATATATATATATATACACACACACACACACACACACACACACACACACACACACACAGTCTTAGGCCTACATGATCTGGGACCACAGTATACATCTCTGACTGCAATGGATGGCACCAGTCAAAGATTTATTCTGACAGCCTGCTCTCTCCTTCACTGTGCACACACAGCCTCACATATCCAAATAATATTTATATTGCCAGCATTCCATGTACTCACACACATATATGCACGGGCACACACACACATATGCATGCACGGACACACACACACACACACACTCACTCTTAGGCCAACATGACCTTGGACCACAGTATATATCTCTGTTCGCTATGGAGGGCACCAGTCAAAGATTTATTTTGCCAGCATGCCCTCTCCTTCACTGTTCACACACAGATCCAAATAATATTTATATTGCCAGCATTCCCTGTATACACACACACACACAGTCTTAGGCCAACATGACCTGGGACCACAGTATATATCTCTGTCCACTATGGATGACACTAGTCAAAGATTTATTTTCCAGCCTGATCTTTCATTGAGTGTACACACATAGCCACACAGCAGCAAAGAATATTTATATTGCCATCATTCCCTTTATACACACACACACACACACACACACACACACACACACAGACTTACCGAGGGGAATATGAACTTTATTAGTGATCTATGTCTCTCTCACCAATCTAGATGGTACTTTTTAAAATGCTTTTTTTCAAGTATGCACTTGCAAACAACACACGCTGAAGCACTTATAAGTTGTACTTTATTTGTGACTACTGTTCGATTTTTGGGTCAACCATCCTTCTCTTACTCTCCCTGATAGCACAAGTAAACTATTTTGAAAATTGCCAGCATGCAAACGAAGTGCACAGCCAGCTTCACATTGACATTACCTGGTACAT
The DNA here is from genome assembly GCA_016271365.2 of Neoceratodus forsteri. Taxonomy (NCBI): domain Eukaryota; kingdom Metazoa; phylum Chordata; order Ceratodontiformes; family Ceratodontidae; genus Neoceratodus; species Neoceratodus forsteri. The sequence goes on along the minus strand of CM057458.1, from coordinate 1,300,737,785 downwards.
AACCTTCACACTGGGCAACAAACTAAGTTTCCAGTCACATTATATGTGCTGCACTGTGCATTTAGGGAATTTAGCAAATGGTTTATGAATGCAAACTAATAAAGAATCTCGGGTTCACATTATGCTGCAATTTACTATACATGACAAACAGCAAAACGTGTGTATATTACCGAAGTCGCAAGGGTGTACTGTGCTTGCACAAATACATAACTTCTGTTAAGGACATAAACACAAGGCTACAGCACCATTTTGGCCACAGGTAGAAGATGTAGAAGGTGGGTTAGGGCAATCTACGTGGGGGAGGGGACTCCAAATTATAAACAGAATGTATTTCACTGTTCTTGATTCAGCCATAAATGCATTTTAACTACAAATAGGCACAAAACAATAAAGTTATTGGAAGAGTATAGGAATCAAGCAACACACATGATCAGATAGATGGTATGCAGCACCCAGAAATACAAAGGGTATACATATGGAAACGATCATTTTCAACTCAAACAACAAACGTTTATGTTAGTATTCTGTTATTATTCACAAGTTTACTGAACATAACAGAGAGAATGTGCTGTAGAACCTACTTTAAGATGCCATGAAAGCAATTTCATACAGCAAGAATTGACCGTGCTGAGTACAGTGGCACACACTGTCAGAAAAAGGGCAGAGCCCATCGGTCGTGTCACTTCTGGTGATCGCGGGGCTGTACAGTCTGAAACATGAAGGAGGAACACGGAGATCACAAATAACATACAAATAAAGTATTTCAATTTTTTTTTTTTATATCAGGGATTTCTAGTAGCCTGTAAATCAGCAATAATAATGCAATGTTTTAGCACTAGCACTGTTCTATTCTCCTTTAAATGTAGGACACTCCTAGACCCCCCTAGCTCCCAAAGCTCATAAAGTGTAATTCCAACACTGAGCCCCTTACCGGTCCACCACAGCCCTGATGAAGGGCTATTGGCAGATATCCTTAACACTAGACCCTTGAAGTCAGAGAAAGGAGACCCTTCACCACCCTGTTTGGATTATTCAAGTTCAGGGTATCACCATTCGGGATGAAGAATGCACCAACCATCTTTCAGCAGCTTGTGGACCACATTCTGTAAGGGACAGGATACTTCACTCTGGCATACATGGATGACAGCATCTATAGCCAGACCTGGAAGGATCGCATTAGGTATGTGACTGAGGTTTTTGCCAATTGCAGACCACTGGGCTGACAGTCAAGGTAGATAAATGCCGTATAGGAATGGTAGAAGTGTCAGATCTTGGGCACAGGGTGGGAAGTGGGTACATCTGGCCTGAGCTAGTGAAAACTGAGGGCATCCAGGGATGGATCATACCCACGATCAAGAGAAATGTACAGGCCTTCACAGGGACACAGGGTACTACAGTAAGTTTGTGCCAAATTCCAAACATCATGGACAAACCACTGTCTAATCTCACCAGGAAGAAAATGCTGGAAAAGGTTCAGTGGACAGAAAACTGTGACACCACATTGCACCAGCTGAAAGAGGCATGGTGCTGGGCACCTGTGCTCTCCAGCCTAGACCATACACTTAGGTATATTGTATATATATATGGATGCGTCTGATAAGAGGGTGGACATGGTTCTAAATCAGGTTATGCACCCAGTCATGTACCTGAGCAGGAAGCTGCTGCCCAGAGAAGTGGCCTAAACCACAATCATGAATGAGTGTCTAGGGATTGTTTGGGGTCTGCAGACGTTACACTCATACCTGTATGGAAGGCAATTAACCTTGGTTACTGATTGTACCCTCCCATATGGTTGCATAGGATTAGTGCCCAGCACATCAGAATTACTAAGATGGAGCCTGGTGCTGCAGTCTTATAACAAGAACACTAGGCACCGCAGCAGGTCACAGCATGGCAATATGGATGGGCTGTTCAGACAGCAGTTAGTGCCCTTGTTTTTTTTTGTTTTTTTTTCTTAATTCAGAGAGGTGCTAGGAGAAACTATTGTGGGGTTCACCAAAAGAGTGAACTTTGGGATACAGAAGTTGGTCCCAGCCAGTTCACATGAAAAACCAACATCATTTAGTGGGGGCTAAAAGATTTGTTTTTGAATTTCTCTGGAAGAAGTAAAAATTTGCTATGTATGCCTGTCACTGTATTGTTTCATTTTATTCAGTTCTTTCTGCATGAGTATCAGTTAGAATGTAACAGCTCCAGGGACAAAGCTGGAATTTATTTGGGGGAGGGGGATTCAAGATTCTTATCAAAGCAAATGAACTGACTGAAATGAAACGAAGTTGAACACTAGTTCTCCACCCAATGGCTAACTATCAACTACAAGAAAACTAAAGTCATGATCTTCTCCCACCCACAGAACCCCCGCAAGAACCACTGCTCCCTTTTTCTCACTATCAACTGCACCCCCCTTGAGCAAGTTGACTACTTTAAATACTTAGGGATCACTCTGGACCCAGCCTTCAACTATAAACAACACTTTCTCCTCCTTGCCTCAGCCCTAAACCCGAGGTTAGGTGTGCTATATAGACACAAACATACCCTTACACCGGAAGCCCTACAGCTCGCCGTCAACTCCTCCGTCCTTGCCCTCCTTGACTATGGTATTACCATATAATATGCTGCCTCCAACTCAGCACTAAACAGTCTCTGTCTCGTACTCAACAAAGCCTGCCACCTCATTCTAGGCTGTGATTGCCTCACCCACACCTGCACACTGTACAACGACTCAAAATGGCTTAACCTAGATAACAGAATTAGGTATCATACTTGCCTAGTAACTAAGAAGATCCTCCTAGGACTCGCCCCTCCTTCTCTCTCCTCTATTATTCGTCCAGCAGACCCAACCAGATCCACACAAAACTTGAACAAGCAGAGCTATTATGGGTTCCCCGCCCTCATACCTCCCAACTTCAAAGGACTTTCAGCTTCCTAGCCCCTAATCTGACTAACTCTCTCCCTATCCAAATAGCAAATGAAACGAGGCTTGGACCCTTCAAAATTAGACTGAGGGAACTCCTCCAAGACTCTAACGTATGTGACTGCTCCTGACACTATCCTGCCTGTTTGCTGTCCCACTAACTCCCTTAACTATTCCCCCAGTTACGATGAACTACTCCCTTAACCCTCCACCGACTATCAGCCAGTTGCAGTCTGATCTGCAACTTTATGGCTGTGCTTTACTGTATCTCCTTCTCCTTTATACTGACCTAGTCCTCTTCCCTGCTCTACCCTGAATCACTTGTCATGAAATATAATGTAATCCTTCATTGTTTGTTACTGCCTACTCTGTATTATCAAATGTTTGTACTGTCCCTTGATGTATGACGTGGAACCTTTGTAAATGAATCTCCAACTCAAAGGTCTTTCTGAACATTCTCAATAAACAATAAATAAACAAACTGTGATGAAAATTTACTATCTGGCTGTCCAGTCTCACAGCAGGACCCATTGGACAATTTATGGTTAGGCTTAAAAAGTGTCTTTTGATGTCAAGAAGTGGCTAGCTAATCCAAATATTCATGTTGGGCTTATGCCTTGGAATAGAAAGGAGATGTATTTGTCAAAAAGGCCAGATTAAACCGGGTTTGCAACCCAGCTCGAGACAAAGATTTTGGATCTACAGTGTCAACATGACATACTGGATGAGAGAAAGAGAGAGAGAAAGACAGGTTTTTCTATGTGTAACCTACTGTTTGTTTATTTATTTATTTATTACATTTTGGTAACCGGGTGAACCCACTGACACCAGAGGTCCCTTTTTCAGGGACGACCCGGAGTTAATTACATACATTAATTACTTACAGTGGTATAACAGTTCACATACAGTAAGTTAATTAGGTACTCAATACACTTGAGAATAGGAGATAATAGACAATGTCAGCCAAGGAATTAGGATTCAATTCCAGAGTATAGCAAATACTAGGGTCCTGTTCGCACTGGGGCATTTGAAATAGTTCTCAACACTTGAACCATTTCAAATGCATGCTAGCCCAGATCGCATTCACACTTAACCCACTTCCAGATCCGATTTAAGGAACCATGCTCAAATCCTGACAAGACCAGGGTTTGAGCACGGTTCAGTAAATCATTTTTGTAAATGAATAGGTTTACTTACAGTGTGAATGGTCAAATCTGTTTTGATCCATGTTAGCTGCTGGAGCACGTGGTGCATGATGGTAAGTAGCTTTCAGCAGCTGTTGAGCCGGACTTGTGCTGCACTCGGTTTATTGCCATAATGTGAATGCCAGAGACTGCTTCTCATGAAACAGATCAGGGAAGTGAGTTTCAGTGCAAATGCAACAGCACAGTAAGCACAAATCCATTTTTGAAAACAAATTTTGCAACCATTCTGTAGTGCGAACAGGGCCTAGAATATTCACTAGATAGGTGGCTAGCCAGTCATGGGTAATAGAGTTCACCTCAGATTGTTTAGTAGGGATTTTGAAAAGCACATTGTACACCAGGGTCTGGTATAACAGATTAGACATTAGTTAACTAGGAACAATTTTCTTTCCATTTCTGTAAAATTGCTGTTCCCTGTAATCAGTGTGTGAAGTATCCTGTATTACATGTGCAAATATCTTGAAATATTAGAAATAACTATATTTATATACTTCATGTTTTTGTGACTGAATCCTTTGAGGTACAGCTAACAGATTTATAACAGACAATAACTGTATTTCTGTTTCTAATGAGTATGCTACCAGTACCATAACCCATTTCTAAAGTAGGGTGTTCTCAGTTGTGACAGACAGGGGGGTGGGTCATGTGTCCTTAAGCAAGGAACACTGTACTGACTGAGCAGTGGCTCTGGTGGGATGCAGACCTGAAGATACCACAAAAGAGTGTCTGGACTGAGTGGTAGCAGCTATTGATTATTACAGGCATCTGAAGGGTTTGAATAACAACTGCCACAGGCTAGTCTGGGAGAGACTAGTTTGCCACAGATGTGCACAATAAATTCTCATAAATTGTTATTCCCCCTCCCATCAATGTAAACAAGTATTTACAGATGTGCAGTAAATTCTCACAAGCTGTCAAAAGTAAAGGTCTAATCATGCAGGGCTTGTGTTTGCACTGCATCCCACAGCAGGGTGTCAAGAACAGAGGGATGTCAACTGGAGTTTGCATTTCTAAAGTGAAAGATATGTGATGAGCCACTTTTTTTTGGGAGGGGTACTTATAATTAGCGAATATGTGTTAGTTAACTGGGTAAGATAAAATACTGGAACAGTATATAGATCTTTACTTCATATAAGATGATAACAATTCTTAAATGATTTACATGTCTGAATACCTATTTATGTTGATGGGGGATAATGAGCTATAGAAAATCCGTAACAAAGACAAACACTATTGCAATACCAGAATCCCGTTGTCCACATGGTGTAAAATATTTAATGGTTTCTTTAGTGGAGAATTACAAGACAACCATCTAGAAACAACAATACAGATAGCAGATTTGTGGACAGAATGCTATGATACTTGCACCTTTTAATTACTCCCTCTGGGAAATGCGGAAACATAACTTTCAAATATATTACTCTCATACTATGTCAGATTGCTGGAAGCACATTTATTTTTATGATCACAAAACCTTAAAGCACTGAACATGGCTCACTTTCAATAACTTTGCTAATCCCTGCTTCATTGTTCATTACACCTCATACTGCATAGTTCCTACAAGTGAAATTCATTGCCTTAAAGGAGAAGTCCAGCTTCGTTTCTGTTGTTGTCCTACTTACTTTGAGCCAGTGGTGTAGTCAGCATCGTGTCCCCATCTCCTGACCACGTTTTCTGGCAAATTCACACATTTTAAACAGAATTTTACAGAAAAAACAGCTTAGTGTGTGTTTCTCCTCCATTTTGAGCACCTGCGCTGCTTCCAATGTTATCATCACCGCAACAGCCAAGATGGGGTGTCACTGTGAGTGTGGACACATGCTCAACACATGCTTTGAATTTTAGTTCCTCTCCAGAATGAGGAAGCTGTTTACTGATGCACACCTGCAGTAGCACATGATCGTGAGGCTACAGACCACAGTGGTGAGAGGCATGTTGTTCTTTTCTTTACAGGAGCTGACAGTTTTGATGCATAATAAAAACTGATGCTATATATAAAGAAATACTGTCCTGTTCATTTAATAACATTGATGTTAACAAAAGAAAATGTTCTCATGGATTTTTACTGAAGCAGTCTCATTGCATAAACAGTTTGCAGTGTAACACAGATGTTTCATTTTATAGTATCTACCTCCTGCTATTGGTCATATGTATTTCAACAATGTTATTTCATTGGCTGCCTATGCATCATTGTTATTTTTTCCCTCCAAGACATATTTCTCCCTTCAAAATACACCAGTTTATAAAATGGAAGAAAAAATAGGCACATCTGATTGGTCATTACCTGTGCATTAGGTCCATCTAATGCACAGGTAAAAACAAGTACAGGGCACTAGTAGGCAATAAGTCCCTATTCATATAAATGCTCATTTGGAATGTTAACATTTCAAATAGTAGCCATTTTTTTACCTCAGCTGACTTCTGTCATCTCACTAGCCATGAACACCAATCTTTCAGTCAACTTTGATGTAAACTTAACCAAACAAATGGAAAACAGCTTCTCAGCAGAACAAGACTCTGAAAACCAGCCACCAATAGCAAAACTGACTGAACTTACAAACACAATGAGTAAAAGATATGCCAACCTGTCAGCCACAGAAATAGACAGCATACAAGAGGGCATAAATGAGACTAACACTGTAAAAACTACAGTCTGGGCTCTCAAAGTGTTAAATGACTGGATATCTGCCAGAAATATTACTCTAGATTGGAAGGCAACCCCTGTAGAAGAATTAAATGATATTTTTAGACTTTTTTATGCTGAGGTACGCACTTCCACGGGTTCAGAGTATGCCCTCAGTAGTTACTCAGGGATCCGTGCGGCTTTAAACAAGCACTTAAACTCATTGGCAGTTGGATGAAATATCAATATTATCAGCAACATCCTGTTTAAGTCAAGTAACACTGAATTTGTGGCAATAATTAAACGTTATCGGAAAAATCAAAAAGACACGTCCAAACACCATGGTGCCATCACTAAAACAGACCTTGACTTTTTAAGAAATTCCTCAGTCCTGTCGCCAAACACTGCACCTGGCCTGGTCCGCAAAGTCTGGCTGGACATCCAGCTCTATATGACCAGGTGTGGTAGAGAGGGACTGCGACAAATGAAAGTGGACAGCATAGTTATTAAACAAGATGAATCCGGACTCGAGTATGCCATGTTGTCATACAACGAGCATACAAAAAACCACTGCAACCCCAATGAAATTAATAAAGAAACATACCATGGCTGTATGTATGAAATTCTGGGATCTCCTCTCTGCCCCGTCTCCAGCCTCTGAAAATATATAGAAAAACTGCCTCCTGATGCTCCTTCTTTGTATTGCCACCCAAAACGTTTGCCCCAACATTTCTTGAATACAACAACCATCTGGTATTCAAAAGAGCCAATGGGCATACATTTCTTATCCACTATGATGGCACGAATTTGTAAAGAAGCCGCACTGTGAACCGCTACACCAACCATAGTGTATGAGCTACTGCCATTCAGTTAATGTCCAATGCGGGGCTCAAAAACAGGGAAATTATGTCTGTTACCGGACATAGAAGCGAGGCTAGTCTCCGATCATACTGGGCCCCATCAACGGACGACCGAAAACACTGGAGCAGGATACTTGCACCAAAAAACAAGGAACCGAAAGAAATTCCCACTCCTGTTGCCGGAAATGCAGACATCACAATGCAGCCTACATTCACAGTGCCACGTGCCATCCAATCTTCTGGTAATACACAGGGCGCTTTCAAAATGATGAACTGCACATTCAATGATACAATAAACTTAATTAACCATGAAGCAAGTAAGTAATTGTTACAACATTACTATTCTACTGTTTCTATTTTTTTAATGATTTCTAAGTGCTGCATTTCTATCTCTCTTACTATAGCTATCCATCCCAGTCCTCCAGCACCTATTCAGCCCACTGAGAACTCACCAAGCAGATCATCATAATGAACCCTGATGACATTGACATTTCCAGGCATCCATCTGCAACAGACTGTTAAAACTACATAACTATCACCTACTTAAATATCTTACAATTATTTATTTTTTCCTCTCTCACATGCAGATCTGTGAACTACTTTATGCAGTGGAAGGATATTTATTAAATAAAGCTATTCAAATGTAAAAAAAATGTATGTGACTATTTTTTTATAAACATGTAAGTGCAGTTACCCATTTTATAAGTGCAATAAGACACTCCGGGGGTGTGCATTGACATTTCTAATGCACGGTCGAGGCTGAAGGCACTCATGCCTCTGCGCCCCTGACCGTGCGATTTGAAATGTCTAATGCACACCTCCTCATATCTTATTGCTTACTTAATACATATCTGTGCATACTTTACTGACTGTTTTCAGCTTCAGCAGTGATACAATTCAGTGAGTGTAGGTATATTAATCAATATAGTATCTTGTTTTTATATCCAGTACAGTGTAGTTAGTTTCTGTTTTTATATTGTTTTGCTTAACTGTAAGAACATGCTTCGTTGCATGGTGCCTGGGTGCAACAACATGACTGGATGAACTGTTGCTATTTTATATAAACAATTTCCTAGAAATGACAAGCGTCTTGCATCCCAGTGGTTTCATAATATTCATCGCAAGGACTTGAGCTTAAGTCATACCAGGTGGTCTAGAAACACATAGTGTGCTCCATCCACTTTGAAGAGGACTGCTTTGAAACCAAATCTGCACTAAAGGCAGAAGTGTATGGGCGAGAGCCACATTGCTTCATCAGGGACACTGCAGTTCCCACTGTGATTCTCAACACACAGAAGAAACTGAAGGAGAGGGTGCATACTGTGCGTCGCTTGCAGCATAAGGAGCATGATCAGGTATTAACCTCATTTAATATTGTTTTCTTAAGCTGTAACTTTCAGTAATGCTAATGTTATGGATATTGTACATATTGTGGCTTAGCTTAATGTTTGTTTTACATCCCAGAACCATAATTTGAATGGTGATATTTCCATAGGTTTACGCTGCTGGACAACCCGCCCTGTCTTAATCCTACCCCCACCTCCAAAAATAATGGCCATATCTCTGATTTCCATAGTTGTGCAATTTCATTTGTAACACTGCTGCAGCATCCTTCATTAATGTAGTATCGGTTTTCATGTTTCTCCTCTTGTGAGACGTAAGCAATAATGCAGTACGGGGTATGCATTATGTAAGCAATAACCCACAACTGGGTGTGTGGTTACTGGGGATTAATCACACCCTGAGTTTTTTGTGAAGCACTAGGGTGAAGCCTGAGTGTCCTCACATCACCCAAGGTGTTGATTAATCCCCAGTAACCACACACCCTGGAGTGGGTTATTGCGCTTATAACATGGGCGTAAACAAGTTTAGAAAATTGTGTTCACTTATTTAGAAATATCAGGATGTATCCTGTCTCACTTTAGTATCCTTATGCTTACATTCCCAATTAATAAAGTAGCTGTTCACTTATTCAGACTGCTCTCTGCAACTGCTGCCCCCTGTCTGCATTGCTGCCCACTGGCTGAATTCCAGTTTTTTCTGTGCTAACGCTTATTTACTCCTTTTAGTAACTTACAATGTTAGTTTTGCAAACACACACATACCTCAGTTCCAGCCCTGTCCCTCACTCATGAAGCTATCCGCAACTGCTGCACACTCTCTTCACTGCTGCCGGTTGCCCCAATTAGTCATGCAGCAGCTTCCACGTAAGGTTGTTGCTGGTCTACTGTCACTGCTCCCGCGATGGTTTCCCTGTTACCCTCATACCACTCCCTTCTACACGATTGTCCCCCCCAGTGGATTACCCTGACCATGCTTCCGCTATCCTGTCACCACTCCCTTCTCCTTCCACATAACCCTGTTGCCACTCTCCTGTTTGCACTCCATTTTCTCCAGTCATGTCCTCAACTGCTTCCCCTTGACCCTGTTTCTGGTCTCCTGTACACAGAACTGCTGAAGCAGATAGGAGCACCCAGAGTGTGCTGCCTTTTTTCCTCTACGGTGCTTCCAGCTCTCTGCACCCGATCCCACAGACCAGCCTCCAGGTCTCTGCTCCCACTCCCCTTAACTGGGTCCATTGAAAGCACTGTCTTCCCTGCTTTCTCTTCCTGGTGGCTGGAACCAGGCGCATGTTGTGCTGCACTTCAAAAACCTCTGCTCCCGCTCCCCCAACTGGCTTGGACACCAAAAATATAGGGAACTACAGTGTTCGTCAGGGTGGGTGGGTGGAAAACAACATCAATAATGCCAACAAAATCCAGTAAGATTCCTGTTGGGTACCTGGCCAAGTCTGAAAGAAAGCACCTCAAACATCTCCCCTCCCGCTATTCCCAACTGGATAGTACACAAAAAACTTTCAGAACTACAGTGTCCAGCAGAGTGGGTGGCTGGGTGGGAAACAATGTACTGTACATAGTGCCAAATAAATCCAGGAACATTTCTATTTACTAGCTGGCCAAGTGAAAAAATAATTCTGTTCTCCACTAATGTTGTATGATGTTATGGGATCGCCTCCATTACGGAACAGCGAACAATTCCCGACTACGCTATCCACATTCCTAACAGCTAGACGTCAGTAGAGGTTTTGCCTACAACCTGCTCACTCTAGCTGTTGGTATAACAGGGATTACTGTATGGCCAACAATCACCTTGTACGTCTTAAGCTACCCATTTTATAAGCTTGGATAACATCTCTCCTTGGATATTGGACACCCTCAGCTGATGGCCTCTGTCCCAGCCACCTGAGGCAGGATGTTATCCCAACATGACACCCACCCTGGACGGCACTTTTCTTTTAGTAGCAAATGGCCAGGGGGTGTAGTGAGGCATAATGCCACATTTGTTGTGCACTGAGTCCTCTAGCTATGTGTTACAGGTTAGTAACACACATCCCCGTAGTGGTTTATTTGTCACTCAGTAATGTAAATTCAGTGAGTATGGGGGAAACCATCTGTATAAATGTGGAGTTTGTAAACAAAACAAAAAAGGCAGTCGGCCTTATAATTTGGTAGAGGTAAACAACCCAGTAATGTCAATTATCCGTATAAATGTTCAGGGGAAAATAATACAATAAGGTGTGCCCCCCTCCCTTTGTGAAGTTGAAGTTTGTTAAGCTAGGGGGCATACATTATCATGATGCCACCAGTGTAGTGCAGTCAGTCCATTCTGGTACGCATGGAGGAGGTGAGGGTTGAGGCTGTGGATGCCACACCTCACTCCACACTGGCAATCCGTGTTCGGGAACAGACTAGGGTCGCTGGGGTCTGCAAGGGTGGGGAGGGATTGAGCATCATAGGACTGCCTCTCTCTCCGGGAAGGATGATCTCCAAGTGTCGATGCTCCGGTGGCCTCCGGCATAGGTTGGGGGGTGGTGCACTGGTACCTCACTGGGGAGGGTGAGTTGTGTCACGGTGCGGGAAGGGACCGTGTGTGGACACATGCACATTCCTGCCCTTAGCGTCATTTCACGCCCCCCTCATGCACAAGAAAATGTGGAAAATGATCTGATGATAAGTGCTTTCCCACTCCCATGCCAAGATGGTCTGTGGTCAACAAAATATCTTACTATGTGGTGTGAAAATCATGTTACCTCTTTCATCAAAACACATCATATGACTGTGGGTATTTCATGCAATAACCCATGGCTTACAATGTAATTTATAAAAGGCCAAAAGAAATGTAACATTTATGTTACACGTGTATCCATTGTGTACTCGCAATAAGGCACTCCATGGTGTGGGGTATTTAAGTAATATACCTCGACATTGTGTGTATGATGCCTGTATTTACACGGTTGGTGTTGTTTTGTCACAAGGTGCAGACCAATTGAGTAAACACTCCATAATCTGGTAAACCCTGGCATCACCCACAGACTCAAGTGGCCTTCGCCTCGTCATAAAACAACACTAACTGTGTAAACCCTGTCATTACCCATACCATCTCGAGGTATATTGCTTAAGTAGCACACAACCAGTTGTGCCTTACTGATTCAACAACACATTTCATGTGTACTGCTTCTGTTACATACATACTGATTTTCTGACTTATGACCATCTTCACATCCTACTGTTAGCCCCGTCCCTAAACACTGGACAACATTGTTCCATGCCATGGTCCAACTTTTTCTTGTCCCCTTATTCCACCAATTAAAGATGTACAATTTTCTTTTGGAGTAACACTTATAACAGCAATAAATCAGTGACATTGGATAGATTAACAGATAATCTCACCCATGGTGCAACATGGTACTCTGCTGTGCCTTGTGCAATATTTCATCACAAGGTGAATATAACAGTTGCTGCCTGACACAGATTCAATGCTATAAAATGGCCAAATGATTTCAAGCAATCTTATTATGTTACAATGGTGTCACACATGAAAGGTAGTAGTAACCCCATGTAGAATAAACAGACCCATGTTAGGTAAGTAGTAAGACACAATGGTATGTGCATTACAGAGTTGTAATGGATGGCTATGTGGCGTATTTCGACACAAGGCCACAGGCCAAGTCCCGTCAATCACCAAGCCATGCATTATAACATCCCTTGAGTGTCTTACAGCACTTATAAAATGTTCAGGGAACATTACAGAGCGGTCAGGAATGGTGAAACTGCTAAACCCATTGTGTCCCACTTTATCTCCAGGGACCACAATGTCAATGACCTTTCTGTTTGTGTCCTTCAGCAGGCTTCCGGATCCTAACCATAGAAAAAACATGGAAGCCAAGCTGATCATCCGCCTTGGCTCCCAGCAGCCCTCTGGTTTAAATGATAGAATTATTTTCCACTAACATCTTTCAGCCTCCCTTTTTTTCCTAAAGTCAATTTGTTTTTGTACTGGTTTATTTTTCATTTTCACCATATGTCTCCATTTCTGTCTCCTTCTCACACATTTGTCACCTTTCAGCCTTCTTACAAGGCCCTGTTAATCAGTCTCTACCTGGGATCTTCCCCAGCTCTTTCTCTCCCATTATGTTTTATCTTTCCCATCATCACCTTTTTGTTTCACAGATTCTCTCTTAATCTTATCATTTATCACTTCTTCTCCCTTTGTCTCCCCCTTCTTCTTTCTCCACATATATATCTCTCTCATTTTACCTCTCCTCTACACTAACTTGTTTTTTTTCTCTTTTAGATATTTCCTGAAGAAGACCTAAGGTCGAAACGTAGATTTTTAACTCTATTTTCTATTTTCAGCGTGCATTTAATATAACCATTTTGTTTTGCTTTTAGACCACATGCTGACGCAGCGCCTTGTCTTTGTTTTCTTATAAAATGTGTATGTATATTGTGAATGGGGTTTCTAGATGTATGTGGGCGTTACACAGTTGTAATGCATGACTAACAGCGAATCAGATTTCTTGAAATCATATGATCATTTTCTAACTCCCTCATTTGTAAGTCCCTCTGAGGATGAGTGTAACACAATTGTAATATATGGCTCATGTGATGCATGCAATGTTCCTGTGACCTCATGCCACACTACGCACTCCTATTGGTGCATCACAACTGTATAATGCACAGCACTTTGTGTCTTACTTCTTGGATGTTGTAGCCTGCAGTTCACAGTACAGCACAGTTACATGACAAAAAACACACTGTCATTGTTCCATGTTTCTATGCTTTTCATAGTATGTATTTGTAGGTATGACTTGTAAGAACTGAAACAGACATAAATCAACATTCATATCATATTTCATTTATTGGATTGTGGCAGATTCTATGGTCACTTATTGAACATGAAGAAACCTCAAACAATGATGAACTTCAAGTGGTAGAAACAGATGCAGACACTGAAGTTCTGAACATTTGGACCCTGAACCTGCCATGGTGCAGGAAATACCTGGAATTGCATGTCAAACAGACATAGGCATGGACTATATGAGATGTTATGATCTTATGATACTGCCCAGTGATTCATTGTTAGTGGCATGTGATCACACATACATGCATAAGGAGAAGGTAAAATATATTATATGTTGTAGTTTCAATCAGCAGTGCAAGACAGTGTTGTAATATTTAAAGGGAAATGTCCATTAAGAATCAGGCCATGCCTGGTTGTAAGGCATGACCCGATTACATGTTCTACAAAAGTATGCACTTATTTACCTTGTGAAAGATTAATTATCACCCTCGTATCTGGCTGATCAAGTCTCTCACCCGACGGCATTTTGCACTGTTGCGTTGCACCCACAACCACCAGTGGCTGTTTCTGTGTGATGTTTCCTACAGAGAGCAACGGGTGGCATGCCACCTACTGTGAATGGAAGTACTGCAATGTAAAGCTCAGTTTTTAAGACTACATACCCTGGCGGGTATTACTGAGTATTCAGGTATAGACTGGCACATGGGTGCCATTCTATACCTAGTCTCGGTATACCGCCTAAAACAGCACGAAATGCCAGCAGGTGAGAGACAGGATCAGCCAGCTATGAGGGTGCTAATTTATCATTCATAAGGTAAAAAAATGAATACTTTTGCAGAACAGATAATCGGGTCATGCCTTACACCCAGTCCTGGCCCCATTCTTCATGGACGTTTCCCTTAAAATTACTCTTTAGTTATCAACTGCATACTACCTCTTTTCACATATGATCACCCCATTTCCTCCTTTAGTGTCTACGTAAGCAATAATACCCAACAGGGTGGGCAGTTTGATACCGGACCGCCCAGGGTGTAATGAGGTCTGACGCCGCAGGCGGAGGGCCTTTATAGCCCCTGGAAGGTCCGGTATAGCACAATACCGCCCACCCTGGAGGGTATTATTGCGCTTAGAAAATGGGCACTATAAAATGAAAATAAGTTTTATAAAAAGTTTAAATAAAAAAATAGTTTAAAATACATTTTTGTAATAAAATAGTTCCTCCGCCTGCACTAAAATATATGTGTGTTTTGTTTCTTTAGATAGAGTCTTTCCTTGAACTGGAGCCTTTCAATCTGGATGTCATGGTTATCACACACACACACACACACACACAGATTCTGGTTGCCATGGAGAAACAATAACACTAATGAGCACCTACCTCAGAGCTGCTTTCATGCCCCCCCCAGGATCGCGATTGCAATTGTAATCGCGTGACAGGAATTTTTATTTTTTTCACAATTTCTGTTTTTTTATTTACTCCTATCTACCCTCAGTGCCCGCTCCTTGGACCGCTCAACCCATCTCTGCCCCCAACATAGCCTCCACCCCCCAGCAGTTTCTCCGCTTCCTCTGCTTCAGTCTATTACGCCTATGATGTTTTTGCCTGGTCATACCTGGAGAAGGATGTACACAGCATCCACGTCTATCAAGCGCTGTTCATTGCTCTACTGAGAAAGGCAGTGTGAGAGCAGATGAACAAGAAGAGGTTTTGTATTTGTTTTTTTTTTAAAACATGCCTGGTAGCGCTTTGAAGAGATGAAGTGACCGGACAGTTGAAAGGGACTGGGAGATCAGAAACATGTCTACGATCAACTGACACGCTGCTGTATTAGAGAACTAAGTGCAAGTTGGGTTTAGATTCATTTATTTTATGTGAACGTTGGGTTGTAGTTGGTATTTAAAACTAATAGACTGGCAGAGCAAGGGACGGTGGCGAGTTGTTCAGTTTGTAAAATAGCGGCAAATTTGAGAATAAGCATCAGCTGGCTATACGATGCGATCGCGGTCATGGTATGGTAGCGACAGCATAACTGTTTCAAGTGAAGGCAGTTCTGTAGTGTTTGGCAACACAGGAAAAAAAAATTGTATTTAACTTTTTTTTCTTTTCCGACTTGTATGTGGCGACTATTTGTTGATGCGTCGGCTGGGGGAGAGGGGTGTCGCTCACTAAGTGAGAAAAAAACATGGTGGTATTTGCGTTTTTCAAAATTCTAATGGCCCAGTATTATTTAGAATGATATGAGGCAATGCAGAGTGGGACTTGTTATTTCCCAGTCTCTATTGTCTCATACCCGACTGGCTGATTTCTGCTTTTAGCCAATCAGCATCAAGATTACACTTTACCCATTTTCTAAATGGAGGTTGTGGTTAGTATTCATAGCAGTTTTTTTACATGCTGCACACAAATAAGGATGGGTAACATTACTTCCTTTGCTTGACTTAATTTGGGGGACATCAGTTATAACATGGGGTTTTGGAAAGGGAGAGAAGTGACTGATGTAGTGACATTAAATGACAGCACATTAATGCACCCTTATCTGCACAGTTAGGGTGAGAGTGCCTAAGGGAGAACCATGTGGAGACCTGAACCTGTTGTGTTGTGGGAAAATAATTATGCAAAGGCAGCCATTTGCAATCCTCGCTAAGCGATTGGAACTGCTTTTGTCAAATGATTGTCCCCCACACAAGAACTGCAGGTGTGGTGTGATCACAGGAAGGGATATTTTGGTTGACTTTCCCACCCACCTACACTGCAGACCAATAGGTACTGCACAGTCGCTGGAGGGAGGGAGTGCTCAAGAGAGATAGAGAAGAGACAATCGTGTATCTGTGTGTGCGTGTCTCCCTCTCTGTCTCTGGCTATCTTTCTGTGTGCACTCCATTGCTGTCTAGCATGGCTATGTTGTGTGTGTGGATTTCAGTCCACCCTACTGAAACCCACACAATGTGTAGTGTCAGTCTAACAAAGTTCTGGCAGACAGACAGGGAAGCTGCTGGCAGGCTGTATGTGCCCAGTCATCACTGTGCAGGTGGTATAGATTTGACATTCAGCTATTGTCACTGGTGTGCTCTGCAGGCCCGGTTTATCTACAGCACCCACCATCCACCTGATCTCTTACTTTACCCCATACCTACCAGCGATCAACCAGTGACAGCTCTGGTGAGGCCTACTGTGCCAGGTTATTAGTTGCAAAAACCCACTACAGGGTGTGTTGTGAGGACAGTTGTCCTGCGCCTTCATGCATCAGAATGTACCCCATTGTGCATTAATGCACAATAACAGCACACCCTGGAGTTGGTTACTGGTTAATTATTATACCCACTGTAGTAACCAAACATTGTGACATGTATACATAACATCTGCTAATCCTGACGATAATATGAGACCTTCTTTAACACAGCACACTTCTGTTATTATGTATAATGACAGAACAGTAGTAACAAACTGTTAATTTTGAGGATAGGGTATTAGACACATCTAGTGGTAGTTTGCGATTTTCAACATAATTTATAATTATTGCTGAAACTTCTCAGCTCTATAATACACAGCTTCCTTACAATTTGAGTGGTCAATCAAAAACTGCATTGGTAATGCTGAATCGTATGCGTAGTAGTGTGACATTAAAACCATCTTTTTGGCAATTTATTTATCGAGCAACTAAATACAGTTATTATTAATTTTCATAGTTTTCACTATTAACTTTACAGAAAAACAGGTTCATTGTCATAATACCTGGCAACATGAAAGTGCATGTACTTGGTTTAGTTGTACAATACTGTTTTTATTATATACATTTCATTGACTGTTGTCATCTCAGTGTTTTTTACATATTTCTGTACAGAAAACCAGTAGCAACATTGAATGTGGATTGTTGCCTGAATCAGTGGAAGATGTGTTTGCCACACAACATCCAGGACCATCTGGTTTTCAGTGGAAATCACCCCAACCACGACTTAATGGCTCTACTAAGTCAAGTATAATGTCTGAAATTTTGAATACAGAATTGAATGATGTAACAAAACCAGTAAGGTAATTCCCTTATTAATTGACAATATATTAATATGTGTGGCAGTAGTCACATAAATGTTCATGGTCATATATGTCTAATTTACAGTGAATGACCCACATATTCCAATTTTGGACTGTAAAGGGCATCATTGTTTCAGCTGCACAAATTAGTTTCTAACCAAGGATACAACTGGTGCTCGCTCCTTTTCTTGGATTTGTGTATTGCAGTGGCTCTAAACAGTGTCTTCGACCTGCAGCAAGCAGGGAAACTGAATATGTTTAGGAGGTGGGATGGGGGGTTAAGAGTGGTGTTATGACAACTGCATGGGGGAAAAAAATACAACTACAGAAGCCTGAACAGCTCAAAAGTCCTCAACTCAAAAAAAAAAAATGTAGGCGTAGGAACAATTTTATAACACATTTAAACAAACATTTAACTTTTCCACTATTAAAAACTATACATGTTAACTGTCACATACATCTGTATTTTTGATAGCCATTTCATGAATGCAATAAGCCACTCCAGAGTCTGTCTTTTAGACAATTTAACACATGGTTAGGAGGCTCAACGCACTCGGTCGGTGGCCTCATACCTCACTACACCTCCTAGCCATGTGTTAAAGTGTGTAACACACACACACTGTCGTTTCTTATTGCTTCCAGGGCATATTGTCACTTCTCAGGTGCACGAGATACTTGGCCTGCAGCCGCATGCATCACGATGCACCTGAGGTGTGACGATATCCCATGATATACCACTCCCTGTTATGCAATATGGGGTTTACACACACACACACACACACACATGAGCATTTGCATTAGACATGTTTGAGAAACTGTCTTGATTTTGGACATAAAAAGTAATGCATATAAAATGTGTCCATAACTTGACATTCACTGTAAATATGGAATGCACAGTCACATACTCTGCTGTTGTGTCTTAAAAGCAAATAAATGCTGTTGTCTCATTATTTATTGTTACACAGATTGATGGCATGGAAGTGGATACACCTTCTCAGTCAGATTCCGAGGATTCTGTGGAAGAAGAATCGCAGCATGATCACGAAAGTGATCCAGACTACTACTCAGATGAAACTACCACAGATAATCTGACAGATGAAAGAGAACACAATTTTGAGGAGATAATATGTGTTGGTCAAGACTCAGCAGACTATGATTCTGAGAACAAATATATCATATTTGAACAATGCATAAAGCAATTGTTTGATATGATACCATGTCCAAAGTGTGGGAAACAATTTACTGTAGTGGGTAGAAGTAAGACTTCAAGAGATACCCTCTTGAGTATCCACAGTTCCTGTGCAAATAAGCATGCTTTTTATTGGAACTCACAGCCGGTTGAAAACAGAACTGCTGTGGATAATTTACTGTCTGCTGCAAGTATTTTATTTACTGGTAATACGTATCAGTCAGTTGCCAAGTATGCAAAATTCATGAACTTGAAATTCTTTTCTAAATCAATGTACAATAAGACTCAGGGTTTGTACTTGTTCCCTGTCATCCACAATACATGTCTAGCTAACCAGGAAGACTTGACTGAGAGTTTAAAAGAGAAGAAAGTAACAATGTGCGGTGATGGCCACTGTGATTCTTTGGGATATTCGGCCAAATATGGCACATATAGCCTTATGGACAGTGAAACCCACAAAATAGGACACTTTGTGTTGAAACAAGCAGGTCCTAATATGAAAAGTGTTAACATAGCGAAGGCGGCATTCACTGAATGACTGGACCACGTCCTAGACAGTAGTCTACAAACTGAGTGCATTGCAATAGATAGGCATGTCCAGATTGCAAAAGTCATGAGCTCAAACTATAACAGCACATTCCATCAGTACGATGTATGGCACATGGCCAAGAGCATTGCCTCTAAACAAAGAGAGAAATCCAGAAAAGTAGCTACACGACCGTTAAAGCCTTGGATTTAGTCGGTAAAAAAACATGTCTGGTTTTCAGCCGCTGGGTGTAATGGTAAGGAGTAGCTACTCATGGAGAGATGGACATCAATACTTGATCGTGTTCAAAACATCCATGAATGGTCAGATAAACTGATGTTTCATGCATGTGAACATGCACCACTTACCCCAACTGAGCAGCAGACCAAGAAATGGCTACAGTCAGGAACACCACCAATGGATTCGCTGGCTGCAGTTGTTCGGGATAAAACTATATTGAGAGATATAATTAAACTGTCCAGGTTCTGCCACGCTGGCCCCCTTGAAGTATACCACTCTGAATTAATTCACTATGTACCTAAAAATAAGCATTTTTTTCTTTAGTGGTATGATGTACAGAACTGAACTGTGTGCTCTAGATCACAACGTTCACACAGACTGCAAACAGAAGGTTTACAAAAAGGGTATTAGAAAGGACTTGCCTCAGTACAGCCAAGTGCAACCCAAAGGAAGTGATCACTGGGTTGCAAAGAAGGGAATGGAGGATAAAACATACCCTCATATCCCAATAATGATGGCTCAAGTCCTTCACAGGAAAAAACAGAAAAACCCATCATCACTACCAAAACCAGACGTGCCAGAAAGAATGAGTTCTCTTGAAAAGAAAAATCTTGTAGAGACTCTGAAATATACATGGTTTAAAGAATAAAGAAAATAGTTGTTCACACAAATGTGGTGTGTACTGGACCATACGCCCTACCCATATCCAGTATCAAGCCACAAAACTGTGTCTGAAAAAACAACGTGTTGTACTGGCACCCCTTCCTGCCAGTATCACTGATCATTTAAAATTAAAATACAATAATCATCCCATGGTAGTGTAGTGGTCAACCCTCACTGCATGTATTCCCAATTAAAAAAAATATGTAAATCAAGTACCTCATGTTGGTGTAGTGATTCACCCTCCATGCACATATCCAAGGTCGTGCCAAAAAACACACATAGATAAACCATGGTACTGTAGTTGTGCGACATACAGTATGTCTACAAGCCAATTGATTCACAGTGTCACCGAATGGGCTGCCAGTGTGTACTGTGAGTTTTGACGAAGGCATAACTAACAGATTCTTTGCCTCCCGCATTAGTCTTGGGAAGGTGTGTTGTACTGCCAGACTGCTTTTTGTGCAGTACTGGGACAGGGTCAGGGTGGTTGTTGTTGTCACTCAGTTGTTGGGTGTTCCACTGCACAATCAGAGCATATTCTGGGTTTTGGTTTTTGACACTATCATGGTTGGGTGTGGGAGTATATGCCTGACCCAAACAGTTTTCAAAGTTTGGGTTTGTGTATGGGAGGGCAATACCACTACCTTACCATGGTTTATTGATGTATCTTTTGTAACACAATTCTGTATAGGGGCTTTGATTGATGCCCACTATACTACCATGGAGACCCTGGGGGGGGGGGGGTTACAATGATTGGGGATAGGTGCATGGAGGATTCACCAGTACACTACCAGGGGATACTCTGGTGCCTTTTTTATAACAATAACTAATACAGGCTTGGAGGAAGAATCACTGCACTATCAGGTTTTTTTACACATTGGTGGTTGTGTAACATAGAAGATAATGTATGGTCATCAATGGTTTGTTAATCAATGAGAGGTTGCCAGGGCAACCTTGTAAACATCAAGAGAGAAGCTCGAGAGGTTTACGTTGCCATGGTAACCTCAAGATGGGTAAAAAAACAGTTAACCCTTGATGTACTATACATTATATTTTATAGTGTAGTGGTACCATTTATGTTTTATAAAGAAGAAAGCAGTTCCTTACTGCAGTTTTTTATGTCACCGATGCTCTGCTCTCACCGACGTGGCTGTTTCAAAGCCGTCCGATCCAGCTGGGCGCATGCCCAGACTGTTCACAGTTGTTAACCCATCGATATGACCTATCATCGATGGGTTAACAACATCGTTACATCGTATTGATGGTAAAATGTTGTTATAACATGGTAGATTTCTACCAATAACAACATTGTGCCATACATTATAATGCATCCTTCACAGCTGCATCTATGGCAATCAGCTACTAGTGAGTTTGTGCAGTACAACTGTTTCAGTTCAGTTTATGGTGATGTAATACATCAGAAAAGACTGTTTCTGTGGCTGCAGAAAGAGCAGAGCATTGGTTTTCAAATTCCATGCGAATGAAGATGTAGAGAAAGACGTAAGAGTCGGATGACTCAAATACACATAATACAGAACATCATTTTAACTGGACGGTGCATTTCAAACTATTTATGAACACTCACATGTAGCGGCACTATATGTAGAGAAGTCATACTTTGGTACTGTAGGAGAATTGATTTTGTAAGGTAAACAGTCCTGTTATGACTTCTGAGAGACAGAAAGACATATCAGCTGGTACTGCAACTTATAAAGACAGAGAAACAAATGAGAGACTGTCATATACAGGTAGAGGAAGACAGTCTTAGAGCCACATCGGCACTGTCATGAACAGCAGAAGCTGGTACAGTTTATGTGACATGATCAGTGATTTATAAACAGTATGAACTGGTGTATGCTGATGTAAAGCATCACAAATAACTGTTTATGCAGATGCAGAGATGGAAACAAATTGTGCAGAACATTTGCAGCGTATAACGATTGGTAAAGAGAAGTATGAGTCTGCTTACTCAATTAGACATAACATACATCATCATTGTTACTTGGGATCATATTCAATACAGTTGACTTGATCAGTGTGTGTAATGCACTGTTTCAAACACCAGAGTTGTGTGATGACCCATAAACCTCGAGAGAAATGACTTGAGCATTTTATGTGGTCAGCGCACACACAATGGTGTGTGCAAAATTAAGAACAGATAACATAGAGGACAATAGCTGGTGTTATTAAGTTTACCACGTTGTAAACCCCTTGAGCAGTTGACAGGCCAACTGTAAACCTTGAGACGAAGCTTGAGAGGTTGACCATCAGCATGGCAACTGCGGACATGGTTTTCAAATGTGTTAAACTTCTTTATAACCCCAGCTACTGTCTTTCTTAGTATATGTGGTCATAACAGTGAAACTTTCGAGACAGAATGGGAAAGGCTCTCACCTATTGCTTGTGGGCTTCGGTTGAACAGTTTAAAGAGACTGCGGTGCTGCAACCGACATTCGGGTTCTAGAATTCAGCACACTGGACTGGATTCAATCCTGTAATCTCATTGATGTGACGAAGGCAAGCAAGGTTTATATTGCTGAGGTTGGATCGGTGAGATTACAAGATTGTTAGACAGCAGCAGGCCATGCATAATAAGGGCTCCCCATACATTATATATATATATATATATATATATATATATTTTGATTTCAGGGTTCCTGAAGCGTGGATCTGAGGGTAAGTTAGTTTGGGGGTGCTTGACTGCAGCATAGCCGGACGTTGTTTGGTGTTCGTAACAGTATGGCAAACAATGAATCCAAAAACTAATCTGAAGTATTCCATCATGTGAGCAGCATGATTTTACATTACTTTTCTTGTGGTGGTGAAAAAGAAGCCAGTGAGTGTTGATCGTGGACAGCAAATGACTCCGCATCCTCAGAAGTGCGGACGCAAGCATCGCCAAGTGTTTGTATAGCAACGCTTGCTGACGTTTGCATGCAGACTTGAAGACACAGTCAGTTGCTGTCTGTGCTCAACACTGGCAGCTTCTTTTCATTGCCTGAACAAAATAAAGACAAATAAAATGATGATAACTTGATTTAATACTGCAGCACTGTTTTGATTATTTTTCTCAATACTGTTTATAAGACTAAACAAGTTTCAGTCACACTGCATCAGATAGCTAACACAGCAGACATTATCATAATGTTTGCAGCATAATGGTGATAGCATTCATTGGGCAGCATACCACAATGTGGCACTGTGTGTGAGTTATGGATGGATTACACCAAGCATTCTGTGGTGTGTTACGATGGGAATTCAACTTGATGAACTATGCAATGTTTGATAAAATCCACCAGCATGGTACGATGTGCGATGATACTGTTACCTTATCAGTCAATAAATGTCAAGTGGCCATGGGTATGTCATGCATAACAGTTTGCTGACAAATTACTGTAATAAAATAGATAAGCAAATGTATACACAACAAATTATAAACATGGGTCCATTGTATAATTGCAGTAAGACCATTCAGGTGTGTGTATTGTCAGATAGTTTAAGTAGTACTAGGTGTGGAGAAAAACGCCACTACCCAAAACATGGTTGTGAATTACTGATTAAATGACATACACCATGGAGTGCATTATTACAATAGTACAGTGGACCCATGTAACATTGATTCACGATGTGTTTCATGATGTTGTTTAGAAATGAAATAAATATTGACAATGTTTATCAATAACATGAGTATGTCCAAAGTTTCATGCCCATACAATCCCAAAAAACATTACCTTGTTACATATCGATGATTGTTTCAATGTCAAGCATTTAAATGAAATTAAACATGTTTCCTTATACAACATTCGAATTTTCAATTACATTGCAATACAGATTTGGTGATATACCAGCAGCAAGACAATATGATGGGTCAATTACTCATAAGTAACATACATACAATGTAATGAGAAATGCACACATCCAGGTGTCTTATACTTCAATTACAGTCAGTCTGAATCCTCAATGTCAACTAACGCTAAATCAACATCTGAGTCTTCAGCATCCATGTATCCAGTATAGTTTCCTCCAGGATCAGGGTAAGCAGTATGCACATGTTGCACAACACACGATGGTGTGATTTTTCGGATCTTGTTACCAAGAAACCATAGACCCAATAGATATACTGTCGATAGGCAGTATGTTTGAATACTATGGAAAAAAAAAGAAGGCAACAGTAACATTAACATTGAATGAAAATATGACGGTAACCAATTCACACAATTATATATGAAAATAATATTACATACATCTAAAACATTGAAGTTTACAGCAAATAGTAAACATTTTTTTTAAACACTTCCACTACTAAATAAATATTACTTGTCAATGACATACAAATTAGTTATTGCTAGTCAGCGAAGAGGTGACATTTAGAAAGGATGATAGCAAGCTGGACAACATCTGATAACATGGGGTACTGAAAGTTAATAACAACGTCCACACCCATGGGGTGCTGAAAGTTAGTAAAAATGTCCATGCCCATTGGTTGATTCCTATGCAGATCTGTAGATTAATCCCCAATATATGCACAGTGTCTACTTACCCAACCACCATATAAGTGGCAAATGTTTCATCAAAATACCAAAGTCTCCTTGAGGATACAGGTAATGGAGAGAGAGGGAGTGAGGGAGAGAGAGAGGCAACCTGGTATCACAGCAGCAGTGTGGAAGGCAAAGACATGGGAGGCATGAGGTTCTTGTAGTGAGGGGTTGGGGAGAGAAACCCACCATGGCCATGGTCAGCATCTTGCTTTGCCACTGAAATCTGTGTGTGTCTGTCTTCTACTGGAATGACCCACTGAAGGTTCTGCGTTCAGAACAAGAGAGACTAACACACAGTGACACAGAAACTGCCTCCACTGTTTGTGTGTGTGTCTCTCTCTCTCTCTCTCTCTTCAGTTGTCCTACATAGTTAAGCAGTTAGAGAGGAGAGCAACAGACAGTACTGTGATTCCTTTTCTCGTCTGTGCCACAGTGCAACACAACAAGATGGAAGAGCAGGTGAGTGAGCTGCACTGAGCACCACAGCTACACACAAAGAGCAAGATAGCATGTCAGTGACACAGAGACACTGACACAGTGGTTAGGTCAAACTTGATGCACTCTCCACTGTGTCTTTCTCTCTTGTCTCTCTGGAGTTCCCAGTCTGGGTCAAGTGCAGTACTGGACAGTGTATGGAACTACAGTAGTCTCCTCTCCTCTCCAGTTGCAAGTCATCAGATAGACTGACAGAGGGTAGCCACCAACAGCAGTGACCTATCTCTATATATGTCTGGTTTTGCAGTATGCATAGTGTACCTGTTATCTCTGCACACAGACACCCTCTGCAATGTGATAGCACACAGAAATGTCTGTGTACTGATGCAGTCAAGAATAACACACCCACTAAAACAGTGGAACTACTTTTTATGGGTGACGGATACTTCCCAAACCGTCTAGCTTTTCATCATTTTCTGTGACTTTGATGTATTTTTATCACTGTCCTGACTCCATGTTATAAGCAAAATAACCCACTCCAGGCTGTGTGGCTATTGTGGATTAGTCAACACCACAGGCTCTGTAAGGACACTCGGCCTGCATCCTTGAGCCTCACAATGCAATAGGGGTGTTGATTAATTCAAAATTACCAAACGCACTGTTAAGGTTTAGTGCTTACATATTCAGACATTCCGTGTTACACAACATGCAGAACCACATCCCATTACAGTTATGAAACCCCACCACACACACACACACACACACACACACACACACACACACACACACACACACACACACTCCTAGCTCATCGTCATCAGGAACTTAACACATGTACAGCATGTGGCTACCAGCATGGCTAGCATTTCCCCTAGCCATGTAACCACACATTGACACAACCACTATCCATGTGTCACAGACAACCCCACCTTTCCCCATACCACAATGCCGGTGCAACATCCATCGATGGACAGTGGCATACACATCCACAAAAGTGCTGTGCAGCCTGTCTTCGAAGTATGCCCATGCACATTAGCTGCACCATACGCGCATATCATGCATCCTGCATCCAAGGCGGTAAGGGTGGATGTACTCTGAACACTGAATGAAGTAGCACTGACATGCAAGTACTGGTGATGTTGGGTGGTTTAGGTCACACGGGGTGGTGGATTCACAGGGCAGTACTGTGTGGAGGGTGTGGAGTTCAGGCAGCCATGCCACTGATAGAGGGTTGTACTGACATGCGATCCATGCAAGGGGCATTCATGTGCAGGTGTCTGAACTCTGGCTGGCATGAATGGGTGAGTGGATGCTTGCTGTGTTGGTGGGGGGTCAGCACACATCATGCTGTGGCTGAGGGTTGTTGGAACCTTTGTATTGTCAGCCATGGCCACACAGGATGGTTATGGCAGGGTCAATCATGGCATGGCTTCCAGGCCACTATGCAAACCACCTGCCTGTGTATCATGCAAAGTGATGCAGCTGAAACTGACTGCACATGATGCGTCATGGTCTGCACAGTTGGTGTGTCTGGTGCATTGATGTCTGCACTCACCATTACCTGCATCGGGAACCAGGGAGCATAATGCATGGAGTGTGGCTATGCAACCAATGTACCCTATGCATTAACACTATGCACGATCATGCATAGGACCCATCTTATGCATTATACATACGTATTATGTTCATAAAATATAACTGCAATATATAGATGACAGTTATATGTTCATACAATACATTACATATGCATACTTTCAATATACAACTTGTAATGGCGGCATGATACAGTAAGATTCGAATAACAGTGTCAGAAGACAGTTTCTCACACTTTGCATGCCTAGTAGTTGGATCATTGTCAGGCTGTCTCTCAATGTACGCATAGTGATGTAGTGTCATTATGGTCATTAGTATAGCCCGACGAAGACAAACTGCCTCAAAGCCAGAGTGATTAACAAGACATTGTAACCCCTCTTCTGATTTTTTGTCAACGCATTCTTGGGGCTCACCATAACACAGACATTTATGATTGGTGGCCATGGTCGCACATCCATCACAGATGCACCACTCCCTGGTTGGAATCATAGTTCTGTCCTAAGCCTCTTCGACAATGTCCACCTCACTGTGTACATCAACATCTGGCAGGTTCTTCATGGCAGCAAATTCTTCTGGAGTATACTCCAGTTCAAAGCATAGCCTCCAATGTAGCTGTACTCTGCAAACTCTGACTCATCAGATGATGATGGCGATGACATGGTCTAGTATATAAATACAGATTTGCACGCAATCAACATCACAAAAGAAGCAACAATAATTAAATAACTAAAGTAATTTTATGAAATGCTTACAAGACATCTAGCAATTTCATTGGACACTTCCTGTATGTTAATATTTGTAACATACAGGCAAAAGTACAGGCTATAAGCCAAGCATTGATTTTAGTGAATAAGGCCATAATAGGATGTTGACCAAAAATAATCTGCCATCTTAGTTTCTCGCTCAGGCGACCAGAAAACAGTATGGTTTAGTTCAAAGATGACATAAACTTGTTTTCTGGTTGCTTTACTGAGAAATCAATCGACTAGATTTCTTGTACCCATTTCATAACTCAGCCTCCCTGCTTGGAATTAATTTGCATGCATGAAAGGCACACCAGGCATAATCTCTCCTCTGCCCATCAATGTACTCACTTGCCCTCCTCACAAACTAAATACAAACCCCCACCATCATGATCCAGACCAGCACGATCACTGTACTGCTGAACCAGACCCACTGACACACAATATGCTGAACAGCAGATGTGCTGATTTGCAACCCACATGCTCACTTCTTTCTATAACATCGAGAATGCAGAGAAAATACAAGTAAGGAAGTCTTAACAGCTGAAAGATCCTCAGCTAAAAGGTCCTCAACTAAAAATAAAACAGTAGGTGAGGAAATATTGTGTGTGGGATTGCATAACCACAAACCTGAACAAACCGACGGGTGGATGAAGTAGCTTTTATTTCTCACATAAGGATGGGCTTTCTGTGTAGCAGCAAGCAGAGGTGGTATGAGAGGAAAAGAACCACTAATATGGCCTCACAGTGGCATAATTTATTGGAAAAAAACTGTAATTTTCTGACAGTAGGCCGTGGATGCCCGGCCTGGACAGGTAGTGGATCCCTTGCACGGAAAGGCATGCATCCAGGTGCCCTCCACAGGCACATGGACCCACGTGCACATGCTACCCTTATGGGCTGGTGGTTGGCAGCTCCACCCACAGTGCAGGGCCAGCACTGGAGATAGCAGGTCAAACCCCCTGCCCATGCCCCAGCCCTCAGCGAGCCAACCCCAAGATGGTACCACTGCCACTGGTGACCGTACTTGCCCATGGGCTCCCCAACTGTCCATCCGGCTGGACAGTGCCCCCACCCATGGCACCAATGCCCCTCCCATGTCCCCCTTACCTTTGTGGCATTGCCACCCATGAGATGACCAGCGGCACAGCCATCCTCACACTGACATGGTCGCCACCCATCTGACATATGTGGATGCGTATCTGCTGCTCACCCTTGCATACGTCAGATATCCATCAACCGTGGCAGTGTGAGAAGGGCTGTGCCACTGGTAATCTCGGGTGCTGCACCACCACAAAGGTACGGGAGATGGGAGTGGTGACGGTTTGGGGGTGACCAGTGGACACCTATGAGGGACAGGGGTACCAGGTTTGGAGTGGGAGGGCATGTACCATGCTGTGCGCACATTGGGAGGGTCAGGTGCACAAGGGTCTATGTGTGAGTGGTAGGGAACCTCAGTCACCAGCACTGGTATACTGTTGGGTGGTACGGGGTGATGCATGGTTGGCACTGGTTATGGGGCTGCCATGTGGGGTGGGGGGGCACATAGGGTCCACAAACATGGCTCTACCAGCACTCACCTGTTTGTGTGACCCAGCCCTTACCATCAGCTAGTGGGCTTTGGCAGCAGGGGGCACATTCCCAGGCTCCCAGTGCAGATGAGGCAGTGCTTTTGGGCACATATCAGGCTTACGGCAGGGTTCTTCTTGGAGTAGCATGCACACCCATCCACACCCCGTGGCAAGCACTACACACCTTGATGCATTGCGTGTAGTGCTGGCATGCCCCTCGCCCACCATGGCACATTGCTTTTCGCACTGCCAGGGAATCGGGTACGTATGTGCTGCACACACCCCTTACTGCATCCTGCATGTAGGTGGTGGAGTGGTTGCACACCACAGTTATGCACGCATAGCCACTCTGCATGATTCATGCATAAGGCCCTTTATAATAATATACAAATAATGACAACTTTATCATGGGCAAGGCCACTGATTTACAGTGATTAAAACAATTAAATTCCATTTTCAAGACTTAAGATTCCGGAATTTCACCGGTGATTGTTACTCTAATTTCCGGATTTTACTGGGATTCGGTTATCATTTTTTAGTATGTGCATAATTAATCAGAATTAAAGAAGGCTTCATATACAGAGCAATAAATAAAGCAAACTGAAAATAGTACAGGAAGGAATTAAAAGAAAAACACACTTTTTTATAGATTTACTGATCTGATAGAAAATGCCAGATTCCATGAAATCTTCGTTTTTACCGGTTTTCAGGCAGCCCTAATTCTGAAATTTTACCGGATTTTCCGGTAAAAACTGAAAAACAGTGGCCTTGATCATGGGTACATTACAACAGCAGCATGAGCAACGGGTATATGCTAATAAGCAGATATGTAATCCCACATTTATACATTAGGATGAACAAAGAGTACAATACACTGGGCACCTAGAAGGAGTCACATTGAAATTTGTGTATAAGCACTGCTAAAGATGGACACCTTGCTGTGTTTTCAGTTAGGTGTACCATTATTGATTATTCTTTATTTTGGCTGAATGAAATACACATTTGCTTTGGGTGGTTAGTGGTGAAAGCAGGCAGATGCATAACCTTAGAAGACACACAACACTAAGACACTTCATCATTGAAGCAAAGCCTGGGTAGTCTATCAAAACCACATCAGTTCAAACAATAGGACAGCAATCAATGGAGGCAAAATAAAACTGTGGATGCAAGTGCTATCTAGCTCAGTGCATGTGTAATGTGAGCAGAAAAAGTTGTGGTACATACAGAGGGTACCATGATAACCACAGGGGTCTTCATCAGGGGCGTGGTTTGAATCATCAGACTTTGGTGATGCCATGATATATGCAGTGAACTAACCTGAACCTGTATCCGTAATTTTATTTTGTCTCAATCAAGTACCCCACTACAGTTCTGAAACCTCGAGGCTGTGGTGCTTCAATGACTTATTAAGGATGGTATGACACTGCTTGGCAGGCTAAAGCATGCACACAGTCTGTAACTCCCGCCAACAATAACCTTGGTTGGAAAGAAATAAACTGGCAAACATCACCTCATAGGCAGCTGAATAAAGCACTATTATACCATGCTGCACCACTGGCTACAGAGGGAAACAACGGATTCAGTTTTGGGGGGCATGAGACAGACCCCTTCATGAGTAAGCTGTGGGGCTGCTGCCTACTGATTATACCGTTGTGACTGGGAGGGGGGCACACACAATTCCTGATGGTGCTCCTGTGAGTGAAGGATAACAATACCACAAAATTCAGTATGCAAAGGTCAGTACACAGCTAGTTGTCAGCCCACCAAAGCATTAATACTGAAGTATGATAAATTATCACTACACAAATGATGAACTGTGGTGAGGTGAAAATGATTCACTGGATTACTAATGATTGCATAAGTATGTTTTGGGTTTTATTTGCTCATGTATTTTGCAAAGTGAACTGTTAACAATTGAGTGTCTCATAGAAATATTCCTGACAGAGACTCACAACATTATAAGTTGAAATTTTAGTTATTCAAGAATGCAGTGTTAATAAGGCATTCTAACAAAAAGGAACATCAGATTTGCAAGAATGGAACATGCAGCATCCGTGGATGAGACAGCGCTTCCAAATCGCGGATAAATTGACTAGCCTGGTAAATTACACACAAGTATTTCACAATATTATGAACAACTACTGATGCTGTGAGACTGAAATATAATTCCATAATCAAACTGCATTTCTGATCAAATAAATCACATTGGAGATCCTACAGTGCAAAAATAAAACACCATGCGTTGCAACTCCATTCACTGGAGCACACCTTCCCATGCAGTCTTCTGTGCACAACAAATAAATAACTTTACAAACAAGGACAACCTATATGGAGTCAATAATATAATAGCAGTATGCTGTGATGAGAAATAAGTAAATAATTATAATGCCTCAATCAAAATTCATTCGAGCAAAAAACAAATAGCATACAGCAAAACAAAACAACAACACGTGGTGTCACTCCCTTTCAATGGAACACAATTTACCATGCTGTCTTCTGTAGACCATAAATTAATAATTTTAGAGGCCATGACAACCTGTATGGGTCTCCAGAATATAAACGCAACATCTGAAGATCTAAAATGTAATTAAATATTACCTTTGGCAATATTTACACTCACCGTTTCAGTCACTGAATTTGCAACACACGCGGCCAATATCCGCATAGCACACAGCACTACACAGGCAACCGCTGTTGTGGTGATGTTTCTGATGACAGTAAGTTGCTAGAAATGTGCATGCACGTCCTAAACATGGCATGGGCTGAAAAACTTAGAAATGGGCAACAACATTTTATGAGTAAAAACTAAAAATCCACAGACGGAAGATTCAGGACAGTAATGACAAAAGTCTCAGGACACAAAAAGGTACTAAACTCAATGTTTATTACATAGATTACTTGTTTTAAATGATTTTAATGAGCCTTCTCCTTTAAGAATAAAACAGCATGACAGTATGAACTATCAACAGGTATATTACAGCATGATTATAACAAGACAAGAGCAGGTGCAAGACTGCATTTGCATAAACAGGCAGTACTGCAGCTTGACAACATGCTATGTGGCAGTATACAATGTCTGTACAATACAAAATAAAAGATAATAGAATAAACATAAATAATAACAGCTATGCGTGAGTCTCACATACTGTTAGATAATCACATAATGTTAATGAAAGAACACTAAAAAGGCTCACAATACAAATGTTAACAGTTTCCTTTAGAAGCTCACTGCTGTTCCAGATGTAAATGCATTTGTAGATCAAATCACAGCTCATTACCAGTTAAAGTCAAAATTCTAAAGGCAGCCTGTGCTGTACACCATTAATAATAATAATAATAATCTTTATTTTTATAGTACAATTAAAAAATATCAAAGCGCTGTATACATATTGATGGTAAAAACACGTTAAAATAATAAAATGATAAAACACAGTGCAATTCCAGATTTCACACCAATATATATCAGAACAATCTATTACATAAAATACACAAAAGCAAGATGAAACAGAAGGGTCTTTAAGGCCGTCTTAAAGTTCTCCATGGTCTGGCACTCTAGAATCCGACGAGGTAGAGAGTTCCACAAGGTGGGGGCCATGTACATAAAAGCTTGTGACCCCGAAGTTTTCAGCCACACCCTGGGAATCTCTAGCAACCCCTCGTCTGCTGAGCAGAGTGGTCGGATGGGGCAGTAAGGAATCAGGAGCTCCTGCAGGTAGCCCAGACCCTGTCCATGTAGGGCATTGTAGGTCACTAAGCTGGCCTTGAAGGTGATCCGCCACTTAACAAGCATCCAGTGCAGTTCGCGCAGCACAGGAGAAATGTGACTGGAACGAGGAACCCGCATCAACAACCTGGCAACTGTGTTCTGCACTACAGTAGCTGGAAGTGGCAGATATCAACTCCAGAAACCCTAGGTGGAGGAAGTTACAGTAGTCCAGCCACGAGGTAACAAAGGTGTGGATCAATGTTGGAAGGTCACTACAGAACAAGATGCTTAACCCAGGTGATATTCCTCAGATGGTAAAATGAGGACTTGACTACTGCCGCACCTGTGAACAAAATGTCAGCCCATCATAAAGATTCACACAGGTTTTGCACCCATTTGGAGGACAGCAGCTGGTTACCCCAAACCAAAGCTCGAGGAGACCCTGCCACTGACCTCACTATCAGGCGACCTGGATCCACCACCAACACCTTAGTCATTAGAGTTCAACTTCAACCAGCTGGTCTTCATCCAGTCCTGGATTTCTATGAGGCAGCTATTAAAGACTGAGACCACACTATCCTGGTCAGGCACAAAGGACAGGTAGAGCTGGGTGTCAACTGCATAACAGAGAAACCTCAGCCCATATCATCTCACAGTGTCTCCCAATGGCAGCATATACACAGCAAACAGCATTGGGGAAAGCATGGAGCCCTGGGGAACCCCACATAACAGAGAGAATGAGTCAGAGGAATACATCCCAGACACCACCCTCTGAGATCTGCCAGTGAGAAAAGATTAAAAGCATGACCACCAGTCCATATATATATATATATATGTGTATATATATATATATATATATATATATATATATATATATATATAGCCATATCAACTAACTGCTCACAACCTTTAAGGAATGATTTAAACTATGATAACACAGTAGCACTCTCCTCCTTACATATTTCTCAGATCTGTTCATCATAGCACCCTGATCCACAGTGTCAAAGGCCAATGAAAAATGGAGTAGCATTACAATGGATATCTTGCTATTATACCTCCACACACACACACACACTTCTCTCTCCTGCTAGTCCCTGCAACTGAGCCCAGTACAGGAACAAAAACACAAATGAATGTAGTTGGAACTTTTCTGAAGATAGAAACATAGAATTTGATGGCAGATAAGGACCGCT
Source organism: Neoceratodus forsteri (assembly GCA_016271365.2). Classification (NCBI taxonomy): domain Eukaryota; kingdom Metazoa; phylum Chordata; order Ceratodontiformes; family Ceratodontidae; genus Neoceratodus; species Neoceratodus forsteri. Next base: position 1,300,703,612 of record CM057458.1, on the reverse strand, counting down.
TGGCCCACCTAGTCTGACCATTTCCCTACCTAATGGTTATGCTGCAGATCCTAGTTAACCAACAGCCTACTTCCTCCTACCCCCCACTAGAATTGCTTTATGTCTGTCCCATGCATTCTTGAATTCCCTTATTGTTTTTGACTCCACGACCTCCTCAGGAAGGCTGTTCCATGCATCCACAACCTTGTCCGTGAAAAAATACTTCCTCACATTACCTCCGAGCCATCCCCCCTCTATCTTCAAATTGTGCCCCTTTGATCTTGCACATCTCTTTTTCTGAAAGATGTTACCCTCTTGGATGTTGTTGATTCCACTGAGGTACTTGAAAGTTTCTATCATGTCCCCTTCTCTCTCCTTTCCTCCGGGTATACATGTTAAGCTCCTTTAATTTCTCTTCATATGTTGATTGCTCTCCTGTGTACAGCCTCCATCCTGTCTATGCATTTGTGGAGATGGAGTCTCCAGAACTGCATGCAGTACTCCAGATGGGGTCTCACCAACTGTCTATACAGAGAGATAACTTCCTGTTTTCTACTGCTGATGCCTCTCCCTATGCATCCCAGTATCCCTCCAGCCCTCCATACTGCCTTCTCACATTGCTTGCCCACCTTTAGGTCATGTAATATAACAAGCACCAGGTCTCTTTCCATTTCTGTTGTTGTCAGTATCTCACCCCCCATTGTGTACTCTTCCCCTGGGTTTTTGTTTCCCAGGTGCATTACTTTGCACTTCTTTGTGTTGAATCTAAGCTGCCTTACATTTGACCATTCCTACAACCTTGCCAAGTCCCTTCTCATCCTTTCCACCCCACCTTGTGTATCAACCCTTTTGCAGATCTTTGTATCATCTGCAAAGAGACACACTTTTCCTTCCAGTCCCTCTGCAATGTCACTTATAAAGACATTAAAAAGGACTGGACCCAGTACTGAACCCTGCGGAACCCCACTAGTAACCCCTCTTTCTTCACTGTGGACTCCATTTACTATTACCCCCTGTGTCCTGTTGTCCAGCCAGTGTTTTACCCAGGCTACCACCCTGGGACCCACACCCAGGCTGGCTAATTTGTTGATTAATCTTTTGTGTGGGACTGTGTCAAATGCCTTACTAAAGCCTAGGTAAGCCATGTCCACAGCTCCTCCCTGGTCCACTACTTTGGTCACCCACCCAAAGAAATCAATTTGATTCATCTGACATGACTTTCCTGCTGTGAATCCATGCTGCCTTGGGTCCTGTGCCCCACTGCCCTTTAGGTACTCAACAGTTCTTTCCTTCAGATATGATTCCATCATTTTCCCAACCACTGAGGTCAAACTGACAGGTCTGTAGTTTCCTGCCTCTGTCTTGTTCCCACTTTTGTGAATGGGAATCACATCCACCCTCCTCCAGTCCTCAGGTACCACACCATCCTCCCATGACTTGTTAAGAAGGGTAGTTAGTGGTGTTACTAGTTCTCCGCTTAGTTATTTTAGAATTCTCGGGTGAATCCCATCAGGCCCCATTGCTTTGTCCACTTTCAGTTTTATGAGTTCCTTCAGAACCCTTTCTTCTGTGACAGGACTGATATTGACCCTCCCTTCCCATCCAGAGTGTTTCTATTGACTGGATTAGGTACTTCCCCCTCTTCTTCTTTTGCGAATACTTAGCAGAAGTATTCGTTCAGTATCCCTGCTTTTTCACTGTCCCTCTCTTCCCACACGCTCCTCTTTATTTAGCCTCAGTATCCCTCCTTTGTCATTCTTTGCTTCCTAATGTATCTTTAAAGGTTTTATCCCCTTCTCCACTGGGTTGGATATCTTTTCCTTGGTTTGGGCCTTTGGTACTCTGACTGCTTTCCTGCCTTAAATACTGACCAAAAGAAACAGTTTTCTACAAGAAAACATATTTTTGGGGTAAGATAAAGTCTCTGAAATGCAAGCCACAGCAGACTGATTGTAGCTATCTCTTCAGATGACTACCAACTCACAGTGAGGAGATCACATGATGTGCATAGCTGAGAGCTCCAGAAACAGCCTGTTTTTGTCAGCTCTGTGAGGCTTCATCCACCAGCAAATATTGCTTCCTGAATACCAGACAAATAGTGAGGTATTTGGGACATTGTTCTGAATATTAAAATCTGCTGTTCATGGTATTCTGGAAGTAATATTGGTCTATGCACAACCCTACTTTCTACAGTTTGAACCTTTGCTGTCCTTACCCTTCCTCGTGCAGCTGTTTCTCTAGATATACCTCCTGTCTGCCTCCTGTTGACTCCTTGTTGTTCCTAAAAGTTGTTTTTCCTCTCTTCTGAGCCACCTCCTTTGAGAACCCAGTACTCTTTTTTCTTTCCCTTGCTTATTTTCTTCAAACAGCTTGCCGTTACCTTAGTTATGCCCTCCTTGTTTTGTTCCATTGTACCTCTGCCCCGGCTATCCCCCTCTTCAGGGTATCTTCTAAGACAGTCTCCCATTTCTTTAAAATCTGCTGTCCTCAAGTCAAGGCGCTTGTCCTAATGAATTTTCTCTACTGCCCAATCTGTATTACAAACCACACTGTACAATGATTGCATGTATCCAGGGGCCTGCACACTGTGATGTTTGCAATGCTGTCCCTGTTCATAAGTACCAGATCTAGCACTGTTCTGTCTGTAGTTGGATCTGTATCCAGCTGCCTTAGAAATGACCCTTGGGAATCTAGGATTACCCTTCCTCCTGCTGCAGCTGTGGCCTAGTTGTTCCAGTCCATATCTGGCAGATTAAAGTCACCCATAATTATTAGTTCCAGTTTGCTTGTTATTTTGTCTATTGCCTCCCCAAAACCATGTCCATTCCTCCCTGTGTTGGTGGCCTGTATAACCCTCACGGCGATCTAGACCCTGGACCCCATCTCCAAGCCAACCCAAAGAACTGGCCCTTCCTGCTGATGCTGTTTCCTTGTTGTTTCATGGCCTTAATACATTCTCTAACATATAAAACATCCCCCACTTTTCTCTCTGCCCTATTCTGTCTAAACATGTTGTAACTCAGTATGGCTACCTCCCAGCTGTGGTGGTTGGTGTACCATGATTCTGTTATGCCCACCAGAGCCAGGACCTCCTCAGCATTCATAGCCTCAAGCAGATGAATGTTGTTTCCTAGGCTTCTTGTGTTCCTGCACATGGCTCTCCACTCCTTTTGTCCTCTTTTCCTTAGGTTCATCTTTCACCCTTCTTTTTTCACTCATACTGTCCTTCCCTTTTTTATCCTCCCTTTGCACATCCTTCCTAATATACAGGGCAAATAACACAGTATCATCTGCTTACATGTGGATACTGGCAGAGGAGCTGGCATCAGGGAGGTCATTTAGGAATATGGAAAATAGTATTGGACCAAGTACTGAGCCTTGGGGACACCCATGTTGGTGGAAAGTGTTGCTCAGCTAGTATCCTAGAAACTAGGATAACAACAGATACCTCCCATTTGGCCAGATAGTTGCTGTGGTAGGATAGCAGTGCTATCTGACCCTCTAGGATCCAGTGCAGGGATGTGAAAAACACTGTGGATCCTATGGAGCCTAGCAACAAACATTGTGGATCATGTGGATCCTAGCAACAGATCCACAGTTCAGACCAACAGATACAGCCCAGATCTTAACTATCCAACCTAGGATCCCACATGGGATCCATTGCTATCTGACCACAGATCTGACCCTCTAGGATCCAGTGCAGGGATCTGTGGATCCTGTGGAGCCTAGCAACAAACATTGTGGATCATGTGGATCCTAGCAACAGATCAACAGTTCAGACCAACAGATACTGCTCAGATCTTAACTATCCAGCCTAGGATCCCTGGATTCCACATAGGATCCATTGCTATCTGACCCCAGATCTTAAGGTGAATTCTGAATTTAGTTTTAGATAGCTCACTGGTCTAGCTTTCAGTGAGCAGCAATGTTTTAAAACTGTTTTAAACTGTAATAATGAGTGAGTAAATTAGGTTAGTGGCAAGATAGGGACAAAGTATTAGGGTCTTTAAGTGATTTATTTCAAGAGTTAGTTTTCTTATTTTACAGAAATGCCTGTTGCGCTCTGCAGAGGAGCTTTTTTTCTTGTAGGCTGTTGCAGGTGAATTCTGAAGCAGGAGGTGTGTGTCCCTGAGACTGAGATGGAGTGGTAGCTGCGGGAGACTGTCTGTGGCTGCAGAGGGTGTGATCGACCAAAGAGAGGGAGAGGTGCTGCTGTTTCCTCGGAGGTGATTGGTCTGTGCATGATTCAGCAAAGGAGTGGGGTGATAGTGGTTCAAACTGGAGCCCAAACTGGATTCTGAAACAGTTGCGACTAGGGGCAGAGCTGGAACTAGCCAGAAATCTGCTAGAGACCAAGGATTAGTGGAGCGAGCACTCTGTAGTCTCCAAGCTGAAAACTGACACGGCATCCTGGCGCTCGGTTGGATTGGAGTGCCTGCTTGTGGATGTGAGTACTTGCTGAACTGTCTTAAAATCTTGTTTATTTCTGCAATAGAAGAGGGTAGTGAGAGCCCCTCTTTACATGGAAGCAGTACGCTCAGTTATCAAACTAAACTCCACTTTGCTCTGTGGTGACCAGAGGGTTTCTTCTGTCTTTTGTATCAAGGCATGATGTGGTGAGAGCACTTCTATATGACAGTCTCCTTCCTGGTTTTAGTCTGGGGATTGTACCATCTTTGGAGTGGTAAGAATATTGCCATGCTTTTGCCTCCTGAAAACTGGTTTAAATTAAACAGCATAGGTCTCAACTCTTGCATTCTGAAACTCTGACAATATTTGAACCACTCCTCAGCAGTTGCTACAGGAGTCTCCTTTATTTATTAATTTATTAATAGTCTTTATTGTGGGGGATTGGGATAATGGTTGTTTTTTGTGTGTGTATATGTGTGTGTGTGTGTTTAGGACAGTGATTAAATGAAGGTTGTATGTTTAGTAATTGTTATGATTAGATGTCTGAATTGCTTGTGTGTATAGGGACATAGGTTGAATGGGTGACATTCTTCTTTAAACTTGTTATTTTAGAGTTATTGTCCTATTTTATTAGGGTGAGGGTTTATGTAATTTATTGAAGTAGTGCAGAGAGGATGTGTGTCGTCTTGCCCCCCGTGTCACCTATATAGCTTTTCTGCGCGACCTCTGCCTCTTTGTAGGCCCCCTTTCAGGCTGCAGCAATAAGACACTGTTATAAGGTCGGCATTGCTAAGGGGCATGCAGGATGGTGGCATAGCGCTGGGAGCACAGTGGAGGTGAGTAACATCGGAGCAGTTAGGGGCAGGAGATGCCCTGGGTTAAGATGGGGCCTTGAGAGAGGCCAGACTTGTTTGGTACTCATCCCCAGTATTCCCATCAGATGGAGTGGGCAAGTAGCCAGTGGGCCTGCAGTCTCCACCTTCCCCCTTTGGGTGGTGCTATGCAATGCCAGATCGATGAGGAACAAGGCTGCAATTATAGTGGACTTGATTTCCTCTATCAGCTGCATCATGGAGACATGGCTGGGTGATGACACAGAGCCAGTTTTAGATATGTCAGTCCCAGTCAGGTACTCTGTAGTGCACTATCTGAGGAGAGAATGTAGGGGTGGGGGTGTGGCCATCTGTTTTAGATCCAGCCTGAATTTCTGCTCATACCGGTGGGCTCTGCCTCATCGTTTGAATGTGTGGCAGTAAGAGGGGTCAGGTGCAGGCTGAGTTCTCATCCTGTACCGTCTCCCAGGCATGGGGCAGTTCCTGCAGGAAGTTGTAGACTTCTTCACCGATAGGGTATTGGGGTCAGCCAGATGGTCGATTCTAAGGGACTTCAATGCCTGGGTCAATGATGAACTCTCACATTTTGGTCAAGACTTCCTCCAGCTTATGACATCTCTGGGCCTTGTACAAGCTGTTGCTTCTGCGACTCATCACCACGGCCACATCTTGGATCTGGTATTCTCACTGGGCTTTGGGTCACTGACCTCAGGATTGATCTGGTCATGTGACTGGATCACTGCACAGTGAAGTTCTCATTTGGGGGCCCCCTGATAGTTCTTCCCCTATTAAAATGGTCCACTGTCACCCATTGAAGAGGTTGACTTCAGAGGGACTATTGGTGGTAGTGGGCTTTTCTGGTCTGAGTACTGCATGTGCGGTTGACACAGGTGCGGTGGTGACAGCCTATAATAGTGCTGTTTCCAATGCTCTTGATGCCATCGCACTGATCCATATATGGTCAGGTTCTTCTCACTTGAGACCCCCATGGTTAAATGGGACTCTCTAGACATTGAAGACCAAGGGTCAGAAGTTGGAACATTGCTGACAAAAGAACCGGTCCGATGAGGACAGACTGGCTTTGAGAATTCACTATGGTGAATATCAAAGGGCAATCAACTGTAAGAAAGCAGAGCTCCTGTCCAGGAAGATTGCTGCAGGGAAAAATCAACCAGCCTAATTTTTTTGGAATGTAGACAGGCTACTTCATTCTGCCTGTTTGCAGCCAAAACAAGCATTTTCAGTTGGTTTGTGTAAGGAGTTTGCTCGTTTTTTCTTTGACAGGGTGACCATCATGTGTCAGTGGCTCAGCAGGTAGCACAATCATCTTTGAGGCCTGGAGATCAGAAGGCTTTGGGTTCTATCATCACACCAGGCACTTGGGTTAATATCCCAATACTGACACTGTAGTGCAGCATGAGGGGGGTGCTGCACTCCTGAGGTGCCATCTTTCAGATGAGACATTAAACCAAGGTCCCATCTGCCTGTTCTGGTGGTAGTTCAGGTGGATGTTAAAGATCCAAGGCACTTCTTGAAAAGTGAGAAATTTCCCAGTGCCCTGGCCAAATTTCCCCATTCACTAAACAAAAATACCACCAACAGCTTAATCTGGTCCAAGGTCAGTTGGCATCCATCTGTGTCCCCCTTCTCCGGGTCGTTCTTGAAAATAGGCAGAATTTGTCTAGTGCAATTACCCAGTCTACAAAAGCTAAATAAATAAAATAAATAAATTTGGTCATGGATTTCCCCAGTGGGGCAAAATCAGCCTTGCAGTGGTAGGCCTTGTTTGGGTAGAGGCACTCCTATTGTCTAGGGGGAATTCCTGTTGGTGGTGGTGGTGAGGTCATTGAGGTAATCTTGAAGCTGCAGTCCACCTTTTTTTTGTGGTTAATAAGTTTTATTGATTTGACTTATTAAGATGATACAAACATTAAAACAGTTGGATACATTGCAAAGATCTTACAGACTGTTACATATGTCTGTAGAAGAAGAGAACAGAACATGCTGTCCAAATAGTAATGAACTGAATATACTAGCCAGGTAAGCAGTAGGATAATACTCTGTGCCTGGATGTACAACACCTATCCAGCTGCAGCCCACCTTTTGAGAACTGCCCTGGGCCTGATGCATCACCTAGTGGGATGTACTGAGTCAGTGGGCCCAATGTTTGCCGAGATTGTCCGGTGCTCACTCTCAGAGGGGATCTTTCCCCAGTGCCTTGAAAAAGGCACTGGTGAAGCCACTTCTGAAGAAACCAGCTCTCAACCCTGATGTCTTGGTGAATTATCAACCAATCTCCAACCTCCCATTTTTAGGGAAGGTTGTTAAGAAAGTGGTGGCTATGCAGCTCGAGGCCCACCTTGCGGCCTTTGACATCTACAGTACAAGCCATTCCAGTCTGGATTTAGGGCAAGGCATGGCATTGAAATGGCATTGGGCAGGGTGCACAATTACCTCCTCAGGGCAAGAGATAGAGGAGACTGACTGGTCAATTCTCGTTCTCCTAGATCTCTCCTTAGCATTTGACACTGTGGACCATATTATGCCTCTAGATCACCCTAGGAGAGTATTGTGGACTCAATGGTACTGTCATCAACTGGTTTGAGTCCTATCTTACAGGCAGGATGCAACGGGTAGTGATAGGGAACTTCTTCTCCTGTCCAAAGCCCCTGCCTTGTATAGTCCCTCAAGCCTCGATCTTGTCACCGACGTTGTACTTGGTGTACATGCTGCCCCTGAGTGAGCACATTAGACTTTACAGTCTAGGTTTTCACTGCTATGCAGATGATACCCAGCTGTATATGTCTTTTGCACCCAGGACAAATGGTGCTATGGAAGTGCTTAATAGGTGCCTGGCTGAGATACAAGACTAGATGTCCTCTCACTTGCTGCAACTGAACCCTGACAAGACAGAGCTACTGGTGGATGAGCCTGGTCGCCAGCATGATGAGGCTGCAACATCTGTGGGAACAGGGTTGTTTCTTGGTTCTACTCCATTGGTGGCCTCTCCTAGGGTGAGGAATTTATGCCTTGTCATTGACAACAGGTTGACACTTGAATTGCAGGTGTTGGCCATGGTCCAGAGTGGATTTTACCACTTGAGGAACATCGCCTGGATTAAGCCCCTAGTTCTGCCTGGTGACCTGCCAACACTGGTGCATGCCTTTGTCATGTTAAGGCTGTAGTACTGTAATACTCTTTACTTCGGTATCAGTGGTGGGATCCTCCATCGGCTGCAGCTGGTGCAGGATGCAGCAGCTATGGTGCTGACCGGTCTTTCGAGATCAAGTCACGTGACCTTGGTCCCATGTGACCTGTACTGGCTGCCTGTCAGATGGAGGATTCTCTTCAAGGTGGGCTTGCTCACCTATAAGGCCCTATATGGATTGGGCCTTGGCTAAATGATCTCCTCACCCCTGCTGCCCCGGTGCGCTCACTCCGCTCCTCCACTGAGGGCCTCATAGTGGTTCTGAGGGCTAAGCTGAAAACCTCAGGAGACAGAGCATTTGAGGTGACTGGCCCAGCCCTCTGGAACTCATTCCCCAGGCCACTGAAGGAGACCCTTCAGTGGAGGTTTTTAAAAGGGGTCTAAAGATGCACCTTTTTAATCAAGCATTTTGTATTTAATTTGTTTTATTGATTTATTATAATTTATTTATTGTGGTAATTGCTGATTCATTGACCCTGCTATGTAACTGTTTGTTGTATTGTTCTTATGTGTCACTGAACTACCTGTAAAGCACCCAGAGCCTCCAGGACTGGGCGCCATATATGAATACATTTTTACTTACTTACTAGCTATCTGACTTGGGATACCTGGATTCTACTTAGGACTCATAGCTATCTGATCCTACATCCGTCTTTAGTAGGATTTCTGGTAGGATCCTAGGTAGGGCACCAGCACTATGTGATGGAGGGTGGTAGGAACCATAAAAGCACTATCTGAGTAACACTACTGCTAGGTATTAGTGTGTTTCTGGGTTTAAGAGACTGCTGTTAAACTGTCATTAAGTAATAGTGTGTTTCAGAGTTCAGGGGTTTGCTTTTAAGAGGTTACTGAGTATTAGTGCAAATCAGGGTTTAGAGGCTCGAACTGGATGTTAGTAAGGTAACCTTACTTGGGTCTAGGTCAGGAGGACAGGAAGTACAAGAACAGCAGGATAAAAGGAAATGTGGGGAGTGGTGCAATGCTGTGGTTGTGGGGTAGCAGTCTACCTGGAGACCTTCTGGAGACTGCAGTGCTACCCCCATCTGTGTGTGCCTCTCTGGGTGGAGGGAACAGGTCTCCAGGCTCCAGGCAGCACTGCCTGAGAGTCAGGAACATCTCTAGACTCAGAGTTGCATGGCAAGGAGACAGGGGTCAATTGTTTCAACTCAGGAAACTCTTAGCCAGACACTGCTACCTCAAAGGATGCCTGAAGGGAGGATCAGTTGGAATACGTTGGGCTCAAGGAGGCAGGGGTGGTGGGATCTAGAAGGCTGGGTGGAGCGGCTCACAGGCACTTTCCTCAACTGGTGCCACTAAGAAATTTCTTTGCTGTCAGGACCCCCTTCAGACCACTCATTGGTTACCTGCCAGATTTCTTTTTGACTCTTCCTAAAAAGAAGGCCAATGGAAAATTAACACTCAACTCTTAAAGGACCTGGCAGTGGTTAAATACATCTCAGATCAAATGACCCTTTTATCTCAACTAATTATAACTCCATAGGTAAACTGGATGTAGAGAGTGAGCACTTAAAGCATACCTGAGAGGATTATGATTGGCTTGACCTCCCATAGGAGGAAAAGTGAGAGAAACAACTATTGTCCCTCCTTTCTCAAATTCAGGACAGAGAATCCAAGCTTACTCCTCACTCCTCTGAGCAGTATAAGCAGGAACTAGTGACACTGAAAGACTCCTATTTAGAACTTCTAAGAGATTAGGCAGAGTTCACAATCTTGAAAGCCATGGTGGCCTACACTAATCAGGGGGAGAAAGAGGGCTGCATGCTTGCCCTAAGAGTCAAACAGCAGGAATCGTCCAGATTAATTGCCGCTGTCTGCTTCATGGCGGACAACTCCTTAAAGACATCCCTGGCTGACATTGTTGCAGAATTCAGTTGCTACTATAAGCAGCTGTATGGTCCCATGGCAAACCTCCCATTTGAGCAAGTTCTAAACAAATACTTATCAGAGGCCCATTTGCCTTCTCTTTCAGAATCACATCAACTTTCCTAATAACTGTTATCTCTCAGGCTTAGTTAGCTAGAATAATTAAAGACCTTCCCTCAGATAAGACCCCCAGACCAGATGGCTTCTCCATATTTTTATAAAGTGTTTGCCAAACAATTAATCCCTGCCTTCTTACCACTTTATCAACATATCCTTTCTGGCACTAAGTCCTGTCAAATCTCTGTTTGAAGCATTGATTGTTCTTTTACCCAAACCCAACAAGCATCCAGTGTTAGTAACAAGTTATAGGCCCAATATCACTTCTTAACAAAGATATTAAAATCCTGACAAAACTCTTGGCGGATAGTGTGTAACAAGGTTCTCCCAGATCTCATAGAACTGTAACAAGTGGGTTTTATGAAAGGAAGGTCCTCAGTAGATCATCTACGTACCCTTGCTCATGTCTTCTTGGCCTCCAGGGATGCCAAGTTTCTAGTGGTTCTGGTCTCCCTGGATGCCGAGAAGGTGTTTGACAGAGTTAACTGGAGCTACTTATTGAGTACCCTGAAGGCATTTGGCTTCCCCTCAGATATTCAGAAATGGATCAGTTCCCTTTATAAGTCTCCAACTGCATGAATATCTAGTAATGGGGCAATTTCTGACTTATTTCTGTTATATTCGGGTATGAGGCAAGGTTGCCCCTTGTCCCCACTTCTCTTCAATATTTACCTAGAACCTCTGATATGCAGATTAATGGATTGCCTGGAGATCCAAGGCATACATCTCTATAGTCAAGTAGTTAAAGTCTCTGCTTATGCAGATGATCTTCTCCTCCAACTGTCTCAACCAGCAGTATATATCCCACCAATGTTGGAAGCCATTGACGGGTTTAGTAAAGTCTGTAATTATAAAATAAACATTGAAAAAACAGTGGTTTTCCCTCTTAACCATTGGGTACAAAAGCATGAAATCTCTGCCTTGTGGCTTTCCTGGAGATCTGAGACTCTGCGATATCTTGAAATTGAACTTATGAGGAATTTAACTTGCCTTCAACAGCTCAATTGAGATTCACTTGTTCACACAATTAGCCAAGACCTGAGAAGGTGGTCCCTTCTCCCCATATCCCTTTGGGGAAGGATTAATCTGATTAAAATTAATATTTTTCCCCAACTCTTTTATTCTCTCAATCTCCTGAACATCTGACTTCCCTTGAACTGGTTTAAAAAAATTCATAGCATTCTCATAGACTTTGTCTGGGCGGGTAAAAAGCCTTGGATGACATTTCAGAAGATGGCTGCACCCAGAGCTAAGGGTGGGTTGTGGTTGCCTCACATTGGGCTTTACTATTGGGCCAGTCATGCCAATAAGTAACTTAGATGGATGACTATGGAGGATCCCTAGTTTCATCTCCCCTTTATTCCAGTTTGGTTTAAGGCAGAGTTAGCTCTAATAAAAGACCAAGTTCTCTCCCCATCAGCAATGCTATACACAATATTGCGCTCCCTTCCTTCATAACTACAGGGTCCTCCTATAGCACCCTCTTTTAGAGTTCATTCCCAGCTTTGTTCTTTCCTCAAGTATAATCACACTACAGATCTATCTCAAACATTGAGGGGCAATCCTAATCTTCAGATGGACGGTAAAACTCTCCCACCTGTATGGCTCCTGCAACTAGGAGACTGCCAACTCAAATACCTTGTTAAAGAAGATGGGAGGTGGCTTTCCTCTCCAGAAATTATGAACAAATCAAATATTCTGAATGCCAACATTTTAGGGGTTTCCAATTATGCACCTCCTGATAAAAATCATAGGGTTCATACCCTGCAACCTGCAAACTTATCTTCCAGTCAGAACTAAGCTCCTTCATGGGCTTTCCACAAGCAGTTTCAAAATATATGGTATGCTCCATAACTGGATCTGTCCTAACAGTTTTGGTCCTACAGTTTTTTGTTCCTCTCTTTTCCCGAATAAAACCATAAATTGGCCTCTCCTATGGCAAAATTGTCACAAATTCCTCAATCAAGATAGACTTTGGCTTATGCAATTTAAATTATTGTGTAATCTTTACTATTCCCCACAAAAACTAGCTAGGCTAGGTATTGCATTTTTCACAATTTCTACTCTGTGTATGCAGGAGGAAGGAAATCTGCTAAACATTTTCTGGACTTGTTCAAAAGTAGCCTTCTTGTGGGCCATTATTAAACAGAGGGCAGACCCCTTTTTAGGTTTGTCTGACCTATTTTCCACAGAAATATGCCTACTGGGGGATTTTTCATCTATTCCAGTCCTTAATAGAAAATATCACATGGCGCTAATATCATTGTCCATTAAAAAGGTGGTCCTGAGGCACTGGAAAGATAGCATAGAAATTACTTCTACAGAGTGGTTACAATAACTTTTGACACATCTTAGAACTGAGCGGACCATTGCTAGTCTTCAGAATAGGTCCAAAAGATTTAACAGAATTTGGGGTTCCCTACAATCCCTGTGTTCCTTACAACCTATCGGTAATGATACCTCCACCTCTAACTGATGTGATATTAGAATGTAGCTCTCTGCTGGGTACATACGGGGGGGGGGCAAGGGGAGGAGAGGGGAGAGAGTAAATCTTAATAAACTGACTTGGAAAAAAAAAGAAATTTCTTTGCTGTTCTGGTGAATTGGAACTACCAAGAAGGGGCACCCAAGGTGGTGGACAGTGAGGATTGGGATTTCTGCCCAAATGGACTCCAGAGAAGGAGGAAGCAACTTCTAGTGGGGAACTCTATTGTCAGGGGGCTAGAGTTAGGGGCAAGAAAGTGGGTAGAGAGGGAGGTAAAGTTCCTACCTGGCACATCTGGTCAGAGGGATCGAAAAGAGTATCCAATGGACTGTGAGGATAATAGGAAGGAAGGGGGAGCTGAATTACATTGTACACCTGGGGACAAATGACCTAGCTTTGGATGGAATGGGTGCAGTGCAGGAGCAGTTTATGGAACTGGGTAAGGGTCTTAGGCAGGTACCATGCTGCCTGTCTACAACAGGGGGAAGGAGAGGGAGCACCACATAAAGGCCTTCAACCAATGGTTGAAAGAATGGTGCAGAGAGGAGGTGTATGGCTATATTAGGGGCAAGGGTTTCACCTGGAGGTATCAGATCTTATACCAGGGGGATGGCCTGCATGGTCCACCCAGGAAGGAAACAGCAGTCCTCAGTGGACTGTTTGGATGTTACTTCGATGAACATTCAAACTAGCTAAGGGTGGTGGCAGAAGTCAAAGTGAGGCAGTAACTGCCCTCCACCCCAGCAAGCTGTGATAGAGGGTAGAGAAATCCTGAAAGGGTAGTTTCCCAAGTGGATATAAGACAATCATTTAAGGCAGCAGGAGATCAGCAAGGGAAGAGGGTGGGAAGAGGAGCAGGCAAAACAAAATGGTGAGGAAGGGAGAACCGCTAGAAGGAGAAGGAATGGACAAGAAAAGAGCTAACAAATTCTGAACAGCCATGTGTGCCAATGCTAGATAGCTGGGAAATAAGATACCAGTCCTGGAGGCCACCATGGTAGTGGCAGACCTGGATATTGTAGCCATTACTGAGTCACAGTGCACTGACAACCCCGTCTGAGAAATAGTCATACGTGGTTACACAATGTTTAGAAGAATCATGGTAAGAAGAAAAGGAGGGGGACTGGTGCTTTATGTTAATGAAAACATAAAAGCAACAGAAGTACATGGAATTAGGGGGCTGAGGTGTTGTGGGTCACTCTAGAGTCAAGAAAAGGAGCCAATATTTGGATAAGAGTAGTATACAGGCCTCAGACAAGGGGAAGGACTTAGATAAAGAAATGTTAGAAGCTATTGGCAGAATGGATGAGAAGGAGGAGGTGGTGCTGGTAGGGGACTTTAATCTGCCAGATGTAGATTGGAGCATCCCTGCTGCAGCATCAACTAGAAATAGAGACCTCCTGGACTCCCTGCAGGGGGGCTTTCCTCAGGCAGTTAGTCAATAAACCCCTGCGAGTGGGATGATACTGAACCTGGTGCTTACTAACGGGGACAGTGTTGCAGATATCAGGTGGGAAATCTTCTGGGGACCAGTGATCATCTCACAGTGTGATTTAATATAAGAACAGCAGCAGAATCCAACCACACAAGGGCAAGGCTCCTGGATTTCAGGAGGGCTGACTTTACAAAGATGGGGGAGTGCTTCTGAAAGGACCTGGTGGGGAAATTTCCTAGGTGGGGTGGAGGACCAATTGACCAGATTAAAAGAGAGCATAATATAGGCAACAAACCTGTATGTCAGTCAAGTGAGCAAAAGCAGAAAAATAGAAACATAGAAACATAGATTTTGACAGCAGATAAGGACCGCTTGGCCCACCCAGTCTGCCCATTTCCCTACCTAATGGATAAGCTTCAGATCCTAGTTAACCAGCAGCCTATTTCTTCCTACCCCCAACCCCTAGAATTGCCTTATGACTGTCCGATGCATGCTTGAATTCCACCACTGTTTTTGACTCCACAACCTCCTTTGGAAGGCCGTTCCATGCATCCACAACCTTTTCTATGAAAAAATACTTCATCAAATTACCTCTGAGCCGCCCCCCTTCTATCTTCAAATTGTGCCCCCTTGTTCTTGCACACCTCTTTTTTAGAAAGATGCTACCCTCTTGGACTTTGTTGATTCCCTTGAGGTACTTGAAAGTTTCTATCATGTCCCCCCTCTCCCTCCTTTCCTCGAGGCTATCTATACATATTTAGCTCCTTAAGTCTCTCTTCATATGTCTTCCGGTGAAGACCCTGCACCATTTTAGTTGCCCACCTCTGGACAGCTTCCATCCTGTCTATGTCTTTGCGGAGATTGGGTCTCCAGAACTGCACGCAGTACTCCAGATGGGGTTTCACCAACTGTCTGTACAGAGGGATAATAACTTCCTGTTTTCTACTGGTGATGCCTCTCCCTGTGCATCCCAGTATCCCCCCAGCCCTCCTTGCTGCCCTCTCACATTGTTTGCCCACATTTAGGCCATCTGATATGACTACCCCCAGGTCCCTTTCCATTTTTGTTGTTGTTAGTATCTCACCCCCTATTGTGTACTCTTCCCTGGGTTTTTGTTTCCCAGGTGCATTACCTGCACTTCTCAGCATTGAATCTAAGCTGCCATACATTTGACCATTCCTCTAACCTTGCCAAGTCCCTTCTCATCCCTTTCCACCCCACCTTGTGCATCAACTCTGTTGCAGATCTTTGTGTCATCTGCAAAGAGACATGCTTTTCCTTCCAGTCCCTCTGCAATGTTGCTTATAAAGACATTGAAGAGGACCAGTCCTAATACTGAACTCTCATGCACCCAACTAGTAACCCCTTTCTTCAGCGTGTGACCCATTTACTATTACTCTCTGTGTCCTATTCTCCAGCCAATTCTTCACCCAGGCTGTCATCTTGGGACCCACTCCCAGGCTGGCTAACTTGTATATTAATCTTTTGTGTGGGACTGTGTCAAATGCCTTGCTAAAGTCTAGGTAGGCCATGTCCAAAGCCCCTCCCTGATCTACTACTTTGGTCACCCAGTCAAAGAAATCTATCAGATTGTCTGGCATGACCTTCCCACTGTGAATCCATGCTGCCTTGGGTCCTGTGCCCCTCTGGCCTCTAGATACGCAACAATTCTTTCCTTCAGAAGTGATTCCATCATTTTTCCTACCACTGAGGTTAAACTAACAGGTCTGTAGTTTTCTGCTTCTGCCTTGCTCCCACTTTTGTGATGGGGAGTCACATCTGCCCTCCTCCAGTCCTCGGGTACCACCCCATCCTCTCATGATTTGTTAAAGAAGGTAGTCAGTGGTGTCACTAGTTCTACCCCTAGTTCTTTTAGAATTCTGGAATGAATCCCATCAGGCCCCATTGCTTTGTCCACCTTCAGCTTTAAGAGTTCTTTCAGAACCCTTTCTTCTGTAAATGGGCTGGTATCAACTTCTGTATCCAGAGTGTTTCTACTGTTTGTTTTAGGTACCTCCACCACTTCTTTTGTAAATACTGAGCAAAAATATTTGTTTAGTATCTCTGTCTTTCACAGTCACCTTCTGCACAACCTCCTCCCTTTATTAAGCCTCACTAACCTCCTTGGTCTTCCTGCACTCCCTGATGTACCTATAAAGGTTTTATCCCCCTTCTTAACTGAGTTGGCTATCTTTTCCTCGGTTTGGGCCTTTGCTGTTCTGACTGCCTTCCCAGCTTCCTTTTGCTTTAACTGATACAATTCTCTGTCCTGTTCCTTCTGTGAGTCCTTGTACTTCCTGAATGCTGTCTTTTTCTCTTGAACCTTCGCTGTCACTTCCTTTGAGAACCATAGTGATTTCTTACATCATTTCATTTTGTTTGCTTACACAAAGGCTTGTTACCTCTGTGATGGTAGTTTTATTATTCCCCATTGTTCTTCCACCCCTCCTTCCTGCCCATTTGCTAGTGCATTCTTTAGGCACTCACCCATTTTGGCAAAGTCAGCCCTTCTAAAGTCCAGTACTTTTGTCTTTGTATGGCTTGACTCGGTTGCTGAGTTTACTGTGAACCATACTGTTCGATGGTCGCTAGTTCCCAGATGGCTACCCACTTCTACATCTGTGATCCTCTCTTCTTCTCCTTTTGAGAGAACCAGGTCTAAGATTGCTCCCTCTCGAGTGGGCTCCAATACTAGTTGTCTAAGGCATGCCCCCTGTAGGGCATCTAGAATAACCCCACTCTTCGAAGTGGCTGCTGCAACTGCACTCCAGTTAACATCTGGCATATTCAGATCACCCATCAGCAATATCTCCCCTTTTTCTGCCATTCTAAGTATACTCTCTATCATTACCTTGTCCATTTCCTCCCCATGAGAAGGGGGTCTGTATACAACCCCTGTGCGGATTGTGGTGCCATTGCCGGTCTCCAAATTTACCCACAGTGCTTCTTCTCCTCCCTGTTTTCCCTTTTGTTCTGTTACTTTGATTCCTTCCCTTATGTAAAGAGCTACTCTTCCTCCTCTTTTACCCTCCCTGTTCCTCCTGTAGATAGTGTATCCTGGTATGTTTACGTCCCAGTCATGGTTTTGTGTGTACCATGTTTCTGTGACTGCCACAATATCCAGATGTTCCTCCTCCATCAAGGCCATTAATTCAGGAAGCTTGTTACACAGACTATGGACATTGGTACTCATTGCTCTCCATTTTTTGATGGCTTTACCTTTTTTTTCAGCATCTCCCACTGACCATTCTACCTCGGTCTCTTTCTCATTTAGTACCCTGTTTTGTAGGGAGGCTGGGATTTTCCTGCTGCTTGTCAGAAGGAAAAGGTGACTGTTATGGTTCTTAAGGGAGGTGGCAGAACAGGTAAAGAAAAAGGATGTCATTCAGAAGGTATAAGAAGACCCAGAAAAGGAAGAGATAGGAGATGTATCTGGAGAAATGGAGGGAGGCAGGCAAAGCAGTAAGGGTGCAAAGGTGCACACTGAGGAAAGAATAGCATGAACAGCATCAAAGGTACATGACATTTTTCGGGTATGTTAGCGAGGACTGCACAGTTAAAGTGGGGGGAGGGACTGTACGTAGGAGGACCAAAAAAAATGGCAAACATCTTAAATAAATACATCTGCTTATTGTTCACAGTAGAAGGGAAAGGGGATGGACCATGAATATGCACCAGGAGCTATGAGGAGAGAGAAGTGGACACCAGGCCCTTTTCTGAGAAAGTCAGGAAAGCACTCTCTAATCTGATTGTGGACAAAGCCATGGGGCCTGATGGGGTGCATTCAAGAGTGCTGAACGAACTGAAGGAGGTGCTGACTGCACCCCTGACAGGCTTGTTTAACAGTTCACTGAAGACAGGCATGGTGTCAGAGGACTGGAGAAGAGCAGACATAGTACCACTTCTCAAAAGTGGTAACAAGGAGGAAGTAGGCAATTATAGGCCTGTCAGCCTGACTTCAGTGGTGAGGAAATTGATGGCAACACTATTAAAAGAAAATATTGTGGAATACATTGAATCCATTGGACTTCAGAACCCAAGGCAGCATGGTTTCAAAGAGGTAAGGTCATGCCAAACTAATCTAATATTTTTTTTTTTACTCAGTTACCAAGGTTTTGGATCAGGGGAGGGAAGAGGACTGCCCTACCTAGACTTCAGCAAGACCTTCAACACTGTTCCATATAGGAAACTGGTAAACAAGTTGAGTAGCATGTGGGTGGGCAATAAGGTTGTAACCTAGTTAAGAAATTGGTTAGGGAATAGAAGGTAGAGGGTGGTCATGAATGATGTTTGCTCCAAAGAGGGCAGAGTGATCATCATGATGACTCAGGGTTCGGTAATGGGGCCAGTCCTCTTTTATATCTTTATTGGTGACATAGTAGAGGAACTGGAAGGGAACATTTGCCTCTTTGTGGATGACACCAAGATCTACAACAGGGTGGACAATCCGGAAGGGGTGCAAAGGATGGTTAGAGATTTAGAACAATTGGAGGAGTGGTAAAATGTTTGGCAGCAAAGGTTTAATGCAAAAAAGTTAAAAAAATATGCACTTGGGTTACAGTAACCCGAGGATGGAGTACAAAATGGATGGAGAGATACTTGCAATGACCAAGTAGGAAATGGATCTATGAGTATTAATACTGGATGACCTGAAGGTGGCCAGACAGTGTGACAAAGCAACTGGGAAAGCTAGTGTGATGCTGGGCTGTATAGGTAGGGGTATCACCAGAAAGAGGGAAGTGGTGTTGCCCCTGTGTAGGTCATTGATGAGACCCCACCTGGAATACTATGTCCAGTTTTGGAGACCACATCTCAAGAAAGACATTGACAGAGTGGAGGCAGTCCTGGGGAGGGCTACCAAGATAGTACAGAGTCTAAGTCATAAGGGAAAGGAAGGAGTTGGAAGAGACTGTGCAGTAGACCAAGGAAAGTCTGTATCAAAAACAATCACAGTGAAAATGAGCAGACTAGATGGGCCAAGCAGCCCTTATCTGATGTCAGTTTCTATGTTTCTATGAATGGGGGGGGGTGAGAGGGACAAAAGGAGTGCAGAATGAGGTGTGCCAACCAGGAAATAAAATTCCTGACCTATAAGCTTATCATTTGCAAAGGTGCTGGTGACTCACAGCAGAGTCATGGTGCACTGACAACCACAGCTGGAATTTGCCATACCTAGGCTACACCATGTTCTGGAAAGACAGAACAGGAAGGAAAGGTGGGCAGGTTGTTATATATGGGAGGGATGATATAAAGGCCATAGAGACAGGGACACCGGGGAATAAGGAAGGCTGGAAGTACTATGGGTTGGTTATAGACAAGGTTCAGGCCATTTATCTGCATGGGGTGGTATACAGACTACCAGCATCGGGGGAAGAGTTAGACAAGGTGTTGGGGGATGCCAATGGAAGAATGGCAAGCAAAGGATGCTTTTCATTATGGGGATTTATAAAATGGGCTAAAGAAATCAAGCATCCTGATTGGCTACTACATCATCTGAGCCGTGTCCTTATCAGATGATATAGTAGCCAACTGGCACTACCCTCCACTCCTGAGCCCCACAACAGCAGGAAATTACTGAGCTGTGCCAGCCAAAAACACAAACGCAGACTGGCACAGTTCACAACATGACATCTTTCTCATTGAGCTCCCAGTCTCCTGGTCTGCCACCCCACCCTCACCAGCACAACGCAATCTCCAGTATACAAAAAAAAAAACAGTAAAAAAGATTTAACAAAGTACCTCGAAGAACAGTAAACCAAGCAACTCAGCACATCAGAGCCACCAGTTTAATTAATCTATTTTCGCTAGGTTTAAACTTGCCGGCTACCTGAACAAAGAAGCAGCAAGAACCTCTCTCCTGTCATGCCAAAGCATGAAAGTTAAACTCCTCAGCAATTCCATAATTTTCCCCATGGTAAACACTGGTAATCATTACAGAAACTGCCAAACTCACCTTCATTTTACTTTCCTGACAAGTTTCTGTGACACCCGCGATCTCCATCGCCATCGCTAGTTAACCATACCATCGCCTTTCTCCGGTCATGAGGACGCATACAAGGCAGCAGGTGTCCCCATCATGAAATCAGACACAGACTATAAATCCCCATATTCTTTTTAAAATAAAAACTAAATAGCTTTCCTTTTGAAATAAAGAACATGGTTTCTCCAGTGTGAACCAGGAACGACAGACTACAGTGGCTTGTACAAACATGCTCGATCTCACTCAACTTGCAAGCTCCATGTAACTACAACTCCATGTTCAAAGTAAAACAAAATAAACTTAATTTTGGGTGTTTCTTTCCCTGTCTATGTTTCTGTTGACATAAGAAACACAGACAAACACCAGTCAGTACTACTAACTTTTAATGAAAACCTCCATTCTGACACATAAACAGGGACTACTTTTTCTCAAATTACAAAATCATATCTCTTTATTTTTCTAACATCCCCTATGGAATTTTTCTTTATAACCTTCTTTACCAAGAGCCCATTTATAAGTGCAATAAGACACTCAAGGTGTAGGTTATCTCTGATAAAACATGCCCAGGTGCATAAGGCACTCGACATGAAGTGCTCGTACTCAACAACGCACCTAGGCATGCTCTTATCAGGAGATAACCCACACCTCATCATGTCTTATTGCTTGCTTAACTAACCACACCACAATTGACTGGATTGCCACTATCTGAGTAGACATGATCCTCCAGGCAGGCACTATGTCTGACTCTATTAGTGACCATACCCCAAAGTACATTGTTTTGAGCTCCAAAGCAAATCATCCCCCACCTAAATATCTGTTGTTTAGAAATTTAAACTGCCCCAATCTTGCACCTCTCTTCAGGTATGCAGAGGCTATCAATTGGTGTGATCTCTATCTGCACAAGGACGTCTCAGCTACAGTTGCTTCTCTCTCTCTGCTACCCTCCGAAAAATGCAGGACAAACATTTCCCCTTAACAACCAGAAGGATTGGGGGCAGAAACCGTTGGCTACCAAAGGAACTCCTAGCACAAATGAAGGACAGGGATCGTAAATGGAGAGCCTTTAAATCATCCCCCTCCCCACAACTCTGGAATGCGTATAGAAAACTGTGTAATTCCCGAAAACAGGTGGCAAATTCCCTAAAGTGCACATTTTACCATGGCTAGCAACAAGCTTCCCTTAGTAATCCTCATACTTTCCTTGCCTCCTTAGGGTCGCCTCCTAGACCCCAAGGAAAACAAGCACATTTCTCAACTCTCATCCCCTTGGGCCTTGTCTCTGATCCGTTATGATTGCAGATACCTTCAATAAAATGTTCATGATCTTTCCTCTTACCTCAGTAGCCCTCCCTCAGCCTGCCCTGACCTAAAGAAGCAACCAGACTGAGTCCCTAAGCTTTAAATGGCACCCTGCCACACCCCTTTCTATTTCAGGGCCATTGGGCAGAGAGTCACTGCTAAGATCCTAAAGAGTCTACCGACCAGAGGCAGCCCTGGCAGTGATGGACTCTACCCCATTTATCTCCCCAGTCATTGCTAAACCACTTACCTTCATATTTAACCTGGCCCTCTCATCATCCACTGTGTCTGATGCATGGAAAGTTGTACATGTGGTACCTGTCTTCAAGGCAGGTGATCCCCTCTCCCCAAAAACTATAGACCCATTTCACTACTTCCTCATCTCAACAAATTATTGAAAAAATTGTCCACCACCAGCTATTGGAACATCTACAGAAATATAACCTCTTATGTCCCTCCAGCATGGTTTCCGAAGCATCACAGTACCTCCTCAGCACTAGCTCTCTTTTCTGATCATATGCTAACAAATACGGTTAAAAGGCAAGGCCACTGGAGTGGTGTTTATGGACCTATCTAAGGCCTTTGACCTTGTTGACCACCAACATCTGCATTCCACAATGCTTCAGTTTGGCTGCCCCTGTACCTGCCTGGGGTGGAAAACCCAGTAGCTGTGTATAAGATGGGGGATACTTATAGTTACCAAGTGAGTACAGGACCTTGAGGTAATCATATCTGATGATCTCAAGGGGGCAAGGCAGTGGCAAAGGATAGTGGAATGCTTGGGTGCACATGGTGAGGAATTTCTAGCAGGAGAAGGGAGGTGGTCTTGTCACTGTATCGCTCACTAATGAGACCCCAGCTAGAGTACTGGGTCCAGTTCTGGAGGCTGTACCTCCACAAGGATTGACAGGGTGGAAGCGATCCAGAGGAGGGCTACCAAAATGGTGCCAGGATTGTACAGGAAGCCATACGAGTAGAGGCTACAAGATCTCAACATGTACACCCTGGAAGAGAGGAGAGCAAGAGAAGACATGATTGAGACCTATAGGTATCTCACAGGGGTGAATAAAGTGCAGGTGCAGAGTCTCTTTCAGAGGAGGAAAAGCACCAAAACATGGGGCCATACATTGAAGATGGGGAGAGGGGGAGTTTAAGAGGGATGTGAGGAAATACTTCTTCACAGAAAGGGTGATAGATGCCTGTAACAACCTGCTGAAAGAGGTGGTGGGGGAGAAGGCAGTAGGGAGCTTCAAGCATCTGTGGGATAGCACCTGAACATAATAAGTAGAGGAAAGGGAAGTGGGAGGGGTGCTGGTGACCAAATAGGGTCCAAGGTGGTGGAATAGGTTGGGAAAATTAGGGCAGACTGGATGGGCCTACCAGTCCTTTTCTACTGACAAATTCCGTTTCTGTGTTTTTACTGTGGGGAATTGCAATGAGCCTTGATCAAGATTTTGGCCTCTTGGAATCGTGTTACGCTGGTTATCTTGGCAGGGAGGCTGTTCCAGGTGCTAGAAGCCTATTGCTGATGGAGGTTTACTGAAAATTGCATCTGCAGTGTGGGATAAGTAGCCATCGATCTTCCTCTGACCTCAGTGAGTAGTCTGGGTTAGAAGAAGAGGCGAGGAGGTCAGAGAGGTACCTGGGCAATTTGCCGGCCCAAAATTTGGCACCCTCCAGAGTAGTGTGCTGCAAATGTCTCACAGGCCCACCCCAGGTTATTATACATGGAACAATGACAGGAACAGACAGGCCAGGCAAGGACAGAGCAAATCTGCACATGGCATTATACCAAGTGCAGGGATGCAACAAATTAAAATTTATTTGGCGAAGTGCCTGTAAAGTGGCCAATTCTCCTGGCGGAGCAATTCACAAAATTTTTCCGTATAGGGGGAATTTCGCCTAGGCAAATTTCGCCTTCTGTGGCAACATTTTGCCTTCCGTGGGTGAAATTACGCCTTCCATGGGCAAAATTTCACCTTCCATGGGTGAAATTTCTTCACAGAAGGAGAAATTTCGCTATTTCGCCAGGCAAAATTTCACATTTCGCTCCGCAAAATGGGTGGAATTTCATGGATTACTCTGCAAAGTGAATTTCGGTCACTTTGCCCATCACTAACTGAGTGGCAAGTTTAGTTAGGCTGATGGTGGAGACTCTGGAAAAGACAACATCCCTGTAGTCCTACAGAGGTAAGACTGTATGCACTCACTCACCTGCTTCCAGGTAGTGAGCAGGAAGCAGCTCTTTAGTCTGTAAGGCAAGGCAAGGCAAAGTTTATTTTTCAAAGCACCCAATCCCAGAGGCTCTTGGTGCTGTACAACAAATAACTAATCTTATAACCACAAACATATACATATGTAAAATACTGGTAATTTAACCATATAATATAAAATACTTAAAATGCAATATAAGAGGCAGTTTCAGAACTAAATACTATCAAACAATGGCTGGGAATGCTTGAATAAATTGGAGGGCATTGAGGTGGGCCTTAAATACCTCAACTGAAGGGGCATCCCTTACAAATGGAGGAAGTGAATTTCACAGGATGGGGCCGGCGACACTAAAAGCTCGGTTGCCAGTGGTCTTAAGCCTTAACCTGGGAATCGCAAGGAGTCCCTATGAGGAGGAACGGAGGAAGCGGGCTGAGACAGCGGGTGTTAGAAGTTCTGACAAGTACCCAGGGCTCAGCCCATGTAGGACCTTAAAGGTGAGCAAGCCCACCTTAAAGAGGATCCTTCACCTGACCAGCAGCCAGTGCAGTTCACACAGCACCGGGGTGATGTGGCAGTATCTAGACTGCCCCATCAGCAACCTGGCATCTGCATTCTTTACTAGCTGCTGCCTGTGGAGGACACCTCCTGAGACCCCAGAGTAGATTGCATTACCTTAATCCAACCTTGATGTTACAAAGGCATAAAGCAGAGTGGGGAGGTCCATAGGCGGAACTAGGGGCTTGATCCTGTCAACATTCCTAAGATAGTAAAAGCTGGTCTAGACAACGGATGACACCTGAGCTTCAAATGTCAATCCGCTGCCAAAGGTTACGCCAAGATTGCGCACCCTAGAGGAGACCTTCAATGACACAGACCCCAGAAATAATCCAGTATCTGTGGAAGAGGCCATCCTATCATGCCTTCTGTTCAACTCCACTACTAGTACCTCCATCTTATCGGGGTTCAGTCACAACCAGCTGGAGGCCATCCAGTCATTGATCTCTAGTAGGCATCTATTTAGCACTTCAACAGCATTGGATGTCCCAGGGGCAAAGGAAAGATACAGTTGGGTGTCATCGGCATAGCAATGAAAGCCCAAACTGTATTTCCTAATGAGCTCTCCCAGGGGCAGCATGTACATGGCAAACATCGGTGACAAGACTGAACCCTGAGGTACTCCACACATCAGGAGGCTTGGGAGAGGAGAAATTCTTATCACTACCCATTGCCTCCTGTTCGTGAGATAGAACTTAAACCAATGGATGACAGTGCCGAGAGTCCACAAAATTCCCTCAGGCGATCAAGCAACACCACGATGGTCTGCTGTGTCAAATGCTGAAGAGAAATCGAGAAGAATGAGAATTGTCCTTCTCCTCAATCTCGCGGCTCCCAAGGAGGTCATTAAGCACCCAACCTACTGTGGTTTCAATGCCATGCCTCACCCGAAACCTTGACTGGAAGGGTTCGTACATGCCAAAGGTTATGAGGTGCTCCGCTAGCTGCTGTGCCACAATTTTCTCAACAACCTTCCCCAAAAATGAGAGGTTGGAAATTGGATGGTAATTCACCAAGACATCAGGGTTTAAAGATGGTTTCTTCTTAAGGGGCCTGACCAAAGCCTCCTTCATGGCATTCAGGAAGACCCCGTCTGGGATAGAACACCAGATAATCATGGAGTACACTAGGCCAATGAAGTCAGCACATCTCATCAGGAAATGTGCCAGCACCAGGTCCAGTTCAAAGTATGTGTGCCTCAGCCCAAGGGCAACCTCCATGACCATAGCCACCTCCACTGGTTTAAACTCCCTCCCAACCAGGCAGAGTGCCATAGGTGATCATTGTCAGCCACCATGTGGCACACTGGCAGAACACCTGCTGGATAGCGGACACCCTGTCCGAGAAAAAGTGAGCAAACTCTTCACGTAAAGTGTGAGAAAAAGCTTTTTTTCATGTGCAGACAGGTAGGATTTAACAGCCTGTCCACAGTCTGAAAGAGTACAGTTGGTTAATTCTTCCCAGCAGCAATCTCCCTGCATAGGAACTCTGCCTTCTTACGGGTGATTGCCCCCTGATACTCTACACAATGAGAGCACAGGGCCAGTCTGTCTGCCTCTAGCCTGGACCTCTGCCAGCAGTGCTGTAACCTCTGACCCATTATCTTCATCAACTTGAGCTCCCCATCAAATCACAGGGACCTCAAGTGAGAAGATTTAGGTAGTACACGAACCAGTACAAGAGAGTCAACATCACCCAATTATAGGTGGTAACAGCCTCGTCCACACCCCCTATGCATGCACTACTTACACTGGATAGATCTGCCACTCCCAGAAATCCCTCTGAGGCCAAACCGTTCAAAAGGCGGTAGCTTACTGTTCCAGTGGGGGGAGGGCTCTCAGGGGAGGCCCTGAACAAGAACTCCACCGTGCAATGATCAGACCAAATAACCTGCTCAGTCTTGAGGTTACTAACCTCAAGCCCAAGTGAGAAGACCATGTTCAACATGTGGGCACCCTGGTGGATCACAGTGGAAACTTCCTGAGACACGCCCAAAGATTACATCATCTGGAGAAGGTTATAACCCAGCCCAAAAGATTCATCCTCGGCCAGGACACTGAAGTCCCCCAGAACTAAACATCTGGGAGACTCCAATGTCTCACCGAAGACGAAGTTGGCTATCACCTGCAGGAATTCGACTGCCGCACCGGGGGAGGGGGTTAATCAGGAGAATCCTGTAACCTGCGCATGGCCCACCATGAATGGTCACACATTCAAAGGAACCTGGTCTTCGTACCTGGTGCACAGTGAAGCCAAGCTTAGATCTAAAACAGATGGCCAATCCCCTGCCCCTGCATTCCACTCTGGGGCAGTGCACCACTGAGTACCCAGGTGGGACAGTGGCCTCTAAAACTGGTCTAGCATCATCACGCACTCAGGTCTCAGTAATACATGCCAGATCAACCGTGGAAATCAAGTCTGCTATAATCGTGGTCTTGTTCCTGATCGATCTGGCATTGCAAAGCACTGCCCTGAGTGGATTGGTGAGCAGTGTAGCCCTCTTGGGTGCTAGTCCACTCAGTCTGGTGGAAACTCTGGGGATGGAGACCAAACACATCCGGCCTGTAGATGGCTCCTAGTTTAGTAAGGTTCTTGGTTACCACATGTTTTACATGCCTATAGTAGATCGTGGTGTTGATCCAAGAAAGCTAGGTATTTGTAGGTGGATATGCAGTCTAATCAGTTACCCTGATGAGTGCGTGGGTTGAATGAGAGTGAGGGAGTATAGCCACTGTGAATAGCTGGAGACTGTGTTACCAGTATTCATGACTAGCCTATTCATCTGGAACCAATTTGGCACACTTTGGAAGTCACATTGCTGGGTTTGTTTGATGGAAGAGCAGCAGGGTCAGACGTATAGATGATGGTATTGTTGGCATACATGTGAAAATAGCCAGCAGAAAGCCTTATGGTCTACAGAATCTGCTCAGTTATGGTTGGTGCCCTACTAGTTACCACTCAAAAATGTAAATGGTAATAAATCCAGTGCTCCTCATCTGCAAATCATACTCTATAATCACTTGTGTTTGTGTCTGTGTGTATAATCGGCTTTCTTTGTATTATATTGATATTTGCTATCATTGAATGGTCAGAAAAAACCCTGAGATTGGCCCCCAGTGGCCCAAGTCTGTTCCCAAACCTGGGTCACTACTATGGAGGCAGGTAAGGTGCAAGGCACCTTAGCCATACGTGCCACTGTGCCAGCTTCAACAGCAGTTCTCGGGTGGTTGATGACACTTTGCTGCACATTGTGCCTCACAGTGCACCTAAGGCATGAAGTTATACCAGCATAACATGTCCTGTCATGTGTTATTACTTAAGTTTTAAGCATATTATTGTTCTCCCCTTCTAGTTGTTGCTCTCTTTTTTCTGCATATAATTGTAACCCCCTATAAAAGGGGGTTCCCAAAAGTCTTCCTTGGGTGTGCTTAAATGCCCACTGCCAGGTGGGCGTTCTGTGTCTTTACAGGTGTAAAAGTGCTTGCATGCAAGTGCCCTGTTAGCCTCCTTGCCTGTCTCTTTAAGAGACATTATTTTTGTAGTGTATAATTAATCTGAGTAGGGCCCAGTGTTTCCAGTCTCGAGTCCCTCCCGAGCTGCAGTAATATTGCTCTGTTCTACCATCGTTAATGGTGCAGAGGGAGCTCTAGTAGAACTGGTAATTGTTTGCTGATTTGCTGCTCTAATAACAATGGTATTAAAGTTTGTCTAACCAACCTTTCTTTGCAGCATTGACATTTCTGTATTGCACCAATCAGTACCTTTGGGAACCTTAAAATTGAGTCTGTCCCGAGGTCTTGTGGGAGTGAATTTGTGTAGAATTGTAGTTTTTCCACTTGGGCACCTAAATGGACCTGGAGGGGATGCTAGCTGTGACAGACAGATGGTTCAACTAACCAAACCTTTTGGATCTCAGAGGAAGTACCGGTGCTGCCTGCAGCAGAGTGGCAGTCTGAGTTTGGCAGTCTGAGTTTGGAGTAGAGAGAGTGAACAGTTCGAGTGATTCTAGCAGCTGCTGCTGCATAGTCATGCAGGAAACTGGTAGGATGGCTGATTCTGGCCTTATCTACCTGCTGTTCCTTGAAAGGGATCCTTAAAGAGTGCTTAAATAGCTGGACTATATCCCAACCAATTGTGACAAAAGCCACCGAACTGTGACTGCACCTTTACCTGAAGAGGACCAAAGATTTGCTCCACACGATTGGTCTGTCAGGACATCTGAATCACCACAGAGACCACGGTTTTGCTCAGGAAAGCTGAAATTGCAGCTGGACTGTCATCCGAACTGTGGTATTGATTTTCTTTTACTATAAGTGTGCTGAATGCTGTTAGTGAATCATGATTTGGTTCCCCACTGCCTAAATGTGTCACACTTGCTGGAAGCCGCAGCCAGCATTTACCGGACTGAATCTGAACTGTTCACTCAGCCTAGGCCCTGCCAACTTGGCCCAGCCAGCTACTCATGACACAGAGAAAACCATTGACAAGAGACCTGGCGGGGATCAGCCCCCTGCTCAACACCTCAAACAGGAATGACACCTCAGTGATTCATGTGGGTCCTGCTTCTCCTGGCAAACGAGAAAGTCATCCTAAAGTTTCCATTTCATCCAACCTGTGTCCTGTACTGGATAGCATGAGTAAACACCAGGGCAGCTCCCTGCAACAACAGCTGAATCAAAGTGTGTCATCTGATTTAGTTGTTTTGTCTAATTATCACAAACTTAGCCTCCTGGCTCCGGATTACTAATTGTGTGAGGTTGTGCATGTTTCTTCTTTCCATCACAGGGCCCCAACCAGCTGCAATGCCGACCTACCCTGAGCAACGAATTAGGTGAGCCCCCCCTTGTTCCAACTGGGTACCCAGAGTATGTGACTGTGAAGGGACTCTAAAGTGCATGCATGATTGCCTGATTGAATCAGTTACAGAACTAATCAGCCAAAATATGCCCCTTCCTTGTTCATTCCCCCTGAATCAATCAGATCTAACTATTTTGCATTTAACCTGACTGTGGTTCCATTTTGTACCAGAAGCACTGTACTGTTCTTACCTGCTGTATCTAACCTTATTGTACAGGGGATCTCCAGGGTCAGACTGGTGGAACCAGCCCTGATGGTAAGTGCAAACAGAGTGGGGATCTGTATGCTGATTAGAGGCTGTTGTACTTGTGTATGCTGTTCATTGTTTAGGCCACTAGAATGGAAACATGGGGGGGATCACAGTGTCCCAGAGGGCTGTACCCAGGTCAGCTATGTTACCACTAACCCTGTCCTCCAGTCAGAGGCACCTGTTTTCAGTACCCAGGCCCCTTAACCTGCAACTAGTCATGCAGGCAGGGGTAGTAGTCCTTGGGATAGCACCACCTAGGGGTTACATCTTGGAGGCACCACTGGGATTAGCACCCCCTAGTGGCCAAAATCAAGAATTATTGTTAAAGATTAATGGCTACACCAGTAGAAATGGCTGTACACCAGTTGGTGGGGTGGTGTATGGGGCAGGAGATTGACCTCCAAAATGCCTGTTAATACTGGATATACCTATGGACACTAGTCAGGACACTGTTGAAGGGGCACTTTCCAAAGTTGAAAGTTTGAAAAAAGCTGTAGTGGTGGGTCGACAGGCTAATTTAACTGCCCAAACTCTCATAGCCTTGGTGGAGTGGAGTGACCTCCTGGACAGTTCAAAGGTGCCCCAGACTATTGTCTCAAAGGTATTCCCAGCTGCCTGGAGGGTGATAACTATAGATAGTAAGGATCCCTTAGAGGATGAGCCCCCACCGTTATCTGAGTCTTTTGAGGAGAAGTTTGCCTAGTTGTTACCGGAGGAGGGTAAAACCATGGAGAATTAAAAAAAATTATTCCTGCCACCTGGGACTGTCCCTTCCCCTCTGTCCACACCAGCCCCAACACCTGTTCTTTCACCAACTTCTGTACCTGCCTCTGTGCCAACAGGTAGTCACGATCCTTACCACAAGCTCTAGGTGTTCTCTGGCATCCTCCCTACTCTAATGGTGAAGTTGACTTGGAGACCTGGATAGACTCTACTACCTTTGTGGGACAAGACTGGCAATGTCAGAGGCTAAAAGGGCCTGCCTGGGGAAATCCTCCAGGGGCCCACCCTACATGCTTTTCGCTTCCTGAGGTCCTCTGACCCTGACACCAAAGCCCAAGAGTACTTAGTTACCCTTGAAAATGTGTTTTGGGGCACCACTAGTGTTGAGGTGTTGAAATGGAAACTTAAAGATGTTAAACAACAGCGGGGGAATCATTATCTGTCTACCTGGATCGATTAGAGGACTCCTACAAACTATTTTTCAGAAAGGAGACTGGGCCTCTAATAAGGTGGACCAGGTAAGACTGAATCATATACTCCAGTGCCCAGCATTCCAGCTGGTGTTGCTCAAGTACAACTGCACCAAAGGAAATCTGGTCCCCTGCCCTTCCTATGTTGATAAAAGAGGCACGGAAGTTGAGGAGGAGGAAGGCTCCGGGAACCCTGTGAGGTCGTAGCTGCTGCAACCCCTGCTCCAGGCAAGGGGTCACTCACTGATGGCCTGGAATTCCAAAAATCACATGACAGAATCTAAGAACTAAATGCTGGTGCCAGTCCTAGGGAGCCCAGCAAGAAAAGGATTGCTAAGGATGCTTCATCTAGGAACGAACTGATGGGGGAGTTCAGAGAAACAAAAGCTGGTCTCTTTACGAAGACTGCTCTTGCAGGTACAGCCCCCGGTCTTTATCAGAGTGCATCTGCTATGGGGGTGGGGGTGTACATCCAGGCATTTCCCACTGGCAGCAGCTCAAAAATTGATGAATTGACTATGGAAGTTAGAGAATTACTGAAACATCTCCCAGTGCTCACCACACCACAGACAGAGGTGGAACCAAGATTTTCAGTTGGAGGTACCCCGCCTCAGTTCCCAATGTGATATCTCAGCCACGCCAGACCCTGGAAAGCATATATTATCATAATTTTGGGAAGTATGGGCATATAAGAAAGAATGCCGGTCCCAAAAGACCTAGACAAAGTTGTATACAGACTTCAAGGGAGCTCCAGAAAGCGAGACCATGGCCGAGGGCACGGCAATGACTGCAGTGAAGGCTCAAGAAACACTAACCCAAACTTCTTTGTGGCTAACTCTTCTGTCGAGATCCTGCTACCGCCTCCTCTAGACTGGTCCAAATTTGTGGACCCTCTGATGGAGACTACTGTGACTGTCATTGGTGTCCATGCTCAGGCTGTGTCGAAAGTGGGTCAAGTGACCATTGTATTCAGGACTGGTATGACAAACACTTATCTGATGTGCCATTACAATCTCTTGAAGACCTACATGTGTGGGCCTAAGTGACAAGTCTTATCCCTATCTATGATATGACCAGCTCTGGCTGTCTTTTCCTGTGACTGTAACTGGTGTAGATGAACAAGTAGAGACACTGGCCTTGGTGTGCCCTCCTATAGGGAAGTATGATGGGATCCACCAACTCACTGAAACCAACACCCACATGTTTGGGAGGTTAGCACAGTTGTGCCAAGAGAAATGATACTGACAGACTGGTCGGGCAATGAGAATTTCAGCTCTGATCAAGAAAGCTTATGACCTGCAGAGGTAGTCTGTGGCAGAAGACAAGGACGAGCCTGTTGGAATTGGGAGAAGGGCCCTGATTCCTTGATATTGCCACCCAATACTCAGTACACTGTTCATAGAGAAGTCCATCTTAGAAGAGACATGAAAAACAAAATATTAATGCTGGATGCACCCGGTGAAGGAAAGTTGCCAGAGGGGCTATTGGTTAAATCCAGTATCCTACCTGCTTGTGTCCATGCCTATGTCTATGCATGATGAGTGATGACCCATGTTCAAAATGTGTCAGATTGAGAAGTCCAAGTGAACAGAGGGTATACACTAGCTACAGTACACTGTGCAGACACTGCAGTATTACCCAGCAATAAATATTTTGGCAAGAAGGAGGAGGTGACCCCAGACCTATTGACTTTGGTGAGTCTCCCTTGTCTGCTGAATGGAAGACTTGGATCAGTAGGAAACTTGCTCAGAGAGACCAAGTGTTTTCACTAAAAGAA
Organism: Neoceratodus forsteri; assembly: GCA_016271365.2. NCBI lineage: Eukaryota > Metazoa > Chordata > Ceratodontiformes > Ceratodontidae > Neoceratodus > Neoceratodus forsteri. The sequence goes on along the minus strand of CM057458.1, from coordinate 1,300,671,136 downwards.
TGGGATGTGGGGTGTACCCATGGTGCTGAGCATAATATTCGGCTCCATGATGACAGACCTTTCCGAGAGCAGTCCCAGTGCCTTGCTCCAGCTGATATAGACAATTTTCGGTGGCGCTTACAAAAGATGCTCACTGCCAGAATTATTCAAGAGTCAAGAAGCTCCTCTGCATCTCCCATCATAGTTGTGTGCAAGAAAAATGGGTCCTTAAGGATGTGTGTGGATTATAAGACCCTTAACCGACGGACTGTCCCAGATCAATACACCATGCCCCACATGTAGAATGCCCTGGACTGCCTGAATGGGAGTCAGTGGTTGTCAGTACTGGATCTCTGCAGTGGATATTATCAAATCCCAATGGCCCTGGAGGACCATGAGAAAACAGCCTCTATCTGTCCTTTGGGGGTTCTAAGCATTTCTGAGGATGTCACAAGGGATTTCGGGTGCCCCTATTACCCTCCAGAGGTTGATGAAACATGCAGTAGGAGGCATGAATCTTCTAGAATGTTTGGTGTACTTGGACGATGTCATTGTTTTTGGTGGCACGCTAGAAGAACATGAGGCCAGACCATTCAAAGTCTCGATCGCTTGAAAGAATTTGGCCTCAAGCTATCCATAGACAAGTGCCAGTTCTTTCAAGTGTCTGTAAATATGTGGGACATACAGTGTCAGCTAAGGGGATACAGACAGACCCCAGTAAAGTAGAGTCCCTGACCACCTGGCCCCAGCCCACCAACCTGAAAGAGCTGCAGCATTTTCTGGGGTTTTGCAGCTACTACTCGCCAATTCATTAAGGATTATTTGAAGGTAATCTGGCTGATCCTTAATCTTACCCAAATCTATCCTCCCACCAACTACAGATACAAGAAGGGGTCCTCAAAGAAGAAGACAAAGTGTATTTTCAATTAATTGAACCTTTGGAACCCATTGGATCCCAGTGCGAGGCAGCATTCTTCAAAGTCATCTGTCAGCTTACCCTGCCCCAGTCCTTGCATATGCTGATCCCACCAAATCATATGTCCTGCACATGGATGCCAGTCTGAAAGGGCTTGAGGCTGTGCTATATCAAGAATATGAGGATGGCCTGAGACTTGTGGCCTTCGACAGTCACAGCTTGACACCGTCCGAGTGGAATTATCCTGTGCACAAATTGGAGTTCCTCGCTCTAAAGTGGGCCATAGTTGATCAGTTCCATGAGTACCTCCATGGGGCCAAGATATTAATAAAGACTGATAACAATCCTCTAATGTATGTACAGACTTCAGCCAAGTTGGACGCCACTCAGCACAAGTGGCTTTCAGCCTTATCAAATTACGATTATGCGGTTGAATACCAGCCTGGACTGAACTATATTGATGCTGATGCCCTTTCACGACAGCCAAGTTCCAAAGACAATTGGGGGGAGGCTATCTGAACCTTCTGTAAAACATTGTGCCAAAAGTTTGACAAAGATGAGCAATTGTCTGCAGACACCGTGGACTGCCTGGTGGACTGTTTGGGGCCCCCCTATACTTGCATACCTGCTGCTTATTGTCATTTTTCTGCATTAGATATCAGTGCTTTGTCCCAGTTTGATAGTTACAGCATTCAGTGGGTTCAATCCCATGACCCCATGATTCAGCCCACACTTGATTCCCTGCGTGTGGGGAAGGATGTGTCTAAATTACATTCTACTGACTTATGAACTACACTGTTATTCAAAAAAAGGCCCCAGACTAAAGTTACAAGATCAGTTATTGTATAGAGAGACCGTGGATGGTCAAGGTCAAGTGGACAAGCAGCAGGATTACCTGAGAACTGTGGCCTTCATTAGTTGCAGCTTGACACCCTCCAAGTGGAATTATCCTGTGCACAAGTTAGAGTTCCTCTCTCTAAAGTGGGCCATAGTCGATCAGTTCTGTGAATACCACTATGGGGATAAGATATTAATAAAGATTGATAACAGTCCTCCAGCGTATATACAGACTTCAGCCAAGTTGGACGCCACTGGCATCAGTGGTTTTCTGCCTTGTCAAATTACGATTATGCAGTTGAATATAGGCCTGGACTGAACCATATTGATTCTGATGCCCTTTCATGGCGGCCAAGTTCCAACGACAATTGGGGGATGCTGTCTGAACCTTCTATTAAAGCATTGTGCCAAAAGTTTGACAAAGATGAGCAATTGTCTGCAGACGCCGTGGACTGCCTGGCGGACTGTTTGGGGCCCCTCAGTACTTGCATACCTGCTGCTTATTGTCATTTTTCTGCATTAGATATCAGTGCTTTGCCCCAGTTTGATAGTGACATCATTCAGTGTGTTCAATCCCATGACCCCATGATTCAGCCCACACTTGATGCCCTGCGTGTGGGGAAGGATGTGTCTAAATTATATTCTACTGACTTATGAACTACACTGTTATTCAAAGAAGGCCCCAGACTAAAGTTACAAGATCAGTTATTATATAAAGAGACTGTAGATCATCAAGGTCAAGTGGACAAGCAGCAGCTGGACCTACCCACAGCCTTCAAACAGCTGGTACGGAGGTCCCTCCATAACCACATGGGACACCTCGGTTTTGACCGGACTCTTGACTTAGTATGATCCCAATTCTATTGGCCAAAAATGGGGACAGATGTTGAGAATCATGTCAAAACTGGCAGTCGCTGCTTCCAGCGGAAAGCTTTGTCCAGAAAGCTGCCCACTTGTCAACACCACTACCAGTGCACCCATGGAATGGGTTTGTATAGTCTTCATGTGTCTGGAGCCTGATCAAAAGAACACTGGCAATGTACTGGTAGTAACCGATCACTTTACCCAATACGCACAAGATTTCCCGACCAAGGATCAAAAGGTCTCTACGGTGGCCAAGGTGCTGGTAGAAAAGTTCTTTGTCCACTATGGTGCACCCCAACATATCCATTCTGTCTAAGAAAGAGACTTTGAAAGTAGACTAATCAATGAAATGATCTCTCTATGGGGGGGAGCGAAAGTCCAGAACCACTCGTTATCACCCTCAAGGGGACCCCCAGTCAGAATGCTTTAACAGAACCTTTATGGACATGTTGGGTACTCTCCATCCTAAAGATAAGTCTAAGTGGAGTCAGCAGATTAGCACCTTGATACACGCTTACAGTTGCACCAAAAGTGATGCTACCAGATTCTCTCCCTATCGTCTCATGTTTGGGAGAGAAGCCCGGCTGCCCATAGATGTTTGCTTTGGGGTCTCCCCGGATGGGGTCCTATTTACAATATGTACAGAAACTGAAAGCTCAATTGAACCATGCGTATCAACTGGCTAAAACAATGGCTGTCAAGAGAAACCTTGCTAACAAAGAGAGTCACAACAAGAAAGTGAAGGCTCAAGAGCTACTGCCTGGAGACCGTGTATTGTTGAGCAGTTTGGGACTAAATGGAAAGCATAAAATTGCTGCCAGGTAACATCACCTTCCACATATAGTGATTGGTAAACTGGATGAACTGCCTGTGTACAAAGTGCGCCCTGAGAACAACTCTAGAGCTCTCAAGACCATGTACCGCAATCACCTACTGCCCATCAGTCAAGTGATCATTGATGCTGAACCAAAACCCGACACTTCCCTTGGGCCGGTGACTCATGCAGCTGCCAAAAAGAGACTGAGTCAATCTGCCCCTGTTGTTCCAGACCTAAGGTCTTCCCCCCGGAAGGCCCCGAATGATGATGACTGTCAGTACATTTTGATGAAAGTGAATGTGACAGTGCCTACTTTCCTTCTTTTCAACTGAGTCAGTTGTTTCAAGGCAATCCTATGCAGAATTGTGGGGATGAAGTTGGGCTTTCAGAGCTGCCTATCCACCCAGCTTCTTCCCTGGAACCAATGCCCCCCGAAAATGAGGTGCAGAATATTACGTCTGAAACAGCAGATTCCTTGTGTCTGGTGGAACTGTTTGAATTACCTGAGGAGGAATCTGCTACGGAAAATCCCCCTGGTGACACACCAGAACCTGCAGAACAATATGACAGTGTTGACAGCACCCCTTCAGTGCCATAAAATTCAATGATCTAAGAGTTCCTTCAGGCTAAACAACCTGGGCCCTCTTCAAGAGAGGATAATAAGCAAAGTGATGAGGAAGCAGAATCTGCCGTGCAAGGAGCCGATAATGTTCCACTACTGGAGACTTCACCCTGTGCAGAGGTACACCTTTCTACTGAAGAAGAGACTGATGCAAATGCTGGTACTCCAAAGACTCTACCTGTTTCCCTAAGAAAGTCTGGGAGAGAGGTTAAACCCGTAGTACGTCTGAGCTACGACTCCCCTGAAAGACCAGTAGATCTTCCTCTAACTGTTGTCCACAAGGGTATCTATGTTTCAAAGAGCTCACTGCCCAAACTGAGCCTTTCTGTTTCTTCCATGTTGAGTGTCCATCCTTCAGGACACGGTGCCCCTGCCCCATCTAACCCCAAGTTAGCTGATAGGGATGAACCCTATCTGTGTTGTTTAGAGTGCAAGAAACTATAACATGAATGAGTACAGTAATATTATTGTGTGAGTCATAGTGAAATCATAATTGAATGTATGAAAAAGCATAGCTGTTGCCGTAATATATATATATATATATAAAATATGTATTAGCTATTTTGGATATGTATAGTAATGGTAATGAAGCAAATGTTTTGTATAAGTACAATGTCTTCAAATAACATTGTTGTGAGCATGGACTTGACACAGATGCCAAGTTCTTTCCAGGCAGGGAAGGGTGTAACCCCACTATAAATGGGGGTTCCAAAAAGTCTTCCTTGGGTGTTCTTAAATGCCCACTGCCAGGTGGGCGTTCTGTGTCTTTACAGGTGTAAAAGTGCTTGCATGCAAGTGCCCTGTTAGCCTCCTTGCCTGTCTCTTTAAGAGACATTATTTTTGTAGTGTATAATTAATCTGAGTAGGGGCCTAGTGTTTCCAGGCTTGAGTCCCGCCCGAGCTGCAGTAATATTGCTCTGTTCTGCCATCGCTAATGGTGCAGAGGGAGCTCTGTTAGAACTGGTAATTGTTTGCTGGTTAGCTACTCTAATAACAATGGTATTATAGTTTGTCTAACCAGCCCTTCTTTGCAGCATGGACATTTCTGTATTGCACCAATCAGTACCTTTTCAAGACCTTAAAATGGAGTCTGTCTCCAGGGGTCTTGTCGGAGTGAATTTCTGTAGGAATTGTAGTTTTTCCACTTTGGCACCTAAACGGACCTGGAGGGGGAGCTCTAGTTGTGACAGACAGATAGATCAACCAATCAAACCTTTTGGATCTCAGAGGAAGTCCAGGTGCACCTGCAGCAGAGTGGCAGTCTGAGTTTGGAGTAGAGAGAATGAACAGTTTGAGTAATTTGAGCAGCTGCTCCTGCATAGTCAGGCAGGAAACTAGTGAAAAGGCTGAGTTTGGCCTGCCTGCCTGCTCTCCCTTGAAAGGGATCCTTAAAGAGTGCTTAAATAATCGGACTTTATCCAAACCAATTGTGACAAAAGCCACTGAATTGTGACTGTACCTTTGCCTGAAGAGGACTGAAGATGTGCTCCATGCGATTGGCCTGTCAGGACATCTGAATTACCACAGAGACCACGGTTTTGCTCAGGAAAGATAAAATTGCAACCGGACTGTCATCTGAACTGTGGTATTGCTTTTCTTTTACTACAAGTGTGCTGAATGCTGTTAGTGGGTTGCTATTTGGTTCCCCACTGTCTAATTGTGTCAGGCTTGCTGGAAGCTGCATACAGCATTTACCGGACTGAATCTAAACTGTTCACCTGGCCTGGGCCCTGCCAACTTGGCCCAGCCAGTTACTCGTGACAAAGAAAAAAACATCGACAAGAGACTTCCTCGGGGATCAGCCCCCTGCTCAACACCTTGAACAGGAATGACACCTAGGTGATTTGTGTGGGCTCTGCTTCTCCTGGAAAACCAGTAAGTCATCCTAAAGTCTCCATTTCGTCCATCCTGTATCCTGTACTGGGTAGCATGAATAAACACCAGGGCAGCTCCCTGCAACAACAGCTCAATCAAAGTGTGTCATCTAATTTAGTTATTTTGTCTAATTATCATGAACCGAGCCTCCTCTCTCCGGATTACAAATTGTGTGAGGATGTGCATGTTTCTTCTTTCCATTACAGGGCCCCCCGACCAGCTGCAATGCCAGCCTACCTGGGGCAGTGAATTATGCCAGCCCCCCTTTGTTCCAACTGGGTACCCAGAGTGTGTGTGACTGTGAAGGGACTCTAAAGTGCATGCATGATTGCCTGATTGAATCAGTTACAGAACTAATCAGCCAAATTACACCCCTTCCTTGTTCATTCCCCCTGAATAAATCAGATCTAATTATTTTTGCATTTAACCTGACTGTGGTTCCATTTTTTACCAGAAGCACTGTACCGTTGTTACCTGCTGTGTCTAACCTTATTTTTGAGGGGGTCTCCAGGATCGGACTGGTGAAACCAGCCCTGGGGGTAAGTGTAAACAAAGTGGGGATTTGTATATTGATTAGGGGCTATTGTATCTGTGTATGCTGTTCATTGTTTAGGCCACTGGAAGGGAAAGAGGGGGGTCATGATGATCCAGAGGGCTGTACCCAGGTCAGCTACATGACCTCTAACCCTGTCCTCTGGGAGGAGGCACCCATTTTCAGTACCCAGGCCCCTTAACCTGCAACTAGTCACACAGGCAGGGGTAGTAGTCCTTGGGATAGTGCCACCTAGAGGTTACATAAATTTTTGCCTTCCCCCTGGTTGTGACTGAAAATTAGAATTGCATACTGTGCCTTTGTTCACCTTCCTGGTGTGAAAGTTAGAAAACTACATAAACTGTAGTATCTGAATCTAGGATCCTCTGGTTCTCTGCTCAGTGCTCAATGTACTGGCTCGCAATGCTTGATGCCTTGCTGCAGTTTTTTATTATTATGGGCTTGGTTCACAGCATAGTAATTTTTTCTTAAATATACCTGAAGTTAAGGAATGTTTTTGTTTGGAGGTTAAAATCTGTACTAAGTCTATGGAGAAATACATTTAACAGCAGACCCTATCCCACTGGAACTCCTTAATGCTGGAAGTGTTGAGCTGGCAAGTTAGGTTGGCCACAAGCCATCACAATGTGGTTTTAAAACAAGCAAAGCTGCAAGAAAATGATACCACGTGATATACAGCTGCACAATTCATGGGAGAATGAGTCTGTTGCTTTTCACATTCAGAGGCATGCATGTAGTGACAAGTCAACCTGCTACAGTATCCGTAATTTTGATAAATACAGTAGCTATGATTCATGAGTGTACTGTATGCCTAATGTGGGCTGGGTATTTTCAATAAAAAATATTTGTTATTATCACAAGGAAGTTTGATTCCTTCATACCCAAATAGGTGTATATAGAAGATTAATGTACTGTATGAAATGTTACTCTAGTAGCACTGATACGAGATACAGTCTTTCATTTATATAGTATCTTCCCAGCTATAATGTGTTTATGCCTATATATATATATATATATATATATCATATATTTGGATAAAGCTCAAGAATGCTGACCATGAGCTTGACCTTGTGTTTCTTTTTAAAGGAACAACATCTGTTAGTTGGCAAAAAATTCCATTATTCAGCATAGCTATTTTGGCAATAATATATTTCTGACAGCCATGGTATCATCATTAGTGTGTTTTTACTACCTTCAGATATTTTTAAAGCAGCTAATCTTGTACGTAGTAAATAACCCTTCACTAAAATTACCAATAGCTTAATCTGGTTCAAGGTCAGTTGGCATTCAACTGTATCCCCTCCACCCGGGTCATGCCTGAAAATAGGCAAGTATTTGTCTAGTGCACTTTCACGGTCAACAAAAATAAAATAAAATTATGTGTGGTTCATAGCTCAGTGCTTGTGCTACATGCTGCACCTGAATAATGTAGGTTTGAATTTGAATACAGAGGTCAGACCAGTAAGTAGAACGGTGCTTCCATGGTATTAGTTGAATGGGATGATTAGTGCTTAGGTACTTCGGCATAGATATAAGTAAGTCAGTGATTATACTACATGATGAACTGGATGATATATGCAAAGTGCTTGGATGCTTGAACAGGTAAGTAACTTGTTATGACTTCTTGTTTTTGCCTTTCTCTGTATCCCACCATAGCAAGGATGGTTAGTTAAGTAGGATGAGACCCCAAAAAGGATAATGAATATCGTACGATTTTCTCCTCCAACTCCAGAGAGTATGTCCAGTAGCATGCAGGAGAGGAAAAAAACCCTTTGGTGGGAAATCTCTGAGGACCCATGGCTACCGACTTCCTGTCCTTCTGGGCATACTAAAAGAGAATAACCTAATTTAATGGTATTAAAATATTGACTAGTCCTATTTTCAGAGTTGTAGATGCTGATTCAGCCAAGCAGGAGGCTGAAATTGAGTACTGATATTAGAATGACGGGTGAAAAGGTAGTACAATCTTCTAGTGAAACCTAGTCCAGGAATTCCATGATGAGCATAATAATTTAAAGTGACAAAAGTAGCATTAGTCGAGCAATCCAAAGGCAAGGAAGTCTTCTCCGAGAACCCATATCCAAATGACTAGAACTCTAACCTAGAATATGAAAACTGGTAGTTGCTGATCCAATAGCAAACTCTGCACACGTGGGCTTTGGTGAGGAAGCACAGAAGCTGGATGACAGCTACGAATGGACAGGGTGCAGTGTAAACCTCCAGTCTGGTGAGGACAAAGGAGGTAGAGTGAAAGAGCAATAGATGTCCGCAAGGTTAGGTAACATAAGGTTTGATGGATCTCCAGGCCCCGTGGGGTGAAGCTCTTTGTGGAAATAGACGAGAAAGTCAGTGAAAGGCCTCCAGATCTTGCACGAGGGAAGCAGGTAAATATAAGCAGTTGAAGTATCCGGGTGGATCTGAACGGAGGTCAGCATTGTATTAGAATGTCTAATCAATTCAGATGTACATCCAGAGGGGGTGAGGAGCTCCTGAAAGGCTAGCAGATGGCATGCAGGTAAAGTAAAGAGTATGTGGATTTCCAGGCCCAGATGCTGGTAAGGCGTGAAGTAGACGTAGTCAAACCGCCAGGCTTCTACTGATGGGAAGGCTTATGAGTTCACAGAATGGCAGAAAGCTTGAGATGAAGGCTGATGAACTAATGACTGAACCACAATTATGTCATACGGCACTGAAGAGGTTAGGTTTAATGTTTAAGCCATGATATAGAAATGCAGAATGGAATAGAGCTGAATTGAATATCCAGGCAAGAATTAGAGTGGCAGTAGATCCAAATTAAAGAAGCATCTCTGTAGGAAGCATCCAAGGAAGTAAAGGGGAGCTAAGCCAAAACAAGGTGAGGATGTGCAGTTGGACCCCATAGGTCAGCCAATAGAAGATGTGAGGTGTAGGAGGTGTGGCTGACTACATTTAGGTCAGCCAGTAGGTGAATAGAAAATGGTAGCTAAACCTCATGAAGGCTAGCATGCACAGCTGGAACACATGTAGGTCAACTGATAGGGTAAGTAGAGAGTGGCAGTTAAACCCCACAAAGGCTAGCATGCACAGCTGGAACACATGTAGGTCAGCTGGTAAGATAAGTAGAGAGTGGCAGCTAAGCCCCACAAAGGCTAGCATGATAGCTGGACCACATGTAAGTCAGCCGGTTAAGTGGGTAGAGTGACAGCTACACCCCATGAAGGCTAGCATGCGTGGCAGGATCATGTAGGTCAGCTGGAAAGTGAGTAGTAGCAACAAGCCCAAATGAAGTGAAGCAACATGGGAAGCATCCAGGGACAATGAGGTAAATACTAAGACATTGTGTGACAGAAAATCCATAATGGAGCACAGATGGATCCTGAATGGCTGGAGAGGTTCGAACAGGCACAGTGAGAGCTGAAGCATCCAGAACTCAGTTGGCATGGCTGAAAACAAGACATCCTGGAATGTGTCCAATCCTGAAGGAGAAGCTTGGATGATGGTCTGCAGGAAGGATCTGGAGCAGGGTGCTGAATGCAATGATGAGGCACATGGCAGAAGTGCATGGCAGGAGTCCAGAAGCCGAAGACATGGAGCAGCTAGGCCCATACGTGGGTAGAATGAGCAGCTAGACCACACGTAGGTCAGCCGAGGAAAGCAGCAGCCATGCCCCATGAAGGCTAGTGGCCGAAGAACCCTCATGTAGGGCAACAAGGAGCAGAAGACATGCCAGACTAGGCCCCCACATGGGCGGCAGTAGGGCCTGAACTCACGTAGGTAGGCAGATGGTGAGAGAGGCAAGCTAGACCCCACGTAGGTTAGTGTAACATGGTGCCACCACGGAGGCCATCTGGGTAGACTAAAATTCCAGGGCTGAAGCCGAAGGGAAGCTTGGTAAGCTTGTAGTGTACGTAGCAGGCAAAAAACACTCCTGAGTTGTGGAGTGACATAGTCCTGTAAAGGGGTATCCAAGCCAGAGGGCAGAGTAGCAGAGCAGAAAGAATATAGATTCTGGAATAGGTGGCAGTATGCAGCAGAAGAGAATGATAGAACCTACCTCCAGTCACTAGAACTGGACCCTAGGACGGTGCCCTTCCAAACTGAGTGTCAAATAATTGATTGCAGTTTCCAGAATGTAGCATAAATGCCCCCCAAGTCTCCATGACGTCGCAGAGCCGAATTGAAACCACAAGGAGACTTGAAGTTTGTAGACAATAGTTTGGTAAATTTAAACTGAACAGCTAGGGCAGAACGTAACAATGGGGATGGGCTGCTGCGTAATAAAGTAGTGAGGTAGCATATCATTGCAGGAGATCCAAAAGAATATCATGTAGGGATATTGCTATGCACGGTAGTATTTTAGAGGTGCTAAGTCTGCTGTAAATCATGCCAGTATGGTGCATAGATACTGCACCATGTGCTGAAACTTGTCATGCTGTCGTATGCTTCGTTTCTGTGACTTTCGATCATAGTGCTGAGGGAGCGACCGAGGTCTGGCCAAGAACAGCGGAGTTCGTAGGCATTGAAAAGCACAAAATGATAGCACACTCCCGTAACCCAAAGGCACATGATCCCAATGTTGAGAACAGTAATGGCTGACATCCCATAGTGAAAGCAAACTGAACCATCTGCAGGAGAGTGCTATGAGAGGTGGCTTCAGCTGTGAACCAGGGAAGCAGCTAGGAGGCTCTGCAATGGAAAGTCCAGTAGCCAGAGAACGAGCTATGTCCTGAATCTGAACAAAGCGGCAGCATGGAGAGGTGGTTGCAAGAAGTAGAAGGCAACAACGAGGAACATCAGAGCTGGAAGCAGTAGCAGGAAGCAGAGAGCAGCAGCAGATAATTGAGCGGCCACGAAAGAGACAGGTGGAGTACAGGGAGAGGCTGGAGCACAAGGTATGGTGGCCAAACCCCACCCCCCAAGAGAAAAACCACAAAGGGAAAACAAACAAGGGCAAAGGAGCAGGAAAATGGGGAGAGGGTAGTAAGAAACCAGAACAAAGAGCACGAACATGGAAACAAGCAGGACGGGGAGGGGGAGAGAGGCAGGACGAACAAGAAACAACCACAACCCCGCAACTGCGCAGCATGCCAGTGAGTGCGACTCGCTCTAAGCAGAGCAGCAGGACTCCGCTTGTTTATGTAGGATGTGGGGGAGGAGCTCTTCCCCCACATAACTACAGGCCTAGCTTTTCAATTAAAATGGCAGCCACACGCAGTAAATGTACCCATGAAGGTTATTTTTGGACTATCCAAACTAGGTTCATGTTCATTATATATTAGGAGGCTGCAAGCCCACATTTCTGTTGGTAATCAACACTGCACTACACCAAGATGTCAATTATTTTTGTAATGCGCATGGCAAGAGAGCAGGAACTAAAAATAAGTCAGTGCCACAGATCTCAGTTTAGGAATGACATACTATGACAAGAAAAATGTATGTGTGTTTATCAAAAATATAGTATAACCATAGCATTTATATCATTCACTCTAGCTCGAGCCCCAAGGGGGCTCGTCTGCTGAGATTGTGGCTCTGGCACTGCTCTTGGCTGGCCCCATCTTCCTCAACAATCTGCCCATTGCCCAGCTGCTGCTCAGCCCGAGCACTGAGGGGGTTCCTCTGCTGAGACTGTGGCTCTGGCACTGCTCTTAGCTGGCCCCATCCTCCTCACCAATCTGCCTGCTGCCCTGCTGCTGGTCCGGTACACTTTGCCAGCAATAGGACCACTCAGCTTGTAATTTTACTGGTCCTTCTACGGTTGTTTCTAGTCCTCCTTTGGCTGCTACAGGCCCCTTCTGCTTCGCTGTTAGATTCAACTCTACCCTGTACTTCTAGTGCTTGGCACGCCTACTGATTCTGTTTACTATAGCTACAGTGCCAGGCACTCCTGTGTAACTGAAATTGCAGCAGAAGGCACTCCTGTAACTCTCTGTGCTTTCTAATTTGAAAACAAGTGGCTAAAATGTTATTTATTCAGTATTGTGCACCATTTTTGATGTTTTAATTTTAGATTAATTTCAAATGTTACCTGATAGCCTCAGTAGATTGTGCTAGATAACTGTTTGAGTCTCTGCATCAGACTTTTGTTTGAGCTTAAGTTTAATGCAAATGTTAGTTGTTAAACTTAATAGTATATTGTAGGAACTGTTTGATTACTGCTACAAGCTTTTAATTTCTCTGCCTTTTAATTTCTGTCCCCCCCCCAACACACACACACACTAGCCCTCTGCACTCTTAAGACTCCTGTTTCCCTTGGACACCACTGGCACCTAAAGCCCAATCTATACTGCACTGCTAATTGCTCCTCTCCCATCCTGCTACGCCTCCTTTTGGCACCCACTCTCCATCACTTTGATCTCTTGTGCCCCCCCCCCCCCAATTTAGCTGGCCTCTGTACTACAATCGTAAGGAGTGCTTACAGCCTTGCCTTGCTTTCATTCTAGCTCGAGCCCTGAGATTGTGGCTCTGGCATTGCTCTTGGCTGACCCCATGCTCTTCAACAATCTGCCCACTGCCTAGCTACTGCTCAGGTACACATTGCCAGCACTAGGACCACTCAGTCTGTAATTTGACTGGTCCTTCTATGGCTGTTTCTAGTCCTTCTTTGGCTGCTACAGGTCCCTTCTGCTATGCTGTTGGATTCAGCTCTAGTCTACCCTGTGTTTCTAGTGCTTGGCATTCCTACTGATTCTGTTTACTGTAGCTACAGTGCCAGGTACTCCTGTGTAACTGAAATTGCAGCACAAGGCACTCCTGTAACTCTGTTTTTTCCAATTAGCAAGTTATACTGTACTGCCACTAGAGGGACATAATCTTCATCTAAAGTGATCCTTCCTGTTGTTCATATAGATACCTTACTAAACTATAGTTCCCCCTGCATCTGACCAGCCCTCTCCTCCGCACTCCCTTCTTAGAAATCCTTCCTCTTCCAGTTCCTAAATCAATTATTCACTAATTTTGCTGCCTTTATCAACAATGCATCCCCTGATCTCCTCTCTCTACCTTGTTCTGCTCATATCCCACTCTACCACCTCCACTTGCTCTCGACTCAAATATTTCCTGCTATCTCTCCCAACCGCATCAGTTACTGTCTCCAGTCCCCTACCCACATCCATGCTATCACTCCCTCCATGCCATTTGAAATATGATCTCATTCCACCAGTATTCCTCATGTGGCTTTGGTAACGGTGTCCACTTTCACTGCAGTTCTCCACCTTCTTCTCCCTCAATCATTCACTCCCTTCTCCTCAAAACTCCCAACTCATTGTCAGCCCCTTCAAAATCCCCTAAGCTTCACTTTCTCATACTTGCTCTCCTCTTGCTCTCCGCTGGGGATATCCACCCCAACCCAGGCCCTATTGCCCCTTGCTCCTCTGGTGCTTCTCCTACTACCTCCTCCTACTCTTTTCTCTCAGCCCTCCCAAAAGGCTTAAAGATTCTACATCTTAACATCTGCAGCTTGTTGTAAAAAATCGACCAGATTCATACCAAGATGTGCACTCTAAAACCAGGCATTCTAATCATCTCAGAAACTTGGCTAAAGAGCACTATCCCTAACCACTTGGTCTCCATTCCTGGCTACTCACTGCTAAGGCAGACTGTGCTGGCAGAGGTGGTGGTGGTGTGGCCATTTATGTCCTAGTCTCCATCCAATATTCCATCATCTATTCATCCTCCATTCCTGAGACCCATGATGCCCTAGCTATCCATGTGAACCTCCCCTTTACTCTCCCAATCTTCGTAGCCAGCATACACTGCCGTCCAAATGTTCATCCTTCGGTAGCGCTAGACCTCCTAACCTCCATCACTTCTCTTGCTCGCTCTGGAGAATTATTCATCCTAGGTGACTTCAGTATAAATTGGTTGTCACCTAAACCTACCAAAACCAAAAATGAAATTGGAGCCCTAAACCTCTCCCAACTGATCTCCGAACCCACCTGTCCAAATCACAAGACACTACAACACTCCTTACTCAGCTGGACCCTTACTACCACCCCCACTGTGTCATCACCTCTGACATCTTCCCCAATGTTCTCAGTGACCATAACCCAATATTCATAGTTATAAAAGTCCACATAAATTAATCAACACACAAAACCATACAACTATGTTCTTTCAAGTCTCTTGACATTGAAACTGTCTTGAGTAATCTTGCTACTTCTGACTGGTCTCCCCTAACCTCCTTCCCCTGAGTTGATAAGGCCTTGCCTACTTCAAAGAAGTATTTCTTGCAAACTGGAACACCTTTACCCCATTAAAACAAACCACAGTCAGAGGTAATCACTTACCTTAGCTAACCGCTGAACTTCTGGCCTGCCTCAGAGCTAGAGATTGAGCCTTGAAGCGTCATTAAGCTACCCAGCATCCTAGTGATCTCACACACTATCGCATGCTCAGAAATGCTTGCACCAGGGCTACAAGGTTAGCCAAGTTTGAATATTTCAAATCTGTCTTCATCACCAACATAAATTCCCCTTCAAAGTTCTGGAAGGTGGTCCACACCCTATTTATACCCTCATCTTGCCCACTGCCCCCAGTACTTAAAGTAAATAGCTCACTAGTGTCTGACCCATCAGCTGTAGCTGCGGAATTTAATTCCTACTATACCTCCTGTGCCACTGAACTTCTGAAATCCCTCCCTGCCTACCTTTCCTCCTCCCCACCCTCTACCAGTGTGCCCCCTCCACTGCCCTCCTACCTTCCCTTCTCTTTCACTACTGTAACCCCAAGCAATGCCCAAAGTGACCTCCTCACCATCAACCCCTCTAGAGGTGCCTCCCCTGATGGCCTTGACCCAAAACTCCTCTCCATCTCCACTTCAGCCATTGTCTACCCCCTCTCAATAATCTTAAATCTCTCATTCTTTATTGCCTCGGTCGCCTTTTCATGGAAACATGCCATGGTCCTCCCTCTTTGCAAAGGGGGTGACCCCAATCTCCTGGCAACTGTCACCCCATTTCTCTCCTCCCTACCCTTGCAAGCTTCAGTAACACATTGTTCTCTCCCAACTCACCTCTTTTCTCTCTTACACCTCCTTTTTCACCCCTTTCCAGTCTGGTTTCAGGAAAAAACACTCAACCACCACCTCTCTCCTATGGCTTACAGACTCCATCCTAACTGGGATGGACAATGGACAAATTGCCTCTGCCATGTTCGTCAACCTGGCCAGGGATTTAAACATCATCTCTCACTCCTTTCTCCTTGACTCACTCATAGTAGCTGGCCTATCTCCCTCCACCACAAACTGGTTCAAGGACTACCTTATTGGCAGAATCCAATCAGTTAAGATCTTGAACGCCACTTCCCCTCCCCTCCCGATTAGCACTGGAGTCCCCTAGGGCTCAGTGTTAGGGTCCCTCCTATTCTCCATCTTCTTAAATGACCTTGTCTCTGTTTGTTCCCCATCATGTGCTATACATATGTATGATGATGATACAGTCCTGTATGCATCTGGCTCCTGTCCTGATGAGGTTACAACCAGCTTACAGTAAGACTTTGACAAGGTTCAGCTCTGGTTTGCTAACCATCAGCTTTTCCTGAATGCCAAGAAGACTGTCTCCATGACCTTTGGCACAAGGCAGAAACTCTCTAGGCTTCCTTCCCTTCCCACTTTCCACACCGTTGATGGGACTTTACTTGAGGACACATCCTCCTTCAAGTACTTAGGTATTTGGTTGGATCAATACCTAAACTTCTCTGAACATATTGACGCCATCCAGAAAAAACTGCCCCACTAAGTCCTCCCCGGCCAGACTGGACACCCTCTTCAGTTCCTTCTACCACTTTGCCCCGGATGCCCTCCTCACACCCATCACTGCGATCTTTATTTTGTCCTATCCTTCCCATCTCTTACAAATAGGCAACTCTCCCACTGTGCTAAATTCGCCTTCAAGCACTGGTTGGGTGAGCTCCCTTTCTACCTCAATGCCACCTTTATAACACCCTCTCCACCCTCCCATTCCCTTAGATCTTCAAATTCCCGTATCCTGGTTGTCATCTCAGATCCACACAAATTGGCCAATCTGGTTTCTCTCACTGCATTCCAAATATTTGGAATTCCTTCCCACCTCAAATCCGGCTCTCATCCTCCACCTACTCCATCAGATCTGTCCTCAATAATTATCGTTCACCTAGATGCTCCTGCCATGTCCCTATCTAATTCCCTCCTCTAAGCCCTGGACAAATCATACCTCTCTACCCTCACCTTCACTTATCACCCTGAGGGGCTTGTATCTCTGATCTACTACCTTGCCCATCCATCCTAAAGGGGTCTCTATGGTGCACTTCATTATCCCCTTCTCTCTGGTCCCACCAGTCGTAGTACATGGTTCCTCACACCCTGAGGGGGTATCCAGGGACATGGCTCTTCTCCCTCTCCCCATCTCACCCCCCCTTCCCGTTCCCCCTTTTCTTTCACATAAGCACTTGTTTACTTATTAACCTGGCACTTATTATTGTCCACTCTTTCTACATGTTATGCTCAACACTGTTGTAACACTTTTTGTAACACCTGTCTTACAACTACATGGTATTGTTGATCTTGTAAATTGAATGTTTAATGTATAATTCGTATTGTACCCCTTCCCCCAAGGTCACACTGGGAGACAAGTGGCTTGCTGCTCAGTGCGCCCTCCTGGTGAAACATTTCAATAAATAAGTAAAACATTATATGATGATTTTTTTTATGCTAACAACTATTACTGCAGTGAGCCTTTCATTCTCTGAAGGACTGTATTGAAAGCAGTCTTTACTCGGGTTGTCGAGTTGTCATCTGCAGTCTGTAGTCCATCACATCCCCCCCACCTCCCAGTGATCCACATGGGTGTGTGTTTTGGTATGACAACAGGGTTACAGGGAAGGGTGACTCATGTGGTTAGCCCTTGTGCATGTCCATTACTTGCATACAGAGGTGCACATTGTTCTGTGGTCACAAAGGAGGACCTGAGTAGAAAGAAAATATCAGCCCCACAGGATGACATGTGTTGCCCACAGGCCCTGCATGTTCATTCAGGTTCTCATTCCTCCAAGCTGCCTTTATTCTCCAGAAAACGAGTGCCCCCCACCCCCAATGACTTGCTATAAGGGGTTAGCTAATGGGGGCTTATTGGATGAATGAGGTAAGCTTCCCTTTCATAGTTCATGAATACCTTCCTCTTGACTCTTATCATCTTCTTTACTTCTGCCATAAACCACATTGGTCCTTTTGACCTTTTCCTCTTCATGCTTCCCATTTTTATGCTAAACCTGTAACTGCCATATTTTCTCAGTTCATTTTATTAGCAGTCCCCTCATCTGGTCAAAATCTGCTTCCTGAGATACCAGTGTCCATCTGTTTGTCTTAAAAAATGCTGTAAATGATGAATTTATAGACAAACGTGATTGCCGTTGAAACTTGAGTGTGGTTATATACATTAGACAAATATATGTATTAATGTTATGTATGTTATTAGATATAATTGAGGTCGTTAGGTGTGTTGTTTATGTAATCGTATTTGTATTTTTTTGAGACAATTTATGTTAATTCTGTTTATTTTATTTTGTTACCAATTTCTTTACTCTGTAGCCAGGCATCAGTAACAGACTGACTTTGTAAATATGACTTTTGTCCTAATAGTCTTTATTTTATATAAAAATAAAGATTCTCTCTCTCTCTCTCTCTCTCTCTTTCTTTCTTTCTCACTCGCGCTCTCTCTCTCTCTCTCTCTCTTACTTTTTCATACTTTTTTTCTGTATGAGTCCAAACTATGTAACAATCTACCAAGCCATCTAAGAAGACCCTCAAAGGAAAATGTACTCTGGAGTTCTTTACAAACTTGGTTTGTGATGCCTTGTTGCCAAAAACATGTTGTGAATAGTTTACATAGAAACATAGAAACATAGAAGTTGACGGCAGATAAGGACCGCAAGGCCCATCCAGTCTGCCCATTTCTTTTTCTACCTTATAAATGTGCCATCGGCCTTTGCTCTGTCAGTGACCTATCTATTCATAGTCATTTGTATTGCTCCCTTATGCCTATCCCATGCCTGTTTGAAGCCCTGCACTGTATTCATAGCCACCACTTCTTGTGGTAAGCTATTCCATGCATCCACCACCCTTTCTGTGAAAAGAATTTCACATTCCCCTTAATCGGCCTCCTCTAATCTCATGCTGTGTATTCTTGTCCTGCTATTTTTCTTATATTTAAACATGTTAGACTCTTTCACCTTGTTTTATGCCTTAAGGTGTTAAATTCTCGATCATATCACTCTCTCCCTCCTTTGCTCAAGGGTATACATATTGAGCTCCGTTAATCTATCCTCATATGTATCTTCTGGTGGTCACTGCACCATTTGGTTGCCCTTCTCTGGACTGCCTCAATTTGAATTAATATACCTGAAAGTGTGGCCTCAATACGCAGTACTCGAAAGAGGAGCTAACAATGTCTTGTACAGAGGATTATTACCTCCCTCTTCGACTTGTGATACCATACTAATACCCTAACTACCCCCTACCTACTGCTTTAGAGCTCTGCTTGGATGATTTTGGGTCATCAGTGATGATGATGCCCAAGTCTCTTTCTTCCTTTGTGACTGCTAACAACTCCTCCCAGCCTATAGGTGGCTTCAGGGTTTCTCTTCCCTATGTGCATGATTTTGCACTTCTTTACGTCGTCAAGTTGCCACTCTTCTGACCATTTTGCTAGTTTATCAGATCTCTTCTCATTTTGCCCACCCATCTGGATCATCTACTCTGTTGCAGATCTTGGTGTCATCTGCAAACAGACAAACCTTACCCTCTAGTCCATCTGCTGAGGTCACTAATGAAGATGTTGAATAGGACTGGCCCCAGAACTGATCCCTGAGTACCCACTTGTGACTTGCATCTTCTGACTGTATACCATTTACCACCCTCTCTGTTCTGCCAGTCAACCAGTTTGCCACCCAGTTGACAACTTCTGACCACTCCAGCCTACCTAGCTTGTTATCAATCTTCTATGTGGAACAGTGTCAAAGCTTTGCTGAAGTCAAGGTGGCGACATCAACTGCTCCCCTTGGTCCCCACTCTGGTTACCCAGTCAAAGAAATCTATGAATTGTTTGACAGGATCTTCACTTTGTAAACCCATGCTGTCCTGGGATCCTGTGCCCCTATGGATTCCAGGTGTTGCACTATCCTTTCCTTAAGGATGCCTCCATAATCTTGCCCACTACTGAGGTAAGATCTCGACTGGTCTGTAGTTTACCGCCTCCTCCCTGCTACCACTCTTGTGGAGCCGGGATCACATAAACCCTTCTCCAGTCTTCTGGGACCTCTCCTGTGCTCAGAGACTCACTAAACAATTCTGCTAATGGCTCTACTAGTTCCTCCTTTAGCTCCTTAAGTACCCTGGGATGTTATGCCATCAGGTCCCATTGCCTTTATCCACCTGGCTTAGCAGCAAGCTCTTGTGGACCCCTTCTTTTGTGGAAGGGAGTAGTGCTCACCTCCTCCCCTGTGTCCATGATGCTGAGCTGTGGGCCTGCCCTACCTTCTCTTCAGTAAACTGAGCAAAGGTATCTATTTAGGATAGATGCCTTTACAGGGTCCTCCTCCTCACATGCTCCCCTTTTCTCCATTAAACAGCAATCCCTCTGGACTTCTCCTTTCACTAATGTATTTATAGAAAGTCTTGTCACCTTCTTTTACTGTTAGGTGCTAGTGTTTCCTCAGTTTGGGACTTTGCCTGCCTACTGCCTTACCTGCTTCCCTTAGGCAGTTTGGTATGCCTCTATCTTCATCCCTGTGTTCCTTATATTTCCTGAAGGCCAACCTTTTGGCTCTGACCTTTTCTGCTACTGTATTTGAGAACCAAAGTGGTTTCATCTTCTTTTGCACTTCCTTTTCTGTCTAACACAATGGGATGTTGCTTCAAGTATTGTATCATAATGCTTGCCCACTTGCCTGTACCTCCTCCACCTGTGTTTCTTTTGCCAGAGGCTAGCTTAACTCCTGTTGGCCATCTTATCAAAGTCAGCTCCTCCTGGTCCCATATTTTGCCTTGGAATGGGATGATTTAGATGTAGTAGCCAAATTGAACCATACCATGTGATGGTCACTGGCCCCAGGTGACCTTCTACCGGAGATCTGTGATCCCTTCTTTGTTAGTCAGTACTAGATCTAGGATAGCCCTGTCTCTTGTGGGTTGCTGTACCAGTTGTTTGAGGCCCTCCCTGTAGGGAATCCACTATGAGTCTAGTTCTGGCAGATGTTCCTGCTGGTATTGACCAATCTGTATCTGGCATGTTGAAGTCTCCCATTATCAGAACCTCCCTTTAGCTGTCATGTTTTGTATATCTTCTAACAGTAATGTGTCTATGTCCTCCCTCTGGTCTGGGGCCTGTAGACAACCCCAGTTCTTATGCTATCCATTTCCTGTTTCCAGGGTGACCCACAGTTCTTCTGGCTCCTTATGTGTATTCTGAATTTCTGTAGCTTTGATATTTTCATTAACATACAGGACCACTCCTCCCCCCCTTTTTGCACCTCGGTCTCTTCTGAACAATACATAGCCAGGTACTGAAGTCTCCCAAGTGTGGTTACTGGTAAACCATGTCTCACTAATTGCTACTATGTCCAGTTTAGCCTCTGACATTATTGCCTGCAGGTCTGGGATCTTATTTCCCAGGCTGTGAGCATTTGTGTACATGATTTTCCATTGGCCAGATTTTGGTGTGTCAGTTGTTGGGTGAAGTTTGGCATTACCCCTGTGCATCGTGTGGAAACAAACCTTTTTCTTACCTGGTGATGCAAATGAGCGGCAAACACGCTGAATTCCTGTTTGACCACTAGCTGAGGGGAGGGGTGTTCTTCCATCTGACGTGTATGGGTGCTGCACCTTTCCCCATTTGCTAGTTTAAATATTCTGCAAAGACATCAAACTTCTGCCCCAATGCACTGACTCCTCTTTAGTCAGATGCAGTCCATCAAATTTAAAGAACTTCGCTCCCAGAACTGTTGCCAGTTCCTACAAATCTGTGTCCTTTTCCTGGCACCAGTCCTTGAGCCACGTGTTTAGCTCCCCTATCTCCCCTTCTCTGACCTTCCGTCCATCTGCTCCCTTCTCCCAGACTGGCAGGATCTCAGAGAAGGAGATGCCAGGACGAAATAGATGATAGTTTGTCACCCAGCTTAGTCAGGTGTTCCTTGGTCTCCACAACTGACCGGCTGGCGAGATCAGTAGTCCCTATGTGTACTAGGACATCAATGTTTTCTCCTGCTTTGTGAACAATTTAGCAATGCGTCAGTGTCTCTCCATGCTGATGTACCTGGAGACATCTGACCATCACCCTGGCTGGAGATGGGTATCAACTCCCCGAATCATGGAGTCTCCTATGATCAGAAGTTTTGGGATTTCCTTTGTGCTTGTTTAGTTTTGGTTCCTGATTTGGGTGAGTATTGTTGTGCTAGCTCCTGTGCAGCAGTGTCCTGCTCGCAGTGTCTTCTGCCTCTTTATTTGATTTCAGAGATAGAGGCAGATACCTGTTTTGTAGTGTTTATATGGTTTTTGGGGGTAATGTGTTGGAGAGCAGAGAGTGATGGGGCACCTGATTTGCTCCTCCTAACCACCTGCCAACCTCCTCGACCAACTACCCTCTGCGGTCGAGGTTTTTCTGTTGGATGCTGGGGAAATGGCGGGTGGTTCTTATAATGTATTTCCTCTTCAATATGAAATTTGAGGCGTGCAATCTCTGCCCATGCTGCCCGGAGCTGAGACCTAAGATCTCCAAAGGCCCAGCATGTAGGAGAGTGTCCTAAATCCTGTAAGACTGTCCTTCTGAAAATTGTTCCACAGTACCTGCAGTTAATGAAATCCATTCCAAATAAGTTGCTGGGTTTGTAACCTAGTCAGAGTTTGTATGATGTGGATAGCTTGCATGATGTATTTTTATTGTTATTTTCATAATATTATCCTATATGTTTCTACTTTGTACTTAGAGATATGAAACAGTTTTATTTGTACCAGGGCCCCATTGTAAAAGAGCCTTTGCTCAATTGGGCTGTCCTTTTCTGGAAATACAGAATAAACTATTTTACTAACTCTTACTATGAATGCCCTTGTGGCATCTAGCACTAGTCCTATGAAGACAGGTTGAAGGAACTGAACATGTACTCCCTGGAGGAGAGGAGGGAGAGAGGGGATATGATAGAGATATACAAATATCTTACAGGGAGGAACAGGATGCAGGAAAACACTATTTTTAAGCGAAAAAGATGTTCCAGAACTAGAGGGCATGGGATGAAGTTGGAGGGAGGACGATTCAGAGGAAACATGAGAAAGAATTTCTTCACAGAACGGGTGGTGGACAAGTGGAACACCCTGCCAGAGAAGTGGTGGGGGCTGAAACAATCACGAGATTTAAGAATGCATGGGATAGACATAAGGAATTCTGGAGGTCAGGGTAAGGGGCAACAGACCTCTAGGAAAACAAACTGAACTTACAAGCTCAAATGGGCAGACTGGGTCGGCCATAGGCCCTTATCTGCCGACACTGTCTATGTATCTATGTATCTATGTACTAGTGTTTACTGTATTTGGCCCTTTTATGGTCCCGATATGGACTTCCACCCTCACTGTTTTGTGATCATTGGACCCTAATGATTACTCGACTACCACATTTTGGATCTTCTCACTGTTGGTGCCCACCAGATCCAGGAGAGCTCCTTGTCTTGTTGAGAAGTGGACTAGCTGTACTAGGAATGCCTCCTGAGATGTATCTAAATGGAACTAGTTCACTTGCTGTGATCAGAACTTGCCAGTCTACATCCGGCACATTAAGTCCCCTATTGCTAGCACCTCCCCTAAATTGTTGGCTTTTCTTAGAGCTTTCCCAAGTTCCTTATACAGCCCCCTAGTCCAGGACCGGTGATCTGTAGACCACTCTAATCCTAATTTATTTCCCATTCCCTGCTGCTTGTACCAATAGGGATAGGGTTTCTTTCAACTCTGCCTAGCTATCTATTTCCACTACTGCTTTCAGCTCCTTTATTTAATATCCTTTGGCAGTATAGCTTAGAGGCTAGAGCAACAAGCTGTGAATGAGCTTGGTACATTCAGTCGACCTGGGTTTTATTCTCACCACTTCAACTAGCATACTATGTGATCCTGAGCAAGCCACTTAACCACCCTAGTGTTCCCAGTTTAAACATGTAAACAGACCTTGTGTTTAGTAGGCCTTACCCAATTACCAAAGTAAAAAAATACAGTGCCATTCCACCTCTTTTAACCCTTTTCATGTCCTTCCTCTGCATATGCTGGTATGGACATGTCCCATTCATGGCTCTGGGTAGCCATGTCTCAGAGACAGCCACCAGGTTAAGGTTTTCTTCTGCAGTGCAAGCCTGCAGTTCTATTATTTTGTTGCTGAGACTCCTAGTATTGTTGCATGTCATTGTCCAAGTACTGGCCTGATCCCCTTTCCCTTAGTTTGTGCATGGCTGTCTTTCCTTCATTGGTTGGTGGTGCGGGGAGACCAGCAAGGCCTCCCTGATTTGTGACATTATGTGTCTACCTTGCCACACTGACTCCTCCCCAACTAGTGTAAAATACCTACTATATGTGCTGTGCCCATCTTTCTCCCAGCACCCGCTTGCCCTCTACATTGGGATGCAAGCTGTCCCTTTTATACAACCTCCAATACCCCCAGGATGGGCCCCGGTCCTCGAGGAACCAAAATCCCTCCTTACAGCACCATCCCTTTAGACATGCATTGAATTAGAACACCTGGAACTATTCCTTATCATTCAGGCATATTCACTGCAGCACCTCAGAGAAGGTTTCTGCCCCAACTTTCTCTTTTGCAGTCTTCCCAAGAGAATGGACATCTGACTTTACCTGTTCTGTGATCAGGTTGATCAAATCATTTGTGCACATGTGCAGTTAGATCTGACCTTCCCTGTCCCATCCCTTGAGTTTCATAACTCTGGCTATAAGTCTGTCTGATATCACCCCAGCGAAGTAGCAGACGACCTCTTTACCCTCAGGCGTGAGATCCAATTTCCACCAGATGCCCCTCACAATTGAATACCGCACTATATGTACCTTCCTCTTGCCCCTTGTGGGACTCCACCTTCTGGCATCATGAATGTGGAATGTTTCAATTCTGTAAACCTGTTGCTTGTGCAAAGACCCAGTTCCACAGCCTTGGACTTCCTTCCTTCCTCCTCCTTCCCTCCCCTCCTCCCTCCTCCCTCCTTCCTTCCTTCCTTCCTTTCTTCCTTCACTCCCTTATGAGGCCCAGTGTCTGCAGTTCTCTAGTAGCATATTTCAGCTCTTGTGGCATCTAGCACTACCCACATGGCCTAGAAATGTATACACCCCCAAAATCAGTATTTCAACAGCAGAGTTCCCTACAGTGACAACAGTTCCATGTCGCTGTAGGGAACCAACTGGAACCCAGCATTGTCTGTTGGGGGTCATGCACCCCCACCCCAAATCAGCTCCGACTTGGAGTTGAGAATCTTAAGTGGGGGAGGATTTGGGGGGGAAGCCCACTGAAGAAAATACTTGTGTCTTTTGGAAACCGGCAGCCGACTGCAAAATGCAGTCAACCTGCCGGTTTCGCTGTCGGGTCGTTCGACATAAATATTGTCGACGACCCATCATGGATCCGCCTAGAAACACATGCAGATGAGACAGTGGCCAGACTCACACAGCATCATTTGGTTCACCATGCTCTCACACCAGCTTGCATTCCCTCCATATTCCCTCTAATGTATCCCCCACCCCCGCATCTTTGTGTGGTTTGTTCAAACTGTAACTAGTTTGTGAATTCAAGTTTCTTTACAGCACACTTTATGTCACACAGGTATTAGGTTACCACAGATATGGTATTGCTAGTGACTGTTTCAGCTTGCCTGTTCCATCTGTTAGGAAGATTCATCTACAGCTTATGATGGTAATTAGTCTATGGACCCTTCGTCCAATATTCAGAAGCTACTGTTTATACTGCACAAATCATGGCTCTCCACACATACTAGCACATGGCTGTTAGGGAGGCATATTCTTACAGGCAGTGCACTCAGTCTGGTGTGGTGCCTGTATGAATATCAGGCTGTAGTAGTGCACAGAGCACCACAGTTCCCTGCTGGCAACAGACACTCAGGACCATGCAGGATTAGGCATCCCAAACAGGTTAGTACCTTTGTTCATCACTGCCATATTCAGAGGCTGGCATGCTAATGACCACGCAAAGCATATGCAGTGTGTTTGTCCAATTACATCTTGCACTATTTGGTCCCTGCACCACCTACCAGAGTCTTCTGTGGTCTCCTGCAGACATCCTACAGAAGTTCTCATTAGTCGCCACACCCCTACACCGTGGCACTCACACTCTGGGACACCATCAGTATAGGACACTTGCAGACCTGGGGCTTAAACATACTGTGCTCTTTAAGCTTGTTGCAGCTTCTCCACCAAACAGACACATTTTTCACAGGTTTAATTAACCAAAACCTAGAAGAGACTGCAATATTCTCCCAGCTACTGTAGGTTCCCCTCGCTGACTACTAAGAGTTAAAGAAATATAAAGAACAGCCTTAAACATGAACTCCAAAGCACTTACTTCTGTCTACTCCCATTTGCAGTTGTCCATAACACTCTTTCTCTCTTGATTCCTTCCCCCAGCTCATAATGACCTGGCCATATTTTCTCCCCTTCTCCCCTCCATACCTGTATGAGTTCCTACCAGGTCATAATGTCGTACACTTAATAGCATTAAGCTAAACCTTAATAACGCTGTCTAGGACAGCGAATGGTACAATACCATGTATACTGCTGTACACAGTACTGCACCATTCACACACTCCCAGGCAGAGCATAAGACCCCTGCTGAGAGTGGGTTCCACTGAGCAGCTGCCGTGGCTCAATGGACAGAGCCACAGCAGCAGGAATCCAGGCACTGCATCTGGGGCTATGTCTGATTCCCGGTCCCAGACATTTTATTGTTTTTCAGTCTTTGTGCACTCCCTGAGTTGGTCCCCTCCTGGAGTTAAGAATCTTTAGTGGGGGGGTCCGGGGGCACAGACCCTCACAGAAAAGAGTTATGACACATGGCATAAATCACACTGTTGCAACATTATGACCCTGTGCCCTATGAGTTAGTTTCCCTCTAACTAGCAAAGCTCAATTTCTATCTTCATATACCTGTACTAATTTGGCTTACAGTGTTTTGGGATCTATTTCTTTAAAATAATGTATTGCTGTACTTGACCTCTATGTTTGTATTGCTGTTAATATTGTTTTTTCTTCACTATTATGGAATTCACTGGGGGGAGATCATGTCAAACAAATCTGATACATTTCTTTGACTGGGTGACAAGGGAAGTACATTAGGGTGGAGCAGTGAATGTGGCCTACCTAGATTTCAGTAAGGCCTTAGACACCGTTCCACATAGGAGACTAGTAAACAAGCTAGGCAGCCTGGGAGTGGACTCAAAAGTGGTAAACTGGGTAAGGAATTGGTTGGGGGATAGGCATCAGAGGCTGGTGGTAAACAGAGTTCACTTTGAGGAAGGGAGGGTGAACAGCGGAGTGCCACAAGGATCAGTACTGGGACCGATCTTCTTTGCTGTCTTTATTAGTGACATTGCAGAGTGACTAAAAGGGAATGTATGCCTTTTTGCAGATGAAAATCTGAATTAGGGTAGACAGTATGGGGGGGTGTGAGTAGAAAATAAACAGGGATCCAAGGAACTTGAGAAGTGGTCAAGAGTGTGGCAACTAACTTTCAATGTGAAGAAGTACACAATCATGCACTTAGGTAATAAAAACCAGTGGGTTCTCAGCATCCTGAAGGGGAACCCGGGCTTGGCTACCTTCCCTTCCCCATCCCAATTCCTAACCCCCTTGCAGAGTTCTCAGCATTATGAAGGGGAACCAAGGCTTGGCTACCTTCCCTCCTCTAACCCCTCCTGCCTCCAGTTCCACTTGCATTGTTTCTTCAACATCCTGAAGGGGTAACTGATGATGGCTGCTTCCCCCCTCTTACCTCCCCTTCATTCCCCTCCCTCTGGCACTTCCACTTCACCTCCTCAGTGCTTATTGCTGCTCCCCTCTTGTTCCTCCTGCAGCACATGTGCACTACCTTGACCCTACTCCTGGTACAGCATAGCACTAAAAATTGTTCTGTTGCATTATTGTTGCATGTTATTCAGTACTGTATTCTAATGTCTCCTACTGTTGTATAATTTTACAAGCTGTAATTGTTTTAGTGCCCTTCAGTTGCATTCTAGTTTACCTGCTCATACCTAATTTGTAACTGTTCTTCCATCCATTAATTGTAATAATCTCTGTTTTCTTATCCCTATGTAACCCCTTCCCCAATGTCACACCATGAGATGAGCAACTTGTTGTTTTGTGTGCCCTCCTGGTGAAACATTTCAAAAAATAATAATAAAAAATTAATAAACCCAAGGGTGAAGTACAAGATGGGGGTGGTGGTACTGACAACCACCAAACAGGAAACAGACCTGGGGGTAATCATATCTGATGACCTCAAGGTGGTCAAACTGTGTGACAAGACTGTGGGGAGACCCAGTTGGATGCTAGCGTACCTGGGGGGGGGTATCACCAGCAGAATGATGGAGATGGTGATACTGCTGTATAAATCATTGGTGAGATCTTAGCTAGAGTACTATGTCCAGTTCTGGAGACCACATATCTGGAAGGACATAGACAGAGTAGAGGCAGCCCAGAGGAGGGCAACTAAAATGGTGCAGGGTCTGCATTAGAGACCCTATAAGGAGAGACTAAAGGACTGCAATACGTACACCCTGGAGGAAAGGAGGGAAAGGAGGGCTATGAAACTTTCAAATACCTCATAGGTATAAATAAGGTGCAAGCGGGAAGCATTGTACTGAAAAAAATTATGTTCAAGAACAAGGGGGCATGTTATGAAGCTGGAGGGGCTTGACTCAGGGGAAATGTGGGGAAGTACTTCTTCACAAAAAGAGTGGTGGATGTCAGGAACAGCCTTCCAGTGGAGGTGGTAGGAGTAAAAACTATAATGGGATTCAAAAATGCAAGGGATAGGCATAAGGGAACCTTGATCATTAGGGAAGGGAGAGCTAATCAGGAGATCAAGTACAGTCTTTGGTATTACAGTAGGTAGGGAAAATGGGCAGACTAAGTGGACCAAGTGATCCTTATCTGCTGTCAAATTCTATATTTCTATGTTTCTATTATGCTGTCTCTTCTATCCCTCACCCCCAGGACACATCTGGAAAAGGTTGTTATCAGCTCAACATGTCTGTCCTGGTAAAACATTTGAATTAAATTACTAACTGGCACTGCCCGCCAAACTCAGACCTGTGACTTGTACACACAGGCAGGTTGGCTTTCACTTCATAGTAGAATTCCATATCAGACATGCCTGATCTCCAAGAAGATTCTCCTTGGGCTCATGCTGCCTGGTGTTCAAAGCCTCCTCAAGACATACAACAGTGCCCATCATACATGTAGTGCTCAACATCAAACCTTCCAGGTCCCCAGGTGCAGGACCACAATGGGTCAAAGGTCATTCACCTACAGAACTCCCCAGTGGTACAATGCCCTTAACAATGAAGTACTTACTCCTGCAACACTTGGACCCTTTAGAAGGCAGCTCTGTCTCTACTTAGCATCAACCACGCAATGTGACTGCTTCCCCTGAGGCAGCCTCCTCCCTCACCTCAATCTAAGGTGGTCTGTTTACCCCCCCACCTTCTTCCCTGTCACCTGCTTCCTCCTCCCACCCCTACCCTTCCACACCTATGCCCTGCCCTACCATGCACCTCCCCTCTTGTAGGCATTTACAGATCTTGTGTCCCCCAACCCCTACCTACTCTGCACTCTTGCTACCTGTCCATCACCTTCTGACAATGGCCCCTCAGCCTGCCCACCCACTCTTTAACCCTGCTATCCTTTATTCACTATCTATTTTATATAATGTACTGTCTGCTATGAAACATATTTTTTCATTAACTGGCTCATTATGTCTCTCCATTATGTACTGTAAATTTATAGTCTTGCCTTCACTGTGTTAATCCTGTAACCATGCTCTACCTCTGTATGTATGTTCCCCTGCATCCTTTGACGTGGAACTTTTGCAAATGGTATACTGGATTTTCATTTAAACTAACATATAGGGGGAAGGGGCAGTAAAAAGAATATGAAAGTTTATTGTAAAGAGCCCAAACAGACAAAAATAAAATTTTCTCCCTAAATGCCAGAAGTTTGTGTAACAAAATGGATGAACTCCAGCTTGTTTTGCATTATCTGGAGATACATATATGTGCTATTACAGAAACCTGGTGGAAGCAGAATGACAAATGGGATAAAAATATTCTGGGATATATCCTTTACAACAAGGACAGGGTGCAATCCAGAGGTGGGGGAGTGGCACTGTATATCGCAGATGGTATTATGGCAGAAAATATGAATACTTCCAATTGGGAGAATTGTGAAGTGATATGGGTGGCATTAAATCCAATTCACGCCAATAGGATTAATATTGGTTTGGTATACAGATTTCCAACAATAACACCCCTGGAGGACTCCATGTTACTGCATTTTATAAACCAGTTAGTCCAAAAGAATAATGTGGTACTCCTGGGTGATATAAATCTCCCAGGTATAAACTGGGACAAATTATATGCAAAAAACTCCATCGAGAAAGAATATCTTGAGGTGTTTAACCTGGCAGGGCTAGACCAATGTGTGTTTGACAACACCAGAAATAACCATAGTTTGGATCTATTCCTTAGTAATATGGGACAATTGATTCAAGATTGTACTGTTTTGGCCCCGGTTGGAACAAGTGACCATCAGATGGTTAGTTTTAACTATACGGATTACATAAATAAAAATACTGGCAATAATCTTATGTATACTCCCGGACCTAAGGCTCCAGGTGTACAATTTTACTGTATCATAATTGCTATTGTAATGCACTATTTTGAATGTAATGCACCGAGCCTCGGCCCCCAGGTTGCAACTGGAATCGAGCATGTTGCTCAGTATGCCTTCCTGGTAAATCTTGTAAATAAATAAATAAATAAAAAGTATAGGTTTGATTTGGCTGATTTTAAGGGCATGAAAAGACACCTATCAAATTGGAAGTGGGAAATTGAGTTTGGGGTGAACCCTTACAAAACATGTGGGAAATCCTTGCCAATAAACTAAATACTCTGGTCCAGATGTTTGTGCCTACAAAAAAAAATATAATAAAGAAATCTCTCCCCCCATGGTTGACTCGACCAGTGAAGAAAGCTATAAATAATAAGAATAGGATGTTTAAAATGTCTAAGTTGAGTGGAAATAATTATAGCTGGGATATGTACAAACAAAGTCTGAAGGCTACAAAAAAAAAGATAGTACAAGCCAAAAAGAACTATGAACTTAGATTGGATACAGATAGAGCTGCAGCAAATTTAAAATTCACTGGCAAAGTGCATGTGAAGTGGGCACTTCGCGTTGCCACTCTGCTACAAGGAGTAGGCAATGCAAAGTGCTAACTTTGCATTGTCTTTACCACTTTGTGTTGGGCTGAATGACAATGTGAAGTAAGGTGAAGTCATTGTTTCTAATGGACTTCGCGTTCCTCATTAGGATTCTAAGTGATCCACTTGGTGTTTCAGATTTGGCAGCCCCCCCCCCCCAACACACATCACATGGCTTACAGTACTGTAAGTCACGCGCTCTTTAGCTAGGCAAGAAGAAAGTGAGTCATACAAGCAGACACTTTTACTTTCTCCTGTGCAGACAGAGAGAGAGTAGTGTGTTTTGTGACAGTTGATACTTTTAGATCAGAGCGAGGAGGAGATTTAAACTTTGATTTAGACCCAACAGCTTTTTTTTTGTCTTTTCTGTACTCTTTTTTATTTAATTTGTTCTTTCAGTAAATTTTATTTTTCTTACCTTTATAAGTAGATAGTTGTTTGTCTGTGTCTGTGTCACTTTGTGTGTGTGTTGTGTGACAGTGTGAGTAGTAATTGCTCAGACTGAGAGAGCTCAGTAGGAGAGATGGACCAGGGTGAGGGAATACCTGGGACGGGGCAGCTCTGGGAGATCGTGGTAGTGGTCAGCATTGTACCACATGCATGTGTGGAGGGCATGGGTGCCCATTCCTGTTGGACCACTCAAAACTTGTGAGTGCCCCCCCGAAGAAGGACCAGCACTGTCTCCTGTCTTGACTCTGAGGCAGTTAAACCACCACCACCACCACCAAGTCCAGCACCAGGTCCTCTGGAGCAGGATGTGCCTGTTCCCCCAGGCCCAGGTGTGGATCCCATTCCTGTTCAGCACCATGACCAGCAGGCTTACAATACATCCAAGTAACTATTAAAAAAAAATTTATGTTGTGATTCATGATGTGATCGTAAATCGTGATTTGTGACTGCATTTGTGACCCTGATGATGAAGAAATGTGAAGGCCTATGGCTGTACTTCCCCAGGCCCTGATGAGCTGTAGCTTAAAACTCCCAGACTTAAAAACACATATCACTGAGTGCAATGGTGGGGTGGTGAAGCCTGGAGAGATACTACAAAACAGGCTTACAATACTGTACATCCAAGTAACTAGAAAAAAAATTAAGGTTGTGATTTGTAACGTGAATGTTTTTGAACCGTGATTTGT
Source organism: Neoceratodus forsteri (assembly GCA_016271365.2). Lineage (NCBI taxonomy): Eukaryota > Metazoa > Chordata > Ceratodontiformes > Ceratodontidae > Neoceratodus > Neoceratodus forsteri. The sequence goes on along the minus strand of CM057458.1, from coordinate 1,300,639,066 downwards.
GACTGCATTTGTGACTGTGATGATGAAGAACGTGATTTGTATCATGAGTGACTCGTGATGATGGTCCTGACTTAAAAATGCATATTAAAATGTACAACGTTCATGCAGCATCAAGCACCACACCTGTCCAGTACTCTGAAGGGAAGCCAAAGAAACAACTGTGACTTAAGTTACAGATGGAGATTAGGCCCTAAAGAGAAGCAAATGCACAGACAGATTAAGATTGTGCTGTGCACTGAAGAGATGCAGACACAAAGGCACAACTCCTAACCAGTGCTCACCATCAGAAATTCAGATCTGGAAAAGAATACCTTTACTGGTTGGGGCAGGCCAAGCCGGGGGGGGGGGCAGTGTACTGTACTGCTGCCATAACAGTCACTAGTACTAGTACTAGTACCTGTAAAGATACCACAAAGAAGTACAAAACTCACACAGCTGCAGTGGATAGCAGCTTTACATTGCTGAAATTATTATGTGGCACAATAAAAGGTGTCTGATTTGATGACACGCGTCACACACATACTCACACACACTCTAAGTAATGCATAGCAAATTGAAAACTTCAGTAGTATAACCACATATTTTAAACAAACTAAAATTATGCACTGCTGCACCACAACAATCAGCACACAAATGGCAAGAAATATTGAAAATATTACTGTTTGTAAATTAACACAGTTAAACAAGAAAAATATCACCAAAACAGAAAGCACTGTCTTTTTCTCCAAGTTAATCTACCTACACCACAGGTACACCCTTCCCCCAAAGCACACTTCCACTGTCTCGCAGTACACAGACTGAATGTTGTACATTAACATTCAAAATCCATACACAAACAATAAATGCTCGATGATATGAGCCCAGGAGGGTTTCCTATAATCGATGAACTAAAGTTTCAGCAAAAAAGGACTCAAAAAGGCTTTTTTAACAGCTTTTTGAAGGTTTGAATTGCAGAGAGCTCTCAGAGCAGATTGTCTCAGCAAGTAATAATACCTGACAGGGTGGGCGGTATTGGGCAATACCGGACTGCCCAGGGGTGTAATGAGGCCCGACGATGCAGGCGGAGGGCCTTATAGCCCCTGGAAGGTCCAGTACTGCCCATACCGCCCACCCTGGAGGGTATTATTATGCTTAGAAAATGGGTATAAGTTAACATTATGAAAATTAAATTCAATTTTATAAAAAAAGTTTAATAAATGTAAATAAAAATAAAAAAAAAAAAGCACTCTTGTTGTTAAATAGTCCCAGTGCTTCAATACTTGGCAGCACGCATGGTTTTATGGGAGTTGTAGTTTTTACTGGGAACAACAGCACGGATTTAATGCAGTGAGATGCGCCACTCCTTTTTCCATCCGTCAAGTTGTCATTTGTCTAGCTGCAGGTGCTCCGGTATGTGGAGAAATTTTTTTTTTTTTTTTAATGATCAGAAGGGTGCAGCATGGATAGTCGCCAGTACATTAATACTGCTGCTGCTGGATTTTAGAAGGGACGTTCCAATGTGGTGACAGTTTCATTCTTCAGAAACGTCCAACTTTATTTTTCGGGCACGAAGAGCAGGGGTTCGAGGAGAGGGAGGCAGCAGTGGAGGCCCTGGAGAACTGCGGCAGGCTGGAGGGGCTGCGACACTAATGTGTGACAAGACTGAGAGCCAGATAATACCACAGCATTAGTTCTTCTGATATGTTGGGCCTTTTACATGCAGGCAGAGCAGCGACAGCTAGGGATGCCTTGGTAGTAGCTCCTGCTTATTATTCTAAATACAAGCTGCTGGTACTAGGGGATGTGTTGGTGCTTTTCGATCATGACCGTTATTTACTTTTTTGCTCAGCTGGTAAAGAAAATGATGTTCACCACTGCTCATGGTTTGTTTTTTTTATTTGGTTGGCACTGTGTTGCAGTGAGAGGAAGGGCTAGGGGTGGGTGATGCAGAGCAGCTACTGTGGGGATTAGCTGACATGAACCGAGAGTGAAGCTGTGGTTTACTTTATTTGGGAACTTTGTGAGAAAACTTTGTATGTTTTAGGAAGAGGGACACTTCTGATGTGAATTTTTTTTCTTTGGACATTGGCAGATGGCTGACAGCTTTCATGGGAGGGAATGTTGATTTACCATCTCGCTAAGCAGGTTATGCAAATGGCGGCGAGTTTGAAATTTTTCATTAACGCTTTGGTCAATTGGGAAGCAGAGTGGATGCTATGATAATTCAGTGGGTAAAGGGGCACTGTGGCCTGGCTCTCATTTTTAGGTTGGCATCTATTGTCTGATAGATGCTCACCTAGAAACGTGTGTCAGCCAATCAGGTAAGGGGGTTTTCTTTAACTATTTTCTAATACAGCTTCCTATCCACACTACCCAAAACTAAGGCTGTGCAGAACAAACTAGAGCACATGTGTTCACTTGGGAACATAAGCAGGAGGCTGGTAAGGACAGAGGTCTGAGGGTATATTCTGTTTTAACTGAAATATTTGAATAGTTTTGTAAGTGAAATTAGTTCTATGTGTTAAAAATTATTACCTTGAGTTAGAACTGTTACTTGGGCTGTGATATTGTAACTTTTGAGGCTTGGGAACAGTTGTTTGGCAGTGATAATTAGAGTGAAATTTAAATGTGTTGTTTGCCTGGTGTTGGCAATATCCCTTCCACACAACACACCCTGTTTTGTAGGCTTTCTTAAATACTGAAAAGCCAATGGGGGTTGGGATTGAAGGGCTGAGGATTTCTGTTTGGGACTGAAATTCGAAGCAACAGGAGCTGGTGGGCCTGTGATGTCATACGGTACCTGATGTCTGCATACACACACTGTTAGTGGGACTGAACACACACTGGACTGTATGCGTTTGTAGACTTGGGAACTTTATTGGTGAGGTTGAAATTGGGTTTGTAAATAACTGCAGTCAGTATAGAGAGAAACTGTATTCCAGGGGAAAAGGACTGAGAAAAGGGGGTGTGCAATTATAAACAGAGGGGGATAAACAGGGTGGCCATATTCCACCATGGCAGGCATCTTCAGAAGGGTTGTAGGCTGCACAGGCTGTGGGATGGCAATAATTCTCAATTGGGCCTGGAGAGAGGGAGGCTGCCCACTCTGTAGACAGCTATCTTGTATCAGGAGTGAGGTATATTGGTTAAGGAGTAAGATGGGGAGCTGGGGGTGTCCAGGATAAGGGTGTGGATATGGTAGCAGAAGGGTGGTGTTGCGGGGAGGCTGGGGCAATGTCTCTTGAAATTACAGGGCGTTATGTTACAGCAAGCAGGAGGGGATATTGGGACAGTGGACCATTAGATAGGATGTTGATTTAAGGGGAAAGCGTCACGGGGTGAACGTTCTGAATACAAAGAGAGTGGAGGTGGAGAATCAACAGGGGCTGTTGTAGGAAGCCTAAAACAACAGACTGTGGAAGGAGCTCTAAGGTGAACAGAGCAAGAGGGGAAGAAGAGGGCAGTTTAGAGGTGCAGTCAGGGGAAACTCAGGTTACTTGATGGAGGCTGACATAGAGTGTCACAAAAATTTGAGCTACTAAGCAACCTAGAAGGGAGGAAGGGTTGGTGGAAATGAGGAAACTTATACAGACGCGTGGTGGAGGGAGTCGGATACCCATAGGGCATCACAGACTGGCAATGGAAAGGATAGAAATAGTCTCAGAGGGAGAAGGGGAAACATAAATGATAAGCAAATGAGGGAGATGCAATATGTTGCAGACATGAGGGAGGAGAGCATGATTGAGAGAAACTGGGAGACAAGGAGGTGGGAGAGGAGCCCCCCTTCAGCAGGGGGGTCAGTACCAAGGATGGGGCCCTAGCTAAAGGGGACCCACAGAGAGCCGCTGGAGGCAGGTACTATCACAAGGGGAGGATGGCGTGTAGGGAAGGGAAACCATCAGGGCCAGGATAAATGGTTCAGATAAGAGAGGGTTAAAGGGACACCTATTCAGAGGGGTTTGAGTTAAGTGGGCAAAATAACGAGGGAGGCAGAAAGGGAGGGTGACAAGGGTCTCTAATAAGGCAGGAAGACTCCCATGGAATTGAGATCATGAATAAAGGGGGGGATGGGGGGCTGAGAGGGCATAGTGGAGGTAACCATAAGGATGATGGTGGTGTTAAGGTTCTGTTATTAGGAAACTCGATGATTAGGGGTATCCAGTGGGAGGGACAGGGGGGTGGATGCCATAGCCAGGTGAAGGTAGTAAGTATCTCTGGGTTGACAGTGCACAGAGCAAAGTTCATGGTGTATGAAATGGTTAGGGATTGTGGAGGAAAACCGGATTTCCTGGTGCATTTGGTAACTAACGATCTAGAGGGAAATAGTGTTTTGGAAATCCAAGCAAGGTTCCAAGAACTTGCCAGAGTCTGTCGGGATAATGGATGCAACATTTCCTTTTTGGAGATATTGCCAGTACCAAAGGCCTCAGTGGAGAAAAAAATGAAGCTTCAGAGGTTAATGACTGGCTCAGGAAGTGGGGTGAAGAGAGTGGATTGGGGTGTTGAGGAACTGGAATGGAGTTTGGGAGGATAAGGACTATATGCCAAGGACAGGCTTCATCTTGCCCCATTAGGAAGAAGTCCTTAAACGAGGGTTGGCTGACTACATTCAAGAAAGGTGGGGTTTAAACTTGTGAGGGGAAGGGATAAGGGAGGGCTGACTAGAAGCCCTCTCCTCCAGATGAAGGGAGTAGCCTTCAAGCCCAAGGGGGGAGGGGGGAAACAGATTGGAGGTGGAGGTTTCAGGAGGAGCAGAGGGGAGGATGGAAGTATAAGGAATCTGGGTGGGGTTCGACAAAGAGGATCAGGGATAAGGGGTGGGGGTTGGTGTTAGTAAATGCCAGGAGCTTGGAAAACAAGTTGCCAGAGTTCCAGGCCATGCTGTTCGAGGAGGGGTGGATGTGGCAGTGGTCACGGAGACGTGGGCCAACAAAAACCATGACTGGGACCTAAACATGCGGGGGTACACTATGTTTAGGAAGGATAGAAAGGAGGGCAGAGGGGGTGGAGTGGCAATGTTCATTAGCGATGACATAGAAATTGCTAGGGTAGAAGAGGCAGAGGGAAACGTGGAGGCCTTATGGGTCCCCTTATGATCCCCAGCAGGAGATAAGGTCAAGCTAGGTGTAGTATATAGGCCCCCTGGGATGAGTGATGTTCTAGAGAATGGTTTGCTGGACAACATCATTGCCCAGTGTGGACCAAAAGGGGAAGGAGTGGTGTTGATGGGGGACCTTAATATGCCAGGTACAAACTGGGGAACCATGTCCTCCAAGGTGGCCAAGTAGCAGAGGCTGCTGGATGGCTTCCAGGATGTGTTCTTAACACAGCATGTGATGGATCCCACAAGGGAGGGGCATGTCCTGGATGTGGTTCTGGCAGATGGGGATCTGGTAAGGGACCTGGTTGTACAGGACCCCCTGACTGGGAGCGACCACAATACTGCCTGGTTTCAAATAAGCATGGGGGGAATGGGGGGAGATCTAGGACACTGGCAGTGGACTTCAGGGTTTGCAGACTTTGTGGGCATGGGAAATATTCTCAAGGATCACTTGAAGGGGATTACATCAATGACAAGTGTGGAAAGGAGATGGGAGGTCACAAAACGGGGACTTCATGAGGCAGTCAGGATCTGCGCTAAGTTGAAACGTAAGGGAGCAAGGTCACATAAACCATGCTGGTGGTCCAGTGAGGTACAGGTAGCAGTCAGAGAAGAGAAGGCGGCCTACAAAAATATAAAACAACAAGAGGTGATAGGGATAAGGAAATGTACCATCTTGCATCTAGAAAAGTCACCCGTATGGTGAGGGGAGCAAAGTCCAGTAAAGAGCAGCGGCTGGCACAGGGGATACATGGAGGGGAAAAGGGGTTCTTCCGGTAAATTGGGGAGCAGAGAAAAACTAAGGGCCATCTCAGCAGATTGAGATCAGAAGGAGAGTGGATGGAAGAGGCAAGGGACCAGGCAGAGGTATTTAACGAGTACTTTGCCTCTGTGTTCACTAGGGAGAGGGATGGGATATCTACAAAGCAAGGCACGAAGAGGATAGAAGCAGCAGTGAGTGGGATCAGGGGAGCAACAGAAATGGAGCAAGAGGGAGGGAGAGGTACCCCAGGGGTGTCACATCTGGATAAGGATAAAAAGGCCAGTAAGGTGAGGACGGATGATGCTATCTCTGCCAAAAGGGTGTGGTTAGCCCTCAAGGCCCTAAAGAAAGACAAATCTCCTGGGCCGGATGGCATTCATCTGAGAGTACTATGGGAATTGGCGGACATACTGGCTGCATCCCTGGCGGAGCTCTTCAACAGGTCACTTGAGACAGGGAGGGTACCTAGGGATTGATGAGAGGTACATGTGGTGCCAATCCATAAAGGGGGGTCGAGGGAAGTACCAGGTAACTATAGACCCATCAGTTTGACCTCAGTGGTGGGAAAATTAATGGAGAGTATACTAAAGGAACGATTGGGGTGTACTTGGAGGAGGTGGGAGGTCTGGATAGTCAGCAACATGGGTTTGTGCCAGGTAGATCATGTCAAACCAATCTTGTGGAGTTCTACAAATGGGTAACATCAGAACTGGACAGGGGAAAGCCTGTGGATGTATTATTCTTGGACTTCAGCAAGGCAGTTGACTCTGTCCCCAACAATGGTCTGGTGGAGAAACTGATGGGGTTAGGAGTAGGCCCATTAATGGTCAGATGGATTGAAAACTGGCTAGCTGGATGCACCCAGAAAGTAGTGGTCTGTGTGGAGCTCTCGAACCCTAGAGAGGTTGGTAGTGGGGTACCGTAGGGCTCGGTCCTGGGTCCAATCCTGTTTAATGCATACATATCGGACATCAGGAGGGTATAGGGTGTGAAATGAGTCTCTTCATTGATGACTCCAAGATGGAGCAGTAGTTGAGGGAGAAGAGGAGGTTGGCCTGCAAAGGACCTGGACACCCTGGAAGCTGGGCTCACACATGGAAATTAAATTTCAATATCACCAAGTGCAAGGTGTTGCATCTTGGTAGGAAACCCTAAACACAGGTACACCCTGGGAGGGGAGGTGCTGGAGGCCTCTATAGGGGAAAAAGACCTAGGGGTCATGGTGGATGCATGTATGAATAACTCTGAGCAGTGCAGGAGAGGCTAGCAAGGCAAACAGGATGTTGGGATGCATCGTAAGGGGGATCACCTCTAGGAGCAAGGAAGTGATTCTGCCGCTGTACAATGGACTGGTTAGACCACACTTTGAGTACTGTGTACAGTACTGGAGACCACACTTGAAGAGGGACATACAGCTCCTGGAGAGGGTACAGAGGAGGGCAACTAAGATGATATGAGGGCTGGGGGATTTGACATATGAGGACAGACTTGAGGAGCTTGGCCTGTTTTCATTGCCAGAGAGGAGAGGAGAGACAGGGGAACATGATTGAGGTCTTTAAGTACCTCAAGGGAATAAATAGGGTAAACATGGAGGGGATATTTAGACTAAAGCAGGGAGGTATCACCAGAGAGCATGGTTTGAAGTTGGAAGGTGGAAGGGTGAGGGGGGAAAAGAGGAGGAAGTTTTTCACTGAGAGGGTGGTGGACCCTTGGAATGCACTGCCTGGCGAGCTGGTTCAGAGATCCACAGTGGAGGGCGTCAAGAGACGGTGGGACAGACACAGAAAGTGGATGTATCAGATGATGGACTGTCCTAGGGGGGTGGGGATGGATGATAGAGGTTTCTGGAGCACAAGGGATGGGAGGGTCTCGGCACCCAACTAAGGATCTAAGGTTCGAGCAGACTCGATAGACCGTAAGGCCTAATCTGCTGGCAAATAGTATGTTAGCATGTTAGTATGTGACCTGAGATCCCATGACACACTGCAAAATTCGCCTTTGGAGCTTAAAAACAAGCGAAGTACATTGTTTTCAATGTACTTAGCCTTAATAATTGGTGGAGTACTGGTTTGGGAAGGTGAAGTAATGCAAAGTCATTGTTTTCAATGGACTTTGCATTACCCATTTGTAACACAAAGTACTCCGCTTCACGTTGTGGAGCACTCTGAAAATTCGTCCTCACTCCGCGGATCTCTTCCGAATTGGGGCCACTTCACCCACCACTAGCTACAAAGGTTAAGGATAATTATAAATCCTTTTATACATATATTAATAACAAAAGGGTGTCAAATAAAACAATTGGACCTATATTGGATCAAGGCAAGAGATTAATAACCGATAATGTGGAAATGGCAAAATATTATAACAATTACTTTGCCTCTGTTTTTGGCACAAATAATGTAAATACCGTTACCCAGCATAAGGATTATGATCCCAGTATTGTTGTGGATATAGTTGAGGTAGATTAAAAAGTAAAACAATTAGATCAAAATAAAGCTCAGGGTCCCGATAAACTGCATCCTAGGGTACTTAAAAAGTTGGCGGAACAACTGGCAGGCCCGGTGACTTGTCTTTTTCCAAAATCAATAAATGAAGGTGAGGTCCCAGATGTTTAGAGGCAAGCTGAGGTCACTCCTATATTTAAAAAAGGATCTAGACAGGAAGTTGGAAATTATTGTCCAATCAGTCTTACATTAATACTGGGGAAAATATTGGAAACCTTTCTAAAGGACTATATTATTAATTTCCAGCTTATGATAGGCAATATAGATTAATCACAGCATGGATTTGTAAGGGCAGGTCGTGCCAAACAAATCTTTTGGAGTTTTATGGGAGGGTGAATAAGGCCTTGGATGAAGGGAGACCAGTTGATGTCATCTTCTTGGACTTCTCCAAGGCCTTTGATAAAGTTCCCCATGACAAACTGATAGAAGCCTTGATTGAGATGGGTGTTCCTGGTAATATTACCCACTGAATTGAGTCCTGGATGGTAAATAGGAAACAGTGGGTTTGCATAAAGGGGGATTACTCCAGTTGGCTAAATGTGAGGAGTGGGTCCTACAGGGCTCCATCTTGGGCCCAACCCTATTAACTTATACATTAGCTCCATGAGTTTAGCATCAGATAGTTGGCTTTCTAAATTTGCTGATGATACTCGGATTGGCTGTACAGCGGAAAGCAGGGACGATGCAGATTCTCTGCAGTCAGCTTAGCAAATTTGGAGGTCTGGGCTCAGGACCATGGGTCTGTTTTTAATGTGGATAAATGTACAGTGATGCATATAGGAAGGAAAAATATTAATTACCCATATAGTTTAGGTAACAGAATACTCAAAGTAGTTAGTGAAGAAAGTGACTTGGGTATTAAAATAAGCAATGACTTCAGTTTTAGGCCCCATTACAATCAAATTATTAAAAAGGCTAGTAGTATCTAGTATTGCATCCATAAACATATTAAAAGTAGAAAAAAAGAGGTCCTGCTCCCCCTGTATACCTCTCTGGTGCGCCCCCATGTGGAGTACTGTGCCCAGTTTTGTGCACCGGGAGGGAAGGGCGATATTAAATCCTTGGAGAGAATACAGAAGCATGCCATGCATAGGATTAAGGAAGTCCAGAGTATGGAGTACGAGGATCGGCTCATGAACCTGGGATTGTATTCCCTTGAGTTCAGAAGATTGCTTGGGCATATGTGCTTTATTTATAAGTCTTTAAATGATGCAGTACGTGGCGAGTACATGGATCATTGATCTAAATAATTGCTCTGAAACACCTACGAAACCTATGAAATGAGCAGTAATTGCTCAAAGGTATTTGTAATCCTAGAGTTTAATAAAATAAAATAAATAAATACATACATACTCACACTGATACTTCAGTATTAAATTAAAGAAATAACGTTTTCTAATTGAGGGTAGCTGCTCTGTTCTCTCCTGTCTCTCAGCTGCCCTATGAGGAGTGTTCAGGCAGCAATACAGGTGGTCTAGTTATCCTGTATCCAATTTCCTGGCGCAAATACTAGGTATCCATTATCACACGACATTAGCCAATGGAGAAATACAAGCCACAGCCAGTTGTGCTGCATCCCATCTACTTGAACTAATACCCATGGGCCATTTCCAGTGCTGCATAAACATAAGTGTTTTATAAAATTGATATATATTTATATTACTGTGTCTCTTTCTTCATTTCTTCATGTACTATATGACTGGTGCTGTAGTGAGGTCAGAAGTGGGAGTGAGCTGGAGGGTGGCATTTGGCAGTATGTGGCCTGTGCACACCGGTGTACCTGTTTGTTAACTTGATTGATTATTGTACACACTGTGCTGATCACTCAGTTGGGAACTGAGGTCACCTTCTGCATCTTGTGGGGGACACATTGTTGAACAGGTGATAGGCTATTGCTACTGCAGGTCTCTGTGTTGTGCAGTTTCAGCAGACATAAAAAGAGGTGCTGGCATAGTCAGTAATGTGTGTCCCTCAGTACAAATGTAACAGTAACAAGATATATTCCAGGCACCACACTAACTGCTGTTAGGCAAGTGAATGAGGCACGAAATGCCATTTTACTGGAAAGTATACATACCTGTGTAAGTTTATTTCAATTCATATGACATACCGAAAAGAGAGGCAGCATGACAGTCTCAACAGTTTTGTGCTTAATGTGTTTTTTCGAAAGGACCAATCACATGAAGTCTCAGGAAAGACATTTAAATACACAGAGCAATTAAATAAGGAATAATGTATTGGTTACCATACACAACAGGCCTGTGTTTCCATCAAGGGGTAGAGATAACAGCATATGGACCTCATGAGCAAAGCTCAAGAGTTCTAAGCTGTTATCTCAACCCCAAGATGGAAATACATAGAGAAGAGTGCATGAGCAACCATGCACAATCAGCCTATTGTACCACTGAGGGGTTTTGATTACCTCAGACCTCGAGTGAAGCTCGAGAGGTCTGTGGTATCAGAACCCCGAAGTGGCACAATAGGCTGGTTGCGCATAAGGGTGCCCATGCACTATTTTTTATAGTGTATGGTCCCCCATTGCCAAAGTTTTTTGTTTTAAATTTTTGAAATAAAAAAAAAATGCATTCGTTGCTCCATCATGTTCTGGGAGTTGGGGCTGGTTGCTATGTTTACATGTGTGGTTACTAGGGAGCAGACATCCCTACGTTTATTGTGTAACCTTCTATTGGCTGTCAATGGGATGTGGGAAGGATTTTCAAGAAAAAAAACATTGTGGCATATGTCTCAGTTAGCAAGAGGATGTGGGCTCAGAGGAAACGATTACTTGTAAGTTATTTAAATATCTGGTTCTAATTTTGATGAAGCTGAGGTTATCTGGTCGATCCTGCATTTGTTTTTTTGCTTATGAGACTGTTCATGTTCGCGTCACTGGTTCGGGGGATCTTGCCGCCAATGCTGCTGTTGCTGCTGCCAGGAGGGCTCGCAGCCAGTTTATGGTTCTGATAGAACCTCTAGAGCTTTGCCAAATGTTGTTGTACCACAGTGTACTACAATCACATTCCATGATCTTTTGAACTGTGGTACAACAACATTTGGAAAGGCTCTGATTTCTATACAGAACAACACCTGACTATACACTATAAGGTGAGTTGTGTATGGTCGCTCATGTTTTATTTTTTATAGTCTATGGTTTTTTAGAGGGGAAGTAAGGAGTTGGAACTGTGAGTGGCACCGAGTAGGGCTGTGCAAAATTTAAATTCCACTGGCAGGATTCATGCAAAATGCAGAATTTCCCGCTTGCCGAATTATGTTAAAAACTGAGGTAAATTTCACAAAATTCTGCATTTAGACTGTGGGATTTTATCATGTATTGTGGAATAATATGGTGAACTGCAGAAAATTGTTTCCACTGAACTGATTGCCTTTCTTTTATTTAGTAGTTAAAAAAACTGGTGTTACTTGGACCCTGGGAACAAAACTGGTAAGTGAAGCTGTTGGTGTAAGTGGGAGGAGAAACTGAATAACTGGGAGGTGACACTGCTGCAACTGATACTGGTGGAACTTAGAGTAGAAACTGGTGTAACTGAGATGAAATACAGATACAAACATAATAAGATATGTTGAAATAGGTGTAATTTTGAATATTGTGTAATGCACTAACAGAACTGTTAGGAGAAACTATTTCTGCTGGGAGGGTTTGCGGAAGTCGTAATTTCACCTTTGTGAAAGTGCTGAAAACAATTTTCCAACATCCACTGAATTTCTGAATTAGAACTGTGTTTTGTAGCCAGATATTGTGGTATATTTATAGTAAACTGCATACAAAAATGTATGCAAATCTGTGTTACAATAATTCCACCGTTTCTTCTTTATGTGACTGTCATGGAACTTTATGTTAATTAACGAAGGAACAAATATTCCGCGGTTAGTATTTTTGCTGGAAAATAGAAAACCCATCGTGGTAAATGCAGAAAAGGCCCAGTGATGGAGAAAGACAGAGAGCAAATATAGAGAAGGGAGGCAGAGCATATTGAGGACACAGTAGAAAGTTGAAAGAGATACTCAAGTTAAAGAGAGGGAGAACAGGGGTTCAATTTTTCTGTGGCTGTGCCCTCCAGGTACAGTACCCAGTGTTTTTTTTTGGGGGGGGGGCATTCCCCGAGTGAGACTGCACAATGTTCCAGTGTGCTAATATATATGTGTGTTTGGTATCTTGGACATGTAACGGTGCAAATGGGTGACTTTGGAACTGAAAGGAGTTTATGACACGATACTGCGGCGACGAAAGTCGGAACATACAGAGGAGGATGAGGTACAGGATATTTGACTTAGCACTATAGAGTCAGATCACTTGGGAGTGGAGGTTAGTTGTGGTGGAGCAACACTACTGTAAGTGTGAACTGGGTCCAATAAGTACTGGTGTACAGAGTCATTGCTTTCCACATTGGAGACCTGGAATTTATGCTGCTGCCAGTGAATGGTATGTTTGGTTTGCAGATGTGAGTGCATGCCACTTGTGCCTAAGTGTGACCCTGCCTTGTCACAACTTACTTTAGTTCTGCATATTTGGCAAATAGCTGTACTGGCGTCATTGTCTTGCAATGAAAAAAAAATCCCACAAAAGAGATTTGCCCACTCTACACTGGTTTTTAGAAGAGGGACTATCACACTCTGCATTACTGCTGACTGGGAACTGCTCCTGCTTCTGTGACTCATGTCTCATCCCCTGCTGCTGAGGGTTCTTGTGCTGCATGCTACTGACAGAAGTAGTTTTTGGGATTGCGTGTTGACAGTCACTGATCTTTCAGTCGGTGCTTGTGACACATTTACATTCTGGGGAGAGGTAGAGGAATCCTTAACAGGGACATGGGGAGGTTGGTAATCTAGGTCTATTACAAGGTCATCCTGGACATGCAGAAAATCCAGATCCTCCACACTATCACCGACACCAATATTGTTTTCTGCCATATCCTCCTTTTCCTCACAAACCACCAGCAAAATGTAATTATCAGTCAAACCAGCAGGTTTACTATCACTGCACTATTTTTACTGACCGTCGTGTCTGTGGGAGCATTGTCCTGACTATCACATTCAAAACTGCTACTTAAACACTGCGAATTTGTCCCACACAAAAGTAAATCCTGACCGTCGTGCAGAAAATCATCCTGTGACTCAAGCATTAATGCAACAACATCAACTGCAGATTTCATTCCCCCCCTGCACTTAACTTGGCTGCTGCATTCTCATAAACATTACCAATTTTGTTGCCCCCAGTACAGGTACTATTGCCTGCACTCCAAAAAAAGTAATTAATACTGATTCTGCCCTTACCTACTGCACCACCAGAAGAAGGCTAAGCTATTGAAGACAATTTTGTACCTAACTTGCTGCTACTACCTGCACCCACTGAACTGCCATCCACAGAACCTATAGAGCTGGAAGAACCTGCACCACAATCAAATTCAATATCCATAACACGAGACATTACAGCCGGAGCTTCAGGAGGAGAGTTAGAACTCAAACGAACCCCTGAACTACCACGTCCACAGCCACCACACACTACCTGTACTACCTGCCTTCTTTCATCCCTTTTTTTAACTCGGATTTTAATTAGCAAACAAAGAAAATATTCCAATAAGTGTATATACTAGAAGTGCATCACACCAAAATCAGTATATCAATCTAAACAGACTACAATACTGTTCAGAATAGGAAAAATAAGAACAGCCTCTCACAGTATTTCCTTTCCTGTCAAAAAATTATAAACTACAGTTTAAAACTGCACACACACTATCTCCTGTCCTGTATACCTATGTTAACTAACTATTGAAGCAGTTATTCAATATAATTATCATATATCTGATTGCTGAAGGAGGATTCTACAACAAAATGATTTCAAAGTATTTTAATCAAAGATTAAAATGCAAAGTGTTTGATTTTTCTCTAGCAGAATGCAAAAAAAATGCAGACACACAGAGAGCAGCAGAACTTCCCACTTCACCAAACTCTAAAGAACTGCACAGAAGGCAAGGAGCAGTAGTCACCTGACTGAAAGGGGGAAGGTAGTTGCTACAGTAACATGGACCTTTGACACAGAATCCCCACCTCATGGAACCTAACTCAGCCAATCAAATAACTGCAGAACTTTTGAAGGGTGTTCCGCAGAATACATTTTTGAACGGCAGATTTCCATTGTAAATTGAAGAATATTTTTCCCTAAATGTTTAAAATCTGAACATTTTGAAACAACTGTAGTAGTCAATATGAAGTCTAATTTAACACCACAAATATTACAGCATTTAACTGACAGAGAATGACAGTAAAAAGGAATAGTTTTATAATTCATTTCCAGCCTAAATTAACGGAATCACATGATCAAACAACTCACGCAATATATTATTCCATGGTTTCAGCAGCATAAACAGCAGATTATTTCAGTAACTGTGAGTACTGCAATTCACTGCATATTTTCTGAAGTACTAATATTATTTCCGCAGTTTTGGCAATGAATTCAGTGGAAAATGCAAAATTCGCCAGTGGTGGAAATAAGATGAAATTACGTGAAAATTGCAGAATTTCACAAAAATTCCATGAAAGCAAAATCCGCAAATTTCTCCCAGGCCTAGCATTGAGTGCCAGTACAAAGAGTGTTCAGTGAAAATGAAACAGAGCTGCCAAGCAGAAGTCAACACGAGAAAGGAGAGCTCAGTGAATATGAAATCAGCTGTCATTGTTTTTGAGAACACGGCTGCTGACATTTTATTTATTTCTCCATGGGTTTTACTGAAGGGAACCATAGTAACCCTGTGAGAATTGCACTCTGGTAGCTGTACCAGTGACAGCCAAAAACTGTGTAAAACCATTGGGAGACAATACAAGGCACAGCACAGCTGGATCACTAATGAGAGAACATGCATGAAAACCTTTAACCATCCATAACCATGTTTTGAGAGTCATCGATTACCATACATAATAAGCCTAACCATATACTATATTAACAATATATAGGTGTGTGTTATGATTTTGTTTTACATACCCAATGTTTATGAGATTATCACGCTCAGTGGGTATGTAAAAACAACTCATGACACACACACCTGCATATGTCTTATTTTTATAATGACTGGTACAGAGTCTTTTCAGAGGAAGAAAAATTGCTCTAGTAAAGAGTGAGAAAGTCACATGTATTTTTGTCTATAACAAATTAGACCGGCAAGATTTCAACATCTTACATCACTTTCTAACTATGTGCTGAACTTGACTACTACTACTACTACTAGAGATAAATACATTAGTTAGGAAGAAAATAACTGTTTGATTTATTATTGTTTTACCAGTTAGTGCTTGGTTAGATATCATCAGCCAGGGTGCCGTTCTGATCTCTCTGGTTGCCATTTATCAAAAAAACAACAGTGTATCTGAACTTTTAACTCAGTAAAACAGAAGGAGCTGTGTGAACAGTGCAGGTGTTTGTCTGCGGCAGAAAGGCCAGTGGTTTTGAAACAGACAGTGTGAAAGTGGTTACAGGAAGCTGTGTCTCGTAAGTGTCTTTTCTGCTTTAACAGCAACTCAGCAAGACAGTGAAGCTCAAGCAACAAAACTGTAATACTCATTCATTGTTGTCTCTTGTTTGTTTCTAGTTACCATAGCAATGGTGTCAGATCTGAATGATTTAAGCAATAATGCAAAACAGGGTGTGAGTCATGTTAGGATAATGTCACGCCTTGAGTGGTTGGGTACAAGGCCACAGGCCAAGTGCATCCAACATAAGACAATAAGAATTTGCTGGCAGAAGGGGACCTATTGATCAATCTAGTCTGCCCAAAATACCTACTTCCCCTTAGACTATTTCCTTTTTTGTGCGTAGTGTTCATCCCACACAAGTTTGAATTCCCTCACATTTTTGAGTCTACTACCTCTTGCAATAGGCTAGTCCAAGGGTCGCCCACCCTCTCAGAAAAAATACTTCCTGATGTTTCCCCTAAATTTACCTCCTGCCAGTCGTAGATTGTGGCATCTTGTATGACTCTCTGATCACATCTGAAACAAATATCCAAGAAGTGACATTACCTAGCATGACACACATCCTGGAGTGCGTCATTGCTATGATATAATGGCCCCATTATGTGAAAGAAAAAAAAAAGCGATAACATTTTTAAAAGTGATTTTTTTTTAAAATATCATATGTGCATATATACCTAGTTAGTCCACAAAATGTAATTTCCCTACTAGGTGGTGCTGCTGTATGGTGCCAGTATTGGCTTCCTGGTCTCCCCCTCCTCACCGTATACACACACACACAGTGTTACTGTAGTGTTTCTGTTCTGCCTGTAACCCTTCCCCACCCCCAACACACATTTGATTTACCAGGTCCCACTGACTGCCATGGGACCAGGTGAAACAGTTTCTGCCATTTTGTCTTCTTAAAGTCCTGAGCTGATCAAAGTAAACACTTCTGGTTTTGTGGTCCTTGATCGTCAATGTTAAGTCACATGGTTCTTGTGGGTGAAGGTAAAATGTATTGTAGTTTATGCCATGGAATATTTTGACAGTCTACAACACTGTGGGGCACAAAGCTTCTGTCAGAAACAGTGAAGTGCTCAGTTGAAAAGTGAAGCCGTCTTTCACCAATAGTGGGACAACACGTCTGTTTAAAAAAAAAACGCAAACACTTTTCTCTGATGCCAGTGAAACTCTGGAACTGACATCTTGAGTTTTGTTCTTTGGCCAAATAAAAATATGAGGACAGGAAACCTTAGGTTTGTGTGGAATGGGAGTTTTTTTTTTTTTGTTGAGGAGAATACTGGGTAAGCATAGCAGCCTGGCAGTGAATATATGTGGCAGTACAAGGGATTTCTGCTGATGTGTAGGGATATAAATACTTCAGATGAACATGTAATTAGGTCATGTGTGTGCCTGGACATGATACTGTGATAATATACTTAAGATAACATCACTGTTCAAGGCACACCCTGACCAATCAGAGCACAAGAAATGTTCTTGCTATCGTACTATTTTAATTAGCACACTGCTCAGCTTGCACATGATGATGTCCCGCTGAATTGAAAGCCTTGGACTCAAGGAAGGACTACAAATTGTGAAAATTCTGAACACATCATAGCTTGAAGAAATATTTATGAATGCTATCATAAAGTTCTCTTAACATACGTGTTAATGTTATTCCTTTTTATATGTATTGAAATGGTTATGGATTTAAGTAGGTTTGCACTGTATAGCATGAAGTTGACTGTCGCTGTTGATACTCACATGTTGCACGATTTGAATATAGGGAATATTTAATTAATGAATATGGATTAATTGCTGTGTGTGCCTAATTTTTGTTTTCCTGGGACTTCATGTGAATGGTCCTCTTGAAAAAGTGCTATGTGCCAAACTGTTGAGGTGGTGATGACATCCGTCCTTCTCTTTTTAATAGACTGTATTTATGTATTGAAACAAACTTATGTGTATACTTTTCAGTAAAATGACACTTTGAGCCTCATTTACTTACCTAACTCTGGTTAATGTGGTGCCTGGAATTTTTCTGCTTTGTTGTGTAGTTTCTGACCTCAAGATCCATATGAGTAAATGCCTAACTAGTGATGTGGGTTAGCATCCTTGTGGTCTAATGATGAATATGTCTGAACACACCTCCTGATGGCTCTTTGTACTATCAATGTGTGGACATTTACACAAGGCATTTCCACACCTTGCCTTTTTTTAATCAGTATTTTCTCCAGTTGTCATACAGCTTGCCCTCTGTAGACTTCCCTCCCCAGCCCCTTCACCCAGCAAGACTTACCCAGTGCTTAGACTGTCTTCTGTCACAGGACCTAGAGGTGCCCAGCTGCCAGAGTGGGGTCTATGGGGGACTGGGCCATAATCTGTCTGCAGTCAGGATTTTTTCCTCCATTTTCTTCCCAAGGGCCCACAGTGCATATAATGATGTAATGTGCATACTCTGCCTCCATGAAGACGCCTCACAATGTCCTTACCGTGGGATTACATTCCCTTGCGTCCCACTGCACTGCAACCCAGATTGCTCTAGGTGGCAGCCAGCTAGCGGGATGCATGTAACCCCTTCCTGAGGGAGGGCAGATGTCTGGGAATGCTCAATCCTCCCTTCTTCAGCCATCCCCCAAGCAACCTGTGTCTGTTCTCAAATTCAAGTTGTCTCAGTGTGGTAGGTGGTATGGCAACCAGTACCCCAGCTGATCATACCACTGGTCTGGCTACTTCTACATTATGCTTACAACAACCATGGCAGCCTCCTACTGGCAAATCTTAATATCTACAGTCTCCCAAGAAAACTCATCCCTCTCCAAGGCTGGATAGCCCAACACTCACCCAATGTCTTAGCTCTATCTGAGACCTGAGCTTTCAGATAAGATATCTAATGGGGCAGTCACCCTCTGTGACTACACCCTCTACTGAGCTGACAGGGTTAGCAATAGGGAAGGCAGCTGTGCCATCTACGTAAACTCCTCCTTTTGATCCCTTGAGGTCCACACTCCACCACCTATGCAAGGAGCACAGACCCTTACAGTCAAGATCATTCTGGGCAACCTGGGTAAAACCCTTTACATTATGGCATTGTACATTCCCCCTAGCAACCAAAAGCTCGCTTTTGAGTCAGTTCTGGACACTATCTCCCACCTCCCTTCTAGGAGTGAAGCCATCTTGCTAGGAGACTTCAGTGTCAACTGGCTGGCATCCACTTCATCCCCCAGCAAGGATGCTGCCCTTGCCTGTGACCTCACCCAGGTCTTCAACTCCCCAACCAGATGAGACACCAGAACCGGGACCTCAACCCTAATAGACCTAATCTTCACTAACAGACCTAATAACATCACCCAAGTCACTGTGCTCCCTGACTCAGTCTTTGACCACTCACCTGTTACCTGCCTATGGTCCGACAAAATTGCCCCCACCCCCCCAGTGTCTCTGAACATAGACATCTAAAAAAAGGAGCCCTACCATGTTTCAAGTCTTACCTAGCCTCCCACAACTGGTTCCCTATACATACTGTGCAATCTGTGGATGCAGCTCTCACCTACTTCATTGCTACCTTCAATGCAGCCTGTGATATATTCGCACCCTTCGCTAAACAAGTAGTGAAAAAAAGAAACACCCCGTGGATCTCTCAATTGCTGCTTGATCTGATGCAGCACAGGGATAACCTATGGCATAAGGCACTTGCTTCTCAGCTCCTGCATGAAAGGCAACTGTACAGAGAGGCTCGTAACAAATGCACTTGGGCCATCAGGCAAGCCAAACCTGCATACTATAAACGCGCTCTCACTGCCACCTGGAGCTCTGGGAAAAATTTCTGAAGTAACATCAAGGAGCTCAGTGGGAAACCTGTCTCCCCAGCCCCTACCCAGCTTACAGTGAATGGGGTTACTACTCAGGACCCCACGGCTATCTCTGAAGCCCTCAACACCTCCTTCTCTGACCTCTCACATATCCTCCCACCTAACTTCTTTGACCCTACCTCCCACCACCCCTCCATCACCTCGGCCATCAACACTCCTACACTCTTTAAGCTAAGAGTAATCTCCTGTAATGAGGCAAAACACTACCTCACTAAAGCTCTGGTGAATTCTCGTTACAGCTCGGACACGCTGGACCTCAAACTCATAAAGTTGTCCCTGGAGGTGACTCTGCCTCATCTCACCAAAATCCTAAACCTGTCCTTATGCCTCAGCCAATTCCCTGTGGCCTGGACGGGAACAGTAATAACACCAATCCTAAAGGGCGGGGACCCCACTGCAGCTACCAACTATAGACCAATTTCAATTCTACCACACCTCTCTAAGGCTCTGGAAAAATAGTTTCTGATCAGCTTACCGACCACCTATCCAAACATGACCTACTCCGCCACGAACAGCATGGTTTCTGGAGGGGCCACAGCACCTCCACTGCCCTAATTGAATTCACTAACTTTATTCATGAGGCCCTAGAACAAGGATCTGTTGCAGGGGCTGTCTACTTTGATCTGACCAAAGCGTTTGATACTGTCAGTCACAAACTGTTACTCCATACCCTACCCTCCCTTAACATTACTCCAGAGGTCACCGCCTGGTTCAAGGATTACCTCTCAGGTCGGTCACAGCAAGTCAAAATTAACACCACTATCTCCACACGCAAGCCGGTTCATGCTGGAGTCCCATTAGGACCGGCCACCGCCCCTGCTATTCGTCTCTCTTCCTTAACTCCTCCCTAAATCCTGCAGTGGTCATTTATTGCTCTATGCTGATGATGCAGTAGTTTATTGGAAACACCCACATCCCAATTCTCTTCAACTAGCTCTGCAGAGCTACTTTAGGGAGCTAGAAATCTGGTTCTCTGATCACCGCCTTATCATCAACTACAACAAAACGAAGTCCATGATCTTCTCTCACCACCAAAGCCCCACTGTCACGTGCCCCTAGTCATAACAAACACCCATGGCTCTGCCCTGGAGCAGGTCTCTTGTTTTAAATATCTCAGAATCACCTTAGACACCCCACTCTCCTTCCACATCCATATACAACAGGTCTCCTTATCTATCAACATGAGACTTGGGATCCTTTTTAGATACAAGCACTGCCTACCCTCCCAAGCCATGCACCTAGCTGTATCATCCTCTATCCTATCTTTGGTAGACTACGGGATAGTCATTTATGGGTTAGCAGACCAAACTGCCCTGCGCAGCATCAACCTCACCCTTAATAAAGCCTGCCGGTTAGTCTTGGGCTGTGACAAGTTAACCCACACCTGTGAGCTCTATAAACATACTGGATGGCTAAACTTCCAAGGCAGACTTAAATACTTCACCTGCTTTATGGCCAAAAAGATACAACTAAAACTAGCCCCTATTGGCCTCCATCCGATTTTATTCACAGCCTACCATAGGCGGACACAACGGCATGCAACTGACTCCAACCTGCTAATCCCTCACTGTAGAACACCTCTCGGACAAAGATCCTTCCGCTACCGGGCCCCTCTCTGGCTAAACAGCCTCCCGTTCTCCATCTCATTGACTCATAGTCTCAACCAATTTAAGTCAGGTCTCAAAACCCTACTCCTCGACTCCATAACGTGTGCCTGTAATTAAACCCTCACCCTCCCTATCCCTATCCCTCCATCTCAACAACTCCTCGGTCAGTTTACCTAGGAACCTACTTGGTCACAGTAACTCCCTTTCTCATTTAGTTGATTGGTGTGAGCCTCCCTCCCAAGGCTCCCAATCTGTACTTATCCAATTATGCAGGTCTTATGACTCTGGGTACCTCATGACCCTGTGAAATTGTTTCCTGTCTTGACTTTGTTCCCGGGGACTACCCCCTGCTCCCAGTTGATGTAACCTGCTATGTTAACGTAAGCCAAGATTGTCTAACCTGCATTTTTGTACTACTACTGTACATGTATCTGTATTGTGTCTTGCTTTGTTCTTTTATTTTACCTGACGTGTAGCCTTTGTAAAAGAATCTATGACTCAAAGGATTATAATTCTGATTATTTCAAATATATAAATAAAATAAATAAATAAAAACTGCTGTGCACTGTGGTTGTGCATCTGGCCAAATGTGGCTTTTTCATGAAAGGGGCTGCACACCTTTACTACTTCAGTCTCATGCTCTTCCACTAATGAAGTCTACTGCTGGCTAAGCTGCCATCTCATTCTACTTCCCTAAAATTGGGGTCTCCCTTCCCTTTCCATTTGCTCTTCTCCATCCCTTCTTGCTCTGAAATTTCTCCTTCATGATTTCTGTCCTCATGCTGGCAGTTGTTTCTGATACTGCAGTGGACGTATATCGCCAGCCTTCCTCTTCACACTGACACTGCTTATCCCACTCCCCATGTTAATCAGTCACTACTCACTACTCTTTATTATTGTTTTATTTGGGGGGGGTGGCCTAACCAGGCAGAAGATAGCAGCATAGCTTAGTCTCTCTGCAGGAATTTATGTAATCTAACCTCATCCAGCCTTCACCAGACCTTCTTTTGGTACCTGCCTCTAAGATCATTCTGCAACTAAACTGCTTCATAGGAATTGATTCATTTTTGATCCTGCATACTTTTATTCAGCTTTATTATTATTACACTGCACCATACTAGGCCTCAATAACCATCACTATGACAGATCCTCACTCTCAGCCCAGATCACTTGCCAGAGCTGAGGTGGTGTTTTCAAAACTAATGGCTGAGATTAATGACATAATAACCTCCACTCACCAGAACATGGCCACACTTGAAGCTTTTGGCCAAAGAACCTCTGTCAGTGAAAACACAGCCTCCTGTAATTCTGCCACCATTCAGGACCTTCAGGCCACTGTTCATATTCAAGACCGCATCATAAAGTCCCTGCATGTCAAAACTGATGATATTGAAAACCGCAACAGAAGGAAAAACTTGCTTTTTTTTGGCTTCCCTGAAGGTTTGGAGTTAGGGGATACAACCGCTTTCTAACTGCACACACTGTCAGCAATGCTAAAATTACCTCCTGAACTTACTCTTACAATGGAAAGATCCCACCACACTTTGGGTCCCAGGCCAGACCAAGATCAGCGACCTAGGCCCATCATAGTTCGGTTTTTGAACTACCCACACACAGAAATAATTTTAAAGCATGCCAGAGAAGTTGGGACACTAATGTGGCAGAAATTCAGAATTTCTATTTACAGAGACTTTTCAAAGGACTTGACAGCCAAAAGGAAAGCTTACAACCCACTAAAACAAATCTTACATCAAAGAGGCATTAGATTCGCTCTGTGCTACCCATCAACATTGCGCCTTTTTCTCGGATCCTCTTTCAAGGATTTTTACACACTCAAAGCCTTAGCTAGTTTTTTAGGTGTTTCGCCATGCACTCCTACCTTGGAAGGCCCTGGTATGGAGAAAAATCTGACCAGTATTTTGATGCCCACACAGAAGGAAGTTTCTGCCACACAGGAAAGTAAGGGAAGTTCCACAGAATTTGCAGCCCCCAGCAACACCATTGCGGCCCCGCCTGTTCCCAGACAGTCTAGTCGGCTGCCAGGAAAGCTTCAAACTGCCCCTCGTTCACCTGACCATTCATGCTGTCCTTCTGAGGCACCTTCTAGAGCTCTCATGTCTGCAACAGCTTAATCTGGTTCAAGGACAGTTGGCATTCATCTGTATCCCCCTCCCCCGAGTCGTGCCTGAAAATAGGCAGGATTTGTCTAGTGCACTTACCCGGTCAACAAAAGCTAAATAAATAAATAAATAAATAACCTCTCACTCACAAATTGACCCATCCATAACCTTAAGCAACAGATTTGCCCTTTTGGAAGATGAAACACACCCATCGCAGGAGAACATAACAACAAGCTGCAGATGACCGCCCTATGAACTTCTGTCCAGTGCTCCAGGACAGCATTTCTGCTGACTCTTCATGGGCTGAAGTGGTTGCAAGTTACCCCCTTAAGGAGTTAGAGCCACCCAAAAAGAAGCGCAAAGCAAAAATGAATAACAAGAATTCCAACAGCTCTAAACCCTCCCACAAATCTATGGTAACATGATTGCTTTCTTGCGGATAGATGCAGTCATAAATGCTTTATTCTGGTTGTTTTCTCTTAACCAGGATACTGAAAGTGAAAGTGGAGTGCCAGTATCTTTCATGCCTAGCCACTCGCACCACAGCCCTTATGACCTGGATACTTTCGCTCCCAGCAGGTTTTGAAGGTAAAGGCTGTACATCGCGGTGCACTCAAATTAATAGTAGGGCTGTCTTGGATAGCCTATTCACTTAGGTTTTCAAGGGACCATTGGTATCTTATTCACATTTTCCTAAGACCCTTATTTGGGCTATATGTAAACAATTATTACTACATCTGACAGACTTTAATTTTACACCCTTTATTACTTTCCAACTCAGCCAGGCATCATGATTATAATTTCAGGATTCATGGATATGCTTTCTCATTAATATTCAGCTCTATTCTTGCACCCATTACGATGCCCTGCAATTTGTAGCAATTAAGCAATATATTGCTTTCCTCTTCGAATAACAATTTACATGAGCCAATGCCGAA
Organism: Neoceratodus forsteri; assembly: GCA_016271365.2. Taxonomy (NCBI): domain Eukaryota; kingdom Metazoa; phylum Chordata; order Ceratodontiformes; family Ceratodontidae; genus Neoceratodus; species Neoceratodus forsteri. Next base: position 1,300,614,718 of record CM057458.1, on the reverse strand, counting down.
TGTATCTCACCATATTTCTTCCCCTGCAATTTACTACTTTGTTTTCTTTCCCATAGTACAGTAACATATATAAGTACTCACAGATATTGGCTATTTTCGGTGTACTGTAGCCACAGGCTTTCTAACCTATTCTCTTTTTATGCTCCCCATTTTACTCGAAGCCTACAGAAACTAAAGGAGACTTCTAATTGTGTATTCTCCTCTGTTTTGGGGCTCACTGGGCCTTTTCACCAGACCCAGTTACTCTATAAAGTACTTACTCAGGCAATTTTCAAGTAAAGGAAGCTAGCCTCCATTTATAGCTCGCCTTCTGTCCACAGTCACTACCGAAGCCTACATCTCTCATATATACCTGGTTTATATTTGGCTTGAGTTGCAGGGGCTCAATTTTTTTTTTCTTCCCTTCTTTTATTTCCCTAGTATATTTAAATTGTATGCATTCTGAAGAATTATATTCAGCTAAATTGGGATATTTAACTCAAAAATGTGCTTGGAGTCATGCTATATATAGTAACGAATGAATTATTTTTTTCTGACATACAAGTTTAGTCACCAAGGTACCTGGTACCCTTGATCCTCTATCCTTTTGTTTAAGCCTCCTCTGGTACTCCGCATAATGGTTCTGACTCACTGTTATAAGAAGTTGGTATATATAAAATGTTATTGTTACTACCTTTAACATATAAGTTCTGGTGTCTTACCTTATCCTTTTTTTTAACTTACTAATTATTTTATTATATTGAGGTTATTACAGCTCCCTGTTTTAATATGGTATAGTTCACTCCAATCTAGCTTGTTAAGAATACCGGTTCTATTAACTACTGGGTTTAGACCTAGGATTGGGCTTTCAGTTCAGGTGATCCTCTTTGGTCTTTTCCTATTTTTGACACCCTAGAGTGTGGTGAAAGAGTCTCCCAGCAAGTTAGCCGACTCACAGTTCTCCGCACCCGTAAGAAGTATTTTCGCTCCTAATTAGTGTGTTAAATATTGTAGTTGATACGTAATTACTCTCTCTTTTTCTTTTTACAATCCTAAACACAGAAAGATATCTGTGCTACGTATACTACTTATACCTTACTTCAATTACTTGAATGAACCTGCCACTTCTGTCATATACAAGTATACTCTCCCTCACACTCTGATCATCATCCACTTAATTTATATGTCCCTTACCATTCCAACAACTATTTCCCTTCCTTAGCAAAGTCACCATGAATGACTTACATCTATATACATGGAATGTGAAGGGACTTAACTCTACCTGCAAGTGAAAGCAAATCCTTTCATATCTCTAAAAACAAAAAACACAACTTGCTTTCCTTCAGGAAACAAAATTATTAGCAAAGGATGTTACCAGACTTAAAAAAGATTGGGTCGGTCAAATTTATGAATCATCCTTCTCCTCCAAAAGAAAAAGAGGAGTAGCTATTCTTATCCACAAAAATCTCAAATGGTCTTTCATTAACTCCATCTCCAATTAAGAAGGCAGATGAGCAATGGTTAAATTAAATACTCATTCTGGTCCTCTCTGACTTGTTAACGTTTATGTGCCTAACTCTGACTCTCCAGAGTTTTACTATCACCTAGCTTAACAGATACTATCTTTTAATACTGACAACACACCCATAATTCTTGGGGGTGATCTTAATCTAGCTTTAGAAGCTAGTATAGACAGAAGTAACTTATCCACAGATGCCCAACCTTGAAATATTAAAGCTTTCTCCCTACTAATGAAAGATCTCGGTTAAGCCGATGTCTGGCATCTCCTTCACCCCCATGATTGAGATTTCACCTTCTACTCTTCACTGCACAAGACAAATAGTAGAATTGACTACTGGTTAGCCTCCCCTGCTATAACAGAAAAAAGTATTGATTCATCTGTTTTACCCATTATAATCTTGAACCATTCTCCTGTTAAGTTACAACTCTTGTGGGGCTCTCCAACTCTCAAATCTTCTTTTTGGCATCTGGATTCTCTCCTCTTCAATGATCCTGACTTTCTACCTATTGTTAAATCACAGATTCAGGAATTCATCTCCAACAATAAACCCTCTGACACATCTGCATGCACTGTATGGAAAGCTTTAAAGGCCACAGTCCATGGGAAAAGTATCAGCTATGCTGCCCACAGGAAGAAAGTAAGAGAGCACCAATTGGCTGAGATGGAAAAATCCCTCAACTCCAAAGAGAATTTATATTTTAAGTCCAAAAAACACAACCCCAGCTGCCAGCTTCATCTTGAAATTCTTCTGCTCAGAATCAAAATAAATGAATTAATCTCCCATAAAACTGAGCTTGCTATGTTTAAACTTAATCACAAATACTGGGAGCAAGGTGATAAAAATGGAAAGCTTTTCTCTTACCACCTTAAAGCACAGCAAATGGAGTGACACATTTTAGGTCTAAAAGATGTTCAGAGTAAAATCCATTCCAATAACCTCTCTATAAACAATATTATGAAATCCTTTTATCAAAAATTATACTCAAACTTATATCCTCCTTCTACTATACAAATACAGCAGTTCCTAAAAAGCCTGCATCTACCTCACCTTTCTGCCTCTGAAATGAATAACCTAGACAGACCCTTTTCTCTTCAAGAAATTCAAGAAGTCCTATCCTCCTTGAAGTCTGGTAAATCTCCAGAGGGAGATGGATTTCCCATAGACTTTTATAAAATACTTTCTGATACTCTCTGTCCTTTTCTGTTTAATGTCTTTCAAGAAGCCACTACTAACGGCAATCTTCCTCCAAAATGCACTGACGCAATTATCACATTAATCCCTAAGAAAGATAAAGACCCTACTCTTCCTGCAAGCTATAGACCAATATCTTCATTAAATACAGATGGGAGGATATTTGCTAAACTATTAACAATTCGACTCGAATCCCTGATCCCCAAGTTAACTAACTGTTCACAAGCTGGTTTTATCAAGACCAGATATGGCTCTCACCATTTACGTTCTCAAATTTAATGCACAAAGCTAAATTCCTGAAATCACCAACGGCTGCTGTTGCCATTGATATCAAAAAGGCTTTTGATTCCTTAAACTGGGACTACATTTATGAAATTTTGTCTCACTTTGGTTTCTCTCACACCTTCTGTTCTTGGGTCAAATTATTATATACCTCCCCTGTGGCAAAAGTTCTTACTAATTCTACCTTCTCTTCTCACTTTCAATTGACAAGAAGAACCAGACAAGAATGCCCTCTGTCACCCTTTCTGTCCATTTTAGCCATGGAACCCCCGACTGCTAGTCTTCATCAGTCTACAGAGATTAAGGGAATCCCTGTTGGCGATTCAAGATATGTTTCCATTTCCTATGCAGATGACCTTCTAATCTTACTCAAAAACCTAAATGAAGCTGGCCCACCACTGGTTGACTTACTTAAGAAGTTCACTAAATTTTCAGGCCTTGCTTTCAATTATGGGAAATCAGAAACATTACCACTTAATGACCATTGTAATCCTTCTATGAATCTACCCCTCGGATTCCGTTGGTCCCCACAAGGCATCACATACCTTGGTATCCAAATAACCCAAAACTTGGAAAAAATCTGGGATACTAACTTTAACCCCTTAATTGATAACATCAAAAAGACAAAGAACCTCTGTGCGTAAACACTGAGGCAAGGGTTACCCCAAAGGGCATTTGGCTGGGAAGCCAAGTTTCAAGAAAATACAAAATCACACATGCCCCCACAGTGCAAAGCATCATGGGCTACATGTGCAAATCACCCTTTGCGCCCTATGGCCCATGATCTTACTAATAAGAGGCATCAATGACCCTCTTGATAGCTTATCAAGATGATTCTCGACAGGTGGAAGCTTCTTAACCTTTCTTTTATGGGGAAAATCACTGCCATTAAGATCTCCATTTCTCCCAAGATTCTTTACCTTTTCGCGAACATTCCCTTGATCTTATCATCTTCTTTCTTATCTAAAATTGACAAATTAATTGGTAACTTTTTATGGAATGGGAAACCACCAAGATTCAGCTGTAGTAAACTTCAGGAACAAAAGAAAAAAGGAAGATTTGGACTCCCCTGGTTCAAAGGTTAACTGTGGGCCTTCCAAACCACTCAAACCAACAAGTGATTTCAGAAACATAGAAACATAGAATTTTGATGGCAGATAAGGACCACTTGGCCCACCCAGTCTGCCCATTTCCCTACCTAATGGATAAGCTGCAGATCCTAGTTAAACAGCAGCCTACTTCTTTCTGCTCCCACCCTCTAGAATTGCCTTATGACTGTCCCATGCATGCTTGAATTCCACCACTGTTTTTAACTCCACAACCTCCTCCGGAAGACCGTTCCATGCATCCACAACCCTCTCTGTGAAAAAACACTTCCTTAAATTAACTCTGAGCTGCCTCCCATCTTCAAATTGTGCCCCCTTGTTCTTGCACACCTCTTGTTTTGAAAGATGCTACCCTCTTGGACTTTGTTGATTCCCTTGAGGTACTTGAAAGTTTCTATCATGTCCCCCCTCTCCCTCCTTTCCTCGAGGCTATACTTATTAAGCTCCTTAAGTCTCTCTTCATATGTCTTCCGGTGCAGACCCTGCACCATTTTAGTTGCCCTCCTCTGGACAGCTTCCATCCTGTCTATGTCTTTGCAGAGACTGGGTCTCAGAACTACTGCAAATACTCCAGATGGGGTCTGACCAGCTGTCTGTACAGAGGGATAATAACTTCCTGTTTTCTACTGGTGATGCCTCTCCCTATGCATCCCAGTATCCTCCCAGCCCTCCTTGCTGCCCTCTCACATTGCTTGCCCACCTTTAGGTCATCTAATATAACTACCCCCAGGTCCCTTTCCATTTTTGTTGTTGTTAGTATCTCACCCCCCATTGTGTACTCTTCCCCTGGGTTTTTGTTTCCCAGGTGCATTACCTTGCACTTCTTAGCATTGAATCTAAGCTGCCATACATTTGACCATTCCTCTAACCTTGCCAAGTCCTTCTCATCCTTTCCACCCCACCTTGTGCATCAACTCTGTTGCAGATCTTTGTGTCATCTGCAAAGAGACATACTTTTCCTTCCAGTCCCTCTGCAATGTTGCTTATAAAGACATTGAAGAGGACGCAGTGTAATACTGAACCTCACAGGTACCCCACTAGTAACCCCTTTCTTCCAGAGTGGACTCCATTTACTATTACTTTCTGTGTCCTATTCTCCAGCCAATTCTTTACCCAGGCTGTCATCGTGGGACCCACTCCCAGGCTGGCTAACTTGTATATTAATCTTTTGTGTGGGACTGTGTCAAATGCCTTGCTAAAGTCTAGGTAGGCCATGTCCACAGCCCCTCCCTGATCTACTACTTTGGTCACCCAGTCAAAGAAATCTATCAGATTCGTCTGGCATGACCTTCCCGCTGTGAATCCATGCTGTCTTGGGTCCTGTGCCCCTCTGGCCTCTAGATAATCAACAATTCTTTCCTTCAAAAGTGATTCCATCATTTTCCCTACCACTGAGGTTAAACTAACAGGTCTGTAGTTTCCTGCTTCTGCCTTGCTCCCACTTTTGTGAAGGGAATCACATCTGCCCTCCTCCAGTCCTCGGTACCACCCCATCCTCCCATGATTTTTTAAAGAGGGTAGTCAGTGGTGTCACTAGTTCTACCCTTAGTTCTTTTTAAATTCTGGGATGAATCCCATCAGGCCCCATTGCTTTGTCCACCTTCAGGTTTAAGAGTTCTTTCAGAACCCTTTCTTCTGTAAATGGGCTGGTATCAACTTCTGTATCCAGAGTGTTTCTACTGTTTGTTTCACGTACCTCCCTCTTCCTTTGTAAATACTGAGCAAAAATATTTGTTTAGTATCTCTGCCTTTTCACAGTCACCCTCTGCCCATCCTCCCTTCCCTTTATTAAGCCTCACTATCCCTCCCTTGGTCTTCCTTTGCTCCCTGATGTACCTATAAAAGGTTTTATCCCCCTTCTTAACTGAGTTGGCTATCATTTCCTTGGTTTGAGCCGTTGCTGTTCTGACTGCCTTCCCAGCTTCATTTTTCTTTAACTGATATAGTTCTCTGTCCTGCTCCTTCTGTGATTCCTTGTACTTCCTGAATGCTTTCTTTTTCTCTTGAACCTTCACTGCCACTTCCTTTGAGAACCATAGTGGTTTCTTACATCATTTCATTTTGTTTATTTGCTTCACACAAAGGCTTGTTACCTCTGTGATGGCAGTTTTTATTATTCCCCATTGTTCTTCTACCCCTCCTTCCTGCCCATTTGCTAGTGCATTCTTTAGGCACTCACCCAATTTGGCAAAGTCAGCCATCTTAAATTCCAGTACTTTTGCCTTTGTATGACTTGATTCTATTACTGTGTTTATTGTGAACCATACTGTTCGATGGTCGCTAGTTCCCAGATGGCTACCCACTTCTACATCTGTGATCCTCTCTTCATCTCCATTTGAGAGAACCAGGTCTAAGATTGCTCCCTCTCGAGTGGGCTCCAATACTAGTTGTCTAAGGCATGCCCCTGTAGGGCATCTAGAATAACCCCACTCTTCAAAGTGGCTGCTGCAACTGCACTCCAGTTAACATCTGGCATATTCAGATCACCCATCAGCAATATCTCCCCTTTTTCTGCCATTCTAAGTATACTTTCTATCATTTCCTTGTCCATTTCCTCCCCCTGAGAAGGGGATCTGTATACAACCCCTGTGCAGATTATGGTTCTATTGCCAGTCTCCAAATTTACCCACAGTGCTTCTTCTCCCCCCTGTTTTCCCTTTTGTTCTGTTGCTTTGATTCCTTCCCTTATGTAAAGAGCTACTCCTCCTCCTCCTCCTCGTTTACCCTCCCTGTCCCTCCTGTAGATAGTGTATCCTGGTATGTTTAGGTCCCAGTCATGGTTTTGTGTGTACCATGTTTCTGTGACTGCCATGCTATCCAGATGTTCCTCCTCCATCAAGGCCACTAATTCAGGAAGCTTGTTACTCAGACTATGGGCAATGGTACTCATTGCTCTCCATTTTTTGATGGCTTTACCTTCTGTTGCAGCATCCACCACTGACCTTTCTAAGTCGGTCTTTTTCTCATTTAGTACCCTGTTTTGTAGGGAGAGGCTGGGATTTTCCTTCTGCTTATCAGTGCCTCCCCCCTTGACTAGTTTAAAAGCTTGCCAATGAAGCATTTAAACCGATTGCTCAAAAAACTTGTTCCCTTCCTGGACAGATGCAGACCATCCTGCCAGTATAGGCTGGCATCCCTTCAGGTGGAACCCCAGTCCCCAATGAAGCCAAACCCCTGTTCTCCACACCATTTTTTCAACCATTCATTAAACTGCATGGTGCAAATTACCCTTGCCTCACTCATGCCATTGACAGGCAGCACCTCTGAGAAGGATACTGTGTGTGCTACTTGTCTTAGGCCCCTTCCCAATTCTACAGAGTCCTTCTGCACTGCTCTAATCTCATGTTGAGCCAAGTCATTTGTCCCTAGGTGGACAATGACATACAGCTCAGACTCCCGTACAGCTGTTCTCGTGATCCTGAGGATGCGCTTCCTCTCCCTCCAAGCTATGTCACCAGGCAGGCACCTTACTTCAGTTTTCCCTGCTCCCCCCAGTTCTATCCCCCTAATAATTGAGTCCCCCACCAGGAGCTGCTTCCTTTCCTTGTGGTGTCCTCTGCCTCCTTCCTGTGAGCCTCCCTTGTGATAGTTGTCCTCAGCCTTCTTAGTCTCCTCTGCGGGTGCATCCATAGGGGAGCTATGCTCCCCCAGAATGGTGTATGGATTGTGGAGTGGAACAACTGACTGGGTGTGCCTCTGTTCTACCATCCTCAGCCTCCCTGAGCCCACTGTGGTCCAACTGCTGTGCTTTCTTCGCATCCTCTGAGGTAGTGGTGGTGGTTTTTGTGCTCTCTGGATGGGGGAGGTTCCCATCCTATGGTCCAGTGTGTCCTGGGGGAAGGTTCCCTTACTACTGTCCAGTGTGGCATGAAGATGGGCAAATTCTTCCCTCAGGGCAGAGAGTTGTCTGCAAATAAGGCAGCATCTCAGCCTCCAGAAAGACTCCCGGAAGACTGCTGCCCCACAGCCATTACATTGCACTACTCCCCACATGTTTATCTACTTTTTTTGTGTGTCTGTGTTTGTGTGTGTGATTGGTTTGTTATATAGAAATATATATATATTATACAATGTGTATGCTTATATTGCCAGTGCAGTGTGCTAGAGAGGATATGATAGTGATATGCACCTTGCTCTCGTGAGGAAATGATGTCAAGCCCAGGTATAAAGGAACTATTTCCAGGGGTAGGTGGGGTGAGGGGTGGGAAGGGGTTGGACCTAATCTGTGCCCTCACAAAACAATCAGCTAAGAGCTCTGACCCACCGCTGCGATGAGTGCCTTCCTGTCAGCAAGATACTCTACACAACAATTTGACAGAGAAAATACCCTGTTAATCAAACAGAGAAAAATCCAGACATCCAAGTCAGACACAGGTAAAACCTCCCAGCCCCAAAACAGCTTGGTGGTTTGTGCTCTGAAAGCAGTCAGCCCCAAAATAAGGCAGCTGTGCTTTAAACTCTTCCTGCACTGAAAATCTTAAGAATTGTAACAAAAACTGTCTTTTCCTGATAATTCTGATTTCCTTATTTCACCTTTCAGTTAGAAGTAGCCTCCACCTGCAGAATATCTGCTCCAAACCAAAGACAATTGTAAGGTGCACCTCCCTCTGTTGTGAGCACAACTCACTTTCTTGCAAATCCTATGTTAAGTTTTGCAGCTTCCAGCCAGAGGTAGTTTGACTTGAAAAATGTTAGCTGTTCTGAAACCCTCATCTCACTCCCCATTGTGGGCTGCAATGGAATCGGCACTGTGCCCTGGAGGAGTTCCCACTTCCTTCATCTTTAACCCTCTCCCTTCTGAGTTAAAATCTCATCCAACTATATCATCCTCTGTTCTTTATTGGAAATTAATTCATACATTTTTGAAATCTAACCCAACGCCTTGGCTGTATGCCCCCCTCTGGGGCAACCCAACACTTGCTTTAGATAATCACCCATTTTTATGCTGTTTCTGGAGAAACAAAGGTATATTTTTCTTAGGTGACATCCTGGACCAAAATTCACTCACTCTCAAAATATTCTCAGACTTACTGAGCATCTGAAAGATCTCTAAACAAGACTTCTGGAAGTATTTATAAATTAGGGCTGCTTATAATTCTCTCTCCCATTATGTGTATAAACATACTCTCCAAGATCAATATATTTCACACTGGGCTAACTTTTCTGTAAAATGGAATAGCTCCATTTATAAGGATACCATATACAATTTACCTGGCCATTCTATTCCAGCTAAAAACAAATGGAGTGTACTACTTAACTATAATATCACAGATGCACAGTGGCATAATTGCTGGTGTCTATCCCACAATACATTCAAAGATGCCCATAGTTTCTTAATACAAATTAAAATCCTACAATTATGGTACAGAACTCCTGCTGTACTTCATCGCATGAAACTTTTAAATAATAATTGTTGGCACTGTAACTCACCTAATGGGGATTTACTTCACATTTTATAGTCTTGTGCTCCCATTAATAAGCTTTGGCACAAAGTCTATTTATGGGCTACTAAAGTTACTGGACACAATATTTCCTTAGACCCTAAACTTTTTCTATAAGGTATCTTCATTTCAAGTAACCGTTTCCTCACGGATGCACATTTTAGATGGCTAAACATAGTATGTCTCCTTGTCAAATGCCTGATTCTAATGAATTGGAAATCAGCCTATATGCCAACCCTTTCAGATGTCCATCAAAACCTTTCCCAGTACGCATCCCTATATTGACTATCTCATGTCATCCATGACTGACTCACTGTATAAGATACATGCTGGCAGGACTATTTCAGGTATATTGAAACCTTCGGCTCCCCTAGACCTTAATTTATGGGTATTCAAGTCTTCCCTTTTATACTGACTTTAGATTAGGGTCATCTCTGTTCCTATGCACAGATATCTCTCTTGTCTCCTTTCTCTTTCTTTTTAATTCTTCACTGTCATTTCCCCATTTTACTATCTCCCTTTCACATATTACATTTCTGCTCTTATCCTCCTAATACTGAGCATCAATTGTATTCTCTTATATATCACTTTATGCATTTTACTTAAAATCCAGGTTAAAGCATTTACTAGTACTCACTTTATATATGGTGGATCTTTTTGAATTAACAGTTGCCCTGTTTGATTTTAACTTCACCATTATCCACCTGCACATTTATTTAGGTTTAAGATCTAAGAATAATCATGCAATGAGACCTTTGTATTTCTATAACCCATATATTGTTATGCATAATGTGATGTTCTGTTTCTTTATAATGGATATCTTCCAAATGTCTTGTATGTTTTGTTCCTCTTTATATATATTTAAAACATTAATAAAACGATAAAGTGAAATTATTGTTTTATTTGTTTACAGTTTATTGTCTTTTCATCTGTTTCAAAATGTTCCTGTATGTTAATTTACTATATGTTAATTTTTACTCTGCAGTGTTTACTTGTAATTTGTATATAATGCTTTACTTATTTCCATATTGCTCTGTTATTTATGTGCATTGTACCTTGGAACTGTTCTGTTCTGATCTCTTCCCCCTTCCCCAGGACACTTCTGGAAATGAGCTGATACCAGCTCGGGATGACTTTACTGGTAAGAATTTTCAAATACATACATACATACACACACACATACATACATAAATAAATGAATGTGGCCACATAGGGAACTGAGTTCTTTGTGAATTTGGTCTTCAAAGCCTCCACTATTCAAACAAGGATGTGCTTTTGTAATTTTGTTTTGCAAACTAATCATACTGTATCAGCAATATAAATAGTATGTTCTGAAGAATCCACTGTACCATGATGAGTAAATTATTGGAAGTTTCTACACACAACTGCAGAATATTCATATGATAGAATGAAATGGGAGGGAATAAAGGTAGAGTAGCATAGAACATACTCTTTATTGATATGGACCGTTCAATTGCTTTGCAAATGTCTCCGCCATGTGTAAGGTCTCTTTAGACAGTAGCAGCCAGGAATAAGTCACAGTACATCTATATACGTTGGATTCAGCAAGGGTGTAATCCTCTTTGATAAGCATTTCACATTTTTTCATGTGACAAATTGGAGTAATTACCATATTATTGCATTGTGTTCCTGTAGTATTCTGCAGGATATCAGAGGCAGAAACTGTGGTAAGTGTGCTGCATCTTGATTGACTCCACTGTATATCTAAATGTAGCATGGAAAATCCACATTCATTTGAATGGGATTTCCTTTGGTATATCTGGATTTGTCTAGATGTTTGCTGGGGCATACTGTATCTCTGGCTACAACTGCTTGCTTAGGCTTTTGAGGTCTGATTACTTTAAGCCAACTCTCCAAGAGATACTCAGGTGTTTCTATCCCCTTTGATGAGTTTTAAAGTCAGAGATGAAATGACTGAGCCTCTCCCATCTCCTATATGAACTTCTATTAGTTTCAACCCCTTGTTTCTTTCTGTTCATGTGCAGAGTCTTTTAAGTATACAGGGGTCATGATATCCCCTGAATTTACAGAATATTTTCTCTTTGAACCATTCTCTTCTCATCTGAACCCTGAAGTGCATCAGGACTAGATGTGAACAACATATGTTATCTTTAGTGTGATAAACAGTATGATTACTTTGTAAATTGATGTGTTCTTTTGACTTGTTTTCCTATTTTAGTATACAGTACTCCTCTTTCCAGACCACGGTTTAAGAGAATGCAACTTCATACTTGCTCCTCCCTGTGAGGAGGGGTTGGGAATGAAAGAATTGCATAGGATTTCTGTGACAGTTCTTTATATCTTCTACTGTGTGATGAGAGGGTTTATTTTCTTAGAGATTATGGTTTTCCACAGAGGCAGTTTAATGGGATCCTATGAGTCACTATCTAACCTAACAACCAGTGGCAGATTGTTTTTTATTGTCCCAGTTGCTAAGGCTTTCATCTCTCAGCACATAAGTTTCTTCTCTATCTGTACATTTGTTATTTACTTATTCATTTAGCTTTTAATGACCAGGTAAGCACACTAGGCAAATATATGCCTATTTTCAGGCATGACCAAGAAAATTACAGAGACATACAGACAGTGCAAAAAACTGAACAGTGAGACCGCAGCAACATAATAGAAAAAGATAACAATGGATACGGAAAACAGCAGGTTTAAACAGTATAAACATAAGCTATCATTTTTCACAAGCATAAATCTAAACAGTGCCAGACTGAGTGATAAAGTATACCACTCATGAGGGGGAGGATACCAGACATTAAGTGCAGTTACAGGCAGAATTAGAGTTGAAGTAATCCGAAAAGGACTTTCTAAAACTGTGGTTGGAGGTGGTAGAATGTGTTGGTGCGGAGAGTCACGTGATGCATGTAGTGCATTGAGACTCCTCTCTCTCTCTCTCTCTCCTGCTCTGCTTCCTGGCCCAATTTATTGTAATTTTTTTACATTAAATAAGTACCAGTTTGCCTCTTTTAATATTACCTGCAGTGTCTCAGTAGTTCAGCCCTGTTGTTAGGTGTTGTCCGTTGTCTGTTGTTTGTTTATCTTGTATGAAGGCTGAGATGCCAGTGGAGGGGCCTTCCCATACCTCGCCTCCCACTGCCGACAAGGCTAAAACAATGAAGAAACCAAAATCTCAAGCTGTGGCTCCTACCAAGTCTGTGTCTGCCCCAACAATGTTCTCAGAGGAGAGATTTCTTCAAGCATTGTCACTGCTGAAAGATACCTTGTTGGCAATTACTGGACAACTGGGTTCCCTACAACTTATGGCAAGGATCAGTTTAGCAGAGTACTGGAGGAACCGCCATGAACCTGACTGTGTCTCCCTCAGACAAAAACAGGTCAAACAAAAATAAAAATAAATAAATAACAAAGTTGGAGGAATATTGAAGATTTAGAGGGTAATAGTAGTAGTAAAAAAACGTTATTTTTATACAGGAAAAGTACATGTCGTTTGGATAATACAATCCAAGTTTTCAAGACAAGTCAAGACAAAGGGGAGCAGTTAGTGCAATAATTTGTTGATTACTGAACTCCCAGAAGAATCTGAAGGGCCTAATACAATCTTATTTATACAAAAGTTTTGTGAAAGAAGTCACTGGAACCACTCCAAATGGCTCTACTTATGTTGTAGAAAGGGCCCATAGAGCACTGCGTCCAATCTCTCCTCCAAACTCTCCTCCACACCCTCCTATTTTGAAACTCCTGAATTATCTTGAAAAAGCCCACATTCTGATGAAGCTGCAGGATTCCAAGGAGCTGCAGTGAGAGGGCCACAGAATCCAGATGTCACAAGACCTGCCCCGGTCAGTGTGGCTCAAACATACAGAATTTGGACCTGTAGTTTCTAAACTGATTGCGGCAGTCCTGTGCTTCAAAATTGCCTATCCAGCAAGGCTGCAATTTTCTATCAAAGGTTCCCTGCACTCTATTGACTTGTACTCTCAGGCTAAGAGGGAACTGCCTACCCTCCTCCTCAACTTGTTTCAATCCCTCAAATGATAGACTGCATTATTTAAATGTGGACTTTGTGTATTGGAATCGACTTTTTGCTAGTAATTTTGTGGTGTTAATTGTCCTTGCATGGGGGCCATATAGTTCCAGGAATCTTTCGGGATTTTCTCCCCATGGTTACTGCTTATGATGGCTAATTGTTTGCATCTGTGTGTTTTATTTTTGTTGCTCTGTGCTCCTTTTGTGTGAATTTGACTGTGTTTACTCCTTTACATTGTGTAGGAACTGACTTTTTCATTCCATCCCTGCACTTTGTGCATTTACTGGTGCCTTTGCCCATCCATATTTGTTTGCACAATTATTTTTGTGTGCGAACACCAGGCCTCCTCTTTGTTCATCTTTAAGGAAGTTGTCTCTTGCCTAGTTTTGTTTGCTGTCAGAGCAAGGGTGGTGTCTGTTTGGTGCCCCTGGCATGGCTCTCCCAATTGGGAGGTGTCTCTCTCTCTCTCTCTCTCTCTCTCTCCTCTTTGGAATTTCCCAGGCTCAGGTAAGTGCCTTAGATCTCCTTTGATGGTGATCCAGGGTGAGGGTTGTGGGATGCCTCTTGCATTCTTCTCCTTCTGTCCCACTCTAAACTGGCATTTGGAGATTTTTTCTCATCTATTTGCAGTGGAAGGGGGCATTTTTGCATAGGGTGCCCCAGCCCTTGGCATCTCTGGTCTTAGTGATCCCAGGCTGTATTGTAAAGTCTCAGGCCATTTCATGCCTTATTAGGTGGGGTGTCATCCATTTTTGGTGGTTTCTGTGGAAAACTGGTTTGGCTTACTCGCCAGATGAGATTGGAAAGAGAGGAGGATGTTAACTTTTACTGTCTTAGCTTTACCAGGTGCAAAATTGCTCTTGGGAATAACTGGGTGAGACTGCTGTTTCCTTGCACCCTCAACTTCCTTCTCCGGGTTTGTCTTCTTACACCGTTCTGTTTGGCCTTCTCTGAATGGTTGTGGTGGTGATCCTCTAGGTTGTGTTGGCCGGGTGTCCCCCATCTGACTTTCCAGAGTCTGCTCCTATCCCACATTGATGATTTCTGAAGGTTGGTGGTGTAACTACCTCTGCTCCCATTTTTCATCCACCTGGTTTCTGCTTTAGCGGCTGCCATTCCAATTACTGTGTTTGCCTGATCCTGGCTTGGGCCCTGCTTTAGGGTGATTGCATTGTTTGTGGGTGGGGGAGAGGGCTGAGGCCTTCCTGTGGCTTCTTCTGGATCACCACTATTAGTGGCTGGGCTAACTTGACCTTGCCTGGCCATTGTTGGTTGTGGCAAGAGGGGCACAGACTAGCCAGTGTTCTTTATCATGGATAGCTCGGCTCTGTCAAGCCAGGGATTTATTCCCTTTGGAGGGTTGGCTTCTTGGAAGGGGTTGTAGTTTTTTTTTTATTTTCTTTTTTCTTCCTGTTTGGTACTGTGGCACCCTATTATATGTTTTACACTTTGCTATGTAGTTGTAGTCTTCTACAATACAGTTTTTTTTCTTTCCTTTGAGTTCCTGTTTTAAAGTAGCTATTGCATATTTTATGTCTGATGTTGTTATTCCTTGATTGTCCATTTCTGCCCCTATTGTGGGCTGTGGGGGTGGGTGGGTTTGGTGGATGTGGCAGATAAGATTTCTCATCACTGGCCTTTTCTTGTTGGTAGTATGGTCATCTGGACCAGTGGTGCTGTTTTCTTTGGGTGGGGTTGAGGGTTATCCCTCCTTCAATGATCTAGTACTGTTGTTTTTTTTTTTTGTTGGGTGTAGGGAATTGGAGGGGGAATGGGGGTGGGGAAGAGCAAGGGAGGTATGTAAGGGTTGAGGGGGGTTTGGTCTTTAGATTTCTGGATGGGGTTGGGGAACTCCAGAGCATGCCATGGGAGCTTGTTGGTCTTAGCTTTTCAGTGCTTTTACACCCATTTTTTTCTTAGTCCTTCAAGGTACGCTTGATGGGGTCCCCTTATAAATTTAACTCCTGGAATATTAAGGCAGCTAAAGATAGGTGTAAATGTCACATGGTCCTGCACCACCTTGATAAATATCAACCTGGAGTGGTTTTCTACAGGAAACCCACCTTAAGTGGGCGGACATCCTCTAGGGTAGGGCAGGCTTTCAGGGCAGGGATTAGTAATAAAAAGGTGGAGTAGCCATTTTAATCCATTGGGGTGTCCCCTTCATCCACTTAAGGAATATTGGGACCTGAAGGGTCATGTCCTCTTGGTTCAAGGGCACCTGGGTATTATAGAGCTCCTTTTAGGGGTAGTATAGGGTCCCAACTCTGATACCCCACAGTTCTTTGTGAGTCTTATGGAGGAACTAACTCCATTTGCTCATATCCCTAATGTCCTTGTGGTAATTGGAATTTGGTGATACATCTGAATTTGGATAGATCCACTCTTTATAGACCTGGGCTTTCACCTGCACAGTGAGGACTCTGAGACCTATTGGATACTCTAGGGCTGAGTGACCCTTGGTACGTCTTGCACCCTGATGACGGCAGTACACCTTTTTTTTTGGCCCCTCATCGAACCTATTGTCATTTTGACTACTTTTTATTTAGCCTTGCAGGACTACCTGTCCTCTCTTCTTGTGCTACCTTGCCCACAATCTTGTATGACCATCCCCCGATTTGTACGGATCATTTTTTGAAAGGGCTGGAAGAGCAAGAAAGAACATGGCATCTTAACTCCACTCTTTTGTGGGAACCCAACTTTGTTTCTACACTGTCTGTGTTCATTCAAGCATTCTTTCAAGACAATGATGGCTCTGTCACTCACTTAGATATGCTTTGGGGTGCTGCTAAGTGTTCCATCTGGTGCAAGTGCATTCACCTTGCCTCTAAGGCTAAAAAGTAGCATGCTGAAAGTATGACCTTCCTTCTTGCTGAAATTCAAGATCTTGAGCTCTGTCTGTCCTCTAAATCAGATGCAGTGATTTGGCTCTTTTTTACATTCTTGCAGGGCACAGTATTATGTTTTACTCACCAAACAAGCTGTTCTGGCTCTCCAGCAGGTCAAATTTCACTATCTCTAGTCTGGTGAGTGAGCAGGCCAGCTTCTGGGTCTCCATCTCAGTTAGAATCTAGATGAATGATTCCTTGCCTATAACCAACTCCAGGTGGAGAAATCTTCATGCACCAAAGAGCCATAGCAGTGTCCTTCTATGCTTTCTATCAATCCCTTTATAGTCCAGAGATGAACGGCATCCTGTCAAAGGACATGATTGAAGCTTATTTGGACTCCGTATCCCTTCCCAGTTTGAGTGATGAACAGAATTTATTGTAATGGGGTTGTTTCCTCCTGCTTCTTTTTACTCTGTGGTACAAGGCAAGGTTGTCCTCTCTCCTTTTCTGTTCAATTTATATTTAGAACCCCTTCTTTACTTGATTCAGCTTAATCTGATTATTAAAGGAATATCAGTGGGAAGGGAGGATTATAAATTCTCAGTTTATGCTGATGATCTTCTCCTGCATCTCGAGGATCCCCAATCCTCCATCACAGCTGCCCTCAGTGAAATTGATAGGTTGTGGGTTATAAGATAAATCTCGACAAATCCCAGGTCATGCTGCTCAACCTTCTGGTCAACAAACAGTGGGTTCTTGATCTTGGATTACTTTAGGAACCCAAGATGATTACCTACCTAGGGATTAAAATGTCCTGGTCCATTTCTGATCTGGTTAAACTCAACCTATGTCAAGATGTCAAACTGAATTTATAATGTTTGAGTTCTCTTTCTCTTTCCTTATGGGTGCAGGTGAGTGTACTAAAGATGAATGTTCTTCCTAGATTTACCTACCCCCTTGGTATGATTGACACTTACCTTCCCCAAACCTGTTTTTCTAATCTGCAGTGATATCTCTCTCATTTTGTTTGGTAATGAGAAAGCCATTTGGAGGGCTTATCTTAAGCTTACTGCCTGTAAAGAGCTAGGGGATTTGCACCTGCTCAATTTTATTGTATATTACTGCACCAGTAAACTCTTTCTATGGGGCTTGATGTCTCATACATTCCTGGATCATGTTTACTATCCTCTTTGGCTTTCACTGAAGCAACAGCTCTGTCTTCAACATGGCCTTTCCCTTTGCAGTGTACTATATATCAAACCATCGGATCTTCCCAAACTGCTGTATGTCTCTCGTTTAGCTTAATCTCTGAAAGCTCTTCACCTAGTTTATTCTTGCCTTGGACTGAACCCTTGTAACAAGCTTTCTCAGCCATTGATGAGCAATCCCCATTTCTGCCATTGCAAATCATCCTATACCCTCCTCCTCCTTCTGCTCCCAGTTATCTCAGGCCTTGGTGGTTTCCTTTCAACAGGACAGCATGACTTTCCCTGCTGGAGCTTTGCAAGCATGTTTCCACATCCCTACCTTCCTCCCATTTGAATATCTCCATCTACTTAAGGTGCTTTCTTTTTTGGGGGGCCTCCTCCATGGTTAGGGGACAGTACTCCCCAACTCCAAACCCTTATTACTACTGCATCTCAACCCCATTCCATTTCTAAATGTTATGCTTTGCTGCAGCAGTGGAACCCCCAAAGACCTATGGGCTGTTGCTTTTATTGGAAGTATGAACTGGGTCTTGCCCTAGATGGGGAGGCTTGGCGGAAAATTTGGCTCAATTTGTTCCAACATGTATATCAGTATCATCTCCACTTCCTCCAGTTCTGGATTCTGCATAATCTCTATTTCACTCTATCCAGATTGTTCCAGATGGGCAGAGCAGTTTTCCCTACTTGTACCCATTGCATGATGTCTGAGGCACCCTTGAAGATATCCTTTGGGACTGCCCATTGGTGGTCCTTTTTTGGCAAGGGATTTGAAGCTCCTTGGACCCACTCAAGGGGCTGGACTCTTATTTTACCCCTCAAATATGTTTGGTGGGTAATTTCCCCATGGACATGATGCAGTGCCATAGGAGATTCATGTCCTTATTCTTGAGTGCGGCTAAGTTAATTATCATCCAACATTGGTTGGATAGCTCTACCCCTTCCCTCAGGGAATGGCACTCAGAAGTACTTCAAGTTTTTCCTCTCTTGTTATCCCTAGAGCTAGGAACTCTCACGGCCAAAGAGCCTTCAGCTTTAGGGCCCCCTCCTGGTTCAACACACTGCCTCTCTCCATCTCCGAAGCTCCAACTATATCGTGCTTCAAAACTTCCTTACGTAACCACCTTATTAACACCCGAAGCTGTAATTGCCACTAGTCAAAGCCGTACTCAATACTTATGACAAAGCTTACTACTAAGCTGTTATGGACAACGTAACTCTGGTATTGTTTGCATCAATTCTACCTGTACCAGCTTGTTTGTATCTATGTCTTAAGTTACTGTTATACTGTGTTGTACTGTTATACTGTGTATTTTCGTTTGTCTTACTGTGACAAGGTACCTTTGTAGATGAGCTTATGGCTCAAAGGTTTTCCAAACTGCTGTTTAAATAAATAAATAAATAAATAAATAAAATAAAGTTTTGGAGACAGAGAAGCACATAGCCTATTGATAAACTTGCCAGGAAAGCTTTCAAAGAAGGTGGGGGTCCTCTCCTCTCCCTTCTCCCTACACTCCAGATAACCTAGGGAAGGGTTGCCCAGTAGAGGAGTATAGTCTACCTTGTTAGCCTTCTGTTTGGAGTTTCATCATGGATCCTCATTTCTTCTTTCTCCCTTAGCTATATATGCTCTGTTTTTTCTTCCTTTGCCCTTTTTGGATTTGCTGTTTCAGGGTTTCTACTGCCCTGTGGCATGCTGGGGTGGCTTTGTGGAGGGGGGTTGGGTGGAGGATGGGGGAATTTTGCTTGTTATCGACATGATCATTCAGATCATTGGTATGGTTTGGGTTCTTTATTCTGTTTCTGATTTACTGTCTTGCTTATTGCTTCAGTCATGACCTCACTGTATGTTGGTAGTTATTTGTTGTTGAAAATTTCAATAAAGCATATTAAATTGAAAAAAAAAAGAATGAGTTGGGTTCATATGGAGTGGTCCCCTGTCCCCTTTAACCATGGGGTCCCTAACACACTGTACAGAAACATTAGTGGGCATGATAACAGGTTCCACTGATGAATACAGTTTACTTTGTGCATTTAGAGAAGGATTCTTTTCATTTGGTCTTAAACTGAGTTAAGTATAAATGCACAATGTTTCTACACGGGGGTGGATTTCATGCTGCTTAGCTTGTGCACAACAGATCCTCAAATCTTTGATGAACGTCCTGGACCTAGATGACATATTGCCCAAATCTTCTTTATGAACATCATCTGGAATGTTTCTGGACTCTCCTCCTTTCTGACTGAGGTACAAGAGGCATTGCTATTTGATTATCTTGCCCTCTCATAATGACTCCTCTGATGGTGTTTAGAGGGTCAGAGAGAAATGAACCTCTCTGCTTGAGCCATAGCACAGCTTTCTCATTTGAAAAGAACTGTAAAATGCAGAACTGGAAGGTTCCAGTTCACCTGGGTTAAGACTGTGGATCCAGTCTCTCCTAGCATTGAGTTCATTTAAGAGGAGTAGATTTCCATGGATGGGAGATACAGAGAAATTCCAGAATACTTAAGAGCTTGGTACTAGAGTTTGTCATTCTATTTATCTGTAGACTCTCAACAACCTTTGTTTCACAAAAAAAAAAGCTTTTCTGCCCCAGACTTTTGCACAGTGGATTTATCTTTGTTCTCTATTCTTTGTGCTGCGTTTCCTGTGCTACTTTACCATTCTCTTTACAGTCTATTCTCACCAGACTGGGTTATGTGGCTGCCATTCCAAATTAATGGAAATATTTGTCCCCAAAACTAATTAATGCCACATGTTATAGAACTTGTTTCTGGATGTGTTTACCCCCTCCACTCATTAACAGTTTCTTTAAACTCAGAATTCTTACTCATTCACATCCAATATGGTGTCAAAGAATTAATTGATTGTTTGATATATATTGTATTTTGAAGTTGTTACAATACAGTACAAAAAATATAATACTTGTTATCCAGTATTTATGATTCATTGTACAGTATTTGCAATTTAGATTCAAGTGGTATGCAACTCCATGCTCTTAACTTTGTTCTATAAGTCATATAAAAACTTTTCAAAAACAAGGAATAAATAAAACATAAAAATGCTTCCTGTGCTCTTAACCTTAACCAAGGAAGTTCTGACACCCCTCTGAAAGTGCCATGGTTTAATAGTAGAAATAATGGTTCTGTACGGTATTGCACACTTCCATACGCTTTCCAACTGTTCTATTTTCAGAGTGAAGTACTTCAAACTCTGTTATTTTGCTTAAACCATCTGCTGAATTATGTAACATCATTACATAGACTAAATGGAAAACATACTTTATGTCAGAATTTAGAATCATATGCTGCAGCTAACCAAACACGCTCACTGCTTGCACATGGAAAAGCACATAACAGGCAGCAAACCACATATATATTAAGTGTAGGGGTGTTTACTCTCCAGACTGGCCAGTGCTGTATCACAGCATTTTACATAACTGGCATGCTTAACTTTATTGTCAGAGCAAATACTGTATGCAACACCTGCAGTAAGTTTTGGCTTTCTTAGACTTTATGCTACTACTTTTGTATCCAATGGACCATACCATTTGTGGCTCAACTTGCAGCAGAGGAGAACCAGGGATCATAAGAATAAGCCTTAAATGGGAGATCAATTATGCTCTCTCTGGCATATATCCTTGATGACCTCATCAAGATAGTATGTTCCATGGTTAATATCCTAGACAACTAAAATTAAAAACCAAAAATGTTTTTGAAAGATAAAACAAAAGTACTTCTATGTTATGTACTAGTATGTACTAATCATACATATTTCTGTCTCTGAATGTTTTCTCAACTACTGTAGATTTGCTCTGTTGTAGAAAGCTCTTAAAATATTTTTTTCCTTCTGTCTCTGTTCTTCAAGAGTGTTAATTTTAGTGCTGTCAATATGCTTGCTGAGGAATTGGACTTGAAAATGCTTCATGAAAGGGCAAATGTATCTCTCACTGTGACACAGACATAATCTAGTAGTTCAGATCTAATTAGAAATTTATGATTGGATGACAGATCAACTGATACATGTCACTGTGCCCTAGAAATAGTTATTGTCAGTATGTCATTGGCAAATATACTGCATCAGAAATTGGAGGAGTTGGGTTTTTCCTGTGCAATAAAGTTCAATTCTATCTGAGATGCTACAGAAACTTCAATATGCAATAAAAGGCAGAACATCTAAACATATTTCGTCTAAAAAGGGTAGTTTTTGTTGTACAGTATACTGAGCACTACCATTTTTTAAATTAGTTATTATTTCAGGAATGGAATCAATTAAATGTGTTCACTTAGCACAGGTTTCAATGCTGTCACTCTGTATTGCCATAGGCTTTCCTTTCCATAGCAGCATGTTATTCAAGTCTCCCCCTTGGAGACACAACATATCCCGCTCAGTGCCCTGAAATCTGAACGTGTGTATGTGTTGTCATTCTGTATAACATAGAAACATAGACTTTGATGGCAGATAAGGACCGCTAGGCCCATCTAGTCTGCCCATTTCCCTACCTACAGGATAGGCCGCAGATCCTATTTAACCAACAGCCTATATCTTCCTGCCCCCCACAAGAATTGCCTTATGTCTGTCCCATGCATTCTTGAATTCTCCCACAGTTTTAGACTCCACAACTTCCTTAGGAAGGCTGTTCCATGCATCCACTACCCTCTCTGTGAAATAATACTTCCTCACATTGCCCCTGAACTGCCCTCCTTCAATCTTTAAATTGTGTCCCCTTGTTCTTGCAAGTCTCTTTTTCTGAAAGATGCTACCCTCTTGGACTTTGTTGATTCCCTTGAGGTACTTGAAAGTTTCTATCATGTCTCCCCTCTCCCTTCTTTCCTCAAGGGTATACATATTAAGCTCCTTTAGTCTCTCCTCATCACGGCTTCTTTTGCAGACCCTGCACCATTTTAGTTGCCCTCCTCTGGACTGCCTCTATCCTGTCTATGTCCTTGCAGAGATGGGGTCTCCAGAACTGGACACAGTATTCAGATGGGGTCTCACCAACTGTCTGTACAGAGGATAACAACTTCCTGTTTTCTGCTCTTATGCCTCTCCTATACATCCCAGTATACCCCCCCTCCTACTGCCTTCTCACATTGCTAACCTTAAGGTCATCTGATATGATTACCCCCGGGTCCCTTTCCTGTTTTGTTGTTGTTACTACCTCCCCACCCATTGTGTATTCTTCCCCTGGGTTCTTGTTTCCCAGGTGCATTATTTTGCACTTTTTTGCATTGAATCCTAGCTGCCATACGTCTGACCATTCCTCCAACCTTGCCAAGTCCCTTTTCATCCTTTCCACGCCTCCTTGTGTATCAACCCTGTTGCAGATCTTTGTGTCATCTGCAAAAAGGCATACTTTTCCTTCCAGTCCATCTGCAATGCCACTGATGAAGACATTAAAAGGACTGGACCCAATACTGAACCCTGGGTACCCACTAGTAACCACCCTTTCTTCAGAGTGGACTCCATTTACAATTACCTTCTGTGTCCTGTTGTCCAGCCAATGTTTTACCAGGCTACCCTGGGACCCACTCCCAGGCTGGTTAATTTGACTAATAATCTTTTGTGTGGGACTGTGTCAAATGCCTTGCTAAAGTCTAGGTAGGCCATGTCCACAGCCCTCCCTGGTCTACTACTTTGGTCACCCAGTCAAAGAAATCTATTAGATTCATCTGACATGACCTTCCGCTGTAGAACCCATGCTGCCTTGGATCCTGTGCTCCACTGACCTCTAGGTACTCAACTATTCTTTCCTTCGAAGTGACTCCATCACTTTCCCTACCACAGAGGTCAGACTGACAGGTCTGTAGTTTCCTGCCTCTGTCTTGGTCCCACTTTTGTGAAGGGAATCACATCCGCCTTCCTCCATTCCTCGGGTACCACCATCCTCCCATGATTTATTAAAAAGAGTAGCCAGTGGTTTCATAGTTCCTTCCTTAATTCTTTTAGAATTCTGGGGTGAATTCCATCAGGACCCATTGCTTTGTCCACCTTCAGTTTTAGGAGTTCTTGCAGAACCCTTTCTTCTGTGAAAGGACTGGGATCGACCCCCCTATCAAGAGTGCTTCTGTTAATTGGATTAGGCACTTCCCCCTCCTCTTTTGTGAATACTGAGCAGAAATATTCGTTCAGTATTCCTGCTTTTTCACTGTCCCCCTCTGCCCACCCACCGTTTATTCTATTCAGCCTCACTATCCCTCCCTTTGTCTTTCTCGCTCGCTGATGTACCTATAAAGGTTTTATCCCCTTCTTAACTGAGTTGGCTATCTTTTCCTCAGTTTGGGCCTTTGCTATTCTGACTTCCTCCTGCTTCTTTCTGCCTTAACTGGTACAGCTCTCTGTCCTGCTCCTTCTGTGTTTCCTTATACTTCCGGAATGCTATCTTTTCTTCTTGACTTTCACAGCCACCTCTCTTGAGAACCATAGTGGCTTTTCTTTCATTTTGATTTGTTTATTTGCTTCACACAAAGGCTTGTTGCCTCTGTGATGGCAGTTTGATAATTCCCATTGTTGCTCCACACCTCCTTCTAGCCTGTTTGCTGGTGCTTTTCTGAGGCACTCTCCATCTTGCCAAAGTCAGCCCTCCTAAAGTCCAGTACCCTCACTTTTGTATGGCTTGACTGTGTAGCTGAGTTAACGTGAACAACACTGTTTGATGGCCACTTGTCCCCAGATGGCAACCCACTTCTAGATCTGAGATCCTCTCACTGCCCCCATTTGAGAGTACGAGGTCTAAGATTGCTCCCTCACAAGTGGGTTCCGAAACTAGCTGTCTAATGCCTGCCACCTGTAGGGCATCAAGAATGGCCCTGCTCTTGGATGTCGCTGCAGCAAATGTGCTCCAGTTAACATCTGGCATATTCAGGTCTCCCATAAACAGTATCTCCCCTGTCTCTGCCATTCTAAGAATGCCTTCCATCATATCCTTGTCCATTCCTTCCCCCTGACATGGGGGTCTGTACACAACCCCTGTGCGGATTGTGGTGCCCTTTCCAGTCTCCAAGGTGACCTACATTGCCTCCTCTCCTCCCTGTTTAATCTTTTGTTCAGTTGCTTTTATCCCTTCCTTTACATGAGAGCTACTCCTCCCCTCTTCTCCTCTCCTGTCTCTCTTGGGTTATGTACCCTGGTATGTTAACATCCCAGTCATGGTTCTCTGTGTACATGTTTTCTGTGACTTCTACGATATCAGGCATCCCTCTTCCATTAAGGCCACCAGCTCAGGGGCTTGTTGCCCAGACTACGGGCATTGGCACTCATTACCCTCCATTTCCTGATGGCCTTACCCCTTTTGCCCCATCCTGTCCTTCTTGCCTTTGTCACTTTCTCCATTTACCCTGCCCTTCTCCTATCAACACTCCATGTTGGTGTTTGCCACACTTACTACCGTGATTGTTTTGGGGGCTAGGATTTTCCTGCTCCTTTCAGTGCCTCCCCCTTGGCTAGTTTAAAAGCTTGCCAATGAAGCATTTAAACCTATCACCTAGGATCCTGGTTCCCTCCCGGACAGATGCAACCCATCATGCCAGTATAGGCTTGCATCACTCCAGGTGGACCCCAGTCTCAGTGAAGCCAAATCCCTGAGCTCCACACCAGTTTTCAACCACTGATTGAATCCCATGGTACGGAACACTAGCCTCCCTATGCCATAGATGGGTAGCACCTCCGAGAAGGTTACCGTGCGTGCTACTTGACTAGGTCCTCCCCAATTCCACAAACTCTTCCTGCACTTCTCTAATCCTTTCTTAGCCAGGTCATTTGTCCTAAGTGGACAGTGACATCCAACTCCCTCCCTGTGCAGCTGCTCCGGCAATCCTGAGGTTGGCTCCCTGTCCCTCAAGCCATGGGCCAGGCAGAGCACCTTACCTCCCCTCTCCCTTCCTTGCCCAGTTCTACCTTCCCTAACAATGGGTCCCCACCAGGGTTGTTTTCTTCCTGCAGGGTCCCCTGCCACCCTCCTGTGGGTCTCCTTTGTGGAGGTTACCAACATCCTCCTTGGTCTCCACTGTGGGGTGCCTCCATAGAGGAACCACCACTTTGCCAGAATGGCATAGGAATTGTGGAGGTACAACTGGAGGGATGTGCCTCTGTTCCACCACCTTCACCCTCCCTGAGCCCACTGTGGTCCAACCGCTCCTCTTTCTTGGCAACCTCTGAGGCAACGGCAGTGGCACTGGTGGTCCCTGGATGGAAGAGGAGGTCCCACAAATCCTGGCCAACTCAGCCTGGAGATGAGCAACCTCCTCCCTCAGCCCAGAGAGGTGCCTGCAGATTGGACAACACCGCATCCTTCAGAACATCTCCCGGAAGACTGCTGCTCCACAGCCACTGCACTGCACCACTCCAATCATGTCTTGTTTCTGGCCCTTAACTGTTTGCAATCTTTACTCTTTCCTCTGTTTTTTCTCTCTCCTTACTTTCTGCCTGTGTGCCTTTAGCTCCTGATTGTCCTGTTCTGAGACAAGAATATCCTATATTTCTCAGTAGACCGCTTACTTGTTCAGAGGCAGACCTCCAGCAGCTAGAGGGCCGGAGGCTACTCTTGCCCTTCTAGGATGGTGGGTCCTTGGTGGTTCTGTGATCACTCACTTCCTGCCCCTAAACAGGAAGTTCCTGTTGTCAGTCAAATCCTGTGCCTATAAAAATAGAACTAGCTTTGGGTGTGGAGGGAAGGGAAGGAGGGCAATATAGTCCCAGTAGAGAAGTTCAGTCACACAGCAGTCCTTTCTCCTGGAGCCTTCTGCCAAGCTATTAGCAGAATCTTTCTATGGCAGTCTTTAAATGTAGCTTCCTTCTAGCTAAGCCACTCCCCCTACTTACCAGATCTTTCTACAAGTAATTTAAACCTCACAACAGTTAAGTCCTTTCAGTCACCTGAGATTTACACTAGATGACTTTTCAGTTACCCATTCAGTTCAGTTAACCCAAACACACACTTTTTTTTGTTTTGTTTTGTATGTTAGTTTTTTTTACCCTAAATTAAAGGTCTAAATACAAAAGTTCTAATTTAGTCCCAGCAGAGAAGTTCAGTCACACAGCAGTCCTTTCTCCTGGAGTCTTCTGCCAAGCTATCATACCTAGTGTTGTTATTGTTATTGCATGACGTGTCAATGCCTTCTCATGATCTTATTTCTCAATTCCCTCAAGTGTTCACTAATCTGTATTTTAAATGTACTTTTAATCTGTCCCACAATAAAGATATTATAATAATATATATATATATATATATATATATATATATATATATATATATATATATATGATATCCTCAGTGTATCATCTGTACCAAGTATGTACTGGTTTTTCTATAATTTTTCTTACTCTGTAGGCCTGTGATAAAATTGTAGTTACAAACCCAAAGATCCTGAGCCAGCTGATCTCTTATACCTAGTGTTGTTATTGTTATTTAGCAGGTTGTCCCTATCTTCTGTACCTGCATGATTATAAGCCCTTTTTATGACCAGATCATTGTATTCATGGCTTTTAAACCAGGTAACCAATTCACCTGCTGTCTCCTATGAAAAGTACTTTCTGTGCTGCAATTCCTCAAGACACAGAGGAACTGACTCTTTGGAATACTGCATGTTTAATTATTTTAATATCTGTAACATATTCCTAGTGTCCTTAAGAAAAGAGAACCAAGATTGTGCAATAGGCCTGATACAAGAATCAGCATACTGGAACAGTGGCTCCATTAAGGAACCAATACTGGCTACAACTAACTATCCTAGGGGATTCTTAAGATCGTTATGCACCTTGGGTAAACAATATACTGTTGCCCAAATAGGGCAATCTGCTGTCAGATAAGTCATATACACTTTTACTGATTTCATTTGTTTTCTACGGCTTCATATAGATAAGCATTGACTTCTTTTTTCAAGCAATTTGTAGGATCATTTGGTAATTGGATGTAAAAATTAATATTGGACAGGTGATGCAGTAATTCCTTTTCATAAGGTGCCCTTTCCAAAATCAGATACCTCACCCTTGTCCATTGGCTTAACAACATGCTATATTTGTCACCAAGTGTCTGTACTGTTTCTTTTTCCTTCTATGGTACAGTTGTAAAATGTGTTTTTACTTATGTTTAAACAATATTTTTAAATAAGTTTGAACTACTTTTTAAAATATCACATCTTTCAGTTGCTTATTGTCATGCATGTGTATTTCCTATGAAATTTAGTAACATTGTTCAGTTCAATATTCAAAAATGAATACTAAGAAAATGGACTTTCATAATACCCAATAATGACATTTGTGAGTTTGATATATTAGAAGTAGTGTAGCTTTGGCCAACATTGTCAACACAAAGTATTGTACTGTATATCCATTCCCCTGGACCGTGGTTAATCTCAGCATTGGGAGTGTACCTTTGGCAGCCTCTCTCAAATCAATATTGTGTGAGTCATTTTCTGTGCCAAGAAGGGCAGTGCTAAAATTAGGGCAATGCCAGTGCTGCATCATACACACATTCAACTCCTGAAACACCATGCCACAGATTTACTAAGGCCCTGGGGAATTGTTTTCACTCTAATGTTGTATTTCCTTACTTTTGAGGCAAAAAGGAACAACCCTAAATCATGCTTAAATGTAATATTTTTGGCCTTGAATATGGATAGAAACATAGAAACATAGACTTTGACGGCAGATAAGGACCACTTGGCCCACCCAGTCCGCCCATTTCCCTACCTATTGGATAAGCTGCAGATTCTAGTTAACCAACAGCCTACTTCCTGCAACCCCCCACTATAATTGCCTTGTGTCTGTCCCATGCATGTTAGAATTCCCCCACTGTTTTAGACCCCACAACCTCTCCAGGAAGGCAGTTCCATGCGTCCACCACTCTCCCCGTGAAAAAGAATTTCCTCACATTATCCCTGAGCCGTCCCCCCTCTAACTTTAAATTGTGCCCCCTTGTTCTTACACATCTCTTTTTCTGAAAGATGCTACCTCCTGGACTTTGTTGATTCCATTGAGGTACTTAAAGTTTCTATCATGTCCCCTGTCCCTCCTTTCATCAAGGGTATACATATTGCTCCTCTCAGTCTCTTCATATGGTTTCTGATGTAGACCCTGCACCATTTTAGTTGCCCTCCTCTGGACTGCTTCCATCCTGTCTATGTCATTGCATAGATGAGGTCTCCAAAACTGAACACAGTACTCCAGATGGGGTCTCATCAACTGTCTGTATAGAGGGATAACCACTTCCTTTTCTACTTGTGATGCCCCTCCTATGCATCCAGTATCCCCTGGCTCTCCTTACTGACTTCTCACATTGTTTACCCACCTTTAGGTCATCTGATATGACTACACCCAGATCCCTTTCCATTATTGTTGTTGTTAGTACCTCCCCTGCTATTGTGTACTCTTCTCCTGGATTTTTATTTCCCAGGTGCATTGCTTTGCACTTCTTTGCATTGAATCTAAGTTGCCATATGTCTGACCATTCCTCCAACCTTGCCAAGTCCCTACTCATCCTTTCTACCCCCCCTTGTGTATCAACTCTGTTACAGATCTTTGTGTCATCCGCAAAGAGGCATACCTTTCCTTCCAGATCCTCCACAATGTCACCTATAAATACGTTAAAGAGGACTGGACCCAGTACTGAGCCCTGAGGTACTCCACTAGTAACCCCCCTTTCTTCAGAATGTGTTCCATTCACTATTGCCTTCTGTGTCCTGTTGTGCAGCCAGTTTGCTACCCAGGCTACCACCCTGGGACCCACTCCCAGGCTGGCTAACTTGATTATTAAACCTTTGTGCGGGACTGTGTCAAATGCCTTGCTAAAGTCTAGGTAGGCCATATCCACAGCCCCTCTCTGGTCTATTACTTTGGTCACCCAGTCAAAGAAATCAATTAGATTCATCTGACATGACCTTCCTGCTGTGCATCCATGCTGCTTTGGGTCCTGTGCCCCGCTGGTCTCTAGGTACTCAACAATTCTTTCTTTCAGAAGTGATTCCATCATTTTCCTCACCACTGAGGTCAAACTAACAGGTCTGTAGTTTTTTGCTTCTGCCTTGCTCCCACTTTTGTGAAGGGGAATCACATCTGCCCTCCTCCAGTCCTCAGGTACCACCCCATCTTCCTATAGATTTGTTAAAAGTGTGGTTAGTGGTGTCACTAGGTCCTCCTTAGCTCTTTTAGGATTCTAGGTGAACTCGTCAGGCCCCATTGCTTTGTCCACCTTGAGTTTTAGGAGTTCTTTCAGTACTCTTTCTTCTGTAAATGGACTGGTGTCAACCCCACTACCTAGAGTGCTTCTACTGTTTGGTTTAGGTAACTCCTCCTCCTCTTCTTCTTTTGTGAATACTGAGCAAAAGTATTCATTCAGTATCTCTGCCTTTTCACTGTCTCCCTCTGCCCACCTTTTCTCTCCTTTATTAATCTTCACTATCCCTCCCTTAACCTTTCTATGCTCCCTAATGTACCTATAAAAGGTTTTATCCCCTTCTTAACTGAGTTGGCTATCTTTTCCTCGGTTTGGGCCTTTGCTTTTCTGACTGCCTTCCCTACTTCTTTCTGCTTTAATTGATACAGTTCCCGGTTGTGCTCTGTCTGTGATTCCTTATACTTTTTGAATGCAGCCTTTTTCTCCTTAACCTTCCCTGACACCTCTTTTGAGAGCCATAGTGTTTTTTTTATTCTGCTTTGTTTTCTTTATTTGTTTCACACAAAGGCTTGTTGCATCCATGATGGCAGTTTTGATTTTTCTCCATTTTTCTTCCACCCCTCCTTTCTGGCCATTTGCTAATGCATTCCTCAGGTATTCACTCATTGTGCCAAAGTCAGCCCTTCTAAAGTCCAGTATCCTTGTCTTTGCATGGCTTGCCTCCATGGTTGTGTTTATTGTGAAGCACACTGTGCAGTGGTCTCTTGTTCCCAGATGTCTACTGACTTCTAAGTTTGGAATCCTCTCTCCATTTGAGAGTACCAGGTCTAATATTGCTCCCTCTCGAGTGGGTTCCACCACTAGCTGTCTAAGGCATGCTCCCTGTAGAGCATCGAGAATGACTCTGCTCTTGGATGTGGCTGTAGTCCATGTTGCCCAGTTAACATCTGGCATATTCAGGTCCCCCATCAACAGTATCTCCCCTTTTTCAGCCATTTTGAGAATGCCCTCTATCATTTTCTTGTCTATTTCCTCCCCTTGAGACGGGGGTCTGTATACAACCCCTGTGCGGATTGTGATGCCATTCCCTGTCTCCAAGGTGACCCAGAGTTCCTCTTGTCCTCCCCCTTTACTTTTTAGTTCTGAAGCTATGATCTCTTCCCTTACGTACAGAGCTACTCCACCTCCTCTTTTACCCTCCCTGTCCCTTGTGTAGATTGTGTACCCTGGTATGTTGACATCCCAGTCATGGTTCTCCATGTACCATGTTTCTGTGACTGCCACAATATCCAAGTGTTCCTCTTCCATCAGGGCTACTAGCTCTGGAAGCTTGTTTCCCAGACTACGGGCATTGGTACACATTGTCCTCCATTTAATGTTGGCTTTATCCTTTTTTTACCCCATCCCTGCTCTTATTGCCCTTGTCCATTTTTCAATTTGCCCCTGTCCTGCCCTCTGTCAAGCTCTGTACCTCAGTGTTTGCCCTACTACCTGCCATGTTTTGTGGGGGGAGGCTTGAACTTTCCTGTTTCCTATCAGCACCTCCCACCTTGGCTAGTTTAAAAGCTTGCCAAGGAAGCCTTTAAACCTGTCACCTAGGAGCATGTTTCCCTTCCTAGACAGATGCAGACCATCATGCCAGTATAGACCTTCATCTCTCCAGGTGGACCCCCAGTCCCCAATGAACCCAAAGCCCTGTGCTCTGCACCAGTTTTGCAACCATTCATTAAACTGCTTGGTGTGCAGTACCCTAGCCTCACCCTTGCCATAGACTGGCAGCACCTCTGAGAAGGTTACCGTGCTTGCTACCTGTCTGAGGCCCCTCCCTAACTCCACAAATTCATCCTGCACTGCACTGATCTCATGCCTAGCTATGATCTAGATAGTGACACTGCCCTTTGGATGTGTCTATAGATTGTTGCAATGTCGAATGAATGTGGATCTGGATGGTGACACTGTCTTAAAAATATGGATACAGGTTGTGCCCATCTACCAGACCATGATTACGTTGCAAAACAATGCTCATGCACTTTGTTTGTACTGACCACACTTTGTTAGCTTGTTTTAGTTACTGTTTGGATGTACTTGGCTTTATATTTTTTTCTTCTGTGTAAATATAAGCTGGTATGTAACTATTCCTGTAAGATTGTGTTAACCTGTTGATTGCTACTGTCCCTCTCTGGAACCCCCAAGAAAATGGATACTGTATCCCTTGGGGTTATCCTGGTTGGAGTAATTGAACATAACTACATATATACATACATGCATACATAAATAGATAAATAAAATTAATGTGCATTTAAGTAAAGAGGTTTGTACTCTCCAGTGGATATCAAATGGGTCTGAATATCCACCATCATCCACTCATGTAAAAGAATCTGTGCAAATGCACCTTCCCAATAATAATATGTGAAAAGCTGAAGTCATAAGGTGTTGTAAATAGTAGTTCTCCATATTAAACATGATGTTACAACACATTTTTGTGTTCACTTGCAAAGCATGAAAACATATTGATATGAGTTTGCTGTAGAAGGGCATTTTGGAGCGTGCCCCCCACCCCCTCCACCGTTCAGAGCTTCAGAATACCAAATCTCCTCCCTTATTCTGCACACTCTCCACCCTTTTAAAGAGGAAAAAGAGACAGCTATGGTTCTAAAAAGAGGTGTCTGAAAAAGGCAAAGTTTAAAATGGTAGCATTTAGAAGGTATAAGGAGATGTAGTGTGATGAAGATAGGAAGGTATATCAGGGGAAGCAGAGGGAAGCAGGAAAAGCAGTAAGGAGACCAAAGGCACAAATTGAAGAGAGAATAACCCAGGAGTAAACAAATGCTGACAAAACATTTTTTAGGCATGAATGTGAAAAGAAGAAAACAACAGGTGGGATTGTAAGGTTAAAAAGGGAAGTGGGGACTGCAGAAGGAGGCCAGGAAAAAGCACACATCCTGAACAAATACCTTTGTTCAGTGTTCTGAGAGGAAGGAGGAAGGAAGGGGAAGTGTCACAAAAAAATAAGAGAAGCTTTGGAGGGAGGAAGGGAGGGAGGGAGGTGGACACTAGTCCTTTTTTGGAGGAGAGAACCCTGAAGGAACTCGCTAATCTCAAGATGGACAAAGCAATGGAGCCAAATGGGGTGCATCCAAATGTACTGAGGGAGCTCATGGAAATACTGGCTGCACATCTGATAGTTCTGTTTAAAAGCTCACTGGAAACAGGAGTGGTTCCAGAGGACTGGAGGAGGGCAGATGAAGTCCCTCTACAAATAAGTGATAGCAGGAGGAGACCGGCAATTATAGGCCAGTCAGCCTGACATCGGTGTTGGGGAAGTTACTTGAATCACTGCTGAAAGAAAGATTGTGGAACAGCTTGAGTCCAGTGGGTTACAAGACCCAAGGCAGCATCATTCACAGGAGGGAGGGAGGTCATGACAAACAAATCTGTTAGATTTCTTTGGCTGGGTGACAAAGGACAGAGGGTGGTGGTAAAAGGAGTTCACTCCATGGAAGGGAGGATAATCAGTGGGGTGCCACAGAGATCAGCATTGGGAACGATCCTCTTTAATGTCCTTATACAGTAAGTGGAAGGGAAGGTCTGTCACTTTGCAGATTGCACTAAAATCTGCAATAGGGCTGACACTGCAGTTGGGTGGAAAGGATAAGCAGAGATCTGATAAATCTAGAGGAGTGGTCAAGGGTATGGCAGCTGGGTTTCAATGTGAAAAAGTGAAAAACAATGCACTTAAGGCACAGAAACCTAGGATGGATTACAAAATTGGTGTAATGGTACTGACATCCATCAAGAAGGAAAGAGACCTTGGGGTAGTCATATCAGAGTACCAAAAGGTGGCCAGGCAGTGTGACATGACAGTCAGGAGAGCAAATGGGATGCTGGGGTGCATAGGAAGGTATCACCAGCAGAAAGAGAAAGGTGGTGTTGCCTTTGTATAGATAGCTGGTAAGACCCCACTAAGAGTACTTTGTCCAGTTCTGGAAGCAGTATCTCCAGAAGGACATGAACAAAGTGGAGGCAGTGCAGAGGAGGGCAACTAAAATGCTGCAGAGTCTCCATCAAAAGCCCTATGACAAGAGATTAAAGGACCTCAATATGTACATCCTGGAACAAAGGGGGGGTTATGATACAGATGTTTAAGTACCTCATGGGGTAAATAAGGTACAGAGGGGAAGCATTTTTCCGATGAAAAGGTACTCAAGAACAAGAGGGCATGCTATGAAGCTGGAAGGCAGTAGATTCAGGAGAGATATGAGGCAGTACTTTATCACAGAAAGAGTGGTGGATTCCTGGAACAGACTTCCAATGGAGGTGGTAGGGGTGAAAAAGATGATGGTGTTCAAGAATGCACATGATAAGCACAGGAGAATCATAGTGGAAAGGAAGGGGAGAGGAAGAAAGAGCTGTAGATAGGGTAGGGTATAGTCTCCAGTAATAATGAAGGCACGGAGGAATTGGCAGACTGGATGGGAAAAGCAGTCCTTATCTGCCATCAAATTCTATGTTTCTATGTTTCTCCTCCTTTTCTCTTTGAAGTCCTTGCCTAATCACAAGGATGGAAAATGCAAGTTGCAATGTTCCTAAATACGTAACGTCTAATTATGACTACTTGAAACCTTACCACTGCTTCCCATTCCATGTATGTGCTACCGTTTACTTCTTTCATATGTGGTGCTGTTTACTAATCTGTTTCTAAGATGTTGCACAACTTCTGTCATCTGAATGAGCTTGCACCTTCTCAGCTTTGAGGAACCTTAGTATGAACATTAGTATTTGCATGCCCCTGATGCAGTGCTTGCAACTTATGGAATTAATGTATCTTCAGATGTGGTAAAAAAGCATTTAAAACATGTTCTTACATGTTCCTACACTCCCCGATCACTTTAGGTGAGGAGCTGTGTTACTCTACCTACCATTGTTATGAAATCTAATATTAAAGCATTTTGGTCTTTACAACATGAAAAAACAAGGCTCAGTATAAGCCTAGGAAGCCAGCTAAATATATAAGGAATATGCTACCCCCTACTGGAAATATTGTTGATATGTTTTGTTCACGTGCCAATTAACCTGATGACATCACGAGTGGTGAAGCCACGAGTTATGTCATCAGGTCAATCAGCACAAGAACAAAAAATATCAACAATATTTTCAGTAGGGGTAGTATATTCCATTTATGTCATGCCTCCAAAAAAGTGAAAAAAAATTTAATTCGCTGCAATTTTTTGCTGATTAAGAAAAATCTAAAAGGTCTCTATAAATGAAACACCACTCATTTTGTAGATATGTTTGTGCTGAACAACTTTTGTGCTAACAGTGCCATGCTAGTGTAATCCCCCCACAAATTTGGGGGTTACATGAATGTCTTCCTAGGCTCCTTTAATGTCCACTGCCAGGCTGATGTCCTGTAGAAGTAGTAGATCTTTGGGTGTCTGTTTGCGTCTGTTTGTTCATGTGAGAGTGCCATTCTGTGTCTCCACAGCTGTCCTTTTAAAAGTCTAGCCAATATGTAGATAGTGAATGGTCTGAGCTGGGTCGAAGAGATTCAGGCCTTGCGACCAGCCAGAAACTGCTCTGATTTGCTCCACCCTGCAGTCGATGTTAGTGCAGAGGGAGCCTGTGTGAGAACTGTAATCATCTACCTCCACTGTATCATTGTATTTGAATTAGAGAAGTTTGTTTAATCTGCTTGTCTTGCAGCTTGCCCCTCAGAATGGGAGCCACCATGTTAGGTCCAGGACTTCTGGTAATTGGATCAATGGGACTCAGGGGACATAAAATGGATCCTGGCTCAAGTGTCTCATGGGAAGGAAAACTGTTGGTTTTGTAGTTTTTGGGTTGGCGTCTAAACTGACCTCAAGGGTTAGTTCCAACTGTGACTGACTGCTTCCCCAGCCAACCCAAGTCCTGGAATCCAAGGGAAAGTCCCAGAACTGTGAGAGATGGTGGATCAGTTAGAGTTAGTGCCTGAAGTGCCTGAACAGCTCAGGCTTTCGAGCAGCTGCTCCCTGAACAGAGCACAGGGGAATTGGCTGGAAGAGGCCCAACTTGCCTCCCTGCCATGTTTCTCCTGCATTGGACTGCCTGATTGCAGTAGTTGGACTTGTTCCAATTTAAAACTGAACTTGCAGCAGACAGTATTGGAAAGTTTGAAGTATCTCTTGTGTCTTGGACCGAAGAATTGCTCCTGTGAAGTGATCAGCCCAGCTAGTGTGAGAGATGAATTTGGATCAAGAGGTTTGCTCAGTGAATCTACTGCAATAGCAACCGGACTATATCTGAACTGCAGAAAGTTGATGCTGTCTTATTTGAATATGTTGAACGCTTCCTGTGGGTTGAGACCTGCCTGTTCATGACCCAATCTGTTATGCCAGCTGGAGGCTTCTCCAGCACAAAGAACTGAACTTCACCATTGTGCTCATCATGCCTGGGCTTTTGCCATCTTGGCCCACAATAACTGCTTGTACCAGAGACTGTCCTTGGTGAGAGATCAGCTTTGGGAATCCAGCCCCAGTGCAGAAACAACTCACTGGTTACGGCCACCTGGAGGGGATAGGCCATGAAGAGGAGGTGTGTC
The DNA here is from genome assembly GCA_016271365.2 of Neoceratodus forsteri. Classification (NCBI taxonomy): domain Eukaryota; kingdom Metazoa; phylum Chordata; order Ceratodontiformes; family Ceratodontidae; genus Neoceratodus; species Neoceratodus forsteri. The sequence continues at coordinate 1,300,578,452 of CM057458.1, read as the reverse complement.
ATGTAAGTCCTGCTTCCCCATGCTCATTGGTAAACACCACGAGGTCTCCATATCACCTGCAATTCCACAGCAATCTGGTAGTGTGAGTCTAATCAAGGTAGCTCCCTGCAACGAGTCAAATAATTGTCTATGGTACCATCTGATTTCTTTTCAAATTTCTGGGTTTCATGAGACTGGGTCAGTCAGCCAGGATTACAAATAATCATTTTATTGTGCATGCTAACTGCCTTTTCCCTCCATCAAGGGTCCCAACAAAAGCTGCGACTCCAGCCACCACTGAGCAATGCCTCTGGCTAACCAACTTTCCATTCTGGGTACCCAGTGTTGTTGAACTGTATATTTGGGACTTAAAATTGCATGCCAAAAACAAAATGAACCGAATTAGAACACCAATCATTTAACTAAATTCACACCCCTTCCTTGTTCACGACCCCTAAATAAATCTGATTGTCTTTTTTTACATTTAGCCTGGCTATTGTGCATATTATTAGTTGGGTTACAGTATTAAAAGTGTGCAGTTGTCTTGCTAACCTTATTTTACAAGGGGTCTCCATGGAAACTGGTGAAGGTCCAACCCTGGTGATAAGTATGAAGGGAGTGTGCATATTATTCTTGCCGTTTACTGATTGTGTGGTAACTACTGCTGTTACAGGCACAGAGCCACTAGGAGGTTTGGTAGGTGGTTATAGCTTCCTAGAGGGCTATAGCAGGCTAGGCAGACACCTCCAATATTGTTACTCTGGGTGGAGGCACCTTAGTACTGAATCCAGGACCTTTAACCTATGCTCAGACTTACTGTCAGGGGTAGTAACCTTAGGAATAGTGCCGCCTAGGGGTTACACTATCATTTTTCATTTTAAAGTTATTCGCATTTAAATACGGTTAGTACTGCTACTGAGATTGAACATTCAAATGAGTTCTGAATGAGCCAATCAGGACCTACTACAGTAATATTTGGACCTAGAGTGGTAATATGTGTTGATATTTTCACTGTTGGTCCCCAGGAAGCAAAAATATCAGTGATAAATGCCCGGAAATGTACTCACAGGTATGACATAAATGTGCTTATACAGCATATGAATACTTATTCAAGTTTCTCTTCGAAAGCTGTTTTTGCAGCTGTTCCACTGAATCATGTTTCTGCTGGCATTTGATGAGTGCCACCTGTCATGTTCATGTGCTGGAGTAATAAAAATACTATTGTGACAATTTGGGTCATGATGTAAGAAAACAATGTGACAATTCAGGGTCATAACTTAAGAAAACAGCAGTGTCGTATGTGACTCTATTCACTTCCCAGTCATGACAATTTCACTATTATAGCTCATGTTATTAATTTTGTGGGTAGATTACATTGTATGGCATACAGTGTAGTACACAGAGAATGCTGCATACTGTATATAGATGTGTGATTTGCAGTTTTTTTACACAATGAAGGTGTGTGATAACATATAAATCTCGAGGGTGAAGCTTAAGAGGTTTATATATTGTCACACACCAAGGGTGTATAAAAAAAAAACTGCAGATCATACACCTTCATATGTGCTATTTTTTTATAACAACAGGTGCTAAGTAAACAAATCTCAGAGTCTTTAGCATTACTTGCTTCCTGCATTGCTGTTTCAACCTCTGTATGGGCTCCGTGGCATGCTGGTTGTTATGACGATAAGGGGAGGGTTCAACAGCTTCTCCATTGTTTAAAGTTTGAAAAAAAGTGAACGGTTCGACTTTTTGACTTGGTAAGTACCTTAGGAACTGGAGGTCAGAACTTGTGAAGAGTTTTAAACCGTGAGGCTATTCTGTTACTTGAACTGACTTGTGCAGCCTCGGAGTGTTTTCATGGGTTAGTGTGGTACACACAACCTGGCGCGAGACAGTAAAAGCTGTATTAACTCACAGATTTATATGACTTTGCCATATCAGCTTGAGAGTTGATATACGACTTTTTACAGGTCTCAAAAATGGGTTGATATTGGGGGTCACCAGTTTTTATAGTGAGATTATTTGCCTACACATCTCTCAGTGTATCACTCTGTGTTATTCAATGGGTTAGTAGGAGCATCGCTCTTTGCTTCAGCACAGTACTGGGTTAGTTATAACATACTTTGATAGGGTTTAGGTTAGGGATTCCTTAAGGTTTAGGGTTAGGGAAATGCCTATGGTATATGACAGATACCCAATGATTCAAGATGGATAAATAGGTTGGTTTGGGGTAGCAAAGGGATTACAACAATAAAAAAAAAACTCGTGCCAAATAGTATCGGACACCTGCCATCTTGAAACATTGGGTACATGTTGTCAAAGTAGTGTAGCTATTCCTTAAGCTGTTAATTTTAACTGCTGCTTTATTTATGCTCATCAACTACACAGCAAATACAACCATGCAAACATCTGGCATGGGATAATGCTTGTTTTAATCAGACTGCTACTGATAACTTAGTTTCCACTCCTAGTGAAGCTCATTATGCAAGCTGTAGTACCCAACAGGGTAGGTGGCATTGGGCAATACCGGACTGCCCAGGGGGTGTAATGAGGCCTGACACTGCAGGTGGAAGGCCTTACAGCCCATGGAAGGTACGGTATTACCCAATATTTACCACCCTGGAGAGTATTATTGAGCTTAGAAAATGGAAAGTAAGTGGACAAGAACAGTGTGACACCAATTTTTAAGTCTGCAAACAAATTAATTATTTTTTATTTAACATTTTAAACTTTGGAACAAAAAATCTTCCCTAAAATAGAAAATAAAAAAAATAAAAAACAGTTAAACCATGCTTGAAGTACTTCTGATGAATGGGAGGGGTGCAGTCTGGCAACTGTGCATATGGAAGGAGGAGATTTCTTTCTTTTTAATATGTTGTAGGCTTTTTTTTGTGGAGGGGCTCAGCAGGAAAAACAGTGGAATGAACAAGGCTGTAGCGTGAATGTAGTGCTGCCAGAAGGAGTTGCTTCTACTCTGGTGGTTTGTTTAAAAGAAACACACTGTTTTGTTTGCTGTAATGGGAGAAACATGGACAGTGGTTACATGGGTGGGGAAGGGGGCTGTATATGGAACCAGTGATCAGATCTTGCATTTTGCATGTGCCTGGCTCTGTTTTCCCCTTTATGGTGAGCTACACAGCTCCATCCTTCACTTTACAGTGAGCTGTCTGTGTATCCAGAATACTGCAGCTGAGGTTTGAGTAATTAATATGGGACACACAGTGATATCTTTTGATTACACTTGTGGAGGGAGGAGGTTAGTTTATTTTAAAAATATTGCAGTCTTTTTCTTTACATTTTAGCAGGGAAAACAGTCGGGGTGAACAAGAGAGTAGCAGGAGTGTTGCCCTGCTAGTAGGAGCTGCTTCTATTTTAGTAGTTTGTTTAAGAAGAAAAAGTAACACTTTTTGGTTTGCTGTAAAGGGGGAAAAAGTAGATGATTCTTGTGGTCCTGCTTGGTGATGGTGCTGGTGGTCACAGTGGGGAGAGGCAGTGGCTAAATGGGGTGCAGTATAGTGCAATGGTTTAATGCTCTGAGCTGCAAATATGGAGGGTTTGAATCCCACAGCCCCCAATTGCATATACTGTGTAACCCTGAGCAAGTCACTTAACTTCCCTGTGCTCTCAGGCTGCACCTGTAAAAAAGTTTTCAACTTAGTGTGTCTCACCTGGTTAAACAATGGGGGGGGGGGGATGGAAGCTTCTAAATTCAAAGTCCAGAGTGGCACTGGTACTGAGACCGACTGGCCTGACACCTTTTTTTACCCAGGCTCTATTGTCTGATAGACACCCACCTTGCATAGGTGCTCAGCCAATCAGAGCTTGGGTATACTGAAGCCCATTTTCTATAATTACTTTACCGTTAACAACACTTTTCCTGTGGCATAGAAAGCTGGGCATAATTGGAAGGTTCTGTTTTGTGCAGTACTAGTCAAATATGCCCAGTTTTAAAGCAGTTTCACAAATTTTGATATACTTTTAGTGCATAAGTTAACATTACTAAAATGCAGCTTTGACAAATACAGTGAAGCCAATTTAAGTGCACGCAAGATAAGTGCACATCACACTTAAACATTCTTAGTTTCTTATTTGTTTTCCTTTTACTCTCCTGTTCAAACCCCTCTGATAAGTGCACACTCTGCTTAATTACACAGCTAGGGTTGCTAGAAGGTGATTAGCTCCTGCTTAAGTACATATTCCCAGGGTGTAATGAGGTGCTAATTGTTTAGTTTATCAAACCTTTAGCCAAATTAACAAGAAAAAAAAGTTAGCTAAGATCATGTTTCCCTGAGCAGCCACGTTTTTTTCTGCATTTTCAGTATTTTCAGAAAGTTTGCCTTTCTGCAGCCTTTTCCACAATTTATGTCAGCTTCGCACATATTTTATATGCAGGCATACCAGGTATAGCATTTTTCCACAGCTGCTGTGAAAAAAGGAAAATACTGCCTGTGTGCATTAAATGAATAGCATTTTCACAGGTGTAGGGATTTTTTCCCTGCACCAGGGAGTTGATCACATTGACTTAAGTTGCTGGGCAGTGTCAAGCCCTTCGAATATCTGGTCACTTTTACTTAGCTTTGCTCCATGTTCCAAAGAACAGCGTCCTGAGAATATTTAGTTTTGTGGCATACCAGAATTGAACAGGCAGCTGTGAAAGAAGTTCCATGGAAGAGATTCAGGAAATTTGAGAGGCTCTTTATTATGGTATCCTTTGATATGGGCTAATCAAGTTGACAGACTCAATTTGAGTGGCTTAAATTGAGTGACTTTGAAAAGGTGACGTGCACTAAATAGCAACAATAATAATGACGACTGTGTGCAGGGATGGTGAAGTGTGCCATCTAGTATTGCACACCATTTGAAATATAGTGCAGTATCAGAGTTAGTAAAGATAGGAGGTTTGGGTGACAGCACCCCCAATATAAAATAAAGAGATATAGTGTAATGCAGTTGTATGGTGGCTGGATATGGTTTGTTGTATGTAGGCTGTTTGCAGACCTGCTGCAGCCGTAGTGTCTTTGTGGCATTGTGGGTTAGGCTGGTTGTTAGGTAGGCAGGTTATGAGTCAGGTACGGTGCCGGCTTGTGTGCATAGTGTGTGTGTACTTGTGTGTGAGTGAGTAAGTGAGTGGGTGTTGTTAAGGACTGTGCATTTTTTTATTTTGAAGCTGGCTGTCACATGTGTTTTTGTTCTTTGGTGTTGCAGGTGTGTTGTGTTAGGCTTTTATTGGGTGCTATAAGAGGGGCATGCTGTGTGGGTTTGGTGCTGTGGAGTCTGGTGTTCTGGCATGGCTGCTGAGTTCTGCAGAGCCAGAAGGGGAGACTGCTCATTTTATTGATTGCAACTTCCAGTTTGAGATAAGAATGTCTACTGCAGTGATCCATGTACTGGGTATGTTTTGCTTTTTTGTTTTTAGTTGTGGAGTTGCTGTTTTGATGCTTGCTGTTTCTTTAGGAGGCTGTTATTGTTTGTACTATAGTGTTTTTGCTGATTTGCTCTCTGCTAGTTTGCAGCAGCTAATATCACATGGAACCTTTATTACTGAGGATATTTGCTTGACAATAGAATCTCTGTTCCCTGGCCATACTTTAACCTATGATGCAACCCCAATCCTTTGCTTTTTACAGCAATTAACTGTGATATTACAAACAGAAAATTGTGAATTTGTTGGTGGTTTAAGCAGAAGAACAGAAAGTCTGTCTGACAATGACCACATTTTCATTCAAATGTCCCCAGTAGTGAAACACACAGAAAACTAGTGAAATATGAGTTGATTTGAGCCTGGTTATTATATTTTAAATATTTTCCTGATGTTGTAAAATTATATTGAATATTTATTTAGTTTTTTGTCTTTACTGGTACCTTCAAGTTGATCCTACATGCAGTACATCTCTAACAATTGTTTAGGAGAATCAAAGAGCCCTCCAGTCAAGATGGGCATGACCATTTTATCTAATATTTCCTGTTCTTCCTCTTAAAAAGTATAAGGGAAAATAAAGTTGTGGGGCAATTCAAAGCCTATGTCTGTATATAATTTACTATCCTACATCTTTGGATACTGTATGTACAAAATTGCCCCTATGCCCAATATTTAACTCTAGGACATAAAGTAGCTATGTGCAATTTTCTAACTCCATCCAGTTTGCTAAGTTTGGGTATAATTGTGCCTGGACACAATTATTTTCATCTCTGTTTAGCATTGTTTTACCCAAAAACTGGATGTAAAGTGTCATAAAACTACTAGAAATTCTGAATGTAAGTCAAACTTCTGGAAATAGCTGCATGGTATTACTTTGGAAAATTACAGACAGCATAACTACTGTAGGAGTTGCATCCATTTTATTTCTTTGAAAAATACCAGTCAATTTAGCTGGGGTCCAGGGACTAAGTTCTCAGGCATAAATCACCAGTGTGGGTAAAAATTCCGCAACAAGCACATATGCTGTTTACAGCATTTATTTGTGCATGGTAGGCATTTACTGTTTTTGTGTAGGTGCTATGCTTGGTAATACTAAGGGTAGCACTGCACAGAAAAACTGTACTACTGTATGTGCATGCCATTATACAATGTGTAAAACTCACAAAAAAAGGGAACCCATTCCAAAAATGCACGGATGCAGCAAAAATTGCAACTGTGCCAGGGATCTCTCCCTTGCTTAACTATTTTTGCCGCAGGCACAATTTTCCCAGTTTTGAAAAGTTTGCCTCTTGTGCCTTTCCAACATCCAAGACACCTTAGAGTGCACTATTAACATATACAGTACATAAAATGTTATTTGGTACCTTTCCACAATTCATGGTGTCTCACAGAGAAGTAACAACATGTACTGTGCATTAAACAGTTTGTAATATATGGACATGGTCAAATAATACCATTCTGTCCCATACAAAAAAATTCCAGCAATACATAGAAGTTGACGGCAGATAAGGACCGCAGGGCCCATCCAGTCTGCCCATTTCTTTTTCTACCTTATGAATGTGCCTTTGGCCTTTGCTCTGTCAATGGTCAATCTATTCATACTCATCTGTATTGCTCCCTTATGCCTATCCCATGCCTGTTTGAAGCCCAGCACTGTATTCATACCCACCACTTCCTGAGGTAGGCCATTCCATGCATCCACCACCCTTTCTGTGAAAAAGAACTCCTCACATTACCCCTTAATTGGCCTTGCTCTAATCTCATGTTGTGTCCTCTTGTTCTGCTATTTTTCTTATATTGAAACATGTTAGACTCTTTCACCTCATTAATGCCCTTAAGGGGTTTGAATGTTTCAATCATATCACCTCTCTCCCTCCTTTGCTCTAGGTTATACATATTTAGCTCAGTTAATCTGTCTTCATATGTTTTCTGATGCAGTCCCTGCACCATTTTGGTTGCCTGTCTCTGGACTGCCTCAATTTGGTTAATGTCCTTGCGAAGGTGTGGCCTCCAGTAGTGCATGCAGTACTCCAGATAGGGCCTAACCAGTGTCTTGTAAAGAGGGATTATTACCTCCCTCTTCCAGCTTGTGATACCCCTACTAATACACCCCAACATCCCTCTAGCCTTACCTACTGCTTTAGTGGTCTGCTTGGATGATTTCAGGTCATTAGTGATGATAACGCCCAAGTCTCTTTCTTCCCTTGTGACTGCCAGCAACTTCTCTCCCAGTGTATAGGTGGCTTCAGGGTTTCTTGTGTTTTTTTTTTTTTTTTTTTTTTTTTTTTAGTTGTTTTTAACCAGATATAGCACACTAAGCTGAAAGCTTTTTTACAGGAGCGACCTGGGAGCACAAGGAGGTTAAGTGACTTGCTCGGGGTCACACAGTATGCAAGTGGAAGCTTTGGAATTCAAACCCAGGTCTGGTCTGCTGGATGTCACAAGATTTGCAGCTCGGAGCCTTAGACCACTGTGCTATACTGCCTCCTAAATCCTGCCTCCTCCCTGCTACCATTCTTGTGGAGCGGGAGCACATGAGCCCTTCTCCAGTCTTCTGGGACCTCTCCTGTGCTGTAAACAGTTCTGATAATAGCTCTGCTAATTCCACTCTTAGCTCCTTTAGTACCCTTTTCTGCCCTATGTGCATGAGCTTGCACTTCTTTGTGTTAAACCCCAGTTGGCACTCTTCTGACCATTTTGCTAGTTTATCCAGATCTCTTCTCATTCTGCTCACCCCATATGGATCATCTACTCTGTTGCAGAGCTTGGTGTCATCTGCAAACAGACATACCTTACCCTCCAATCCATCTGCAATGTCACTGATGAAGATATTGAAGAGGACTGGCCCCATAACTGATCCTGAAAGTACCTCACTTGTGACTTGCATCTCTTCTGACTGTATACCGTTTACCACCACACTGTTTTCTGCCTGTCAACCTGTTTTCCACCCAGTTGACTAATGTCTGACCCACCCCAAGCCTACCCAGCTTATTAATCAATCTTCTATGTGGAACAGTATCGAAAGCTTTGCTGAAGTCAGGGTAGGCAACATCAACTGCTCCCGCTTGGTCCACCACTCTGGTTACCCAGTCAAAGATATCTATGAGATTAGTTTGACAGGACCTTCCTTTTGCTAACCCATGCTGTCTTGGATCCTGTCCTCCTATGGAATCCAGGTGTTGCACTATCCTTTCCTTAAGGAGTGTCTCCATAATCTTGCCCACTACTGAGGTAAGACTGGCTGGTCTGTAGTTCCCTGCCTCCTCCCTGCTACCATCCTTGTGGAGCGGGATCACATGAGCCCTTCTCCCGTCTTCTGGGACCTCCTGTGCTCAGAGACTCACTAAACAGTTCTGATAATAGCTCTGCTAGTTCCACCCTTAGCTCCTTTAGTACCTTGAGATGTATGCCATCAGGACCCATTGCCTTGTCCACCCTGAGCTTATCGAGCTCTTGTAGGACCCTTTCTTTTGTGAAGGGACTAGTGCACACCTCTCTCTCTCTCTCTCTCTCTCCCTTGTGTCCATGGTGCTGAGCTGTGGACCCTGCCCTACCTTCTCTTTAGTAAATACTGAGCAGAAGTATCTATTTAGGATAGATGCTTTTACATGGTCCTCCTCCTCACATGCCCCCTTATCCCCTTTGATCTTAGTAATACCCCCTTTGGACTTTCTCCTTTCACTAATGTATCTATAGAAAGTCTTGTCACCTTCTTTTACTATTCCTGCTAGTGTTTCCTCAGTTTGGGCCTTTGCCTGCCTTACTGCCTTCCCTGCTTTCCTTAGGGAAGTTTGGTATGCCTCCCTATCTTCATACTGCTGTGTTCCCTTATATTTCCTGAAGGCCAGCCTTTTGGCTCTGACCTTTCTTGCTATTGTGTTTGAGAACCAATGTGGTTTTCTTCTTCTTTTGCACTTCCTTTTCTCACTAACACAATGGGATGTTGCTTCAAGTATTGCATATTTAATGCTTGCCCACTTTGCCTGTACCCCCTCACCTGTATTTCTTTTTGCCAGGGCTAGCTTAACTCTGTTGGCCATCTTATCAAAGTCAGTTCTTCTGAAGTCCTATATTTTTGCCTTGGAATGAGATGATTTTGTTCTAGTGGCCAAACTGAACCATACCATGTGATGGTCACTGGCACCCAGGTGACCTACCTGGAGATCTGTGATCTTTTCCCTGTGAGTCAGTTCTAGATATAGGATAGCCCTGTCTCTTGTGGGTTGTTGTGCCAGTTGTTTGAGGCCCACCCCCTGCAGGGAATCCACCATGTGTCTAGTTCTGGCAGATGTCCCTGTTGGTATTTATCAATCTGTATCTGGCATGTTGAAGTCTCTCATACAACATTGTCCAAAGTGACAATACCATTGTTTCTTCCTGATTATACTATTGTTCAGAGCTGATAATACTATAGTTTCAGCTCTCCATGATAGTATTATCCCTACAATCCCAGAGCGCATGTCCAGATCTTCCTGCCAACAAACCCAGTTGCCTTGGTCACACATCCCTTCCTGCACAACCGTACTGATGGCGTGCATCTCCATGGGTAGATTTTCTCTACTAAGTGGGCACAACAGCATGAAAAACATGGCTTCTTTTTCCGCTCGCTTAACGAGATGAATGCGTTCAGTTCGTTGTTTCATTTGTTATTATTTTTTTTAAACAAATAATGGACTGTCGCTCATCCTGCATTTGCCAAAAGACAAAACTGAAAGGTAGGATTGCCTACTAAATTAAAAGAAACTAAATTTTGTGTGAAAAGAGTGATGGGACACTGTGGGCAGCTCAGAGACGGCGTGTGCTCAGTGGGCAGCTGGCCAGCCAGTTTCACAAAATCCACATAAAAAAGGAATGTTCACAATGGGGTCCATATATTACAAAAAATAACAAATAAAGGACTATGTATTATAAGGCAGTTGGACCATCTCGAGGTTTTGAGGAATTTGGGAGCCTCTCGAGCTTCGCTCTCGAGGTTCTAAATCCCCAAATACCTCTCAATGGTCTTACTGCCTTATAATACATAGTCCTCTATCTATTATTATATTTGTCGTCTGCCTTTATAGCAAACAAAATATCTCAGAGTACAAAGAACACATAAATAAAGCAAATAGAGATAATTATTAAAACTGATACATAAACATTATATTGCATGTTACAGCAAAAAATCATGTTCAAATATGTGATTTTAATCCATTAATACTTTATAATATGTGACCTTTATGCAAATTATTTGTTCTCTGTTTTCAAACCTACACTGTGCCATGATTTCCTACCTTAGTATGAAAATCATGGAGGGTGTCAGTGCCATAACATATGTCACACCTGAAGAGGAAGAGAAGTACCTTGAATGGTATTAGGAGGTAAGGGCAACCAGTGCCATGGGTCCCAGGACAGGTAAATGCTTATGTTCTATTACAGGTGACACTGTTGATGTCTGTGTAGTTCTGAAGACAGAAGATGGGGAGTTATTTGGTACAGAGTACACTGAAATGATTTGAAGGAATGTATCAATGGTTTTGGTTTTGATATACAGTAGTAACTTTCATATTCAGTGTATCTCAAAGAGCTTTACAATTCAATGAGTTATACATCAGCCTCTTAACTTCAGACAGCCATGGGCAGTTGCATGACATTGTGTTTTACAGATTGGAGAACAATAAGTAACACAATATAATACCTTCCTCTTAAGGAAAATGACATGGACACTTATCTCAACACTACCACAAAGGGGCAGAATAAGTCTTGGTTTAGGATGACACTTCCAATAAGAAAGCTCCCTCCCCACCCACATCACTAAAATGCACTATCTGTGTTGGAAATGATTGTTTCCCTGGTGGTATGAAATTATATTGAAGCTTATTGGATCAAAGACGTTAAGGTTACTCTCTCCCCTAAGTAAAAATAGAACAAACACATTCTTCACAAAACCAAAGATTTCAAGGTTACCTCACCCTGCAATCAATTGAAATTATAATGCCTGCTATGTCTGTGGTGGTGTAACATTATTATAATTATAACAAGATGTAAAAAGAAAATGGTCTTGACTTTTTTTATCTTCTTCTTCTTTTTTTTTTTTTTTTTTTTTTTTTGTATTTTGTTTTCTTGCTGTGTCTGTGACTTCATGTAAGTCTCATTGAAAGTCACCTTATGGCTGCTTCTGAAGAGAAGTATGTCCAAAAAGCCTTGTTCAATGTGAGCAAGTGCCTGGCCTTGTGTTGTGTGAGCAGTTGCCTCTGGTGGGACTCAAATGAACAGCCCTGAGACAGCTGCAACCAGGTTGGTGGTAATGTGATTTAGTCAGTGAACCACACCTTCCTTGTCACACCACCCAGGGCTCTTTGGAGTGTGCTGAGTGAGTGTGACAAACTGGTGCACAGTGATGGGATTGTGTGCTCCTTCCTATATGGTACTGGGAGGGCTTGCCTGAGGTTCAATGTGGGGAATAGTTCCTCCCACAATCTCTGCACAAGCCCTCCTCTAACACACCTTCTTTGCTTAGGGAAAGTTTTCCTAGGCTCCTGCGTGGCTCGTGTGGCTGTCTCTAGCCTGTCTGCTGCCTGGTTTGTCTTGTCTCCTTCTTTCCCCTTCCCTGCTTTGTCCTGTGCCTCTTGTTTGTTTCTTCCCTTCATATTTTCTCTTCCCCGCCCCTGCCTCCTCCTGCTCTGCTTCTGTGTAGGTTCCTTTTAGGGCTCCTTTTCTCCCTACCATTCCAGTCTTCCTCCTACCTATCCCAGGCCTAGCTATCCCTCTGCTGCAGTCTACCTCTTCCCTTGGGATACAAAGCGAATTACCCACCTACCGTACCTCCTCTGCTTTCTCCTTACCATTTACACCACATTTCACACAGCCTGCTGCCCGGACTACTATTGCTTCTCTGATGCCAACCATGCATACTGCTAGTAGGTGGATTTCAGCATCTGATAGCCTTGCCTCCTCGCAATGCGCTTCCAGTGACTCTCCTTTTCCATTTTCTGCATTCTTTCTAGTTTTGCTCCACCACTGCCTCCTTTCCAGCAATGCCATACCCTCATCCAGGTACTCTTTTAACAACCATTTACACTGCTTATTCATGCTACATTGCGCTTGATCAAATTAAACTGCTTACTTAGTGCCATGGCTCATTATTGCTGTTTGCATATCAGAAAGCTGACCTTTTTACATGCCACCTTACTATGCCACAGTGCTGTACCTCTATGGATATGCCTATGTCCCTTCCTCAGCTATCCCTCTCTTGTATTCCACCTTACTTGGCAAGGTCCCCTATTTCTGTTAAACAGCAGATGGGTTGGTCTTTCATATTATTTCTCCATGCTAAAACCGGCAAGCAAAATTTACATTTTATATAAACATTCAGTTGTTTCTACAAGGGGGGGGTGTTCTCAAAGTACGATACTCGCATTGTCTTTCACGATCATTCATGCATAGACATTCTCTTTTTGTACTGGACAAGGGGATGAAATTTGGGAACCTGCTTATTTCCTTCAAGTATACTACTTTCCCAGGCTACCTGTATGATAACCTCCACCTTTCTACTACTTATCCAACTACCTATAACATTCATTGTGCTCTATGTGTAAATGTTTGTTTGTTTGTTTGTTTTGTTTTATTTAATTTATTTATTTTTGAAAGTCGGATTTACAACTTTTGAGTCAGGGACTCATTTACAAAGGCCCCTCATCAAAGGGAGGGTAGACATGGTTACAGTGTGAGATACAACAGTGGTAACATACAGGTGCAATACAGATAACAAACGAACACAATATAACAGTGGTTTACAGAATAAAGTTACATGCAGTAAATAGCAGTCATATAAAGTATAACAATAGTAAAAGTCACAACCCTGGTTATTCCTGGGAAATACCTATGTGAAAGGGTGGTAGGTAGGGGGGAAAAAGGATGAGGAAAAGAATTAAAAAAGGGGGGGGAGCAGTCCAATGGACATTGTCAAGGCTATGGGCCAGAAATGGGGATGGACCCCAACATTAGGTTGATTAACAGCAACTACACCTTTGGGTGCCAATGAAGTGGTTACAGAGAGCGACTATAAAGGGACCAATTTTGGTAGACTTGGTGACAAAGGGCGGGAGGGAGTTAAACCATGTAGGGGCACGGTAGTGGAAGGACCTTTGAGCTAGGGAGGTCTTTGTATGGGGCACCAGAAAGGTGGCCTTAACTGAGCTACAGGTGTCAACAGATGGGGATGCAAGTCGCAGGGACACGGTGACCCCTGGAGGGGAGAGTCCTAGCAAGAAATTTTTGGCATGTAAGTAGGTTTAATAGAGCAGGTGCTCCTCCAAGGTGAGCAGGTTGGTGGTGGAATAGAGCAGGCAAGTATGGGTGCGGAGGAATGAGCTGGTCAGGAGGCTGCAGGCCTTGTTTATCAAGGTCCAGATTCTAGTGAGGGCAGTATTGTTGGCCACAGCATAGATAGGTAGGCCGTAGTCCACTAGGGACAGGATGGAGGAGTTGATGGCCAGTAGGAGGGTGATTTGGGGGAGGCAATCTCTGTGGTGATAGAAAAGGCCAATCCGAGAGTTTATGGCTAAGGACAGGGTATTGATGTGGGTGTGGAATGTACGAGCCGAGTCGAAGGTGATGCCCAGGTACTTGTAGGATGACACCTGCTTGAGATGGTGAGCATTAATGGGAAGAATGCAGAGAAGGGCATTTTTGGCCTTATTCTGGTGATTCACTGCTCTCTGTGTGGCAAGTTCATTCTCCTCCATATGTTGCTTCTAGTACTAATTCCAGACTGTATCCATCCATATTCATTACTTTCCAGTCTCATCCTTGCAGCAGTTTAGTGCTTCATTCAGCCCATACCAGCAGTTTTCCGGTCTCCATCCCTAAATCACACTTTCTGAGGTGCAGAGTGAAGGTAGGCTTCTCCTGTCTACCGGAGGTGACCGTCCATTTCATTCATTACATCCTGCTAATACCAGCCTGACATCCTCTGTCTCTAACTGTGCTGGACTGCATCAAGTGAAGATTTGCTTGCCCTGATGACCAGGGATGGGAGTCATGTCTACCATCTATGGACTATTACCATATCTTCTCTATCCATACCAGTTGACGCTTCCCTTTGGGAATGGAACTTCATCCTACTTACCACTTCAACATTCTCCTGTCCTAATACTGCTGGATAGCATCGAGTGAAGGTTAGCCCTCCCAGACTACCAGAGATGGGAGCTATGTCTCTATTCTACAAAATGCCTACCATACGTTTTCTACCTTATGCCAGTTGCCGCTTCCCTTCGGGAACAGAACTCTCATGCTCTGCATACCATAATCATGTTACTTATGCTGCTTCAGGTCACTACTTCTCAGTCCGATGCCTGGCTACCTCTCCCTTCAGGATCAGGACTTTGCCCTACTTAATTCTCCATTTTACCTTGTCAGCAGCCTAGACTCATCATACTATCTGCTGCCTTCCACAGCCAGGAGCCCAATTCTACATATACTGTCTCCACCTTTGCATTCCTACTGATGTGGATTGCCATTTAAATCTGGATCTCCAACCTTGTTCTTATTGTCCTGTGTTCCTCATCACATTCAGTCCAGATCTTCCTGCTTCATTTGTCCCTTCTGGATGCATTTCTGCCATTCTGCTGCTTCACATGTGTTTTTTTTCCACCTGCTACCCAATGTCACAACCTTTCTGGACTTGGATCTCCTATTGCTGAGTGGTCTCCAATTCTCCTCACTGCAGCTGTTTTTCCAGCCTCAACATCTACGCATTACAGAGACTACCCTGCCTGGTCTATGGCCCTTGCTCACTTCGCTGTGCCCAATGTCTCCTTCTCACCCTAATGCAGGTTGCTGCTTCCTTTAGAACCAGGGCATTTCACTCCTCCAGCCTTTCACCCTCAGCTCTGTCTGTGACTTTGACTGCAGAACCGGACCTCCTTGATTGGTTGTCTCCATCATGTCTGTTTGCCATGCCCCTTCCATCGCTGGACCCTTCTGATTTGAATGATTCCACTTGACAGCCTGTTCTTCCATGGACCTTCATTCTCAGGCTCCTTTGGCATCCTTTCCTCCTCATATGTATCCTGCTGGCTTGTCCAATCCCTCTCACTCCTGGTCAACTGCCTCATGAACTTCCTGTTGCTACAGGTTCTCCGTCTAGCTGTCGTATTAACTTGTTTTCATTGCTGATTGGAATTTCATCCTTTGACGCTCCATCACTTTCCATTCTCTTCTCTGGTCACTTCCAGTCTTCATCAGATATGAGACTTCTGTTGCTCATAAGACTTCACTTGGCGCCTTGGCTTTGGGAGATCATCACCCTATGCCTTTCTTTAGCATTCTCACACTTAACTGCTGTTAACCATGGAAACAACATTGTCCTGCTCTTTCCTGCTCTGCATGTCATCCAGCTTCGCCTAGCCCATAGCTTTCCCTACTTCTTTCTTCAGTTGCTCAAGATTCACTCTGTACTTCCTTCTCATCTGAATGGCTGCCTTCTCCTCTTCACCTTGCTGGCTCAGGGCTTTGTACTGTTTCTTGTGGCTCTTTTGGGCCTTGTACCTAATTTCAGACCAGTACTCCTAACAAGTCATCTGCTTCCATACGATCCATTCCCTCCTTCTACTCCTGCCTTTCTAACAGTACCCTTCCACTACTCATTCAATCATTTATGCATTACTCTAGAGTACTACAACTGCCATCAACCATTCTTTGGCTCTTATGCTACATAGACTCTTACGTCATCATAGAAGTTTCACACTTGCCCATTCAGTTCTTCATAATCATTCATGGAATCTCATTTGCCTGGACAATAGGAAGTTCTCCTCTGTCTCCCTTGGATACCCTCTGATTTCTGTCCATCCAATCACCATGACTCCTCAGATGCCTCATTTCATTGGCTATCCTCATACATAGAAAGACATAAGTCCTTCTGTTCTATTCAGACTTTGTAATCAGTATCACTTCTACAGATACTGGGAATCACAAGATAACCCATTCATCTATGGATTTCATCCATTTTACCTTATGCCACCTCTTATTTAAACAATGACTCTGATGACCAAGTTACTTGACTCTTACTTCCCAACAGTCATTGCTAGTTTTAGGAATTGCACAGATATTGTCCAGAATATTCATTGTGGGATCTGCATCACCTTGCTGATTCCTGACTTCATGCTGTCCACACCTTTGATTTTCCCTCTTGGACATTGTTATTCCTTATACTATTATCTGCACCTGTTTACCTAGTATTTCTGCTGGGCAAACCATTCTTCCAGTGGACCATTCAGTCTCTTCTTCTCAAAGTATTTTCATTAATCTCTATAGTAAAGACCATCTCCAAGAACTGCCTCTCCTGAATTCTGTCTGGCAATCCATAACAGCCAGGACAAATTCACCAGCTCAGACTTGCATCCCAATCAGTATTTATGTGTTGTAGCACTAAATCATATAGCATCCTGCATTTATCAATTTCACTATCATTCCAGCCTACAAACTCTTCCTGTCATCCATCCCAAGCTTTTCCCATGTACTTCAGTGTCAGAATTACCCATAAACCTGCCCACCTATGTCACCACAGTGCATCTCCTAAATGATCATACCACAGGACTACCCACACACACTTCAGGCAGTGTACCAGCAAAGGATTAAGCATATTAAGTCATGAACATCATGACCAAAGAAGCCATCTGTTCCTTATACTACATTTCCAAATAATTTCTCAAATACACTAGGTTACCATCTGGATGGCTCTGCAAATCATCTTCTGGGCTTTACTTATCACTTATGGCATTACTCTCATCAGAAACTCAAACTCTTCTACTTATTTTACTCTGGGATGAATACCTAGTGACTTTCACTCACTAATCAATTATTTACCTTCAAACTACCTTGAATATCAAACCTTATACAAATTGTAGCAGTCACTCATTACTTTACTAATCATCACAACTACCACAGTGTACTGGCTGGTCTTATAACACTCTCATCTTGTTCTCCCACCTCACAACCTCCATACGATCCCTTGGACATCCATCGTTTGTCACTTTGGAAATATGGTCTACATTTGCCCTTCCTTAACAGGATCTACTTTACACATAGGATTTTACCATACCTATGGAAAGATGTACTCTTCATCTTCAGAATCATCATTCAAGCTGTATCATCTTTGGATTGAGAAAAAAACTATCATCTTCATAGCTTTCAAAGACTCTTCCACAAATTTTACTCTCTGGATGTTTCCTTAGCGACTCCATGTTCAATACATAAATCCTATCCTCCAGATCATATCCTTACATTCAAGCCTCTCATAAGTTGGATCATTCACCAATGACTTCTTCTACCATTGCAGTTCCACCATTTCCAGTTTAGTACCTCATCGATCCAGTCATGATCCCTCTGCCCATTACAATTCTGTTGGACAAGCATCATTCATCATCTTGGATACTTGGACTTCCTTCATCCTTCTTTACTTGGATTTACTTTATACTTAGGATTCCATCACTCATTCAGAACAGATCTCCTCTTCAAACTCAGGATCATCATGCAGTAGGCATCATCCATGAATCGAAGATGGATTATCATATCTCCAAGCAACTCACCAACCTCAAATTAGCTATGGTTATTAGAGCCTAGATCCTTCTCCATGTAGTATGCTCAGATGTATGGGCAAACCTATGGCCATGGGTCCTCAGAGGTTTCCTCCACCTGGGGGTTTTCTTCTCTTGAGTGTCAGGGGGTCATACTCTCTGAGTTGGAGGAGATTTCTTTTTGGGCCTTCTATTCCCTACAAATTACTACCTATCTACTACCCAAGACTGGGATCAGAGTAAAGCCACAAAAAGTACTACAAGTTGCACAAGCAGTATACAGTCCATCTTCTTATTGATATTCCACAAACATTGAATTGGAGGGCTTGCCTGAGGTTCAATGTGGGGAATAGCTCCTCCCATAACCTCCACATAAGCCCTCCTCTAACACACCTCCCTTGCTTAGGGAGTCTTTTCATCCACCACCATCCCCACCTCCTCCTTCTGACGCTCTTCTCACCCTTGCTCATGGGCCTTCTATTCCCTACAAATTACTAACTACAAACCTACCTACATACTACTCAAGGGTGGGAATAGAGTAAAGTCACAAAAAGTACTACAAGTTACACAAGCACTATATACTCCATCCAAAAAAAACAAGGAACCTCAGTACACAGGCACTGAGGCAGTGGTTACCCCAAAGGGCACTGTCCAGGAAGCCAAGTTTCAAAGAAATACAACATTACACATGCCCACATAATGCAAAGCATCATGGGCTATATATGCAAATCACTACAGAATATTATGCTGGTTCAACTTAAAGCAGAAATGCATGGTGCTGAAAGGCCTCTCACACAGACTGCAAAGGGTGCCAACAGAAAGACACAGACATGTGTTTTGTCCTACCAGGACTCAAAAGTGTGCCTCATCTCTATGCCACCCCAGTGGAATGAACCAGCTACCCTAAGATGGTCAATCTGGGTAATGTTGTGGTGAACCCAATATACTCCATCCCCTTATTGCTATTTCACAAACATTGAATTAATGGTTGGCACTGAGGAGCACAGTGTGTGCAGGGACAATTTAAGTGACTGCCTAGCATACAGAGAAATTGATTGCCAATTATAATAAAAAAAAAAAAGTCTGTCCATTCACAGATCAAAATATACAAAATTAGATAATTCACACTGCTGTTTTATTCTTTTGTTAGTGAGTGTAATAAGAGCAGACAACGTTGTGCCTGGAGTATATAAGAAATTTACTGTGACACAACTACAGAAGTTATGTCCATAGAGAGGGGTCACCTATGAGGGTCAAACAATGACAGATCTCATTGAGACTATAGAGAAAAGTGACCAAGAAAATAGCAAGTCTGGGGTCACTGAAGCAGCTGACCAGACTTTTGAGAATGAGACTGGTGAGAGTGAGCCTGAGGCCAGAACCAAGGGAGCTGATTATCTAGATGAGGTCAAGATAATGAAAATAGAGCTAGTCCATGTAAATGCAAAAGCAAAACAAAGCTGCACAGTGTGAAGGTTCAGGTAGATGCTGAGCTGCAGAAATTAAAGCCTGAATTTGAGGAGCAGAAGGTGAAGCCTGAGGCAGAAGAGGATGAGAGTGCCAGCATCAAATCCAAATGCAAAAAGAGTGAGAGAAGGCATGCCAAGAGTTAAAGAGGCAACACCATAGCAAGGTCCATATGCAAGAGAAATGGGAGAAAAAAGTATGGGAATGTGAACATGAGAGAGATGGAAATACTTTGACAGAAAGCACCACCACAAAACATGAACAGTGGCAGGGGAGGGGGTCCCACTCAAGAAGACGAAGTTAGTTCTAAAATGTTCACCCAGTACTGGGAGGGGGCTGATCTTCATATTTTCTTAAAATTGTTTGGAAGATTGTGTGGGCAGTTAAAATTGGACAGAACCTCTTGGGAGATGCACCTGATGCCACTACTCACAGGTGAGGAATTACAGGCTGTCACCAGGATGGATAATGGAGATTGCATGGACTATAGTAAAATGAGAAATGTTTTGTTAAGAAGATTTGTATTACTTCCTGGGGCATATATGATCAAAGTTGAAGGATTAAGAAACCACTTGGGAATAGTTGCACCATAATATATGTGCAACTGTGCTGGTAAGGTGGTTGGAGGGTGCAAATGCAATTTCAGCAGAGTAGATAAAAGATGTCTCTAATGCACAAATTTCTCCAGACAGTGCCAGAGGATTTATGTATTTGGGTGTTAGATACAGCACCCACTACTAACTGAAGCAGTGAAAAAGTTCACCAGTTTGTGTCCAGCAGGTCATATATACAGTACACGTCTTACACAAATGAATGGTGTACTCAGAAAAAGGAGAGGTGTTGCAAAGCATCGCAGCAGGTATGCTAACTGAAACCACATAAAGTTTTGCACTACTAGAGCTCAAAAAAGATGTCAGCAATAAGAATTATGGGAAGATTTTATTCTAGCACCAGTAATATCCTAGCAGATGGTTCTAGCTGGAATCTTCCTAGTGCTGGAATAAGATATTCACTTAATACATGTGACTGACTTCCCTTCTTTTGAGCTCCAGGAATGCAAAGTATTATGCACTTTCATATATCCAGTATGAGCAAAATTAAGGCAACAGCAGGTGGTTTTAAGGAAAATGGGGAGGGCAATCTATGGGAAACCAGCCTCAGCCTGAGTCCAAACAGAAAAATAATGCTTCCAGAATTAAGAAGTTAAAGGTGCTGAATAGCTACAATTGCCAGAAACTAGGCCATTTGTCATATGATTGCCCAATGAATATGAATAAAGGGCAGCATGTAGAGGAAGGTAATATCCTGAGGGTGAGCATATAGTTGCCTGTGTGGAAAATATAGTTCCTGCTAATTCCACTACGCATATGCATCCTGTCTTTATTAATGGTAATGGCAAATGGTAAAGTAACATAGGGACTGAGACAGACAGGTCTTCTCTATTCTAAGCAGAATTTACTAAATGAATGACAGATTCTGCCAGGTCAGTTCTCCAGCATTCAGAGAGTGACTGATCCTGTGGTCACAGTGCCAGTGATGAGTGCCTTCATAAGCTGGGAAGGTGGGCAAACAGTTGGGTAAGTGGCAGTAGTTCAAACCTCCATATGGACGAGATTATGGACAATGATTTTTGTTTTGTAGAACACAGATTGTTTGTACCCACAGTCAAGCAAATAGGCAGTCTACTAAGAAAAGAGAGGGGCAGTGCAGCCAGAGGCAACCCCTACATATGGAAGAGTATGGCTGAGGGGCTAGTTGAAAGTAGCAGTTCTGAGCTACAGCTATAGACTCTGGCAAACCTAGCAGTAAGCAGGTCTCCTACTGATTAAGACTATACTTAAAGGAAGGTTAAGCTTGAAGAGCTGACCCATCCCTCTAGAAACTTAAAGAACTGTTAATCAGCACTGAATGTGACTCTCGGGCAGAAAGTAAAAAAAAAAAAAAAAAAGGAATATATTGGGAGAATGGGCTAATTTATAAAGAGTGAGTGCCCAAAGGAAGATGAGAAGAAGGGGTGATCCAACAGATAGTCCCTTGGGAATACTAGTACCAGTTCTGCCCTAGCCCTTCCTTTTTCAGGACACTTGTGATTAAACCACATAAAATGGCTGCTTACAAATGTTGCTACTATTCCAGTATCTCAAAAGATGTGGCAGATTACTGCAGGTTTGTCTGCAGTGCCAGAGGGCAGGAAAAGTGAAATACAAGGCTAAAGCTGCTTTAATTCTTCCATCTATATTTGAAAAACCCTTTCAGAGGTAGCTGTGGATATTACTAATCTCCATGAGTTCTACAGGCAAGGGGCACATGCTGGCACTCATTCATTGATAGCTCTCTGGGTTACTGGCCATGGAGGTGAGAGGAGGGCTGTGCCAATCGCCCCCTCTCAGGTTTGGGATGGTGGGAAGTGGGATGGTGGGACATTGCCTGCAGAGGTGGGTGAGATGAGGTACACTAGATCACCGGGGAGAAAGATTTTAATTCAGGAATTAGGGAGAGACAGACAGACAGACCCTAGACCACCAGGGAGAAATGTTTTTTATTTTCACTATACAGAAGGGGATCGGGGGGTTACTTGTAGGGGCATGATGGATGCATGATCAAGTGGGGGGAGGGACTGCTAGCCACCAGGGATTACATGGGCATTTTTTTCTTAATATGGGGTGGATGATCGGGTGGAGGGGAAGGACCACTAGCCACCAGAGATTATAGGAGCATTCATTTAAATATGGAGTACACTTATTACTCAGCCCTGCAGTGAGCAGGCAAGCATATGCTATAGACCTGCAAGGGAAACGGTACACTGGAGAACTAGCCTGCATTGTAGCATCAGATATTAAATACAAGTGTAACCTTTTAGTGTGTGTGTGTGTGTGTGTGTGTGTGTGTGTGTGTGTGTGTGTGTGTCAAGCAGCCCTGTCAGTTTGAGCAGGAAGAGAGTGCTGCAGTTGTATGTCCTGGAAGAACTACAAACACTGTAACTTTTAAACTTCTAATTGGAGCATTTTACTCCACTTGTGTGCCTTTCCCACGAATGAGTGGGTGACGCACGGCGAGTTATATATTTTTAATACACCTACATTTACAATGTTTGTTGCGAGGAGCCAGTGACCTTTTGCAATCCATTCCCAGGTGACAGCATGCTTATTACTCAGCCCTACAGTGAGCAGGGCTTGCATGTGCAGGGCGTGCGCGACGCGTGGAGATACGCACATCTGCACGTGTCAGCTGTGTCCGCTAAGTATGCGGGGTATTAGGGCAAGATTATCTGCTAAAAAGCAAAGAATTCTATTAGTAAGTACAAATAGAATTGTCATTATGTCACAAAATAAGGGAAAGAGAGGTAGCAAAACTTAGAATTTGTACTACATGCAAAATGTTTACAGATGAACCAGCTTGCAAGGATTTTGTGTGGGATAACTGCACTTTAATAATAAATTTAAGGAAGGAAATTGAAATTATTACAGAGATTAGAAACTCACAAAGAAATCAGTATATTAGAAACATTTTTAGATGAGGCTGCCCAGGATATCACAACAGCTGAAGCCCAATTTCCAGTTGATATAGATAAGAGCATGTTGGAACAGGAACAGCCAAAATGAGGGGGGGGGGGAGCCACTCAGCCTGCAGACAATGTACTGTGGGAACAACCAAAATATCCTACTAAAATGCACTGCACCAGCTGTAATGTGAATATCTTGCCACTTGAAAATATGTTTGAATGCCTAAATGACCACATAGACCTTGAGGACAGATCTATGCAAAAACCCTGAATTACTTACAACAAGCCTGACCCTGTAACTGATCAGGACACACTATCAACTAATAAGATCCTGACCAAGGATATATTGGTTATAGGGGATTCTATAATTAGGGGAGTGAATTCTGTAGTATGTGAAGGCAGGAAGAGTAGTACTACGGTTAGTACCCTACCCAGAGCTAAAGTGGGAGATGTATCTGATTTATTAGACGGACTTATGGAGAACACAGTGAAACCCTTGGTGGTGGTCATATAGGAACCAATGATGTTAACAAAACTAGTCCGAATGTGTTTCAGACTAAAACAGCCGACATAATGAAAAGAACTAAAGAAGAAGGTGGTGAAATTATAATCTCGGGTGTACTACCAACACATGGGTACCTTGAATATAAGAATGGGCAATCAAATCTATCAACAGTTGGTTAAGAACCTTCTGTAAAAATAACAATCTTGAGTTTATGGACAATTCCGTTATCTTTTGTAACAAATTTCTGTTTAAACCAGATGGTCTTCATCTTAGTTTGGCAGGTTCTAGGATTCTGGGCAGGAAACTGAATAAAGTAATTGATTTCCATTTAAACTGGTATATTGGGGGCAGTCCATGCTAGAAACTAACCTAAATATAATCATGGGTAACTGTGTACAGTTGATTGGCCCCCGGACATAATGTCGTGGTCAAAACAAGGCAAACATTATGTCGCAGGGAAAAATAATAACCATCAATATGGTCGCTGACATGGTTCATTTGTGGGCAAAATGTCACGGCACATTAGGTGCACCGGTGAAATTGTCACATATCTGCTTTAAGAGACGCAAATCTTACCACCCCATGTGAGTCATGTACCTTCAACACTGTCATCATCTCACAATTAGTAACCATTATCTTGCAACAGGTACCTTGGGCAAAGTTAATTAAAAAAATGACGCACTGAGGACTGACTCTATAATTTCAACATTTTCAGTTCCTGTTGCAACTCTTACTACTGCATCTGGAATGCTTTTATTTTTGTATTGCTTTCAAAATGAAACAAAGTATTTGTAATGGGTACAGTAATTGGCTTTTTTTGGTCTCACAAGACCTTTTATAATTAAAATGTTGTACAGTCGATTCTGGATGTGTGCACACACCTGAGAACTCACAAATTTGTGCACACATCCGAAAATGCACACAGCCGAAAATTGCATCTGAACTCCCAATTTGCGATCGTGAGATTGCGGTTAGCAAGTGAGGACATGAATAACAGAACTGTAAGGCGGCAAGATGTTAAGAACAGTTGTGTTTAATTATAAAAATGTCACACAAAATATTTTGCACTGTAATATACTTTATAGCAGTGGAAAAAAAATTATTAAAAAAACTGTAAAAACAGGTTAAAGTGCTAGTTTGCAATGCTGTAGTTACTGATGTATAAGTCAGTAATGCTTGATTGCCTTGTGTTGCTTTGACTTAGTGTTTCAATTTTTTTTTTCGAAAGAATAAAACCACCCAAAGTCTGTCTGCTCTATTCGATCCACGTAGTGCCTAATTTTTGTTAACATACGCCAGACTTTGGCAGTGGTAGGCACCTCAACCTCTGGGTCCTCTGCATCCTTGTCTTCAGTTTTAATACCGCTCTCTCCGAGTACAGAATCACAAATGTCACTGCATGTTAGTTCACCACTGGCTGGTTCGTTGATGTCGACAGCAACCAAGGCATCTAACTGTGAGGGTAGTATTCCAGGGGGTGGAGGTACATGCTCTATGAGAAAGTCGTCATCAATTAGGTCATGTTGTGCACTAATGCCAGCTTTTTTAAAACAGGCCTTGATCGTCCCCACTGTGACTTCGCACCATGCAGCATGTAACAGATGTATGGCATCAAGGACACTGATTGCTTTGGCCATAGCATTGAACTCAAATTCATCTTGTGAATCCAGCCCCAACAGAATTTTGCTCACAATTTTTTGCGATAATGCTGCTTAAGACAGTTTATTACCCCTTGACCATCGGCTGAATAAGGGCAGTGCAATTAGGGGGTAGAAAGACAAGCTTAGTGTTACGAAGTGTGATGGGCTTGTGAGCAGGACAATTGTCAACAATGACCACAATTTTCCTTCGCTGCCTCCTCATTTTTTTTATCGATGTCCTTAAGCCAGTTGTGAAAAATCATTGTGGTCATCCAGGCATTAGAGTTAGCAGTGTATAGGACTGGTAATGCTTCTACATTTACACCCTTAAAACAACATGGCTTTTTGGACTTGCCAATGACCAGTAATGGTAGTTTTTACGTCCCCGTGTTATTAGCACAAACCATCACAGATAATCGTTCCTTTGCTTTTTTGTGGCCATAAATCAGTTCCTTTCGAAATGATAGTATACCGTCTGGTGTCGCACGAAAGAACAGAGCTGTTTTCATCAGCATTAAAAACATCTTGTGGGGCAAAATCAGAAGTTATTGCAGGCACCACCTCCCTTAGCCACCTATCTGATGTTTCAGCATCATTCTCTGCCTTTTCACCATGGACTCTCTTATCACTAATATTATTGCCCTCCTTCCAGCGAGATAACCATCCCGAAGAGGGCTCAAATTCGATGCCCATGTTCGTGGCTAGACTTTTTGACTTCTCATTCAATATCTGACCGGACGATGGCACTGTGGTCATGGGGCAGCAGTAAACCACCGTAAAAGTGCATCTTCCACACAGACATCTTTGCCTTCTCGCTTTCTTTTACGTTTTTTGTTACCCCCAGAACTCCATTCCTGCAATATTGTTTCCCTTTTTTTACAAATTCACCCCACACAAGACACTTCCACTGAAAACTCTGATGCAAGCTCCTTTCTTGTAACACTGGGCACAAGCGCCTTATCGAGCAGCAAAACTTTTTGTTCGAGAGTTAAAATCGTTCGTGTGATCTTATCCATCGTGACTTTTGACACTGAATGGTTTGTTGGCTCAATTTAATGTAGCAGCTGATTAGCCTTGATTATGCTGCTGTTTAACACCTGTGTGACTGACTGAGGGCAATAACAATACAAGTGAATAAATTAGGCTTAGAAGGCAGTCAAGTAGCTGACAATTGTGTCAGAAGTGCTGCTGAAATGCTGCTGAAATACTAATTTACAACTTGAAATGTGTGCACACAACTGAAAACCAATGTGCACAGAACCACATTTTTAACAGGAAAACGAATAGAAATGAAACGGGACAGCGTTATTTTGTGCACTTAAGCGAAATGTGCACACATTCGAATGGCACACAAATGGAATTGACTGTATTTCAAAAGCGATGACAGTCAGAGCTTCTGACAGGATTGCTGACCTAGGTTCCTGGATACGTGTGGCATGGCGGGCTCTAATGCTGAAGACTATGTACAAAAGGTAGAGAACTGTATTTTCTGTTGCCTTGTGTAAACCTATTAACCTCACTGACTGGCACTGCAGGTCAGACATAGTGCAGGCCTTTGCTGATTTTATTCATGGTACTGAAACCACAACATTCAAGTCTCCCAGCCACAGTGTTCGTCCTCCCTGGTTTGTACAGTATTGCTTTTCTTCATTCTATTTGTCTGGTTCCACTGTGAAATGAAATGGGTTTCACTGGCAATCCAGGCAGAGCACACACTGGCAATGATTCCCTTTTACAGACATAAAGTCACATTGGGCGAGAGTCATTGCAGCCGCCGGTCTTTAGTCATGGAAGCTACATTCACTCCACGACTGTTTCTACCGGCGACCACCTTTAATTTCGACATTTTGTCTGGTGCATTTTCTCCATGGTGACTATCACCACGGCATTCTGTCCGTATGCCATGGGTAACAAATACAATACTGTAAAGGACTGGAGCGCTGTGCTCATTAATGCCAGATGCCTAACAAATAAATTTGACGAATTTAAAATGTCCTGGTATCACATGGAATACATATAGCTTGCATTACAGAAACTTGGTGGGAGAACAGTGATTCATGGGAGAAATCTATTCTAGGTTATAATCTATACTACAAGTATAGAGCATCACGAAAGGAGGCGGCATAGCAAAATATGTTCACAATTCTATAAAAAGCATACAACTACCCTATGATGACCTTGACTTGGAAGCTATTTGGATTAAGCTAATACCATTAAGTGGTCCCAAAATTATAATTGGGCTATTCTACAGACCACCCTCTACTACCCAGGATAAGGATCTAGCCTTCTTGAGTGTTACTTAATAACTTAAACCCAGCAGATAACTTAATATTGCTAGGAGATTTCAACCTCCCTAATACTGACTGGAAATTAACAAAAGGGGGTTAAAAATTGAACAAATGTATTTGGATGCATTTGATCAGCTGGGCTTGGAGCAAATGGTATACGACAATACAAGAGATGACAATACTCTAGATCTTGTATTAACCAATATTGGGGACTTAATAAACGGGGTAGAGATTTCCCCCCCCCCTTGGGTAACAGTGATCATTCTAAGGTTTTATTTAAACTAAATGGGATAGAGCTACCTCCTAATTTCAAGCTCTGCAGGAGTTACAAAATTACACTTAGCAAAAGCAAACGTTTCCCCCCTTAGGAAAGATCTAGCATCATGGGACTGGTTTAAAGACCTTAATGGAAACAATACTGAAGGTATGTGGAATATACTCCTTGAAAAGCTTAATCTAATTAGCTTACATATTCCTCAGCATAAAACCAAATATATGGGTGGCAAAAAATTAACCCCATGCTGGTTAAATAAACATATTAAACATCTAATTAATAACAAGGATAGGTCATTCAAAAAAATACAAAAAGGAAAAGACTCTGAAGAACTACCAAGCATATAAAAGAATGTGCTAAACTAGTTAGGGCATAGTTAGGGCATCTATAAAAAGGGGAAAAGCTCAGCAGGAAATTACCCTGCCACTAAGGTTAAAGAAAACGAAAAATCAATTTTTTTTTCTTATATAAACAGTATGAAGAGCAATTTAACAATGCTAGAACCTTTTGAAGACTCCATTGGAGAACTGGCAAATGAGTAGGAGACTGTGAATTTCCAAAACAACTACTTTTGTTCAGTCTTTAACTCTGGAGATAACCCCGCTATATACGATGAATTAGCACCTATCCTGCTGAATATTATAATTACATCTGAGGAGGTTAGGAGCAGACTAACAAAACTGGATATCAATAAATCCCCAGGACCTGATAATATTCACCCCAGAATTTTACAAGCACTTGCAGATCCATGGACACTTCCACTTAGTTTATTTTTCCAAACATCTCTGGATGGGGTGAAGTCCCTCAAGATTGGAAAGATGCTTTAATGGCCCCCGTCCATAAAAAGGGGTCTAGGCCTGAGCCAGGTAACTTCAGACCCATAAGTCTGACATCATTAATGGGTACAATTATGGAAGGGATCTTGAAAACTCTTTTTATTGTTGATTACTTAACAGAAAATAACTTGTCAGACCCTGCACAACATGTCTTTGCTAAATCTAGGTCACGTCAGACAAATTTAACCTTTTTTATGAAAAGGTTAATTCTGAACTGGATAAGGGTAAAGCGGTGGACATGGTTTTCATGGACTTCGCCAAAGCATTCAACAGACTACCCCATGAGAAATTAATAGAATTACTGACTAGGGTGGGAATAGATAGAAACATCTTAAGATGGATAACTGTATAACTGACTGGGAGGAAGCAGAGAGTAGTGGTTAAAGGCGCAATGTCAGACTGGTCAGCAGTCACAAGCGGGATGCCACAGGGATCAGTACTGGGACCCTGTCTTTTAAATATTTATATTTCTACCTTGCAATTTAGCAATCCTAATATATGGGTTTCTAAGTTCACTGATGACTGTAGACTAGGTACAACTGTGACTAATAAAATTGAGGCCCTTTCTCTTCAGCAGGCTATTAATGAAATCTACTTGTGGACTAACTCTGGTAAATTAGAATTTAACATCTCTAAGTGCAAAATTATGCATCTAGACCTTCATAATAATTATGCATATAATATTGGGAACAACAGTCTAACTGTAACATGTGAACAGAGGCATCTAGGCGTAAAAATAACCACAGACCTAAAGTTCAGCACACATTGCAAGGAGAAGGTTAAAGGAGCCAATCAGAACTTAAGCTTCATTCTGAGGAATATTTCCAGCAGAAGTAAGAAGGGCTTTATGCTATTGTATGGAGCCCTGGTGAGACCTCACCTGGAATATTGTGTCCAGGTGTGGTGTCCCAAAAAAAGTGAGGATTTAGCGAAAATTGAGGGCGTACAACGTAGGGCAACTAAATCGGTGACCGAACTGAAAGATTTATCATATGAAGTGAGATTGGAAAAACTTAATTTATACACCTTGCGTTATAGGAGATTAAGGGGCCATCTATGTATGATGTTCAAAATATCTAAAAATACATCACTAAGGGAAGATCTTGAAATTTCTTTTAGACCAGGTTGGACTAGTGCTAGAAGACATAATATGCAATTAGATCTACCTAAATGGAATACAAATCTAAGGAAGCACTGGTTCACAATCGGGGTGGTTACTGCCTAGAATAACTTACCAATAAATGTGGTTGAGAGTACAAGAATGGAAATGTTTAAAACTAGACTTGATATCTTAAATAATAGGATTAGCAAGCATCATGGACGCAAGTCCCACAGCTTGAATTTACTTATGAAACTTATGAAAGGTGTCTGGGTGGGGGAAGGGACCACCAGCCACAAAGGATTACAGGGGCATTTATTTAAATTTAGGTAGGGTGACTGGGTGGGGGCGACTGACTGCTAATCACCAGGGATTTTTTAATTTTATTTCTTTTAGGGCTTGGGGGTGGCTCTGGACATCACAGGTTATTTTGTTTTTGCTTTTTTCTGCCTCTAGTTGAGCAGAAAAGAGTGGAATTTCACCCAAAACCTTCAGAAGTTTTCTGATCCACAGCAGGCAGAAGTTCAGAAACTTCTGCGAAGGTTGCAAAATTTTATGGAAGTTATACTACCATGTGTGACAAGGCACGGCCTCGCCACGGGATTCAAGTTCAGCTTTATGGTGGTTAAGGAGTCTCAGGAAGACCAGCTTGTTAACATCAAACCAACCAGGTATTTTTTTTTTTATTTCTTTAATATGGCTGGTAACACACAAGTTTGGGCTTCTGCCCTTTTCTTTTTAAGCCCCACCAGGGGAAAAATGAAACAAAAACAGAAATAAAGAGGCCTAGCTCAGGGTGGGAGTGCTGTCTAAACAATCCCCGGCCCTAACTAGAAATCCCCTTTTCCAGAAGGTTAGACCTTCTGGAAGAACACAAACAGTAAAATGGAAAACTCGCAATGAAAATAATTTATTTTGCCTTAATTCAGGAGACCAATCTCCTGAAGGTTGCTTAAGGGACTCCTGATCTGGAACACATCCAGGCAGCTTGTTAGCCTTCTACCCCTGCAGCAACTGCCTGCTGGCTTTCCTTCCTGTTTTTAAAGATCTCCTGTCTGTGCAGCTGCAGCCAATCAGCCGAATCAGCTGCAGCTGTACCCTGACTATCTTATCCAGGGAAACCCTTTCTCCTCCAGTACCTGAGTTTACCACACACCCCCCTCCCCAGCTCAACACTATAGGGTTGGGCAGCCTGTGCCGAGAGGTAGGGTCTTCAGGAAAGTCCATCAGCATTTCCATTCAGAGTCCCCACTCTGTGGTGGACCAAAAAGTGGTACGGTTATAGTGCAAGGAACCATCTCGTCACTTTGGCAATTTTTTCCTTGTTTGTTTGCATTCACTTGAGTGGAGCATGGTCCGTCACCAGAATGAACTTGGGACCTAGTAAGTAATATCTGAGGGTTTTCATCACCCACTTCACTGCAAGGCACTCCTTTTCCACTACGGTGTACCACTGTTCCTGGTTCCCTCCAGTCCTCTTTCACTGCCGTCGAAAACTGGTTCACCTCCTAACACCTTATTATTAATTATAAAAAAAACAAATGTATGCTTTTCGAGCACCAGTTAAATTCAAGGATAGGGCATTTCCCACAAATACTATCTGTGTCTCAGACCCCCTTGGAATTTGTCCATTCCTTCAAATACCTGGGCATAACTTTGGATACTGGTCTTACCTATCACGAGCATATTCGTCTTTTATTTAGGGCTCTAAATATTAGATTAGGGCTTCTGCACCACTTTAAACATTGCCTAACCCACGAGGTCCTTAAGCTCGCAATCTCCTCCTTGGTACTCTCCCTGCTTGACTATGGTCTTCTAACCTTTGGAGGGACAAGCTCCTCAGCCTTTGATAGTCTTAGACTTGTCCTAAATGGGGCCTGCCATCTTTTACTAGGGTGTGACAGACTTACCCATACCTGTGCGTTATATCAGGACACCAACTGGCTTGATCTGGACAATAGAATAAAATTCCACACTTGTGTCCTAGCAAAAAAAAATCTCCCTTGGCCTCTCCCCTGCAGCTCTTACCCCTTTAATCAACATGGACCATAAAGCTCAGCACACCCGTAGCTCCGATACTCTACCTCTCTCCATCCCCTCCTGTCATACAACACAATTCCAAAGATCCTTTTGCTACAGAGCACCCTTTTGGATAAATTCCCTACCTAACGCCTTGCATCTTGACCAAAGAATTGGTCAATTCAAATCGCACCTGAGTGCACATCTTTGGGCCATAAGTATCTGTGGCTGTAAATGAACCAGTGCCCTGCCCTTTACTACTTTGACAATGGCCTCTGGCTGGCCTCTTCCTACATATCCTAATGCTGCCTTCTCAGGGTGTTAACTTCCCGACATCTGCTAACTGCCACTTACCGCACTAGCTCAGATAGCTAGCCTACTAGTCCAGTAAATAATTAGCTTCCTTACCCTGTAACATTTACTGTTTTGTTTGTATGCACTACCTGTATTGTGTACTCTGTTCTATTGTATATGACATGGAACCTTGTGAAGAAGTCTGTAACTTTTCCTATATTGCTTTATTCTGCTCTAACTGTTTTTTGTATCTCTGTAACTATTATACGTGATGTGGACCCTTTGTAAAGGAGTCTTTGACTCAAAGGTATTTCTGATCCCTGAAATAAATAAATGAATAAATAAATAAAACAACTTCCTACTTAGGTACAGGATGGGGTGCTTTTCACCTGCTACCATCTGGGAGAGTACTGCCCCCAATCCAACATCTGAGGCATCTGTTTGCAGAATGAATTATTTATCAAAATCTGGGGAGACCAGTACTGGATCAGAACAGAGGGCCATCTTGAGGTTGGTGAATGCCCCACCCACTGCTTCTGACCACCTCACGATGTCTGGTGCTCTTGCCCTGGTTAACTCCATTATTGGAGCAGCCCGAGTGGCAAAGTGAGGGATGAACCTCCGTAGTAACCGACCAATCCAAGGAATGCCCTCACTTGCTTCTTCTTGTTTGGTTGGGGCCAGTTTTGGATTGTCTCTACCTTCGTCACCTGGGGTTTCACCAATCCCGCCCAACCATATAGCCCAAGTATTCTGCTTCTGACAAGCCGATCTTACATTTGGTGGAGTTCGCTGTCAACCCGGCTTCTTGTAACTTATCTAGTACGGCCTCAACCTTCCAAAGGTGAGTTTCCCAGTCTGTACTCTGAATGACTACATCACTGATGTAAGAGGCATCATAGTGAGAGTGTGGGCGCAAAAGTTGGTCCATCGTGCATTGAAAGGTCACAGGTGCTCCATGCAGACTGAATGGTAGGACTTTGTACTGGTATAAACCCCCCCCCGGGGAGATGAAGGTGGTCATTTCTTGGGCTGCCCTTATGAGTGGGATCTGCCAGAATCCGTTCGTAAGGTCCAAAGTGGAGAGGTATCTGGCCTTCCCCAACTGGTCGATCAGTTCATCGACCCTAGGTAGGGGGTATGCATCAAACTGTGATACCTCGTTTAGTTTTCTGAAATCATTACAAAACCTCCAAGTGTTATCCAGTTTTGGCACGAGGACAATGGGGCTCGATCATTCACTATGGGACTCTTCTATGGCATTGAGAGTCAACATTCTCTTGACTTCGGCTCAGATTTCTTTCCTCTTGGCCTCTGGGATATGGTAGGGTCTTTTCCTTATCCTTATGTTCGGAGCTGTCACAATGTCCTGGTAGGCTGCGACTGTCTGACCAGGTCATTCAGAGAACACATCACCATTTCGCGGAACCATTTCCACTGCCTTTGTACTGTGTAGGAGACAGCTCGGTGAGATTTGGACTTGCCCCTCTGTTTTACCTTCTGCCAGGGTTACGGCCAATGAGACACAGCAGGCCTCCCAGTCTTGCCACACCTTCAGGAGGTTAATATGGTATATTTGGAACTTCTTCCTGTGATCGGGTTGTCTTACTTTATAGTTTACATCACCAACAGCTTTCACAACCTCATACAGACCCTGTCACATAGAGAGCAGTTTGCTTTCCGTTGTGGGAACCAGGACCATGACCACATCCCCCCAGCTGGAACTTCCGGATCCTTGCCTGATGGTCATAATAAGTCCATTGGGTCTCTTGGGCCTTTTCTAAGTGTTCCCGGACATTAGGAGTGACCCAGGTCAACGTTTCCTGTATTTGGGAGATATACCCAATCACACTGTCTCCTTGTGGCAGTTGCTTTTCCCAGACCTCCTTTAATATATCAAGGATACCCCTAGGCCGGTGGGCATATAACAGCTCAAAGGGGGAGAATCTGATGGATGCCTGTGGGACCTCTTTGATAGCAAGCATTAAGTAGGGAAGGAGTAAGTCCCACTCCTTTCCGTCTCGGCTCACGACTTTCTGTAACATCCCCTTCAAAATCTGATTAAATTGTTCAACCAGACCATCTGTCTGGGAGTGGTACACTGAAGTCCTCAGGGCTCAGATCTGGAGGAGTCTGCAAAGCTCCTTCATTAAACGTGAGACAAAGGGGAATACCCTGGTCTGTCTGTATCTCCTTTGGGTTCCGACCCTCACAAAGACTTGAATGAGTTCTCTGGCAATCGTCTTTGAGGCCATGTTATGGAGCAGGATCACTTCCTGATATCTTGAAGTGTAGTCTGTGATGACTAGGATGTGTTGGTGGCCCTGGGCTGACCTGTCTAGGGGGCCTACCATGTCCATAGCAATCCTCACGAAGGGTTCATCGATGATTGGCAAGGGCACCAATGGGGCTGTTACTTCGGTTGCGGGGATGCCAACTGGCATGCTAGGCATGAAGCACCATACCTCCTTACCTCGGTGTAAATTCCAGGCCAGTAGAATCTTCAGAGCTTGCGGCACAGCATTTTTTTCGACTCCATGGTGTCCTCCGAGAAGGTGAGCATGTGTCAAATCCAGTACCACTTTCCTGTGCTGGCAGGGGACCAGCAACTGTTCCACATCATGTTCTTCATCCGGTATCGCTCTGTATAGGAGGTCATTATTTAACGTGAAATATTGTCTGGGTCCCTTGGCTTTGCCATCTACCAGCACCCTGTTAATCTCCACACCTCTGACTGGATATTCGGAAAGAGAGGCTCGTCTATTTGGTCCTGACCAAAGTGCCTGGAGGCTATCCCAAGGGTACACAATTCAGGGGGATACAACTCTGTCTCCACTTCTGGGTCCTCCTCTTCCTCTCTACAACTCTCCCCTCTAACATCAGACCACTCACCCTGTCATCCTTCTGGGAGCAGGGTTCTACCTCCCACCAGCACAGACCTGCCATTGACAGCCAGTATCTTGGTCCTTAACTTCTAACAATCCCTGCATTCCTTTCATGATTTCCAGGACTTTCGTGCCTCCCCATACAACTCTGGGTCCCAATGCCTGTAAGGCAAATAGTCAGGTGAGTTCTCTGACCCCGCGGGGATTCCTAGCAACATAGCCTCAGTTACCGGGGCCCTGGTCTCCCAGGTTCCCCCCCTCATGGAGTAATGTCTCAAACCCCGGGAAATCTCAACCCACCAGGACAGGATGTGCCAATCAAGGAAGGACTCCTACCGTGACCTGCCTCTCCTTCCCCTGTGCTTCCATGGTAACTAGCACTGTGGGGTAACAAAACACTGTGCCATGAACCCAGGTGATCCCAGTATGTTTCTGGAAATTAATTTGGGAGGGTTGCACCAAACTGCAAACTATAAGGGTGACCTCACTCCCCGAGTTGACAAGGGCCATAATGGCCTGTCCGTTTACCTTAACAACCCGGGTAAATGGGTGTGAAGTGGCGACCACCCCTACCACATTAATCAAATGGCAATAACTCTGTGGGGACCCATCCCAGTTGCACTGCATTGGTTCAACCCCATTCAGGCAGTTGGCAATTACATGTCCCTGCTCCCCACACCCATAACAGCGGTAGTGATCTCGGAGTGACCCTGGACCCTTTGGGCTTCTAGGGATAGCCATATCCCCCTCTATTTTCGAACCTGAAAGTCCCTTCGTGGCCTTGGACTGCTGTTCGGTAATCTTTCTCCCTGGTCCTGTCCAGTCCAACCTCTCAGGGGGGTCGATATCTCTGGTTTGGAGTCCACCCCAAGTTCCGGGGATAGCCGACCCTAACATCCAGGGAAAGTTCCTTCATGGCATAATACCGCTCCACCAAGGTGACCAGTTCAGTTAATCACAGGAAGCGGGGTTGGCCTGTCCAACCCACTGTCATAGGCTGGGCGGTAGTCCTCTTAGGAACCGACCCATTACCAGGAGCTCCACGATTTTGGCAGCAGTATGGAGCTCGGGTCGCAGCGACTTCTTGGCCAAGTGGTGGAGGTCAAACATCTGCTACCGAGGCTTCGCTGACTCCTGGAATCTCCAGCTGTGGTACCTCTGGGCTCAAAGGGCTGCAGTCATGCCAGCATGGGCCAAGATCTCTTCCTTCAGTCTTGGATAGTCAGTGGCGACTCCCTCATCCAGATCATCATACGCCTTCTGGGCCTCGCTGCACAAAAATGGAGCCAAAATGCTGGCCCACTGATCCTGAGGCCAAAACTCATGAGAAGCTGTCCTTTCAAAGGTGAGTAAATATGCTTCAATGTCATCAGCCATTGTCATTTTCTGCAGACAGTGGGAAGCCCGTATAGTCCGGTAACCCTCTAGGGTAGTCCCTGCCAGGCAACCTTCTCCCAGCATGGTCTGGATGAGATGCTTTACCATTTCCTGGAGGACAACGTGGTCCTGGGCCATCTGTGTGAGCAGCAACTGGTTCGTCTCTTGTTGAGCCCGGGTAGCTTCCTGTTGGGCTGCTGTAGCCTGGATCAAGGCTTTCACCACGTCCTCCATGCCTGGTCTCCTTCACTCCGGGGTGGTTCAGATTCCAGACAAATTCTACGCTGACCTGTATCCCACTGCTAACACCCCGTGTGAGAAAGCACAACCTCATCACAGGATTCGGGTTCAGCTTTGTGGTGGTTAAGGAGTCTCAGGAAGACCAGTTTGTTAACCTCAAACCAACCAGATATTTTTTTTTATTTCTTTAATATGGCTGGTAACACAGACATTTGCGCTTCTGCCCTTTTTTTAAGCCCCACCGGGGAAAATGAAACAAAAACAGAAATAAAGAGGCCTAGCTCCGGGTGGGAGCGCTGTCTAAACAATCCTCGGCCCTAACTAGAAATCCCCCTTTCCTGAAGGCTAGACCTTCTGGAAGAACACAAACAGTAAAACAGAAAACTCATAATGAAAATAAATGTTTCTTTTTGGCTTAATTCTGGAGACCAATCTCCTGAGGGTTGCTTAAGGGACTCCTGATCTGGAACACATCCAGGCAGCTTGTCAGCTCTCTACTCCTGCAGCAACTTCCTGCTGGCTTTTCCTTCCTGTTTTTAAAGCTCTCCTGTCTTTGCAGCTGCAGCCAATCAGCTAAATCAGCTGCAGCTGTACCCTGACTATCTTACTAAGGGAAACCCCCCTCTCCTCCAGTACCTGAGTTTACCACACATGGAAAAAAAACAACTTTTGCTTTGCTGTGGGGAGAAGGTTTTTTTTAATACAATAACATGAATCAGCGCTCAGGGAGGGGGACCACTAGTCTACCAGGGAATCGGGACAATTTTATTCATATTGCATGGATCAGGGCTTGGTGGGGACGCACACTTGGCCCGGCACTCATATGCAGATAAGCCCATAATGGTCATGCAAATTGCCCCATAGAGTCATGCACTCCCAATGGGCTCATCTGCATATTTGGGCTGAATATCATCCATAGGGGCCATGGTCTACCCAATGTGTTGTGCTGTACCCCTATGGGTGGTCTTCAGCCCCACACCCTGGTAACGCCGCACCTAACATGGCAACCACTTGCTGTGTGCCATGCTACCAGGGTCCGATATTCAGACAGGTAGTGCGGTCAGTTTGGATCATAGTATCTGTCTGAATATGGCACCAGAGCTGGCGGCCCTATTTTTGTTTATGGCACACCTGTTTGCACACTTAGCAGGCTGTCTCTGAATATGGGGCCCTCAGACACTTAACTGGTATCCAGAACTGATGAAGTCCTAGAGAATTTACGGGAAGCCAGGTATCTGACTACCATATGTCTGACAAAGAGCTATTGGCAGGTTCCTCTAACTCCCAAAGCCAGGAAAAGGTAAACTTTTGTAACCTTGTTTTGCCAATTGAAATTTCAGGTAATGATATTTGGGATGAAGAATCAGCCAGCAATTTTTCAGCAGCTGGCAGATCATATTCTGTCTGGGTGGATGATTTTGCACTGGTTTATCTTGATGACATCACCATCTACAGCTGGACATAGGAGGAACACATTAGACGCCTAACACAGATGCTTTACAGAATTAAATTGGCTAGGCTGATTGTTAAGGCAGAGACATTTTAAATAGGTACAGCAGATGAGTCATACCTTGGTCACAGGGTAGATGATGGACACATCTGGCCAAAGTCATCAAAGAGTAAGGCCATTCTGGAATGGGCAATGCCCACAACTAAGAAGAGGATAAGGACATTTCTGTTGACTTCATGGTTGTACCACAGGGTTATATAAAACTTTAGCAGTATAGCGGAACCCCTAACAGATCTCAAGAAAAGCAAATTGCCTGAAAAGGTGCAGTGGACAGAAAGTTGAGAGAAGGTATTCCAACTGCTGATAGAGGCATTACATCAGAAACCCATGCTTGGTAGTTCTGACATTTCTTTAAAGTTCACTGTACATGTGAATGCTTCCAGTCAATGATTAGAAGCTGTTCTGAGTCAAGTTGTGCCCATAAAGGAAAAACACCAAATTGTGTACCTGAGCCAGAAACTGCTACCTAAGGATGAGTTATATGCCAAACTTGAAAAGGAATGCCTGTAGATAGTGTAGACACTTCCAAAACTGCAGCTTTATTTCAGTGGCAATGATTTTACCTTGGTCACTGATCTCAGCCTCCTACCATGGCTACATAGAACAATTGGACAGATTGGAAAACTTCTACAGTAGAGTATGGTGTTACAAACATTATATGCTGAACCAGCACTACTGTGGTTCTCGTGCCAGTGCAGATGGACTGTCCAGGCAATAATGTAAAAAACACACAAAGCCCTAGAGAGTGGAATCTACCCATCCTCACAAGGAATGCATCTCTTTGTAGAAACCAAGGGAATACTATTTTATTCTTTATGGTGGTGGAGGATATAAAATATCATGTAATTGCAACAAGATGTAAAAAGAAAAGGTCCATATATTTTTTTCCTGCTGTGTCAGTGTCTAAATGTAGCTCTCTCTGAAGGTCATCTTGAGACCAGCTGTCACTGTTAATGGAGTAATGGCTCTAAATTACCCATTTGTGAAAGTGATGAGCATGGAACTGAAGTCATTACAACTACAACAATCCAGCTCAAAATGGAGACCCGCTACTGTGCTTGTTCCAAGTCAATCTCTCACTAGCCAATGACTTGTAATAATGTAATTGACATGTTTGTCCAGAATAAATTCCTAATTTGCAAGGAAACCTAGTAGAGTAAAACTTATCTGAAACAGCTGAAAGTCCTACAAAAACAGGAAACTTTCCAGAAGTCGACTGAAAGTTCTGAGTAGTGTGATGGGGGAGTGGGGGGTGGCCCTGATAGGTATGGGGGGACCCTGGTAGATATATCACAAGAAGTGTCTTCTATAGAGAAGCACATCCATCTGAAGAAGCCCAATACTAGAGTGTAAGCCTACCAAGTGAAAGGGGAGTACTGGGCCTTTATATTTCAAGGACTGTGTAACGTCTGTGAGAAGGTCCCTGAGGTAAGGAAGTAGATTAGTAAGTAAATACAGAAAGGATTTTCTGTTTGGAAAGCTTTCTATTTAAAATTGTTTCCTTGTTAAATTTCCTGGTGCTGTTATACAGCAGTGCCAGGAAGGAGGTAACACAGTAATGCTGCAGTATATAACAACATACTGCAGTATACTACAGAGAACAGTGTAATTCAATGGCAATTAAGCCCTTTTGTCATACAATATTTTGTGACATGTCATTTACTTCAGGTTACTGTGTTTCATTGTTGCTGGTTCCATGGTAAGTCCTTTAGTTTGCTGTATATATTTTACATTTAGTATAACTATTAAATATTTTACATTTATTATAAATAATTGACTAATGTGTATTGATAAGCACAGGTAATTCACTTTTACTGTGAACGGTTCCTAATCTGCTGTTGGACTGAACTCTATCCAAACTCCAAATTTAATACATAAACCTGTTTCTGATACAGAGTATGTAAAAGGCTACCTGAAGCAACTCGGAGGGTTCCTGTGTCTAAAAGACTTCGTCCTTTGTGAGCAAGTGCCTGGCATTGCGCTGTGTGAGCAGGGGCCAGTGCTGGGACTTGAAGGATCAGCCATGAGAGAGCTCCAGTCAAGTTAGTAGCAGTGTAAGGCCAGCCTAGACCAACATTGTCACATCACCTATGGCTCTTGAGAGTGTGCTGATGTTTGTGGCAGGTTGCTATGTTCTTTTTTTACTGTGTCCACATTATCTGAGAAATTCATCCATAAAAGTACCATGGGAGTGGTGTGGTGTGGCATGAAGAGGCATTGTTATTATTGTTTTGTATTTTTATTATAAGCCAAATAGGACAGTTGTAGACAGCATGGTCATAAAATATTAATAAAAAGGTAGTACCTACTATATTTGTGTTATGAACTACAGTAGTTCATCATGTTAGTATTGCACACATTTTAGCACACACGCCTCTGAAGCCGGGAGATCAGAGGGCTGTGGGTTCATTTCCCACATCTGGCACTTAGGTTAATATCCCAGTGCTGACACTGTAGTGCAGCATGGGAGGGGTGCTGCACTTCTGAGGTGCCGTCTTTCGGATGAGATGTTAAACCGAGGTCCCATCTCCCTGGATTGGTGGTAGTTCAGGTGGATGTTAAAGATCTCACCGCACTTATCAAAAAGAGTAGGGGAATTTTTATTCGTATCAACAGAAAATACAAATAAACCAATCAGTATTATGTCATACAGAGTCAAACAACAAAACAAATAGAAAAAGAACATCAATAAAAAAAATATTACATCACAACAGGAAAATTAAATTTTAAATACATTGAAAGGAACTTGAGAATAAGTATAAAAGCAAACTAGAAATCATCATAATTTAGATGGGTAAATTATATGGAAAAGCACATCAGTTCATCACTAGAATTTGATCAAATACAGAACTAACACATATAAGTATGAAGAGAATACTCACCTCCCCTCATTACGTAACATTCAGTGAAGTCCAGAATCACTTTTTTATTTTTTTTTTCGTAGAGCATAATGAAAAAGAACTAAAAAAGAAATGCAATACAATAGTCCAGTAGGTCAGACCAAGGTAGACAATAGATGTTATATCCAATCTATGGAGTCCCATCAAGATTTACAGATGGAAAGAGAGAGGTTGTCATAGTCTTGTATTTTCAACCGAAAAATGGAATTGGCAACCATACAAAACAGTTTGTCCTGTGTAAAAATATTGCTGTTGAATGGTAAATCGACACCTCACATGCCAAATATAAAACTTAAAACAAAGCAAAATCAACCACAGCATCACCTTATCATATTTAATCGAGATTGACGGCAGAATACCTATACACAATGGGCCAGATATTCAAAAGGGTTGCGCCATGCGCAATAGGGTTGCGCATGCGCAAGTCCAAAATTCCACCATTCTGCGATATTCAGCAGGAGGCAGTTGCGCCATTGAAAACAGGCTGAGCTACAGCGCAATGCAAATGAATGCATGCTGAACTGGAGGGGGAGGAACCATGCATAAACTGCACAGCCTGATATTCAGCAGGGCTGTGCAGAGTTGTGCAGGCGCAACCCCCAACCTGCGCCTGCAGAACTTTGAGCCAAAAAAAAAAGGCTTGTTGAGGGCCACCACAGGTGAGCTGCTGCACTGCGGGTGCAACACAGCAGCTGCCACCTGTGGCTGGCCCCCAACCCAGTCCCTGTGCTCTCCGCAGCCCGATCGCTGGCAGCCGACTGTAATCCCCACCACCACCCCCCACTGGCCCGATCACAGGCATAGTTTAATCTCCCCCCACCAGCCCAATTTGTGGGCAGCAATGTGGTACCCACTCGAATGTATCCATGGTGGTCCAGTGGACGAAAACGCGATCACGGGCAGTAGTGTAAATCCCCTCCCGAATTCAGCCTTAGTGGTCTAGTGGCACATCCTGATCGTGGGATGTAAATGCTGCACAAATCCCCCAACATTGC
Source organism: Neoceratodus forsteri (assembly GCA_016271365.2). NCBI lineage: Eukaryota > Metazoa > Chordata > Ceratodontiformes > Ceratodontidae > Neoceratodus > Neoceratodus forsteri. The sequence goes on along the minus strand of CM057458.1, from coordinate 1,300,536,663 downwards.
CCTGGTGGCTAGTGTCCCTCCCACCCACCCATCAAAGCCCCACCACCCCGCTCCCCACAGCCGCGAGCGGCAGCATCCTCCGGCTTGTTGCCGCCGACTTGACTGTTCGGCTGCACGCTTCATTGTGCAGAGAGAGAGTCATCGGGCGCGGTAGCCCATACTGTACATGACAGTCCGGATTTGTGAATGATTCATTCACAAACTGGACAGTCATGTACGGTATGAGCTGCATGCCCATTGGCTCTTTCTCTGCACCAATGGCATGCAGTCTCACCGGCGCAGTCAGTCAGCGGGCAGTGGGCAGCAGGAAGAAGGGATGCTGCCGCCCACCGGCTGTGTTGAGGGGTGGGGGATGGGGCTCGTGGGTGGTGAAGGGGTACCAGCCACCAGGGCAATGTTGTGGGGGATTTGTGTAGCATTTACATCCCGCGATCGGGATGTGCCACTAGACCACCAGGCTGAATAGGGAGGGGGAGGATTTAAACTACTGCCCTCGATCGGGCTTTCGTCCACTGACCACCAGGGATACGCTCTGGGGTGGGGGAGCCACATTGCTGCCCGCGATCGGGCTGTTGGGGAATTAAACCATGCCCACGATCGGGCCAGTGAGGGGTGGTGGGGGGCACTCTACACTGTTTTGCCCATGATCAGGTTGCAGGGGGCATCGATCCCCGATGGCTGCTGCCTGGCAGGGCGCCAGACGCAAGTCCTCGGGGATCAGAGCACCTGCATGCTAATGGCATGCAAATGGGGCCATAATCAGATGTAAATGCCCCCCCATGCCTTGCATGAATTATAGCCCCATTTGCATGTCACCTTTTGAATATCGAGATTTTGCGCATGGCGCAATGGTACTTGCACCACCACAAATTGAATGCTCCACTCTGTCAACTTGCAGTGGCGCAAGTTCCACTGTGCCATGCACAGTGGCTGTGGCTGGGTGATTATCCAAAGGAGTTGCTCAAGTGCAACCTCTTGAATATCGCCTGACACACCCTTAGCCGCTAATCCATTTTAGCGTAAGGGCTTGCGCCTATGAATGGTGCAGTTTGAATATCCAGCCCAATATTTCTAAAGATAAGCGAAATAATGGAAAGATAGGCCATTTGAGTTTAACAAGATTCCAAAAGTCTAATATAAAGGGACATTCCAAAAACAAATGTTCCATGGTTTCAATTGTTTCGGAACAAGTATCCCCAGGGTATTAACGGTCAATCGGCTTATGCTTCAAATTAGCTCGAACATTTAATTTACCATATAAGGATAACCACAGTACATCCCACATGTGGGGTGGTTTCTGGGAAGAGGTTAACATATTGCCAATCAAAAGTTTAGTTTGTGATGAGTAGGAATCAAATGGTGCAGTATCTTGACAATATTTTTGTAATATATGGGCATATAATTCCTTCCTACTAAGATGTAAAATAGTGTGCCTTGAAATACCCCACAGTTTAATTTTTCCAAAGCATGATCTAAGTGATTGTGGGAGATAGGTTATAGACTGTTGCCTTGGGATTATCCCATGTTCAGGCCATAATAAAAAAAAAAATCCACCCATAGTATCCAAAAGCCACAGTTTCCACTGAGTGTCTCTGTCTGTAAATAATGGTTTCAGATTTGTGTAAAGAAACATAGTAAAAAAGAAACTATAGGATGTAGCATTTTAAAACCACCATACTTTTTTTCCCTGAAATAACAGACATCTCTTTATTGGGTTCAATCTACTACCCCAGATGCAAGAAAAGAAACAACTATATATTTGTGTCTCCAGGGTCGAACGGAGACTAAAAACTGCACTCAAATATAAAAATATGGGCAGTAAAAAAGGTTTTAACCATTTGAATCCATTTCAATTTAGCTAGCCTCCATGTATTCCATAGATTTACTTTATTTTGTGCTTCTTGCAATTTATATTTCCAATTTAAATATGCTAAGTCTCCTGCCCCGAACAAAAGGCCCAAAATTTTGCATGTATTTTAAATCACTGGTATGCCTATAACCTGTGTAAATTGAATATCCTCTACCCTGAGTGGTATACAATTACATTTATCATAGTGAATTTTTGCTCTGGTAAACAACAAAAAACCCTGCAAAATTTTTTTTAGACAAAGTACAGAAGATAAATCTCCAATCAAAAAACACAAATCATCTGCATATGCTATACATTTAACCTCAGGATCAGTACTTGGAAAAAGAGAGTACCATATGGCAGTATAACCGTAAACACGCCTAATCAATGGATCTATTATAAATAAATACAAAAGTGCACTAAGTGGACATCCCTGACGAACTCCCAATAATGTGGGACATGTGGTACCTAACCAACCATTACAGTACGATTGTGCAGTAGCTTTGGCGTAACAGGTCTGAATCCACTCAATAAAGGTATGAAGTATTCCATACCCAGCCAAACAATCCCACAAATACCCGTGTCTCACATTATCAAAGGCTTTCATCTGGTCCAGGCTTATAATCAGGCCTGTAAGTTCTCCTGTAGCTCCTCTGTGAAAAATTTCAAGCAAGAGTATTAAACTATCTGTAATATTCCTATTAAGAATAGAACAGGTATGTGAGGAGTGTAACAGGAAATGTGCTTGACTTACGAACATACGAAATTTGCCAGCAGATAAAGGCCTAGAGGTCTATCAAGTCTGCTCTGAATGTGCAGCTAGCACCCTTATTCTGCAGCTGCCCCTCCTCCCACCCTTCCCCTTCATTAACCCTCCCTTTGTCCTGTCCCATCCTCGCTTGAAGCAGTCCACTGTTCTACTGCATACAACTTCAGCAGGTAATGCATTCCACCCAGCCACCATCCTCTTTGTAAAAAAGTGTCTCCTCATCTCCCTCCTGAACTTTCCTCGCTCCAGTCTCATATCATGGCCCCTGGAGGCCCTCCCCTCCCTTACTTTGAACAGCCCCTCTGTACCCGTCTTGTTTATTCCTTTCATGTATTTAAAGGTTTCAATTATGTCACCCCGTCTCTCCTCTCCTCCAGTGAGTACATGTTCAACTTCTTCAACCTCCTCTCGTATGATAAGTCCCCCAGCCCCTTGATCATCTTTGTCATTCTGCGCTGCACCCCCTCCAGTAACTTAATGTCCCTCTTCAGATACGGACGCCAGTACTGCACGCATTACTCCAGGTGTGGTCTAAATAATGACCTATACAGTGGCAGAATCGCCTCCTCCCTCCTCGAGGATATACCCCTTGCAATACAACCCAGCATTTTGTTGGCCTTTGCAGCTACCTTCCTACATTGTGCCAAGTTGTTCATTGACCCTGTAATGAGCACACCCAGATCCTTCTCCTCCTCTGTCTGGGCTAGCTGCACTCCCCCTAGCTGGTAACTCCTCCTTGGGTTCTTCATCCCAAAATGCAGCACCTTGCACTTTTTGGCATTAAAGCCCAGTTGCCAGGTGTCTGACCAGGCTTCAAGCTTTGCCAGATCATCCTGCAACCCCTGCCATCCCTCTAGGTCATCCACCACCGCGTCTATGTTGGTATCATCGGCAAACAGACTGATCTTGCTCTTGATGTCCAATGATATGTCTGCAATGAATATCCCAAACAACACTGGTCCCAACACTGAGCCCTGTGGAACACCGCTCGTCACTGCCCTTGGGTGTGAGAGCTCCCCACCCACCGCCACCCTCTGTTGCGTTCCCTGCAGCCAGTTTTCTACCCATCTCACCAGCTTTGCACCCGCCCCTGTGCCTACTAACTTCCTTCCCAGCCTTCCATGTGGCACTGAGTCAAATGTCTTACTAAAGTCCAGATACAGGACATCCACTGCATGGCCCCTGTCCAGTTGCCTAGTTACCCAGTCATAGAACTTGACCAGGTTGATTTGGCAGGATCTGCCATGTATGAAGCCATGCTGTCTGCTGTCCTGTAGTCCTTTGACCTCTAGGAGGGCCACCAGCCTCTCCTTCAGGATAGTCTCCATTAGCTTACCCACGATGGATGTGAGGCTTACTGGTCTGTAGTCTCCCGGTTCATCCTTGGGGCCACTCTTGTGGAGGGGCACCACATGAGCCATCCTCCAGTCCTGAGGTACACACCCTGAATGTAGTGAGGCATTAAATAGGTCTGCCAAAGGTCCTGCAAGGACCTCTGCCAGCTCCTTCAGTACCCTGGGGTGGAGGCCATCTGGGCCTGGCGCCATGTCCACCCTCAGTGCCTTCAAACCCTCTCAAATTCTGCTCTCCATGATTTCCCCATCTGTCACCACTCCCCCCCCCCGCTTCTGCCATTTCTTCCACCTTGGGTGTCATCCCCCTCTTTTCTTTAGTAAATACTGAGCAGAAGTACTCATTTAGTGCTTCCGCCTTATCGCACCCTGCTTCCACCCAACCCCCCCTCCTTCCTAATCCTTACTATGTGGTCCTTACAGCTTCTTTTCTCCCTGATGTACCTTAAGTCCTTCTACCCCTTATTAATAGCCTAGCCAAGGGGGGAGGCACTGGAAAAGAGCAGGAAAATCCTAGCCCCCCCCAAACAGTCACGGTAGTAAGTGTGGCAAACACCAACATGGAGGTGTCGCTAGGGAGAAGGGCAGGGGTAAATGGAGAAAGTGACAAAGGCAAGAAGGTCAGGGATGGGGCAAAAGGGGGTAAGGCCATCAGGAAATGGAAGGTAATGAGTACCAATGCTCAGAGTCTGGGCAACAAGCCCCTGAGCTGATGGCCTTAATGGAAGAGGGATGCCTGATATCGTAGTAGTCACAGAAACATGGCACACAGAGAACCATGACTGGGATGTTAACAACCAGGGTACATAACCTACAGGAGAGACAGGCAGGGAGAAGAGGGGTGGAGTAGCTCTCATGTAAAGGAAGGGATAAAAGCAACTGAACAAAAGAGTAAACAGGGAGGAGAGGAGGCACTGTGGGTCACCTTGAGACTGGAAAGGGCACCACAATCCACACAGGGTTGTGTACAGACCCCCATGTCAGGGGGAAGGAATGGACAAGGATATGATGGAAGGCATTCTTAGAATGGCAGAGAAAGGGGAGATACTGTTGATGGGAGACCTGAATGTGCCAGATGTTAACTGGAGCAATTTGCTGCAGCCACATCCAAGAGCAGGGCCATTCTTGATGCCCTACAGGCAGGCATTAGACAGCTAGTTTCGGAACCCACTGTGAGGGAGCAATCTTAGACTCGTACTCAAATGGGGGGCAGTGAGAGGATCTCAGATCTAGAAGTGGGTTGCCATCTGGGACAAGTGACCATCAAACAGTGTGGTCCACGTTAAACTCAGGCACAGAGTCAGGTCACACAAAAGTGAGGGTACTGGACTTTAGGAGGGCTGACTTGGCAAGATGGGAGAGTGCCTCAGAAAAGCACTAGCAAACAGGCTAGAAGGAGGTGTGGAGCAACAATGGGAATTATCAAACTGCCATCACAGAGGCAACAAGCCTTTGTGTGAAGCAAATAAACAAATCAAATGAAAGAAAAGCCACTATGGTTCTCAAGAGAGGTGGCTGTGAAAGTCAGGAAGAAAAGATAGTATCTGGAAGTATAAGGAAACACAGAAGGAGCAGGACAGAGAGCTGTACCAGTTAAGGCAGAGAAGCAGGGAGGGAAGTCAGAATAGCAAAGGCCCAAACTGAGGAAAAGATAGCCAACTCAGTTAAGAAGGGGGATAAAAACTTTTATAGGTACATCAGCGAGCGTAGAAAGACAAAGGAAGGGATAGTGAGGCTGAATAGATTGAATGGTGGGTGGGCAGAGGGGGACAGTGAAAAAGCAGGAATACTGAATGAATATTTCTGCTCAGTATTCACAAAAGAGGAGGGGGAAGTGCCTAATCCAATTAACAGAAGCACTCTTGATAGGGGGGTCGATCCCAGTCCTTTCACAGAAGAAAGGGTTCTGCAAGAACTCCTAAAACTGAAGGTGGACAAAGCAATGAGTCCTGATGGAATGCACCCCAGAATTCTAAAAAATTAAGGAAGGAACTAGTGAAACCACTGGCTACTCTTTTAATAAATCATGGAGGATGGTGGGTACCTGAGGACTGGAGGAAGCGATGTGATTCCCTTCACAAAAGTTGGACCAAGACAGAGGTAGGAAACTACAGACCTGTCAGTCTGACCTCTGTGGTAGGGAAAGTGATGGAGCTCACTTGAAGGAAAGAATAGTTGAGTACCTAGAGGTCAGTGGAGCACAGGATCCAAGGGCATGGGTTCACAGGGAAGGTCATGTCAGACGAATCCAATAGATTTCTTTGACTGGGTGACCAAAGTAGTAGACTAGGGAGGGGCTGTGGACATGGCTCACCTAGACTTTAGCAAGGCATTTGACACAGTCCCACACAAAGATTATTAGTCAAATTAACCAGCCTGGGAGTGGGTCCCAGGGTGGTAGCCTGTAAAACATTGGCTGGACAACAGGACACAGAAGGTAATTGTAAATGGAGTCCACTCTGAAGAAAGGGCGGTTACTAGTGGGGTACCGCAGGGTTCAGTATTGGGTCCAGTCCTTTTAATGTCTTCATCAGTGGCATTGCAGAGGGACTGAAGGAAAAGATGCCTTTGCAGATGACACAAAGATCTGCAAAAGGTTTGATAACACAAGGAGGCGTGGAAAGGATGAAAAGGGACTTGGCAAGGTTGGAGGAATGGCTGACATATGGCAGCTAGGATTCAAAGCAAAAAGTGCAAATAATGCACCTGGGAAACAAGAACCAGGGAAGAATACACAATGGGTGGGGAGGTAGTAACAACAACAAAACAGGAAAGGGACCTTGGGGTAATTCATCAGGATGACCTTAATAAGAAGCAAAATGAGAAGGCAGTAGGAGGGCTGGGGTATACTGGGATGTATAGGAGAGGCATCAGCAGCAGAAAACAGGAAGTTGTTATCCTCTGTACAGACAGTTGGTGAGACCCCATCTGAATACTGTGTCCAGTTCTGAGACCCCATCACCGCAAGGACATAGACAGGATAGAGGCAGTACAGAGGAGGGCAATTCAAATGGTACAGGGTCTGTAAGAGAAGCTGTATGAGGAGAAACTAAAGGAGCTTAATATGTATACCCTTGAGGAAAGAAGGAGAGGGGGACATGATAAAACTTTCAAGTACCTCAAGGAATCAACAAAGTCCAAGAGGGTAGCATCTTTCAGAAAAAGAGACTTGCAAGAACAAGGGGACACAATTTAAAGATAGAAGGAGGGCGGTTCAGGGCAATGTGAGGAAGTATTATTTCACAGAGGATAGTGGATGCATGGAACAGCCTTCCTGAGGAAGTTGTGGGTCTAAAACTTTGGGAGTATTCAAGAATGCATGGGACAGACATAAGGCAATTCTTGTGGGGGGCAGGAAGATATAGGCTGTTGGTTAACTAGGATCTGCGGCCTATCCTGTAGGTAGGGAAATGGGCAGACTAGATTAGCCTAGCGGTCCGTATCTGCCGTCAAAGTCTATGTTTCTATGTTAATGCCTTGTGCCAGCCTGAATTCCATAGATGCTTTGGCTCCCCTTACTGCCCTTGTCACCTCCTTCGACTCTGTCAAGTACTCCTCCCTGTCCTCCCTCCTCCCTGTTTTCTTGTACTTCCTAAAGGCAGCTCTTTTCCTTCTTACCTTTTCCATGACCTCCTTGCTCAACCAGATAGGTTTCTTAGCCCTAGCCTTCTTGCTCTGGGCTTTGCAGCAGGTTTTTGTTGCTTCCACTATCCCCAGCTTTATGAGCTCCCACCTCTGGTTAGTGTCTATACTAGACTGAATTCTGGCCAGGTACCCTTTTACCACTTCCCCCATCCTCCCAAAGTCATCCCTCCTGAAGTCCAGCACTATTGTGCCAGATTCCACTCCTTCCTTGCCCACATCCAATGTGAGCCATACTGAGTGGTGGTTCCTCCACTGTAAGTTCTTTCACAAAGTCCCCATTTGCCAGCACAAGGTCAAGGGTATTTCCTAACCTGGTTGGTTCACTGACCATTTGCAGCAGGAAGCTGTCCTGGAAGGCATCCAGCCGTACCTGCTCCCTTCTGTTTCTGGTTGTTGGGATGCTCCAGTCCACTTCTGGCATGTTGAAGTCCCCCACAATCACCACACTACCCTTCTCGCAGGTCCTCCTGATCTGTCCCACTAGTTCCCTGTCTAACTCCTCCATCTGAGATGGCCTATACACCACTCCCATTCTAAGAATCCTATTCTTGGAATCCTGGATTTGCATCCAAAGTGACTCCATACTACCCTCCTCCCCTTCCTCCCTTACACACTTCAGTCCTTCCTTCACATATAGTGCCACCCCCAATCCTTTCCCAATCACTCTGTCCCTATGAAATATTCTGTACCTTGGTACAGACAGGTCCCAGTCATTGCAGTCATCATGGAAACATGGGCCACCCAATACAATGTCCACCTCTCCCTCTGCCATGAGAACCTGTAACTCTGCAGTTTTCCTCCCAACACTCCTAGCATTAAGGGTAACCACCTTCCACCCTTTCCCCTTCCCCACCATCCTGCCCTACTTTCCTAGCATCACCAACAGTACTTGCCATTTGTCCTTTGTCACTGTTATGGGGGGTAAGCTCATATGGTTTCCCAACCTGTGGTCTCTGCATATCTCTTCCCCAACTGCCACCCTCCACTCCTAGTTTAAATTCCCAACTTCCTCTATGTACTCTCCATCCTCTGTTTCAACACTCTTTCCTCCTCACTCAAGTGTAGTCTGTCCTTGGCATAGAGACTACTGTCCTCCCAGGTCCCTCCCACTCCCCCCCAGTCATACCCTTTAGCACAACACCAGGTTCTTAGCCATCTGTTAAATTCTCTATTCTCAGCTTTCTTGTTGTGTTTGCTCTTGGCAGAAGTATCTCTTAAAAGTTACTGATCTTCCTGCCCTCACATAATTGTGCTAGTTCTCAAACCTCCTCTGACTGTATCTACTGTCTTGTCAGCCAGGTCATTTGTCCCATGATGTATAATTAAATGAGGCTTGTCCTACCCTTCTAGCATATTTCAGAGGAGACTGTCCCACCCTTCACAGTCATTCCTGGCATAGCCTCCACCCAAATGCGACTATGCCTCTCCCCCTTGCTACCCCACCTAACTCCTTAGTATTGAGTCCCCCAGCACTAAGATTCCACCCTTCTTACTCCCTGCTTGCTTCCATTCATCTCCCTCTCTCATTTCCAGCTCCTCTTCTTCCTCCTGCACATTATTTCCCCCTTTTACCCCATTGCAATTCTCCCAGCAGAACCTTCCCCCGCTCCAGTTTGGTCCAGGCATTTATCAATTACTCCTCTCATTTCATCATTTCCCTCCTCCACCTTCTTCCTCTCTAGCAGTGCACAACTATTTTCTGAAGGCCCTTCACAAATGCCTGCCTCTCTCTTCATAGTAACCTGTTCTCCTTTCTACTCCATGACTTTTGCCACTTCTTCGCCTCCCTCACAAGTCCCTATCTCCTCCTTCCATTTGTTTTTGTCTCCTGACCTGGTTTCCCTGCAATTGTTCTTCTGGCCTGGGCCCTTTGTCTCTGCTTTTCTTCTGACCTCTCCTCACCACTGTTGGCTTAAATCACCCTCCCTCATCTCTCCTTCTTCCTCCCTCCAGTATTGGGCTAAACCCACCCCCAATCTGCCTTGCCTGTCTTAGTTCCTCCTGCAGACCCTCAATCTCCCAAGTTTTTCTATATGGTTGCACACTAAACATCCACCCACACTCCAGGCAATTTTTAGAAAGATTGGTGCACCGCAGTTGTTGCAGCCTACCACCCTACTCATTGCTGTTGTTGCCCACCAGCAACCCTCCACCCTTCCAGATGCAGGATACCAAACACTCCCCCAAGTCTCCCCTCTCCCTCCTCTATCAGTGCAAAACATTTTCTTTATTTCCCTTACCTCTTTTGTTGCACATGTTTAGCTATATTGAGCAACTGCTTTTTATATTCCTATCCTTCCTATCCACACTCAAAAACAGACTTTAAGTAGCCATTGCACAACCTTCCTCAAACTCCCACTCCTCCTTTCCCCAATGCAGTATCAATGCAAAGAAGTAATAATGAAAGCTCCTAGATTTGCATTTACTTCCCTTCCACTGAGAGAGCAGTCACCTCTTCACTTGCTGCTGTTCCTTTCCTGGATGTCTGCTTTTGCTATGACAGGTGCATATCCTTTGCCTGTTTGAGGAAGTGATATCCAAACCCCTGGTATAAAGGAAATAATGGACCAAGGGTGGGACCAGCCCAAGTCTTCCAGAAACAATCAGGTAGCTGAGGCCTCTGGTCAGACCATTAGCACCCTTCCCCCACTCTGCACTCAAACTTTGCAATAACCTTAATAAGACTTAATAATCTATTATTTAATATTTTGGTAAACAACTTGAAATCAGCGTTTACTAAAGTTATGGGTTTTCCAGTTTGTCAAATCCCCTTTGTCTCCTTTCTTGTACATGAAAACTACTAGACCCTCATTCATACTTTCAGGCAATACTCCCGTCATTAATATTTCATTCAGAACTTCAATAAAATTCTTTCAATAGGTACTGAAACTATTTTATATATTTCATAAGGGATACCATCATTTCCCAGACCTGTGCCTGTCCTTGTTTGTGAAAGAGCAGCAGAGACCTCTTGTGATGTAATGTGTGCTACCAACATTGATGACCAGAATCTGACAGTTGGGGCAAATTACACTGTCCGAACCAAGTTTTATGTGTGTGAAGCTAAGGTTCAGTGATACCAAAAAGGGTTTGGACATGCAAGTCAACAATATGAATAATATCTATGGGGTCTGTACACCAATTCCCTGTCTGGTCAGCAAGTCCCTTCATGTATTTCTGGTGTCTATGAGCAGCGCTAAATTGAAATGAATTCAGAAAGGCTTTAGTACCCTGAGTCCCAAACCAGCATTCATTGTCCAAAGATTTGGAACGATCATATAGTAATTTATTGATTTGATCCCTAATTTTGTGTAACATGGGGACAACTGAAACATCACCATTAGCTGCACGAAAATGCAAGTCCAAGAATTGCTTTCTACAATTTAAATATGTGTCAGTTTTATATTTATCATGGAGTCTTCCAATACTTTGAAAAAAACTTTTGATGTCAGTTTTTGTATCTAACCACCATTCCCGATACGTATCATAAAGACACACAACAGATTTCCTGGCCTGTAATAGAGCTATAAAGCCTTCTTCTATTGTAGGGAGAAGTAACAAAGCCAAATTCAGTCTCCGATACCCTGGTTCTCGATGCACAGGCATATGGCTTGCAACCGTAGCTTCTATAATTACATGGTCAGATGAGGCAACTGGCAGAGTTTTAGTCTCTCTAACCCGCAAAGAGTCAGAAAGAAACCAAAAATCTATGTGTGTAGCTTTAATACCTTGAAACTATGTTTTTGCAGGGTTCCCATTAAGGGCCATAACATCACTAAGACCTGTTTGAACTATTAAATCATTAAGGCAAGTGGCATCACAATATATCTTAGTAGTACAAAGTCCTCTATCCGTCTTATATCTACTACAATTAAAATTGCCTCCCAAGAATACATACTTAGACGTAAATAAATATGGTTGAATTAAACGAAAAATCTCAGCTCTCGCAAATTTAGTCTGAGGTGCATATACATTAATAAAGTGACACTGTAGGCCACTAATCACTTCATATGACAGAAAAACTCGACCAGGAAAAATATCAACTAATTTTATTACACGTGCTGTGGGATTATTAAGGGCAATGCCCACTCTACTACAGAGATCACCTACCAACCAATGAGTGACACCCCATCTCCAGCCAGCAGTTGCTAACTCAACATCAACTTTAGAATGCAATCTGGTCTCTTGCAAAAATACAACATCATAGTCCATTTTTTCAAAAAGGGAAAGAATCAACAAATGTTTTCTATCAGAATGTATACTATTTGCATTCAGACACCACTGAAATTTTATAGATCTCTAACATCTGAAAGAAATATAAAATATGCCAAATTCTAAGTTGCATCCCAAACTATCAGCAAAAATAATAATATAATTTCTTCCTACTCCCTTTCCTCATTCCCAGTCTGTTCTTTTTCTTTTTAACCGAATCTGCATGTGGCAAGTTTTGATCCATATCAGATGTACCATCATGTTGTGATTAATGTACAGAGGCTGAATCGGAATCAGTACCTGCATCATCCTGTAGTACATGGGAGGGATTATGGATAGGTGCCATAGGAGTGTCAAGAACAACCGTCCTTGTGGTTCCAGATCAAAGGCTATGTCTTCTGGTAGATACCAGAGTAAAGGCCTCCTCAGGTGGAAGGGGTGGAGGCAATGAGACAGGAGCAGCACCAGAAGCAACCACCTGGGAAACGGGTTCCAGTGTCGCTGGAATAGGTGCAGGAGTATCAGAAACCAACTGGAACATAGGGTCTTTTTGAATTAGAGCAGATTCTCGAGCAACCAGAATGGGTATTTGAACATTTCTAGGGGGAGGGGGGGTCTCTGTCTCAATGCTGCTTTAACTGCTGTATTTATATAAAAAATCTTGAATATTATAGTCTCCAGATTTATTTTGAGCAGCCCAAGGGCAAACAATAAATGAGTGTGCTTCCTCACAAAGAGAACATTTACTAGGATGTTGACAGTCAGAAAAAACATGAACCAATTCCCCACACTGAACACATTTAACTACCTCAGACATTCTACTGAGATGTCTAGGAGAACCACACTTATAACATCTGGGTTGTCCCGGGTAAAAAATAAACCCCTTATGTCCCAAATAAAAACAACTGTGTAAGTACTGTAATCCCTCATCAGTCTGTAGTAAGTTAACCTTATATCTCCACCCTCCATTCCAAAATCCCTCACTGTCGAATATAGGTTCAGGATTCCCCTGAATAGTACATTTCCTTTCCAACCAATACGTGATATCTTCAACATTCACTCCCTCATTTAGAAAAAGCACAGTTATTACTTTAAATGACTGTTTTGTGAGAGGGATAGCTTGAAAATGGGACCAGGCCAGATTTGTTTTCAAAACTGCATATTTCATCCAGAATTTATTAAGCAAATCTGGAGTGCAAAACCTGATGTCATATGTATTGTCACCTGGGGTATGTATAAGAGCATACACCTCACTAGGCGAAAAACCCAACAGTTGTTTAATCAAAACTTTTCCAATATAAAAACGATCCAGCATAACATCCATGGGACCCAGAAATCTTAAACGCACTGCATTCCTGTGTTTAGCCAGGGTGACAGTTTTTTTTTTTTTTAAAAGGCTAGCAAACGTAGCAGGAGGTTCAGAAAGGACATACTGGTCCTGTACTGCATTGAAATCTGAGCTCAAGTCGCTCGCTTTACAAAACATCTCGGGAACCTCAGGCTGTGACATTGTAAGTTTAGGAGACAAGGAAATATCAGCCTGTAGGTTCTGTGTAGAGGTAACAACCCATGGAGGGGCCTGATCTACTGGAGTATTTAAAGTATCAGCAGGGGAAATTTCAAAACAATCAGGCACATAGCTAGATGCACCAGCCACAGTACTTGCTTCAGCCTTACCCTCACCCTCCTCGGTAGCTCCAGGAAGAGGAATTACTGGGTCTGCCATCCAGTCTCCCTTCTCAGTTTGTAACCAGCCCACCCCCCCGAAGGGCTTGTTGTGGGGACCAGGACTCAACAACCGTGGGGGTTAGAATCCTGGGGTGGGGTTCCTTCGTTCCCTAAATCAGAAATTAGCAGACCTCTCAACACTTTAGAAAGAGAACCTGGTAGGTCAGAGGGAGACTCCGAAACAGGCCATTTTCTTTTCCAGTCTTCCTCAGCCTTAAATTGTACTTTATTGAACTCCTCCGTCGCTTCTTCCAAAATCTGACATTTTCTTTCCAATAATGCTAGCATAGCGTCAGCCCCCTGTGACAAGGCCTGGTCTTCACATATCTCCACATTACCATCACACACTGTCTTGATAGGTATTGCAGGCTCCACCTGGAGTACAGGGCTTTTCCCCGATGCAAAACTCCCGATGTCTTCCGCATCGTGCAACGGGATTGCCTGCCGTGGGGATTCCGGTACAACGTGCTGGCCACCACTCGGGGGCATCCCAGCCATACCACTGTCCCTGCAAGAAGTGAGGAGCGGACAAGCAGCCATCTGACCTCCGCTTCTGTCAGCAGCCATCTGACTTCCAAAATGCACTGACTCTCTACACCACCCCTGCCGAAGAGTAAGGGAATTTCCCCGGTGTCCTGGCCAAATTTCCTTCATTCACTAAAAATGCCACCAGCTGCTTAATCTGGTTCAAGGTCATTTGGCATTCATCTGTATCCCCCTTCCCTGGGTCGTGCCTGAAAATAGTCAGGATTTGTCTAGTGCACTTACCCGGTCAACAAAAACAAACTAAATAAAATAAATAATCTTCCAGTTTTTTCCAAGTGGTCTGTAAAAGCATAGCACATTTTGTGAACACTAAACAAAAAATGAAGATTTTGCAACTGTTGTGGAGTGATTGTAGTATGGTGCTTTGCATATGAACTATGATTAGAACCCAGTGAAATTCTTTTTTTTCTTTTAGTGTTTTTTTTTTTTTTTTTATTATTTTTCTGGAATTTCTTATTTCTTTTTATTTATTGAAAATGTAGTTTTATTTTTTGTTATCACATTTACATTTCTATAATACCTCAAAATGGCCTTATACACACTAGAAACCTCATTCCTAATATACTACATTGTATTAAGCAGCATTATGCTTTGGTCTTGAAAGGTTTCATGAATGACAATTACGCTGCTGCTGCCTTACAGACCATCTCTGTGGTAACAACGGAGCCTAAACAACAACTGTTGCAAGCATTTATTTAAATTCTGTCAATAAACAAGCCATTTTTAAACTTTTTTCTTGTGCTTGTTTTTGTTTTATTTCTTTTTATACCTTGAATTTCTTATTTCTTATTTAAGAAAAACATGAGTCTCTTAACTAAAATTATAACATGAAATTTAAACCTGTTCATTTGATCTGAGTGTGGATCAAAAAATCTTAAAAAGTTTAACTTTAAGTTCCCTAAGTCTGTCAGCCCGGCCTGGCTCTATATCTCCTGAGGGAAGATCACCACCACATCAATCTAGAACCCGAAAGATTGAGGGGCCAGGGCAGCAACAGTATGCCCCTCCACATCCGTCCAGATCCAGGCAATGCACCCGCAGTGGGCAAGCCCAGTCACCAGATGATTTTACCGCAGTTCCCCCTTCGAAGCTTCCACAGAATGATTCATCCTCCAACTCAGAAGCTCCACATACTGTGGCTCTGGACAGTTTCCCATTGGAGGTGACACCCATCCAAGACTGGTTAGAAGTGCCAACAGACCTCAGTGAAGCAGAAACCCAGCAATTGATCAGACCAGGTCTGAAATCCTTCACAGAAGCTGTGGCTACTGGGTTACCCTTCTCAGAGTCTGCACCCTCAAAAGCAGAGCAGCCATGGATCCGAGGACACATACCGGAACTGTGGTATCTAATTCGGAGGAAGACCTGTAAACGCTGCATGTTTTCTTTACTGTTCCTCCTTGGTGGGCAGGGATGAGATATAATTGTAGGGGTCTTGAGTTGAGTCATGTGCTAGATCAACACCCCACCATGGATGTATTTATCCAGTATGCAGTGAGTCAAAAGGGGCTCCCGAATATGGGCTTCTTTCCTGCATGACATACTTATGTCCCTTTCTGTCCCCCCCCGAGCTCCCGTGCCCCGTGATAGCCTACTAGCATGCATGCAATAAAGATGGGACCCACCTGCTACGAGCAGCACTCCTTAAGGGACCCACCTACTAAGCCTCCTCTCTATTCAAGAAATTTGAACCCTTCACAGGTTCACTAGGGGCCCCATATGCCTTTTGGATACAAGTCAGCTTTGCCACTTTGTGGACTGGTAATTTTGATTTTAGGCTGGTGTATGGGAGTCCTGTTTTCCTATCTCTATGCCTCAAGACAAAATAAATCATGACCATGCACCTCTTTTTGTCTTCTTGCAGGCTGACAGAGAACCTGCCTTGGTTCATAAACACTTCTACTCTCCCCCTCCCTTCTCTTCCTCTACCCAATTACCAATACCTCCCACATACCTCCCCACCCCCCAGTCTCATAAGTTGATAGTTTAATGGGTGGGCCAGCTAGGGTGGGTTCACTGTAGTGGTCTACTCCTTTACCCCCTTTACTAGGTGAGTGGGCTAGAGTGACTGTGCACCCTTCTTATAGGATATATTCCGTGCCTACACCCCCGCCATTAGAGTATTTCTGGTTCTATCAGTGTTTATTGTTATAGCCAGCCTCGGACTACTGCTGCATAGTGATACCTCTGCTCAACAAGGCCAGCATAGTTGTATTGGTTGCTTCTAGTTCATGTTCCATTTCTTATATTCTGTATATTTTACATTGTGCCAAGATCGTATTGTACTAATACTGTTATTATCTGTTGTTTTCTCTTGTCACTAATTGTCAAGGTATTTTTTTTCTACATCTCTCATCCCTATCTTAACACCTTAGGCATCTCCTTCTGTTCTATACTTTTTCTATCTGCTTCTGGTTCCTGGGGTCAGTACATTTGATTTATACTGTTCCGGGGATCCTTATGCAGAATTCAGGTTCCGGAGTTAAGTACATACCATGGAATGTAAAGGTCCTAAATCACCCTGTCAAAAGCACAAACGTTTTGCAGCATTTACTCTCCTTGCAGGCAGATATTGTACTCATTCAGGAGATGCACCTCACTGCAAGAACCATACAGTGGCTGAGGAAGTCATGGGTGGACTGGGTGGTTGCCAGCTTGGCCTCCATAAAGTCCAGAGGGGTGGCTTATACTGATCCAAAAATCCTGTCCCTGGGTGGAGCAAGAGGTAGCCTCCGACAAGCAGGGATGCTGGGTGGCTGCCAGGTTTGCCTTCCCTGGGGGCCTTGCAGTGCTAGTAAACCTGTATGGTCCCAATACGGACAATCCAGACTTTTCCTCTGACCTTAATCAAGCCATTGTTTCCCTTACTTCAAACCACCTCCACTTCCCATCCTTGTCGGGGGTGACTTCAATCTCACATTGGATGTATTCCTGGATAAATCCAACCCCCCCTCAAAAAAACCCATCCTAAGGCCTGAGCGGCAATGCAGGAGCTGATGGAAGAGTGGGGGCTGGTAGATGTATGGCGCAGAGGTCACCCATCTGGGAGGGACTATACTTTCTACTCAGTGGCTCACATCACCTACAGTCATATAGACTTGTGGCTAGCCAACTCCCCTGCAGCTCAATGCATTCCATCATCCCAAATTGGTAACATTCTGATTTCTGACCATGCCCCTGTCCTCTGCTCTTATATACCAATGGGTCAGGGAAGTGCAGGTACTCGGTGGCTTTGCAATCCTATGCTCCTGCAAGATTTGGTCTTCCACAACATGGTACACACTGTGGCCAGAGACTACCTTATGGCTAACCCCAATGGAGAGACCTCTGCTGGTACAGTCTGGGAAGCATTTAAAGCAGTGCTACGGGGCCACATTATCTCCTATGCTGCCTCCAAGAACAGAGACTGGAAGGTGACCCTTAACTAGCTACAGGGTGAGTTGTCTCTCTGGGCAGCTAGATTTAAGGCCTCCATGGCCACAAATCCCTATCAATCCCTAATCAGGGAGACTGTAGGGTTGAAATATCGTATTAACAACCAACTCCAGCACAAGGCAGAGTGGTTGCTGCTGCAGGCAAAACATGCCTACTGGGACGGGGGTGATAATGGGGGCAAGCTCTTAGCCTATCAGCTCAGGAAGCAGCAGGCTTCCTCCCATATACATGCTCTCAGAGGTCCCTCCGGCTCAGTGGTCACTAACCCAAAGGGGATTAATGACTGCATGCAGAAATTCTATCAGGCCATATACCAGTCCTGGACTTTCCTTGACTTAGTACAATTGACCACCGAGCTAAAAGATTTCTGCCACTCCTTTGATATGTCCCATCTGTCTAAGTATATGAAGGAAGCCCTAAACAAACCCTTCTCTGCTGTGTAACTTCAATTAGCAATCTGTCAGCTAGCTAAGGGTAAGGCACCGGGACCAGATGATATGACCACTGAGTTATACCAACTCCTAAGCCAGGAGATTACTTCCCCTCTCCTCTTGTCCCTTCAAGAAGCCTGCACCACCAGCATACTCCCCCCCCCATGGGAGATGCTCTTGTTACTCTCCTGCCAAAAAAAATCTGATGACCCATTAGACTGCACCAATCACCGCCCAATATTCCTCATCTCTGTAGACACCAAGATAGCCGCAAAGATTTTGGCCAACCCGATGGTGGAGGTAATACCATCCATAATCCACCCATTGCAAGTGGGTTTCACCAAGGGGAAGTCGGCAGCCAATAACACCAGGTTGATCCTGAATCTCAAATGGCTAGCTCGGCACTCTCAAATTCCTATGGCAGCACTGGTGGTAGACTTCTCAAAAACATTTGATTCAGTTGAATGGCTCAACTTACATGAAGTCCTTTGGCTATATGGGTTTAGTCCCTATTTTTGGCAATGGGTTTCCACTCTTTACAGTTCCCCAGCAGCCAAGATTCTCACTAATAAAGATATCTCATCCTCCTTCCCACTCCACAGGGGCACTCATCAGGGCTGCCCACTTTCGCCCCTCCATTTTTTGGTGGCATTGGACCCACTCACAAGGAAATTTATCTCCTCCAACGAAGTAAAGGGGGTACAGGTAGGGAAACACTCCTACCTAGCCACCTCCAATGCAGATGATCTGTTGCTCACTATCTCCTACCCCAGTGAATCCATCTCGAAAGTGCTAGGGATCCTGTGGGATTTTGCTCGGTTATCAGGGTTGCAAACTAACCAGAAAAAAACTATTCATGCCCTTAAATGCATCCTGCACTAGGGATTGTCTTCAGGGCACAGATCTGACCTGGGCCCCTCAAGGTTTCTCATACTTTGGGGCAAGGATCTTGTCTGAATGGTGGAACCTGGAAGCCAGTAATTTCTAGCCCCTGATCTCCTACCTCTTGGCAGAAATCAATTGGTGGCACAGGCTTAATCTATCCTTGCAAGTTAAAGTAGTGGTCATTCACATGATTCTCTTGCCTAGGGTAGCTTTCCTTCTCAATAACCTTCCCATCCAATTATTGCCTAAATTGTTTTGCTCTCTGGACAGATTGATCTTGCTCTTCCTTTGGGAAGGTAAGAAGCCATGCTGGAGCCATAACAAATTACAGGCTTATTGGACAAGTGGAGGACTTGGGCTCCCATGGTTACAAGGATACAAGCTAGCCTACCTGTTGGAACAAGCCACAAAATGGTTTGTCCCTTCCCAATCTCTACCTCCCCTATGGCTGCAGTTAGAAACCCAAATTCTACAGGGGTCTTCTCCCGGCCTCTTTTTGATGGAAATATCTCTATCTCCCCCATATGCTCACTCCAGTTATGGCAGAAACCAGAAGACCTTGGCATCAGATCACGGCCCTTTCTGGAGATACTTGCAGCTCTGCAGTGCAGTTCACACTCTCAAATCATCTCATCTTCTGGCCTCTAAATGACAGTGGCTGACCACCCTGCATACAAAACCCACCTCGCAGGGTTTGGCTAGGCAGTTTTACTGAACATGGAGGGACTCCCAACCGACCCATACTGAATCCTGCTGGACCAGGTGGGACGAGGACACACAGTATCCTTTCTCACTAGAAGTCTGGTCCTGCTGCCTATGGCTGTCTCACTCCATCTACAGAGATGCTAGGAGCCAACTAATCCAGCTTAAAATACTTCTCCTCCTGGGGCATATCCCTCATGCAAAGTTCTGCCCATATTCTCCATATTTATTTATTTATTGAGTATATCGGAATTAAAATCCTTTGAGTCACAGACTCTTTTGCAAAGGCTCTACGTTGGTTACAGGGGGTCGAGGGTAAACAAATACAGAAAAACGCACATAAACAAGCAGTATTCACATAACAGAACTGGTAGTGTAGTCCAGTCTTTAACTTAGTTAACCGATGACAGTAGTAGGCAGCATTCTGGATATCCCTTGTCAGAGATGTGCAGGATGCTGATTCTTGAGATCTAGAGAGACCCTGTTGGAGGTATTTGGAGGGTTTGAAAACAGAAGAGGAGGGCAGTGTTAGCCACAGTCACATTTTGCTGACTCAAGTAGTTGTGCTTTGAGGCCTGATTTGAATAGGGAGAGGCTATGGGTCTGAGAGATAGGGGGTGGTAAAGTATTGAGCCAAAGATGGGCACGGTAGCATAAGGATCTTTGCCCAAGGGATGTTCTACAGTGGGGGACCATAAATGAGTTTGCTGCGAGTTTTGTATTACGCCTGAGGGGGGCTGCACTGATAATACAAAGAAGGCCGACGGGGGCTAGCTGGAGATGTATCTTTTTTACGAGGACACAGGTGTGGTACTTTAGTCTTTCTTGGAAGTTTAGCCAACTGGCCAAAGCATAGGGCTCACAGGCATGAGGTAGTCTGTCACTGCCGGTGACTAGGCGGCAAGCTTTATTCAAGGCAGTGTTAATGATACATAGTGTGGTGGGTTCAGCAGAGTCATTTATCACTATCCCATAGTCAACTAGGGAGAGGATTGAGGAGAAGACTGCAAGATGCATGGCCTGTGTGGGTAAGCAGTGTTTAAGTCTGTAGAGGATACCCACTCTAGCATTGACAGTGGAGGAGAGAAGTTGTATGTGACTATGGTAGGGGAGGGAGGTGTCTAATGTGATTCCCAGGTATTTAAAACTTGTAACATGTTCAAGTGGGGCATCTTGTGTGTTTTTGATTAGGAGTGCCAACTGACTGTGTGGGCTTCGATGCTGTGCAAAGATTATGGACTTAGTTTTTTGATAGTTGATGATCAGGCGATGTTCAGTGAACCAGGTTTCTAGCTCCCTGAAGAAAACCTGTAGGGCTAGTTGGAGGGCACTCGGTTGTGGGTGTTTCCAAAACACTACCACATCATCAGCGTAGAGTAGTAGGTGACTGTTGCATGACTTGGGGAGAGAGTTTAAAAAGAGGGTGAATAGTAGAAGGCCGAGTATAGACCCCTGTGGGACCCCAGAGCAAACTGTTTTGCAGGAGGAGATGGTGATGTTTATCCTGACTTGCTGTGACCAGCCTGAGAGGTAATCCTTGAATCAGACAGTTGCCTCTGGGACCACATTTAGTTGTGGAAGGACACAAAGCAGTAGCTCATGACTGACTGTGTCAAATGCCTTGGTCAGATCCACATAGATCGCACCTGCAATAGAGCCTTGGTTGAGGGCCTCATGGATGAACGAGGTGAGCTCAAAATGCTGTGACGGTACTGTGGCCGGTCCAGAAACCATGCTGTTCCCTGCAGAGAAGGTTGTCTTTAGTTAGGTGTTCTGTTAGCTGGTCCAAAACTATTTTTTCCAGTGCTTTGGAGAGAGGTGAAAATATCGAACTCTGTCTATAGTTGCTTATGTTAGTGGATCCTCCGCTCTCCAAAATAGGACTGATTATGGCTCTCTTCCAAGTTGAGGGAAACTGACCTAGACAGAGTGAGAGGTTGAGAATTTTAGTGAGGTGGGGTAAAGTGACATCCAGGGTCAGTCAAATGAGTTTAAGATCTAGGAAATCATTGCTGTATCAGGTATTGGCGATAGCTTTGGAAATGTAGTATTTTGCCTCTAGGCAGGAGGTGACTCTCAGCCTGAAGGGTATCATGTTGTTGTTACATGAGGTGTCGGGGAGGGTGGGGGGACAGGGTGGAAATAGTTAGGAGGGAGAATATGGGAGAGGTCCGAGAAGGTGGAGTTGAGGGCTTTGAGATAGTGGAAGGATCCTGGGTGATATCCCCATTTTTGTGAGTTGAGAGGGGCGGGGGAGCAGGATTTCCCACTGAGTTTTTTTTTTTTATATTGTTCCAGAATTTTTTACTTTCTCCCCAGAAGGAGGTTAGGGTTTGTTGGAAGTGAGTAGCTTTCACCTGCCATAAGGCCCAGGTACATTTGTTGAGGGCCTCCCGGTATAGCTGTCTATCCTGTGTGCATTGGGAGTCAAGGGCCTTATGCCATAGGTTGTCCCTTTGTTGGAGCTGGTTAAGTAGTGAGGGTGTGATCCAGGAGGTGCTTCTGGTTTTCACTACTTTCTTGGAGAGGGGAGTGAAAATGTCACAGGCCGTGTTGAAAGTGGTTATAAAGTGGGAGAGTGCTAGGTCTACAGACTGCGTGGTGTAAATCGGGAGCCAATTGCTGGTAGATAGGTGGGCTTTGAGATTCTCTAAGCCTCCTCTTTTTAGCCGCCTCTGCAAGGAGATTTTGGGGGGGCAGGGGGCAATTTACCTGACCACCAGCAGGTCACCGGGGAGTGGTCACTGATAGAGTCAGGGAGCACCGTGGCATGGGAGAAGTTCTGTGGCCTGTTGGTGAAGATGAGGTCTAAAAGGGTGGAGGTCCCAGATCTATTGTCCCTTCTGGTAGGAGAGGTAACGAGTTGGGTAAGACCGTATGCCAGGGCAGTGTCTTTGAAGCTGGATGAGGCAGGGGATAGCCAGTTGACATTAAAGTCTCCCATTATGATAATTTCACTAGTATTATGTAGGTGGAAGATACTGTGGAGGATAGAATCAAATGAAAGTTTTTTGTTTCTCGGTGGGATATATGCCGCAGTGATGTGGAGGGTTTTGGTACCCAGACTAAGTTTGGCTGTGAGTGTCTGTGCGCCATATTGTGGTGAAGGGGTTTGTACTTCAGTGCCACGAAGTGAGGATTTAACATAGATTGCACAGCCACTGCCTCTCTTGATGGCCCTGTCAGCCCAGAAGATGGAATAATTACTGATGGAGACAGCATCATTGGGTATTCTTTCAGACAGCCAAGTCTCAGATAGGACTAGGATGTCCGGTGCATGCTGGGCAATCCAGCCTTGGAGGGGTTTGTTTTTTTTTGTTTTTTTTTTGGTAGGCTGCATATATTAAGAGTAGCTAGCAGTATACTCCCACTTGGGCTGCTTGGTGAGGTCACTGTACAGGGTGGTCCCGGGTTGGGGTGGATATTACCAGATAAGAAGAGAAGTAGTAGGGTGTGCCACAGGAGGGTTAACCTGCAGAATTTGGATGAGTGATGTTGGGATTGGTAGGGTGTAGGTCTTTTTGCATTGGTGGTGGGGACTGGGATACTGGGTATGACACTTGCTAAAAGGGTGAGAAAAGAGTGTGAGGGTCTGTTTTAGGGTTTACGGGTGGTGGGGGTTGTGGTCTGGAGGGGGAGCTGAGGTACAGTGTGTATCATGTTTGAGTGTGAGAGTTACATGAGGTGTGTGTGTATAAGCCAGCAGAATCATTTAGGCTTGTGTGGGAGAGGTTGAGGACAGGGTTTGAGTCATCGAGATAAATAAATGATGTGTGGAAAAGTTGTTGAAATGTGGTTTGGGAGCCTCTAGGGGGTTGTTGAGTTTGCTGTAAGATCCTGGAAGTCAGGAGGGCTGATATTAGCAGGGTTAGCATTGTATATGTAGGTAGTGAGAGGAATGTAGCAGCGGCCACTAGTGTTGATTTTGTATAACCTGCAGCTGGAAAAGTCGACTGATAGGTTATTTCAGCAGATCACCTGACCAAACCTAGCTATAAATTAGAGTGCCGACCAAGGGTGGTGGTGGGGGCAGTGGGGAACCGAACACGTAGCATTAGATGGGGCTCAGCCTAAACACCAGAAACCGTGCGTCTTCTGTGTTTTTTTAGAAGGGGAGCTTGCAACAGTCACTGAAAGGGAGCTTGCAACAGTCACTGAAAGGGAGCTTGCAACAGTCGCTGGAAAAAGGTGCCAGAAGCAGGATCCAAGCAGTTCTCTGCCTAGGCTGAGCAACAGTCATGACTGCAGCCAGGAGAATGGTAAAATTACCTTTCAGCAGCTTTGGGCTTTCACGGGCAGGGAGGGCTTCAAGGACTGGCCCTCGTGACCTCCAGGCTCCTCGGGGGAGGGGGGGTGTGTGATCTTTCAGCAGCTTCGGGCTTTCACGGGCAGGGAGGGCTTCAGGGACTGGCCTTCACAACCTCCAGGCTCCTTGGGGGAAGGGGGATGCGATCTTTCAGCAGTTTCGGGCTTTCATGGGCAGGGAGGGCTTCAGGGACTGGCCCTCGTGACCTCTGGGCTCCTCTGGGGAGGGGGGTGTGATCTGCCTAGTGGCAATGCTCACAGCTGGTTCCCTTTTGGTCCTCAGTGATGATGGATTGCTCCAGTCTATTGGGTCAACCAATTGATTTATCGGACCCCATGCTTCTCCTTGGTGACCCATCCTCTTTACATCTGGTGCCTTCTGCTCACAGGGAGTGGATCCTGGTCACCTTATTATAGGTCAAGTGGCTCCTATTACTGTGATGGATGCAGCCATTACCCCCCCCCCCATTCTCCTCCTGGCGTGCATTGGCCAAGCTGGCAGTCATGGAAAGGCTCATGTATTGGACAGCTTATAAATTACTACCACAAGTGGAGGCATACTTTAACTTCTCTCTCTCTGCAAGGTTCCACTGCCCCCTTCCTGCAACCCCACAGTTTAGAATCTTTGCCCTGGAACTCCAGCCTCACTCTTCTTCTCTAACTCTGCCTAATACCCTGGAAACCGATAACTGCTGCTCAAGATACTCTCTGGTCCTCAACCTTGAACTTATCCTCCTGTTCCCTTTAATCACATTTTGCTTTACCTCCCTCTACTGTCAGTTGAGAAGTGTGTTTACATTGTATAGCTTGACCCCTGTGGACCAGCTTGCAACTTTAAAGTTAATAAATAACTGTTTACCCAGGATGCTAGTTGAGATTCTGGACCCTTCCTTGTTATAGTGCTTCTAATAGTTGTAGAAGTAATGTTATCTTGACTATGTATACCTCTGCCTGTCTGATGTATGCAAGCTACATGTTTTGATATGTTGGAAAATTAAAAAACTTTTATATGATAAAAAAAAGAAAATGAACTTTAAAAACATCTGATAATAATTGAAAATATCAATAACTGAATATTGTATTGGTATATATTTTCTGTGTTTCCAAACTGTCATTTAAAGATCAACTCTGTTATACTGAAAAGCTTAAAAATACTAGATTTACACAAATTACATTAAAATTACTGTTTTCTAGTCATTTGTGATTTGTTTTTTGCTTCTCCCTGCTGTTGGTCTACTAAATAGAAGTTTGTGGAAAAAAAACAACTTCTGCTGGCAGAATTTAAGAAAAGTCTGACTTTCGCATCTGTGAAAAGTTTGGAAATCCATTTCTGTGCTTTCACAGAAATTCTGCCTGCCCTGTACCCTATGAATACAAGTAATTCCCTGGTGGCTAGTGGTCCCTCTCCTCACCCAATCACCTGCCTGATGTTTAATAAAAAAAAAAAAACCCTGGTGGCTAGCAGTCTCCCCCCCCCCGCACCCAATCATATTCCCATTTAGTAAAAAACCCCTGTTGGCTAGCAGTCCCTCCCTCCACCCAATCATCTGCCAAACATTTAGTAAAATATCCCTGGTGACTAGTGCCCCTCCTCCAACCCAATCACCAACCCGATGTGTCCAGTGTAATCCCTCCATACCTATCTCCCATATAGTGTAATAAAAACATGTTTTCCTTTTTTTCCCTGGTGGTCTAGTGAACCCCCTTCTCTATCCCCAATCCCCAGTATGTGATCTTATTCCTGGTGGTATAGTGGACCCCCCGCCCCTCCCACCTCAACAAATAGTGTCCCACCACCCCGTTTCCCCATTTCAAAACAGAGTGGTGGAAGGCATAGCCCTTCGCGCTCCTGCATGGCTGGGTCACCCACTGAGCTGTCAATGAATAAGTGCTTGGGGGTACTGCTAGCCACTAGGGAATTCAGTACATTGAGGGACAGTGATCAGAGGATGGGGAGGGTCCACTAGGCACCAATGAATGTGTGCAAGATTTAAAGTACTGGATCAGGAGCATGTGTCACATACTGTGCAGTGCAGTCACTGATGTGATTGACCCATAGAGTGGTTACTTCCTAGTTTGTCAACTTTTAACTAAATTTATTTATTTAAACACAGATTTAAACATTCCAAAAACTATGCATTTTGGCTATTGTGAGTATCATCTACCTAGGTCACATATTCAGCTATGGGAGACCCCCTTTAATGATACACAACCTTGAGCAATTGATAGTGACCTGGGAAAGGGAATTATAAAAAGGTTTGAGCTTTAAACAAAATTGACCTTTTCCCCAAAGTGGTTTTGAATCGAGGAATTGTAAAGATAGCTGTACTCTTATTTCCCTGTTCTCAGGTTTCATTTGTCAGTTTTTCTGATCTCACTCTCTCATATGTACATCATTCCTGTTTCTCAGATTCATTGCAGCCAAGAGTTGAGACTTTTTAGTTCACTTTCTCTCTGTCTTTTACCAGGATCTCAGCACTCATGTGAGCTGTAGGGCTCAGTTCAGGAACTCGGAACAGAACAGAAGTCAGCAATAAGACCCAACAGTTTACAAAATATTGAATCCACACCCTGGTTGCAGTGAGGCTCCACACCTCGGGAGAAGGGCCTTAGAGTCCTTGATATTGTAGCTATACACTAACACCATGAATGAGTCTCGCTGTGCTTCGAAAATGGGCCTTTGAAGTAACAAAGTTTAAAAAAAAAAAAAAGTATATTAAAACATTTAAAGCGCAAGTTTAATATGTAAAATAGTACATATGTAACAACAGTGTTGGCTCTTTATTTTTCAGGGTGCGTTGTTTCTTCATTAACATATGACATGTGACTTTTATCAGATAAGCTGGTTTCAGAATTTTTCCAGACCATTTTCTAACAGATCACAACCCTGAGCATGTGCATGCCTCACTCCCTTTTATGGGTGGGAGGGACAAGCAGATGCCAACAGCAGAGGCCTAGCTATAAGGGTGCAGGGGGTGCAGTGGCACCCAGGCCCATGAGGTTTGACGGGCCCAAATCATAATTTTCCAGTTTATTCAAAACTGGAGAGGGGACCTGTAACATTGCCTTGCACCCAGACCCTTTGGGAATTTGCTACACTACTGACCAGCAGCAGCACAGTCACTGGACACATGGGCAGGGCATGCACAGTGACATGGCAGGCCAGTGCTACTGCATGAAAGGGATCCTGGAATATTCCAGGACTCATGGGCCCAGTCTCCTCATTAGAACATTAGTAACTGGACTCAAAGAAGCAGGGAGTGAAAGCCTAATTACATAACTAATCTTAATGTGTTTAAAATAATGTTTTATGGTATGTTCCTAACTATTCTGTAAAGAATAAATTCTTATTGAATTTGGGTCATTTTAGAAACATGCAGAGAACGGAGAAAGACTCAAGGTTGTTGTGAAGCCCTCTGACTTTATTATTTTTTCCTGCAGGCTGGTAAAGGCACGTCACTTCTGTGTTGCACTCATACAGCCATCTAACCTTTGTTCTACTTCTTAGTAAAGGTTCCAATATGGGAATGACGATTAATAGTATGTTCTCATCTCAGTGATATTCTTCAATGCCATATCCGGCAATTTCATGTAAGATGTACAACTGAGGGGGGAAGTTGTCCCCGCCATAGTTCACCTTCTACATAAAGTACTCGGTTAAGTGCATTATCCACACAGAAAGCAAGTAATTTATTTTTAGCACAGTGCATGTGTGATGGTGATGTGCTGCACATTTGGACAGGCTGTACCACATGGAGACAGTGAAGCACAAAGATATTAACTGGATAAGAACAAAAATGATCCACAAACAGATGGCCTGAGGAAAATGGGGTGTGTGTGTGTGTGTGTGTTTCCTGTGGGACTCTATCATACCAGAGTGTATGGAGTGTATGAGTACTACAATTTCAGTGCTTGTTTCAACAGGTCTAGCTATCAGGGCTCACTTTTCATAATGCTTAACAGCTACATGGAGAAACAAGGAGATAAGGACTGTAGCAAATACGAGGATAAGATGTAGGAGGCCAAGAAGGCAGTAAGCAGTGTTGGGTAAGTTATTTTTTCTATTACTTTCTATTACTTTTGGAAACTTGTTCTGGAAAGCGCTGTATAGTCACTAGCAAGGATGGAGAAGCACTGGAAGATGTAACACACCTTACAGTTACACTTTTTTTTTTTTTTTATACAAAAGAAATACATAGCTGTAACTGATTACATTTATTTAAAAGTAACTAGTAACTAACCTATTACTTTCAAAAAATGTAATCTGTTATAGTTATTTATTATTTTTCTATTGTTTTTGTATTAAAAGAAATAAGTAACTATAATTCTAAGGTGTATTACTTATTCTAGTGTAACCCCCACCCCTGCCTTTTTGCCAAAACGACAGGTGGCATGCTGTTGGCGCTGGCAGCAATACCTGGTGGGGACCTGGGTTCGGGGAGGATGAGGTTACTCAAGGGGATCTAGGTTCACATTCTACAGGGGCACCCAAATAACCAACACAGGAAGCAATAACTGTAATGTCCAGAACCAGGAATGGGATTTTTCAGTGTGGATTTTATTCACAACTAGTTGAACACAACAAAGCATAGATAGACCCCTATGGGGCTACGTTTACTGATAATGCAGATTAGAGACTACAACTCAGTCCACTGGAAGAATGAACCATTTCTACTGTTTTCAGGCTCTGGGCCCACCAGGCACACAGCCCGGACTTGCACAAGCTTTGGGTACACAGCCTGACTGGCCCGGCTCCCCTGCCGGCCACTTGACTGACTGTCCATTGGAAGAATGAACCCATTTTACTTGTTGTGGCTCCCCATACCACTTAGTCTGTGACCCCTAGAGAGATTTTCTTCTTACTACTTCTGACTCCCATCTCACAAAGAGAATTTTCTTTACCCTTGTTGTGGCTCCCCACACCACCTAGAGTCTGTGACTCCTTGAGAGATTTTGCCATTTGCGACCCACATCTGGGTACTTCCCTCATCACTGGCCATGCGCATGAGACAAGTAGCAAACACAGCAGAAATCCGTAGAGGTGGACCTGGTTACTAAAGATGGGGGGTGCTCCCACAGCCCATACCCAGCCATTTCTCTGGACAAACTGAAACTTCGAAATGTAGATTAAATGGTGGATGAACTGTCGCACCCCCTCTGCAATATTACTTGAATTCACACAGCACTTTAGCTTTTGATCACTACTCCATTTGTTTGTCCTAGTACTATAGGCCTCCCAAATAGTAGTTCAAATCCTGGATTTCTTCACATTTCCCAGGCTAAAGAAACACATTTTTGCCCTCTCGTATTAGAGCAAACACTCACCCTTTTGTTGCAGTTGCCCCACAGGCGAAGTACAACTCTTTCCACTTTTCAAGCACAAACTGAAACTGTAATAGGCAGCTTTCTCTCTTCTGTAGAAATTAGGGGATTGCCCCTGGAATCTATATGGGGATACTTTACTCCCCCCCCCCGGAGTGAGGGGGGCACTGAGACCTAGACAGCGGTCTCCTCCATTTGAACACTGGACACTCACTCCTTCTCTGACAGAAGGTAAACAGGAACTCCCTTCCTGCTTGAGGGCAAGCAGGAGACTCCCTTCCTGCTTGAAGGCACACAGGAGACTGACTTTGAAAACTCCCAATGTTCTATTTCACTCCCTCTGCTGCAGATTCCAATGTGGCTTATGCAGCTGCAACAGTTCTATTGGTGATGTCATCTCTGTCTCAGCTGAGACTGAGAACAGAGTGAGACAGTGTGAAACCCATTTAACTGGAGTTTCACAAGCTGCCTTCCCTACCTACCACTATGTCTTACTGGGATTCTAGTAACCCCGGGTAACAAGGGGTTACACTAGTACTTCTCCATCCTTGCTAGTGACTGCACAGAGCTTCCTGGAACAAGTTTCCAAACATAATAGCATAAGTACCTTAACCAACACTGGCAGTAAGAGTCGAAAAGTACACATGGAGCCGTGTACTGCAAAGGTTGTCAAAAGAGGGATAACAGTTTTTCAGGCAAATAAGGGAAACAAGGAAGACTGGGGGGTTCATAGGCTTATGGAGAGAGAGAGACAGGGTACTAGAGGATGATGAGCAGAATGCAGCCATTCTAAATGTCTACAGAACTTCTGCTCAATATTCACAGTGGAGGAGAGTAGAACTCTGCCATCAGGTACCATAAAAGCTTCTGCAAGGAGAATTTCAGCAATGGGGTAGGTGGTGATTATAGAGAAAAGGGTTAGAAAAGGGCTTGCAGCCCTGAAATAGACAAGTCTCCATGGTCAGATGGGATGTTGCTGAAGGTGCTCAGGGCATTTGCATAGGAACTAGCTGAGCTCCTGACAGGGCTATTAAATGGCTTACTACTATCAGGGGTGGTTTCCAAAAATTAGAGAAAAGCATATGTAGTGCTGCTCCACAAGTGAGGGAACAGGGAAGAATTGTACAATTACAGGCCCATCATTTTTATCTCCATTGTAGATAAACTGATGGAGAAACTACTCAGAGAAAGTAGTAGACTACCTGGAGAGAGAGAGGCTCCAGACTAGTAAGCAGCACAGGTTCATGTTAGGAAGACCTTGTCAGATGAACCCGATTGCATTTGACTGGGTAACTAGGTAGTGGGGTAGGGGACAAGCAGCAGATTTAATCTACTGCCAAAAATCATAAATAAACATAGAAGTACCTTCTGAACTCTTAACTACAAAACAATGAGGCACAGTGCTACTTTAATGTCAACAAATACATCCCAACCATACAAACATAAGCATAGTACTAGCTCAGGATTCCTGAGACAAACATAGAACACTTGAACTTTGGGTTTGTGATTTATAAAAGTTGTCTGAACACCATGATAGCATTATGCACTGCTTAAAATGATTGTTTTTATCTTTTTTTTAAGTGTCACATGCTAGCTTCTAGGAAAAAAAAGATTTTATTATCAAGATACAGAATAGCTCCTACCTGTCTCCAATATAGTGCTCTTGCCACTGTGCACATTTGGAGGGTTTAGTATGACTGTAATACAGTTTTCTGAGCCTGTTTGATGTGGGATACAAGCATATTGCAAGTTTTCTGTCTTTGAAACAATAGAAGAAACACAAGTTTTTGGTCATAAACCCTACAGATAAAAAATGCATGAGGTAATTTCAAAACAATGGGTCTGAATTCTCTCCAGATGTGAACATCACTAGGACAGTTCATAATGTTTCTGATATATGTAAACCAAAGGAAGAATCATACTTTAATGTTGCAACATGGCCTCCCTTTGCAGTATGTCACAAAACTCATGGGTATACCACTGCAACTGTAATAACAGCTGCTAGATGTACAGGGAAACCAATACCATCCAGTGGACTGTACTGTGGACTTCTCTGTGACATTGTTGTTTAAAGGCTGAAAGGTCATGGCCTAAGACTGCTGATGCCTGTGTAAACATATGGGAAAGGTTTTTCAGATGGTATGATGAAGGTATAGCATCTGATTTCCAATACAGCAAGAATAATAGAATCATAGAAGTGTACCAGAGAGAAAATGACCTGCACAGTCCATCTAGTCTGTCCCACTTCCCTACTTAGAGAAGCTCTAGTCTGCATCCTTCCTCCCAGTCACCCCTTCCTCCCCAGCTCCAGTCTGATAACTCTTGTATGCATTGTTCTTTCTTCTAAATCTTGCTATACTGTCCACAAATTTGAGCTTACTCCAACCTTCCACAACCCTTTCCATCCATGAAGTAATACTTGTTATGTTATTTTTACCCTTCCCCCCCCAGTTTCAGCACATACCCCTGGTGGCACAAAGAGGACAACCCAGTGATCCCACTTGGACCTGCCTAGTTTTCTTCAGCATCCTAGGGTGAATCCCATCTAGCCAAGTGAGGTACTGGTTTTAAAGTTTTCTAGTGCCTTTAGTACCCATTCTCTTGTTATGCTCACCATTTCAAATCTGTCCACATTATCCCCCATGAATTTCCTCCTACTGTTAATGAGTGTATATAAAATGGGTGAGGAAATGCCTACATCCCCTCCTGATTAACCTTGGCTTGATTCTAGCCATTGCTTTAAAACAGCACTACCAATGGCTAAAAGCAAATCCTCACCAATCTGAACTTATAACATTCCATATCTATGTGCCATATGGAATACTTAATTTTTAGATGTCAGACATTTTTGTAAAGCCACATAACAACTCTAGATGCGTCATATGTAATACATACTTGCATTATCTTGCTCCCCATATGCTCTAGAACTCATTTCTCATTTGTGACCCTAAAGACTGTCTCCTTTTGTTTTGTTTTCTTTTGTGATAATTTGATAGCCTCTCATTAGGTGGACTGCCCATCCCACATGTCAACTCTAAATGCTCACATAGAAACTTGCTTTTTAGATATGGCTAGTTTCTACTTCTTCCTTGCTTGTCTGTCTGTCCATCTCTCCTCCATTTTCTTGATAGGTTATTTGCTTTCCCCCATCTCTTTCCACTTCCTCAACCCTTGTAAAGTTAGACTATGTAGAAAAAGTATAAATTAATTTGAAACTCTGAGCTGTTATCCCTCTCGAGCCAGCATGCTGGCTCCCTTGCCTGCTCCATTCACATAAATGACATTGTGAATCACAAACACATCCAATGTTATTTCAAACTATTTAAAAAAAAAAAAAAAAACTTTGATGGATCACACCAGTCTCTCACTGCAGATAGATAAACAATTATTAATGCACTACAATGGTCTATCGCACACGAATGAAACTATAAGTGATGCAGAGCACATCTTTCAGCTCAGCATCAGAGTGCTAGCTAACCAGCAGGACTGGACAAAATTAGCAAGTTCAGATTTAGCAGAATTGTTGCAAAATTCTGTGAAATGTGATTTTTCTTCTGAGTTTTCCAAAATGTTTTGATTGATTATAACTTGGTCAGTGTTAAAGCTAGATGTCTTATATTTGGCATGCATATTACATGGATGAGGCCCTAAAAGGACACCAAGTTTCAATACATTTGCTTGAGCCAGTGGACATACACCCACGGAGAGCCCTGTTATTGGATGTCTCTGTGGTTCTCTCAGATTTTGGATTATAGCACTTTATGTCCCCCAAATAAAAGCCCAGAGGGTCTCCTTGTTCAAGGAGGTATAGCCATTCCTACATACATCTAGGCTAGTGTACTGGTTGTGTGATTTTAATTGTGGTTTAGCAAAAAATAATAGGGCCCTACAAACTAACAAATTGCTCTCAGACACCATTGCATTAAAAAATATTATTCATGCTGCAGAGTTAGTAGACACATATAGGACACTACACACCAAAGGGGGGGGGTTGCATATCATAGGGGTCCTTTAAAAACTAGAATTGATTTTGTATTTGTGCCATCTACACTGACCATACATGAAGCCACTGTTTCCCCTTGTGAGTTCCAGACCATATAGTTCTCCAGGTTAAAACTAAAAGTGCAAGTAGCACACAGTGTAATAAACCATATTGGAAGTTGAATGAGTCAGTTCTTGATAACCCCTCACTATAAAAGGCATGGCAGAGGGAGTGGATGGCTAGGCTCTCAGTAGCAGCTTGCTATACAGATATTTTGGAGTGGTGGGAAGATGCTAAGCAGTCCTGGCAACAATTTTTTTAAAGGCAGGCCCATGCTAAAATCACTAAAGAGTATTTAGAATATTTACAATTATGCCACCAATTGCAGAGGGTAATTTCCCAGATGGAAGTTTCTGGTGAAGACCTTAGTATGTAAGTAAGCAATCTAAAGAAACAAATGGTGTCCTTGCAGTGTAACAGGGCCAGGACCCTTCAGCAAGAGCTTAGGTTTGGGACTCAAGTTTCAAAAGGCTCACTGGACCCATATAAAGAAAGTAGGCATAGAACATATAAAAGAATAATAATAGAACTAAATACCCCCTCAGAGGAACTAGTGAACTCCCCAAGATAATTATTAAGGGTGGCTGAAGACCAGGTGATGCACACTTTTGGATTCCCTCCCCCAGAACCCGAAGTACAAGATAATTTAGACACATTAGACTTACCCCAGGTATCTGACATAGATGTTAAAATGCTCACAGTAGATGTAACACTAGAAGAGGTGAAGGTTGCTAGAAAACAGTTTTCAAAAAATACTGCCCCTGGATCTGATAGACTCAGTTCTGAATTTTACAAGGCATTTATGGAGGAACTTTTCCCAGCATTAGTAATCCTTTACTCTCACATATTGTATACTTCTAAATAATCCAGGTCTATGATGGATGCAGTGTTAGTATTGATACACAAAAAAAGGGTCTCGTCAGGCTATTGGCAGCTGGAGACTGCTGAGACTATTAAACTCAGATGTGAAGATTCTGAGCAAATTGCTATTGGAAAGACTTTCAAAAGTGGGTCAATACTTAGTAAGCCCCTTTCAAACATGTACACTAGAAGGTAGAAAACAGCATGATAATTTAATTACATTAAGTGAAACATTCCATATAGAGAAAACAGAAAATAGGACAGGCTATGTCCTTAGTATGGACCAGAAGA
This sequence comes from Neoceratodus forsteri, assembly GCA_016271365.2. Classification (NCBI taxonomy): domain Eukaryota; kingdom Metazoa; phylum Chordata; order Ceratodontiformes; family Ceratodontidae; genus Neoceratodus; species Neoceratodus forsteri. The sequence goes on along the minus strand of CM057458.1, from coordinate 1,300,502,288 downwards.
AGGCCTTTAATAGGCTATCACAATTTTTTTTACTCCACTTTGAGAGGGTTTGGAATACCAGATACTTTTGTCAACTGGATTCAGGGAACGTATGAATCATCCTTTTTATGTCCCGATGTTAATGGGTGGTTTGGGAGAAAGGTTAAATTCCATAGAGGGTTGAAGCAAGGCTGCCCCCTTAGCCCCCTACTGTGTGCCTTTGTTATAGATGTATTAATCAAGAGCGTGATGGCCCAGGATGAATTAATAGGGATAACACTTATGGACACACTACCGGTTAAGGCTTTAGTCTACGTCAATGACCTTGTTTTAATTCTTGATGTAGACTCAGCAGAATTGGCACTGATAGTGGTTTTGGCACAATTCTCGTGTATATACCAGGCTCCAAGATAAATCTGGAAAAAAGTAAGGGAGTGATTCTAGCCATCCAGTAAATTTCATCAGGTTTTCGCTAAGAATCACAGTGACCGCAGAACCACTTAGTATTTAGTGGCTTAATTTTGGACCAGGGGATATGGCAGAAACTAACTGAGGGGGCAAGGTACAGAATGGAAACAGGATGGTAGCCAGCTTGAAGAGACGGCAGATATCCAAGAAAAAGAGTTTTGCTTATTAAAACCATATTGGTTCCCCAGTTTTTGTACCTAAGTTATGTTTTTCCTTCCCCACAATCTATTATTTCAAGTCTCTATGGAGTGTTCTTTCAGGCCTTCTGGGGCTCAAGACTGAACCCTATTAAAAGAGAATTCACTTATCTTCTAGTTAAAGAAGGAGGAGTGGGAATGATGCACCCCATTGCCTTCTATTTTAGTTTGCTTATTGCTTATAACATTAGTCCTGTTATGTGCCTCAATACAAAATATTGGGTGCCTTTGGTCAAGGAGTGACTCTCCCCTTGCTTGCCAGCATGGGAGGATAAGAAAGTGAGGTCCCTTCCCTCAAAGACCCCAGGGTATGGGAAAGATGGGGAGTCATGCCTACACACATGGTCACTATAGATAGGAAAGCCATATACACAGCCATCTTACAGACTGAACATACCTCAGAGGTAGAATTCCCATGATGTCAGAGATCTAAATTACCATATGTTATGAAACAGTTGAGCAATAGAAAGATTCTTGTCTATGCTTGGGATGCAACTTGGTTAGGTAATTATGGTAGGTTGGGGTAAAGAGGAACAGCAGGCACAAACAGTTATCAGAAAGGTACTGTCCCAGGCCAACTTGTACCCAGATAGTAGAGACCCAGCAACACCTTTTTCTGGAGTGCTCATATGCCTCTTCCTTTTGGTTAAACCTATCTCAATCTTGGGAAGAACCTGGGTTAATAGACCTGACATAGTAGGCTATCATGTATGGACCTGAGGGAAATAAGTTGAGTAGATTTCATAGAGATACAATATATATATAGCCTTGGTAGTAATCAGGTATGTTTTGTGGCAATCAAGGTGTATGCTAGTCTTACAACAAAAGCATGTCTCATATCAGGAATTATTAAGCAATATATGTCTTTCTTTACGGAGCATACAGAATGCAGATATTAAGATACCCTTGGGAAAAATTCCAACATTTATGGTTGAATTGTGTGAAATGGGTAAATTAGGAAGAACATATTATTCTGGAGGGACTAGAGTATTAAGCAGAGTACTAAATGTATCGTATCATGTGGTTAAATTTGGAAAAAGTTTTACTGTTATGCAGAAGTATGCATTGGTTGTTTTCTTAGCTTTATTTTTTGTGATATCTAAAGTCTGTATCAAACTGTTATACTTTGATTGTATGGTAATGAAGTCCACACATAATAAAAAATGCCTGTACTCTGCCAGCAGAGGGCTTGACTTTCTGGGATCAGAATGGAGGAGCCCTGTTTGGAGCTGGACAGAGGAGGAGGAAGTGCTGATGTGGCAATGGAGGTTGGTGTACCTGTAGGTGAGCAGTTTTCCCTACATACAGGTCCAGCTAAGGAGATCTTTGCATAGCCAGACTCAGAAATCACTGTAATGGCAATGTAAGTGGAAATAATGTCAGAGAATGAAGTTGTTCATGGAGGATTCTTTAATGAATAAGCTAACTCCAAAGCAAAGAAAATGCTTATTGGGTCTATTGCAATCTGCAGAGGCAAAGTCAAATGAGGATAGCAGGGCTTATGTTCTATTTAATGAAAATGTTGAAGCGCCAGAGTGGCAAGCCAAAATCAACCCATCAGACAATGCCCAGCTGATCAATGATGCAGGAGCATCAAAGGAGCAGCCTGACAAGCATCTATCACCCGCTGACTTGGAATCTAAAAATAGATCTGTAAACAAATGGCCTGACATTGGAGAAAGAAGTGGGGAAAAGAATCTAAAAGGCAATAAAAATCACAGTAAGTGAAACCTTACCTCTTGATTTAAATATATCTCCAGTAGGGGTTTTAGAAAATGTATTGGGAACCTCCCATAGCAACCAAACAGCCCCAACAGAAAGTGATAGTAACAGGGGAAGCAGAGAGTCAGAAAAAGCTGTAAGAGGTCTCAGAATAGGCAAAACTGAGGATACAGGTGCTAAAAAGGAAACTACTCCCTGGAAAGTAGAAAAAGTTCTGAAAGGAGCTGAATGAAAACAAACAGATTCAGGGGAATGGGTAACAGATCCAAACTACAAACCAGAGATGAATTTGGTAGAACATATGCTTAATACATCCATTGATTTAGATTTACGTGCTGAAAATGTTGTTTTTCACAAAATATAACTCACCCTACCCCCCTAACCCCAAACCCTGAAATAAGATCTGAGGGAAATTAATCTGAAAGTGATTCTGCATCACCTTCTCGGGAAGACCAAGTAAAACAAGATAATGAGGGGAGACCAAGAAGAACAAGATAATGAGGAGAGAAATCAACAAATCACCTTAAAAGCACCCCAGTTATGGGCACAATTTAGGAAAAAATACCAGCTATGTCAAAAAGCTGTTCCCACCAAAAGAAAAAGTGCTGTAAGACTGCAGTACCTTGAAGGACTTACCCCCTTCCCAGACAGAATATATGTGGGCAGAACTTTAATAAAAGAATCTTTGAGGTTCTTATCAAATGAAATATATGCTTTGATACACATGTCAGGGGACACAATTGTTGATGTCAGCTTTAAGACACCAATGGGTAAGATACATTTTGGGCCACATATGAAAAAGTAAAATACACAGCTTTAAGGATCCCTTTTCATGCAATTCCACTCACTAAACCAGCCATAAAACAAGTTACAATGCTTTCTGGAAATAAAAGTATAAATGTCCATGACATAAAGCATTGGCTGCAACAGAGATGAGATCTGTTAGGGGAACCATCCCCAATCTAGGATGAAGAACACATTTGGATCGGAGGATGGAAAATCAGAGTGAAACTAAGAATGGGCCCACAAGGGCCTAAACATTTTCCAAGTTCTTTTTTCTTAGGCATGACAGAGGCCATTGTTTCTATCCAGGCCAACCAAAAACCTGCTTTAAGTGTGGGGCCTTAATACATTTAAGTAATGCTTGTGACCAAGTTAAATGCAGCTTATGTTTGGAATTTGGTCATACTGGGGTATAGTGTAATAATTAACAAAGGTATAACCTTTCTGAAGAGATGGGACATATTTTCAAGACATGTATGTGGGACATACACAACAGAACAGACAGAGTGGATCAAGCAGTACTAGCACACAATGCTCAGAAAATAAGTATTGAAAAGCAACAAAAACTTTTAGAAAAAACAAATGCAGGAGGAACAAAGATCTTGGCCAGAAAATCAAGAACATGCAGCTGAAAAAAATCCCTCAGCAACCACCCCCCCTCTCCATAATGCGCAAGAAAAAGAGGGTTCACAAGAAGAAGAAAATGAGGAACTTCAGGGGGGCAAACTCTCTAGCTTTAAATCTACAAAATCTGGAAAAACAGTCCAAGAAAACCACAGATACAGACATGCAAAAAATGCCTCCTCCAGAAACGAATATTGTGGTATCTAAGAAAAGAGGGTTAAAAAAACAAAACCCAAATGCAAAACTACCTAAAACCTCCATGTCTCCACAGCCTATAGCACTGAGCAATAAATAATAATTTCTACACTCACAAGAGTCTGAAGGAGAATCGGAGGCCTCATCCACTATTTCCTCAAAACATGAGAGAATTTCAGAATCTGAAGAAGATCAAATGGATGAAAAAGTGCAAGATGCAAGAGTTAAACAAAAACTCTTGTGGACCAGACCAAGAAGAAGCCGTAGACTAAGAAAGAATAAAACAATGAAAGGTCAAACTTGATAGTTTTTGGTTTGGCTTTTCACGTTCTCCTGTCCTTTTCTTATGGCTTTATACAAAGTAGCTACCCTAAATGTTAATAGCATTAAGAACCCAAGGAGAAGGGTAGTTACATTTTCTATTTTAAAAGACTTGAATATTGACATTTGTTTCCTTCAGGACACTCGATTCATTATAAATAATGATATTTCAGCTGCTAGTAAACTCTGGTGTTGGGGACCATCCTTTTATTTCTTAACACAAGAAAGAAGTGGAGGTGTTGGTATTCTGTTCAGGGGTTATGATTTTTTAGTTACAAGGGTAGTGGACATTTCCCCTGGAAGGGCTGTGTTATTAGATTTCACACATAATAATGTATCATGGAGGTTTAATAATTTATATGCTCCTCAGACAAAGGAGAGAATAGAATTAATGAACAAAATTAAACCTCACTTGTTTACTTCTAGTTTTTTTTATTATGGGCAGGTGATTTCAACTGCATGTAGGATGTTAAAGACAGAGGGGCTAAAATAGATAAATAATTTTGTGATTCCAGGACCTTAAAGAAAATTATTGAAGTAAATGGACTAAAAGATACCTACAGATCCATTTATCTGATGGGAGGATACACTTTTTACAAAAGTACCCTAGCCTCCAGCATTGATTTAATTTTTTTTCACCCTCCCTATATATAACTAGAGCTCACACAATACCTATGGAAAACTCAGACCACTTAGCAGTTGTGGTAAATATTTCTTTTTCAAAAGGACAGATTAAAGAGAAAGGGTATTGGAAATTAAATTCAAACCTTTTAGAGAGTCGGGACATAAAGGAACAGGTACTTGAACTATTAAATGCCAGGAAATCAATAGCTTGCTTAGAATATGACTTACGTAGTTGGTGGGACACTACCAAAAGAGAGTTAAAACAGCTATTTAAAAAATTAACGTGGAAAATAAATACAGAACAGTATCAAAAATACTTAACGCTGAGAGCCCAATACTTTAGAATTCTTTCTTTAGTTAATGAAGGATATGAAGCCTTTACTGATCAAGTTAAAAATATCAAACAAGAAATGGAAAATTTACAATACTCCCGGGCTACATCTTTGTTATATGAGCATAGAATTAGTACTCCTGATAAAACTACATACAGAGATATCTTTGAAAGCTGTAAAAATAGAGTTAAACATAAGAACATGCAAAAAATAATAAATCAAGAAGAGAGACAGGTTGAAACCCAGAAGGAAATTATGGTAACAGTGGAGCAGTATATGAGTAATATGTTCTCAGAACCAGAAATAAGCGAGGACTTAATTAAACAAATATTTAAAAAAAAAAAAAAAAAAAAAAGGAACTATACCTAATTTACCCACAGAAATAGCAGAAAATTTGGCTCTGCCCACAACAAAAGAGGAAATAGACAGTGTTATTAAAAACCTTCAGAACAATACTATGCCTGGATTAGATGGCCTAACCTCAGAATTCCACAAAACTTTTTAAGAATGAACTAACTGAGATACTGCTTTTTGTATTTAATATAATATTAGATTCTGGCAATATGGTACCACAATTAGGCATATCTGCACAACTGTTTATACACACAAAAAAATGAATGGGACTACTTAAAAACTGGAGACCTTTAGCCATAATAAATATTGACCTTAAAATATTAATGAAAATTTAAGAAAACAGTTTAACTGAGGCAGCCCTTTATGTAATTGAACCATGTCAGACATGCTCAGTTAAGGAAAGAAGCATGCAAGATAACATGTTACTTATTAGAGAAGTGGTGGAAAAAGGGATACAACATAAAATAAAATATTTTTTTTTAAGTTTAGACCAAGAGCAGGCCTTTGATAAGGACTCTCATAAATATTTACAGATAGTATTAGCACAATATGGTATTCCTCAGAATTTTGTACAGTGGATCACAGCGATTTATGAAATTGCAGCAGATGTCCCTCTAGTTAATTACCATGTAGGAAAAATGATAAAAATCTATAGGGGAGTTAATAAGGATGTCCTATAAGTCCTTTGTTGTACAGTTTCTGCTTAGATCCTTTGTTAAAGGTAATACATCAAAATAGAAAGGAAGAACATATTCTTCTCCCAAATGGGAATTCTCTTCCTAAAACTACAGCTTATGCAGATGATTTATGTTTAATGTTGCCAAATTGTCTAGCAGTAAATAATGTTCTGGAAATAATAAATCAGTTTTCAAACTTGTCTGGAGCAAAGATTAATCATACAAAAAGTAAAGGATATAGATTGAGTAAGTACAGAACAGGTTTCAGATATACAAGAAATACAAATAACAGATACTAACAGAAAAGTTCTGGTTATAACATTTGGTAAAGGTGATGCAGCTTTAGACAACTGGACAGAAAAAATAGAAATACCAAAAAAAAAACAGTTATTGTTTGGAAAAGATGGCAGCAAACCAAGAAAAAAAGTAACCTTAGTGAAAACCTTTCTCCTCTCAATCTTTACATATCTGAGTGCAGTTTTTCCACCTCCGTCTTCTCTAGATTTTAACTTATTAAGCCTAGTGATTCAAGTAATATGGGGAAGTAGATTGAACCTTATTAAAAGTAATGTGCTGTACAAATCATATAATGAAGGAGATTTAGATCTACTGAACCCCTTAAGTATCTTCTTCTTCAGCCTATTTTTCCAAGCTAATGTTGCAAATTTTCAATCCCTATCCATTAAGCAATGAAAAGAAATAGCATCTAGTTGGATGACACTTTTGTTAAAAGTATGAGGACAATCACACTTAAGAGTAAAAAAAGTAGTATTAATACCTCTTTTCCATTTTATATGCTTCCAGTTATGGAAAAAAAATAAGGAAAGGAGGTAACCAGCGCATCACATTTAGATAGAAAGAGAATTTGTGCAGCAATTCAAGAAAGGCTACCATCAGCCAACAGAATTTAAAGGTGTGCAACCTGTAAATAATAACAGGATGAGGACATATCTAAATGACAAAAGAATACCTCCTAGAATGTAGGACACAGTGTGGCTGTGTAGTCACGGCCCCCTTGGGAGTCAAAGGTAATGCAAAGCATAAGGTAATGAAGGAGAGAGTGTGTCCTAGACCATCCTGTTTGCAGATAGAAGAAACATTAGAGCATTTTTTATACATTAACCTAATGTAAGATAAGTTTGGAAAGAAATAAGTAATAAATGGAAAGATAATGTATTTGATAAAATGACATATGAAGGGATTATTATAGGTTACTCAATTAAATTAAAGGGCATAGAGGAAGGAACCCAAAGAATTTTGTTTACAAGCATAAAGTTTATTTTGTCGCAAGTTAAATGCAAATTCATACTGCAACAGATTTTTATAAGCCCAAAACTAGTGGTTCAGAAAATAGAAAAGGAATTAAATATAATATGGCAATATGAAACAAGAACTTTCACAATGGATATAATCAACACAAGATGGAAAAGAGTGTCTGAGAGTATTTTCTACATATAATTTTGTTTTCTTTTACCTGTGAAAATGTAATTAATGTTTGATTATTAGATGTAACAGTTGTGTTTTATTTTTGTATCAATAGAAATTCCTCTACTCTTTTCAAAAAGTGCCATGGGATCTTTAACATCCACCTGAACAGGCAGATGGGACCTCAGTTTAATATCTCATCTGAAAGATGACACCTCAGGAGTGCAGCATCCCCTCATGCTGCACTACAGTGTAAGTATTGAGATTTAACCCCAGTGCCTGGTGTGGGGATAGAACCCACAGCTTTCTGATCCCAGCCTCAGAGGTGAGTGTGCTACCTGCTGAGCCACTGACACTATATTCAGTAACTTGCATAAAAAGGCAAACTCTGGGGACAAAATAGATATGGTACCTGTAAACAACACAAAGGTAGAAAATGCAGGTATCAAATTATGTAGCATCCCCTCATGGCCCCACAGGTGGATTAACTATTTGACCATATCTGAATACATTTTTAAATTTCCTTCAATGCTAAAAAACAAAATATTTGTATGTATTTATGTATATATGTATTTAGTTTTAAATTTTTGTAAAACCAACTTTTATATAAGCAATAAAACACTCTGGGTGCATTGCTTGTACAAGTTTTACCACATGCCTAGGGGTTGAAGCACTTAGTGTGACAAATGCCCTGTCATGTCTTCATTGCTTAAACTGTACAGTACTGCCACTTCTACCCATTAATCTTATGGAAGTCTTTGAGTCTTTATTTTCTTGACCATTTTCCTGAAATCCACATTCCTGAATTCTAGCACCTATGTCAATGGGCACTTGTTGCAACCATAGCATTATGTTGAATTTCACCGTGCAATGATCATTCTGGCTAGTTGGACCCTTCACTGTAAAGGCCCTAACAATGTCCTGATTGGACATCCTCACCAGGTCTAGTACTGCCTCACCCATGAAGTCTCACTCACCCACCATATGAAGAAGTAGTCTTGAGTGACATCCACTCATCTTTGCCTCTTCTAATTCCATCCAGTCCACTGCATCCCCCATATGTCTGCAAGTTTGAAGCCACTCATTAACATTGTTTCATCCAGTCATTTCAGTTTCCTTATGTCCACCACCAGATCATCATCCATCTAGACCATTTATCTGGTGGTCTGTAGATTACCTCTACCCTGCTCTCATTCCCCCTTCCATCACCTGTATCCACTTTAACTTCAAAGTGAATCTACTTGCACCCCCCTTGATTGTTGCATTTTCAGACATCCTAACCTCTTACTTAAAGGAGACAGTATAGCATAGTGGTTAAGGGCACTGACCTGCAAAACTGGAGATCTGGGTTTGAATCCCATCAGCCACTACCTGCACACTCTGTGAACATATATGTATGTATAGAATCTATATACATTCAAACATATTCATTTCTCAAAGGGTTAACTTCCTTGTGCTCCCAGATTGCACCTAGCAACAGGCTCTGGTTTAGTGTGCCTTTCCAGTTAAAACATTTTTTTTTTTTTTTACATAAAGTTCCACATGGTAAATTCCGAATCCACCAACTGATGGGTGTGCAGATATGGGGGGGGGAGGGGATCCCACACATGAACACTACTCCAGACAACTGTGTACTCCTGTGGAAAATCAATACTATTTGCTTAGGCATGTACTGGCTTTGCAAGTGACAATCATTCCAGAAGTCATACAATCATATGACATCAGCTAGAATTACTGCATATTAAAACACATTTATTGTGAAAAATTAAAAAGACAAAACAAGTGGGAATGAGCCAGTCACGAACTATACTCACTCCCCAGCTCTTTGGATCAAACTTGCTTCACTATTTTATTATTTTCACAATAAAGGTGTTTTAATATGCAGTAATTCTAGCTGATGTCATATGATTGTATGACTTCTGGAATGACTGTCATTTGCAAAGCCAGACAGCATAAGGTACAAGCAAAGAGTATTGATTTTCCACAGGAGTGTGCAGTTGTCTGGAGTGCTAACCCTTACATACACTGCCACCTGCACCTCCTCCTGTTTTCTTCATCTCTCCTCAAGAGCTTATACCCTGGAATGTTTAGGTCCCAGCAGTCAGTGGCAGATTTAGCCATCTTGTGGATCCTGCTTGACCCTTATTGGCTGACCACAGAAACAAATTTAATGTGCACTGCTGCAGTTTTTTAACCCGTTACATACAAGAACGAGTGACATGAAATTCACTTTGCATTGACTTTATTTAATTCAGGTGTGAAGAGGTTAAACTGGACAAAAAAAATATTTTTTGTTTGCACAATTAATCAGCAAGGAGTCTGTTCTGTGACAGGAGTGGGGGATGATTTCCAGTCAGATTTACAACCAACCTTGACATGAGCCAGTAGCTGCTTAAAAGATCTTGCAATTCCTATGAAGTGTTTGCTTTCTTGCTGTCTTTTTTCTGATTTCTAATCAGGTTTCTTGATATCAGATGTCAGCTGAGATGCTAAAGGGGATGCAGCTCAGCTCTATTATTTAGGCAATTATATGTTCTAATGCAGTGCAGCTGTATAGTGCATTTTACTCAGTTTTAACTGCATTTTCTTTGTTTTATCTTGGTATAATTTATCACGTCAAAAGCTTATTGTACTGGCAGACCTTGCTTTGCTTCTTATGCAGCTTTGTTTTATTTGCTTTATATTTCTTTAAATTCAGTGAGTATACACACAAGACACAGAGAAAACTATTGATATACTGATTGCTCACTATGCCTTACAGTCACAAAGAATGAAACTGATTTTGTGATTTTTAGTTGATTGTGTTGTGCCTATGCAAGGAAGTGATAGACAAGAAAAACATAATTCTGAAAAGTAGTGGCAAAGTTTACATGTACTTGACTATTCCTTGTGTATTTAAATATTTTCACAGTTGAAATGTTTTAAAAATGTGTTGCATATAAGCAAAAAAAACTGGCTAATGTGCTTTGGTGTTTATGGTTATTTATTTTTTAATTTTATTTATTGAAACGTTTCACCAGGACGGCACACTGAACAACAAGTTGCTCATCTCTTGGTGTGACCTTGGGGGGGGGGGTAAGGAGGAATGCATACAAGTATACAGAAAATACATAATTAAATACAACCAGAAAAAGCATAGTACAATACAACAAGGTCAACCACAGCAAGGGTAAGGAATCACAGTATATAACAGCTAGTAAAGAGATAGGTTAGCATGTAGGGGGAACACAATTTGAACATTAATAAGTGCAGCAGTTACAATGGCAGTGCATATATATGATTGTATTTCATCACAGCGGAGAGGCTAAGTGCTGGAGGGAGAAGAGGTTGCATTAACCCTGAGGAAAGCAGGTACAGTTTGAGGAGATGATGTTATGAATGGCAGAGGAGAGGGACTAGAATGAGGAGTGATGGATTTGTTGAGGTAGGGAGTTCCAGAGTTTAGGGAAATGAGCAAGCGCAGACTGTCCTGAAAGAGTAGAACAGCTGGAGACTATGAAGATGTGAGAGTCAGTGGATCTTAAGCTGGGTGTGGAGGAGTAATGAGAGAGGAGAAAAGGTAAGAAGGTACAGAGCCAAACCAATATTTAGAGGTGAGTCTGCATCAGTGGGAGAGGTATCTATTAGCAAATGAAGGGAATGATAGAGAGCAGTAGAGGACACAGTGATGAGTGCAGGCAGGAAAGTCCAAGGTGAAAGAGTGGAAAAGGGGATCCAATCTGGATAAAGAGGATCTGGGAGCAGCATTGTAGACTACATTGCTGTAGTCAAAAATAAGGAGTATCGCCTTTTGGATTACATCACGCCTGGCCATAAGAGGGATACAATTACAGATTCTGTATAAGGCATTAACTTTGGGGTGCAGTTTTTTCAGAATAGCATCGATGTGTCCAGAGAAGCTGAGGTGTTGGTCAAGCCAAATCCCAAGGTATCTAAATGAGGAGGTGTCCTCAAGCGTAGTTCCATTGAGAGTGTGGAAGATGGACAGGGCGGAGAGCTGAGCGAGCCTCTGCCTCGTGCCAAAGGTCATGGAGACTGTCTTCCTGGCATTCAGAAAGAGTTGATGTAATGCAAGCTACTGCTGGATCTTGTTGAAGTCATGCTGGAGTCTGGCTTCCACATCAGAGGGAGATTGGCCAGAGATGAAGAGAATGTTATTATCAGCATACATATGGATGTAGAAGGGGGAGCAAGCTGAAGGTAAATCATTAAGGAAAATGGAGAAGAGTAAGAGGCCCAGCATAGAACCTTAAGGTACACCAGTGTGGACTGGGCAAGGCTGGGAGTTGGAATCCACAATTCTGACTGATTATGTCCTCCCTCAGAAGTAGACGCTGAACCAGTTAGTTGCAGATGGGGAGAGTCCAGCTGAAGAGAGGGAGTGGAGTGGCAAGGGGTGTGGGATATCATGTCAAAAGCCTTGGTGAGGTTGACAAAAATGGCAGAGGCAGTTAAGCCATTGTCTATTTCGGTGAGGATAGAATCAGTGAGCCTGAGTAGGGAGGTAGTGCTGGAGTTGTGTTTATGAAATCCAGATTGGAACGGGGTGAAGAAATTAGAATCCGTGAGAAAAGAGGAGATTTGGGAGAGAACTAGATGCTCCTGGAGTTTAGCAAGGATGGGGAGCAAGAAGATAGGGTGATAATTCCAAGGGGACATGCAGTCACCACCCTTGATCCTTGGGGATGGGGAGGACAACAGCATGCTTCCAGGACTTAGGAACCATAGCTGTCATTAATGAAAGGTTTAAAATTTCTGACAGGGGATATGCGATGGATAATGTAGAGGGGAAGAGAAGCTTGTGGTCGAGCTCATTGGAAGAGCTGCCTTTTAATGGGTTAGTTGTCTGAAAAGCATCTAAGGCTTCAGCCAGTGAGGTCAAGGAAAATGAGAATGGATAGTGTTCCAGAGTTTGTTGAAGTTTAGCTTTGGAGGGGAATGCAACTGGCAGACAAGAGGGAGGGAGGTCAAAAGGGCCAAAGCACACTCAGTGAAGTAGAAGTTAAATTCTTCTGCCACCACTGTGTGATCAGCTATTAGCGAGTTATTTATTTTAATGACTGGGGAGGGAGCTTTTGGGACAGTGGCAAGAAAAGGTCGTGGACCACTTTCCAGAATTTGGAGGGTGAGTTTAAATTCGTGTGAAGAGTGGATGTGAAATAATCGGCCTTAGCTAGCCTGGTTACCTTTGTGCATGCATTGTAAAGTTTGTGGTAGGATGCATAGTCACTTGGTCAATTAGCTGCTTTATGCTTTCTCCTCACTTTTTTGCACACTCTGAGACAGGCCAGAAGTTCCAGACAAACTTATGGAACATGGTTACCATGTACCCTGGTACATTTGAATGAGGCATATTGATTCCAGATGGCAAGGAATTTTCCTTTGAAATAGTCGAGAGCTACAGCCACTGTGGGGGCAACAGTTATCGGTGCCCAATCAGTATGGGCTAGATCATGGAGGAGTGGTTTGACATCCAGAGATTTGTAGGAGTGAGTTATCAATATTTTATGAGGAGATTTAGACCTATGCATCTTTCAAACTAGGTATATCAAGGGATGATCACTTGGGGCATCAGGTAAAAGTCCAGATTTGATGATGCGATGAATAAGGGAGGTGAGGGCTCAACTGAGCAAGGAGTGGTTTAGACTGTTTTAGTGTTCTGGTGAGTGGGTTCATGGATAAGCTGAGTTAAACTGTGAGAGGCAATGTTGTTGCATGCATTATTTTGTGAGGGGTAGAGCCAGTTCAGACTGCAGTCCCCCAGAATAAATAATTCACCTGTTTGAGTGTGGCAAACAATAATGGTTGTGAGATCAGTGGCTATAGTGGTGGAAAGGTTAGGATGACGGTAGATCCCAGCAACAAAGACAGGAATAGAGAAAAGCAGGGATAACTGAATGACAAGAGTCTCATACTTTCCAGGCATGGAGGAGGAGAGAATGGTGGCAAATTGTAGGGATGAGGAGATGTACATTGCCCCACCTCCACATATGTCAGTCCTGTCCTGTCTGACCAAGGAGTAACCAGAAATAGAGATGGCATGGTCAGGGATCTTGCTGCTAAGCCATGTTTCTGAGAGGATAAGGATGTCTGGTGTATATGAGGCAACCAAGGCTTGTAGGATGTCCATTTTAGGCAGTAAGCTCTGTATATTTAGATGGACTATCTTGAGGCTGCTTGGTAGAGCGAGGGGATTTGGGAGGTTCTGGCCGGGATTGTTGTTGTTGTGTACATATTGTATGTATATGGGTGTACTGAAGACAAGATATGGTGCCAAGGTATTTTGGTTTCAGATAATCCCAGTGACTGCTAAATTATATTTGGGATACTCTGTCATGAGCGAAAAAAAGGTTTTTGCCAGATCATCTGGGCAGAACCCCCGTTTTGTTCTATGTTAATGCATGTTAAACCTTGTATGATATTAGCCACATGAAATCTATGGTTGCATGAAGGTGTATTGTGTAACCAAACAAAACCATAGTGCTAATAAATCACTGAATAAATGAAGCATCTATGTGAATTTTACTTTAAATTCATCTTCATTAAGTACAAAAAAGTGTGTATTACAGAATCATTGATTTGATGTTACACTAAACAGTATTAGTGTTTTAATATATATATAAAATATCTAAAATTAACTTCCTTGTGGCCCACCAAAGACATTGCATTGAGTGCACAGTAATGAACCCATAAGCATGATTTCATCCAATAGCCATGCCTCTTTGACTCTGCCTTATATTTGGCTCCACCATTGTATTCCTGCCACAAGGCCCTTCTTAAAATCCTGGATCCACCCCTGCCAGCAGTTGTTCAAATTAGCCCAAGTTTTGGTAATTGCTACTATGTCAATTTCCTCTGCAGTGATCACCACCTACACTTCATCCATCTTGTTTTCTTGGGTTTGTGTACACCATTATCCATTTGTCCTCCCTCATCATAGGATTCCATCCTTTTGACCTCTCTTCTTAATTTTTTGCATTTCCCATTCCTTCATATCCCCTAGTCACCCCTACCATTCTGATTGTTGGGTGGGAGGGTGCAATAAAGCTCCCACATTAATCCCACATCTAGCTTCAGCAAGGTTTTTGACTTTGTCCACCATGTATGGTTGGTTAAAAAGTTGGATGACCTGGAGGTGGAGGAAACATCACAAGATGGATATGAAATTGACTTTGTAACAGAATCCAGAGGGTTGTCCTTAATAGGGAACACTCAGAGGTCAGGGGGTCACCAGTGTTGTGTGCCACAGGGAATGGTAATGGAACCAAGTCTTCTTCAACATCTACATTAATGGTATTGGAGTAGGGATCCAGAGGAAGATCTGCCTCTTAACCAATGGTACTAAGATCAGTGGAAAGTGGATAGTAAGAATGGGGTAAGAAATATGAGAAAGAACTGTGAAAGACTCAAAAAGTGGTTAAAGGTATGCCAGTTAAAATCCAATGCCATGTATCGCACATACAGTAGAGACAAAAAAGCAGACTAAGGGTTGTAGTATTGGAAAATATGACCAAAAAAAGGAATATGGTAATAAAAATATCAGACAATTTGTAACCAGCAGTACTGATCAATAGCAAAGTAAGAAAGGTGAATAGGATACTAGTATGTAGAGTTTGCTTTAGTTATGCTGTCCAAGGAATTAGTGGGTGATCACTTTTAGTGGGCAAAATCCATTTTCCATTTGTCAGTTGCACTGACATTATGGTAATGTTGACTGCATATACCATGTTATATGAACCTTCATTTTAGGTAGTTCTGGCAGTGATCAGCCTATAAACCAGCAGCCAAACTCAATTAACATCTCAAGCAGATTTGATTGCAGTAACCATTAGTCAGCTTTATAAGCTTCTAGTGTCAGTTTTCATGTTTCTGACTACGG
This sequence comes from Neoceratodus forsteri, assembly GCA_016271365.2. Classification (NCBI taxonomy): domain Eukaryota; kingdom Metazoa; phylum Chordata; order Ceratodontiformes; family Ceratodontidae; genus Neoceratodus; species Neoceratodus forsteri. Next base: position 1,300,486,708 of record CM057458.1, on the reverse strand, counting down.
TATGCTACAGGTTGCTGTGTGAGAGCGTTGTGATGTTGGGAAAAGAAATGTGATCAGCTTGATCATCAAGCTTGAAATGCTCATGAAAATGGATGAGCTTCTAAAAATGTTTCAGAGGATTCTGGCACAGAACTTGAATCTGCCTACATCTACCATTGTAGATTTATAGAAGCAATAGGAGCTTTTCTTGAGTGAGTGGCATCAGAACAGCAACTTGAACTGCAAGGAAAAGGGATTAGTAGCCAGAGGAGAGAGTCGGTTCTTTCACTGTACAGGTCCCTTTTTCATTCTAACCTGGAGCACTCTGTGCAATTCTGGAGCTGCATTTGAAGAAAGACAACGATAGTATGGATGTTATACAGAGCAGGGTAACCAAAATTATCAGGGTCAGTAGGAAAAGGCTTACATGAAGTGTACACTTTGGAAGCAAGGATGTAGTGGGGAGACATAATAGAGACATACAAGTGCCTCTGAGGGATAAATGAAGTAGATAGTAAAGAGATGTTCATGCTGAGTGGGAACACAAGAACTAGGGTAAATCAATGAAGCTGGCAGGTGGGAGATTGATTCATTTGTAATTTTCAACCAGGAAAGGCACACTAAACTATGATTACTTGTTTCCAGGTGCATCCTAGAGGGGGGGGACAGGGAATTTCCTCGACTTCTTTTATTGAGAGGGGGAATGTTGCCCATGACACTGGGAAAAACTCACCTACACTTCATCAATAAGTACATGGAATCTTTAACTTCCACCTGGACAGTGACCAGAGATGGGCAGGCAGAGATGGCGTTGGTTTAACATGTCATCCCAAGGATGGCACCTCTACAGTACAGTACCACCTCACACACACATAAACACACACTGCACTGTGATGTCATTTGTGGGTTTTACCCCAAGTACTTTGTGTGGGGCTAGAACTCATGGTCTTCCATTTTCCAGCCCGAGAGGTGTGCATGCTATTTACTGAACCACTGACACTAAATTTTAAGAGAAACATCAGAAAGCATTTCCTCATGGATAGAGTGGTTAAAGAGTAGAATAGACTACCTAGGACGATTATAGTTCACTAATTTCACTAAGTTCACTAAGTTTCAGAAGGAGCAAAGAAGGTCAAAGTCCATAAATAGCTCCTCATTAAGACAGTATGTAATAATCAAGATTTCCACCCATTAAAATATATTTATCTAAATTTTTTTTTGAAACATTCTCCACATGGACTGGATATTAAATCCAATTGTAAACTGTTCCACAAGTTAACTACTCTTACAGTATAAAAATATTTTCATTTGCTTGTATAACATCGTTCAACCTTGGTTTGTAATGGATGACCCCTAGTTCCAAAATTGTCATCTTTGTATTCGATATTCAAATCCATCATCAAGCTCTGATCATTTAAAATGCCATAATATAGAGAATAAAGTATGGGGTTGTGTGTGTAATGAGAAGTTTACACACACCTGAGGGGTTAGGTGCTACATAAACCCTGAGAGCGAAGCTCAAGGGTTTGTGCAAGCATCTAACTCCGAGGGTGTGTGTAAACTTTGAGTTTACACACAACACCCCATATTTTATTTATCAAGTCTAGGATTACAAATACCTTTGAGCCACAGCTCTTTTACAAAGGTTCCACATCAGAGAAATACAAATTATGGGGAACATCAAGACAGGCATTACAACAACGTGGACATTGCAAACAGAGTACAGATTAATACAGTTCAAGGGTAGCATTGTAACAAGGCAGCCAGCAGCATTTGTCAGAGAAAATAGACAACAGATAAGAAGTGCCAGAGTCATAGGGAGAGGGAAGAGGGTGGGGGGGAGAAGGAATGTAGGAAGGGTGGCAAGAGGGTGAAAAGTGCAGCATTGGGTATACCAAAATGTGAGGGTAGAATCCAGTGAGGGAGGGAGGACAACTAGAGCAGAAAGGGAAGTGGAGAAACAAGGTTAAGTTGGGCAGTCACAGGAGCTGTTGGTAGTGAGATAGTCCTGGAGCCTAGTTTAAAATGTACCAATAGTTGGGGCAGAGGAGATGGTTGGACTGAGGCCATTGAACCAGAGTGGCGCTCGATAAGCAAAAGTGCGTTGTCCCTGTGAAGTGTGACAGTGGGGGGCTTTCAGTAGCTGTAGCGTGGATCTCCTAAGGTGCCATTTGTTAATTCGGTGTTGTAACAGAGTAGAGACCCCAGAAGGTGCAAGGCCAAGGTAGATTTTTTTTCACCATGGAGCAGGTGAGAAACTTTATGCGGTTTGATAGTTGGAGCCGGCCGGTCTGAGTGTACAGGTCACACGTGTGGGTGAGACGGTGAGCACCAGTGATGAGCCGACATACTTTATTTAAGGCAGTTGAGAGGCATCTAAAGGTCGTGGTTGTGGCCGAGCCATAAATGATGAGACCATAGTCTATTATAGAGATCACAGAGCTCAGGACTGCAACCTTCAAAGCTTCTGGCGTGAGGTGTGGTCTGTGTTTGTAGAGGAGACCAAGCCATGTATTAGCAGCTCTAGCTACATTATCTACATGAAGTCCATAGGAAAGATTTTATTTTATATAATTGCTGGCTCCCCATTTTTCACCACAGCAATTATATAAAATAGCAGAGGTTCTGGCCAGGGACCGTGTACCATTTTCATTTTTTCATTGAGTGATGGTGCCAGATTTAAAAAGGGGTCCGTGGTGTTCATTTGTCCCTGTAAATTTACAAAAATGAATTTAACTTACTGCCAAGTTACTGTGGTGGACAGCAGTTCACTTTTCGGTGAGCTGGCAAGCGGCGTGTTTGGGAAGCGACGAACTCTAGCAGGCACATGCTCAGAGTGAGAGAAATAGTGCATGTGTTTGCCGTTATAAATGCTCCTTTATAATGGCAAATTATGCCACAGTTTCCCAATGGGGAAAAATGGGGAGCCAGTTATTATATAATAATAAATCACTCTGTGCCTCCTCAGCTCTAAACTGAAACTGTGCTGGCCCAGGTTAGTTAATCCATCTTCATAATTTAATTCCTTTAAGGAAGTTATTGATTTGGTATACTGTCTTTGGGTCCTTTCTAGTTTATTTATCTCCATAGTGGTATAAGGATTCCATAACTGGGTACTATAGTCTATAATGGGTCTCACATATGATAGATAAAGACGTAACAATACTTCTGCATATCTACTTTCAATGTTCTGTTTTATTGCATACATAGTTCTATTTACTCTGGTGATAACCTGACTACATTGCTCCTTAAAATTCAGACTACTATCAATAATTATCCCCAGATCTTTTTCAGTGTTTTTATGTGGGAGGGGAACTTCATTTAATGTGTAAGTATACATATGATTATATTTCCCCATATGTATAACAAAACACTTCTCTGCATGACAAGTGTTTTGACTATTTTTTTTTATTTAGTTTTTCTTTTTTTAAAGAAATGTATCTGAGGATCAGTGGCAGGATTTTTAGGACAGTAAATAAATAAAAAGTGAACTAGGAGAGCTTCAGTAACAGACAAACACTGGAATAGTAGTATAAGTGTAGTATAATGTGGGGAGTGGTGCAATGCAGTGGCCGTGGGGCAGCCATATTCAGGCAGACCTTCTGGATGCTGAGGTGCTGCCCTACCTGCATGCATCTCACTGGACTGCAGAATGAGGTAGGCAGACTCAGAGTGGAAGTAAACTGGATCAGGAGTACCATCACCCCTATCCAGAGATCACCCAGTCCAACGCTGCTGCCGCAAAGGATGCTGAGAACAAGGAGCACTTGGATGACAGTGGGCTCAGGGAAGGTTAGGGCAGTCAGGCACAGGCACATCCCAGATCCTATTCCACTCAAGAACTCATATGCCACACTGGTAAATGGGACAACTAAATAGAGGTACCCAGAGAAGTGGAAGGAAAGGATGTGGAGGTTAGCCAAGGAGGTGACCTCAGTGGGGAGAGCAGTGGACCCCAGAGGAGGAGGAAGCAAATCCTGGTGGGGGACTCCATCATAAGAGGGACCCAGCTAAAAACACAGGAGGGGGAGGACAGGGAGCTGAGGTGCCTACCAGGTGCCATGGCATGAAGGGATGGAAGGAAGATCCTGGGGATTGCTGGGAAGGCAAGATGGGAGGGTGAACTGGATGTCATTATCCACCTAGGTACTAATGACCTGGAAAATGGGGAGCCAAAGGAAGTTCAGGAAGAGTTTAGAAAATTGGGGAGGGGTCTCAAGCAAGTAGCTACTTCTGTCACCTTCTCGGAAGTACTACTTGTGAGAGGCATGGGAGAGCATAGGGGTGCATGCACCAGGAACTTTAATTCATGGTTGAAGAACTGGTGCTGTGAGGAAGGGTTTGGATGTATTGGTGACTGGGGACCTACCTGGAGGGATGGAGGCTTGTTCAAGCCTGATGGCCTGCATCCATCCTAGAGGGGAATCCAAGCACTCAATGATAAGTTTAAATGCTACATTGACAAGCATTTAAACTAGCCAAGGGGGGGTGGCAGGCGAGCAAGGAGGGTATCTAATTGCCCACCCCCCACAGCTAGCAGTGAAACCAGGGAATCGTAGGAGTGGATATCTCTACAAAGCAGTGTGCAAAAGATGGAGATAAGTGCCCAAGAGGTGGATAGGCAGAAAAGGGGCAAAAGTCAACAGAAGGGCAGACAGCAAGGAGAACCAGGGATAAAGGACAACCAGGGAAGGGGCTGGAGTAGGACAGCTAAACAGTCTAGGGAGGTCAAACCATGGAAAGCCATGTGTGTCAATGCCAGGAGCCTTAGCAACAAGATGGATGATCTGGAGGCTGTCATGGTGCAGTCAGACCTGGACATTGTGGCCATCACAGAAACCTGGTGTAATGATAACCATGACTGGGAGATGGCCATGCCTGGCTACAACAAATTCAGAAGAGACAGGGCAGGTAGGAAGTGCAGAGGAGTGGCACTGTATGTGAAAAATGACATAAGGTCCACAGAGATCCAGGAGGAACAAAATGGGGGAGAGATACTGTGGGTTAAGCTAGAAAGGAAAATGGGGCCAGTCATCTGCACAGGTGCGGTCTGTAGAATACCAGCCCAGAAGGAAGAAACAGATAGGGAGCTGATGCTAGTCATCCAAAGGCTGGCAGACAAGGGTGAGGTAGTGCTGGTTGGAGACCTCAGTATTCCAGATGTGGACTGGAGCATCCCAGCAGCAGCATTATCAACTAGGAACAGATTTATCCTGGACTCCCTGCAGGGTGCCTTCCTTATGCAACTGGTCATGGAACCAACTCGGCAGAAGGCAATACTGGACTCTGAGCACACAAACATGGACAGTGTGATGGGGCAACAGTGGGGGAGCACCTGGGGAACAGTGACCACCAGTCATTGTGGTTTGAAATCACAGAAGGAGCAGAACCAAACCACACAAAAACACGTATCCTGGATTTTAGGGGGACAGACTTTGGAAAAATGGGGAGATACTTGAAAGAGGCATTAAGGGGAATGGGGCAGGAATCAGGGGTTGAGGAACAGTGGGCAGTATATAAAATGGGGATTACAAGAACAACAGAATTGTGCATTAAGCAGGTTAGCAAGGGAAAAAGGAAGAGGAGGTCATTATGGTTTTCCAGGAGGTAGCGGAGAAAGTGAAGGCCAAAAAGATTGCATTCTGGAAATACAAAAAGACACAGGCAGAAGGGGATAGGGAGAAGTACCAGGATAAGCTAAGGGAGGCAGGGAGGTCAGTAAAGTAAGCCAAAGCTAAGACAGAAAAGAACATTGCAAAATTAGTGGGTAGAGGGGAGAAAACCTTTTACAGGTACATAAGTGAAAAAAGAGAGACAAAGGGAGGGATAGTGAGACTGAAGGGAGAGAATAGGGGCCACGGGAAGGATGACAACAGTAAAGCTGACATATTGAACAGGTATTTCTGCTCAGTCTTTACTGAGGAAGAGGAGGGTAATGAGTCTGAAGGGAGTACAAGGGGTGGGAATGGTGCAGAAATGGACACAAGTCCCTTTACACGAGATAGGGTCCTGAAGGAACTGGAGGTAATAAGAGTTGATGAAGCAATTGGGCCAGATGGGTAGCACCCCAGGGTTCTTAAAAAAACAGAGAGGAGATGGCTGAACCTCTGGCAATCCTGTTTAGATGATCACTGGAAACTGAGGAGGTACCCAAAAACTGGAGGACAGCAGATGTAGTCCCCCTATACAAAAGTGGGAACAAAGAGGAAGTGGGGAACTACAGACCAGTCAGCCTCACCTCAGTAGTGGGGAAGATCATGGAAGCACTGCTGAAGGAGATTGGTGGAACATCTGGTTGTCAATGGACTACAGGACCCAAGGAAGCATGGTTTCACCAAGGGGAGGTCATGTCAGACCAACCTGGTTGAATTTTTTGACTGGATAACTAGGGAGGAGGATCAGGGGAGGGCAGTGGACATGGCCTATCTGGACTCAATAAGGCCTTTGACACTGTGCCACATAGAAGAGTATTACACAAACTGGGGAATATGGGTGTGGACAGGACAGTAGTGCAGTGGGTAGGTAACTGGTTGGGTGGAAGGACACAGAGGGTGGTGGTAAATGGCTGTCACTCCACAGAGGGAAGAGTGACCAGTGGGTTATCAAAGGGATCAGTGCTGGGACCGGTCCTATTCAACATCTTCATCAGTGACATTGCGCAGGACCTAGAAGGCAGAATTTCTCTGTTTGCTGATGACACAAAGCTCTGTAACAGAGTAGACACACCAGAGGGTGTAGACAGAAAGAGAAGGGACCTGCAGAAACTTGAAGAATGGTCAGGGGTTTGGCAGTTGAAATTCAATGCAAAGAAGTGCAAAATAATGCATATGGGGCAAAAAAACCCTGGCACAATATATCAGTTGTAGGGTGAGGATATAACATGCACCAAGCAGGAAAGGGATCTTGGGACTATCATCTCTGATGACCTCAAGGTAGGGAAACAATGTGACAAGGCAGCAGGTAAAGCACATAGGATGCTGGGATGCATAAGCAGGGGCATCACCACCAGGAAAAGGGAGGTCATAATTCCACTACACAAGACACTAGTGAGGCCCCACCTGGAGTACAGTGTACAGTTCTGGAGATCTTACTTACATAAGGACATAGACAGGGTAGGGAAAGCTCAGAGGAGGGCAACAAAGATGGTACATGGATTCCATCACAAATCCTATGAAGACGGGTTGAAGGAATTGAATATGTACTCCCTGGAGGAGAGGAGGGAGAGAGGGGATATGATAGAGACATACAAGTATCTTACAGGGAGGAACAGGGTGCAGGAATACACTATTTTTAAGTGAAAAAGATGTTCCAGTACTAGAGGGCATGGGATGAAGTTGGAGGGAGGACGATTCAGAGGAAACGTGAGGAAGAATTTCTTCACAGAATGGGTGGTGGACAGGTGGAACACCCTGCCAGAGGAAGTGGTGGGGGCTGAAACAATTACGGGATTTAAGAATGCATGGTATAGACATAAAGGAATTCTGGAGAACAGGGTTAAGGGGCCACAGACTTCTAGGAAAACATAAAGTAAACTTACAAGCTCAAATGGGCAGACTGGGTGGGCAGGTAGGCCCTTATCTGTCGACACTGTCTATGTATCTATGTATGAGTTACACTCTCCATTTTTCTTTCCAGGTAGAAACTGAATTTGTCTTTTTGTATTGGTTCTATCTGCTCTGAAGTTTCACAGGGGCCAAAGAATTTTGTATCATCTGCATATTTAATAACGATGCTGCTAATATTCTCTTCTAAGTCTGCAATAAAAATCTGAAAGATGATACTGATCCCTGAGGGACACCAATTGTGACATTTCCCTCTAATGATAAATGGCCATGTATTGAGTTCTATTACTTAACCAATTTTTTTTTTTTTAGCTGTTTAACCAGGTATAGCACACTAAGCTGAAAGCTCTTTTACAAGAGCGACCTGGGAGCACAAGGAGGTTAAGTGATTTGCTCAGTGTCACACAGTATGCAAGTGGAAGCTGTGGGATTCAAACCCAGGTCTGGTCTGCTGGATGTCACCAAATTTGCAGCTCAGAGCCATAGATCACTGCGCTATACTGCCTCCCTAAATTATTGATCCAGTTAACAATGTGTCTATCAATGCTGTATTTTGAAAGTATTTGGGTAATTGCCAAATGAGTCACTAAATTGAATGCTTTGCCAAAGTCAAATAGCACATCTGATGGAGTACCTTTGTCTAACATTTTATTGACTCTATCATAAAAACATAGAAGATTAGTTATACAGGATCGACCCTTAGTAAAACCATGCTGGTTTGAGTCAAATAAGGGAATGTTCTTAAGATGGTAAATGATTCTATATTTTATTATTGCCTCTAGCATCTTACAGAGTATTGAAGTGAGGCTTATTGGTCTATAATTGGATACAGTATATTTGATTTGCAACCTTTCTTGAATATACGGGTTACTCTGGATTTCTTCCAGTCATTAGGGATTAAATTGTTATTAAGTGATTTTTAAATAGAATCTTTAATCGAATCCAAATATGACCCTCCATTAGTTTTAACATGGGTGAAGTGATGTTGTCACTACCTGGTGTGCTACTATCTTACAAGTTTTCAATTTGGTGTAGAATTTCCTCTCTAGAAAAGTGATGTGATCCTATATTGTTCTCATTAATTATATTAGTGTTAGTTTGATGCTTATCAGAGAAAACATAGCAAAAATAATTATTAAATAACTTCACGATTTTTTTAAGTTCAGGTATACATTCATTGTTTTCCATAATTGTTAATAAATGGGAATTTCCTTTTTTAAGGGAGTTAACATAATCAAAAAAATGTTTGCTATTTGATTTAGAAGCTTTCTTGGCCATCAAGACTTTATATATTTTTTTAACCCTACTAATTTTATTTTTTACATTTTCTTTAAATGCCTTTAAACCTAATCCAATTATAGTCTGATGTATTTCCCTTATACTGACCATACATTTTATTTTTCTTGTCAATAAGTTTCTTGACACTTTTATTCAACCATTTAGGATTAATACCACTTTTACCATATTTACAGATCTGTTTAACATGTTTACTTATAATACTTATAATTTTTGGTTTTATAAAATTCCAGGACTCCTCAATAGATTTTCCAAATAATGTATTAACCCAATCTATAGCAGTTAAATCATTTTCAATGCCTTCATGATTTGCTGTCTTGTATAGAAAGAATTTGGTGCAAACCGAAGTACAGTGATTATTAGTATCCCTGGTGAAAAATTACTGCTAAGATGCCTGCCCATTCTCACAGGGACAGGCTGCTGGCCTGTGATGCCAGCAACCCAAGTTCGGGAATGGACCTAGGACATCAGAGGGCTGGCCAGGGAAGAAAGATTGAGCATATGGGGACTGCTCTCCTTTTCTAGGGGGGAGAGTGGGGAGTGTGCCAGTGCTACATGGACACCCAGCAGAGACTGGGTGTACTGCCTACACTGGCACCAGTACATTCAGAGGGCAGGGCGGTTGTTGGTCATCATTGTATGTCCCCATCCTCCTACAAAAAAAAAACAGGGAGGAAAATGACCACTCCATCACCTGGATGATGTTCGCCCCTCAGCTGCAATCAGTCTGCAGGCCAACTCCTGACCTATCCTGTTGATTGTGACACCCTAAGAGGGGTTTGGGTGCCATGGCCCCACCCTGGGGGCAAGACAGATGATATCGGGAGGACAGCCGATGGGGTGGTAGCCGAGGGGTCCATGACCGAGCAAATGGCATTGGCAGTGGGTGGCTCCAAATAGATAAAAATTAAAATAAATAAATAAATTACTGTTGAGTGATCACTGTTTCCTAATGGTGGTCCTAAGAGACATTCATTGATTTTGATGTCCTCTCAGGTAATTACTAGGTCTAAATGGTTATTTATTCTTGTTGGTGAGGAAACATGTTGTATTAGGTTGTTTTCAAGACAAAAATCTATAAAATCTCTACCTAATTTAGTAATTGAAGTACCCTGATTCCAGTCGATTTCAGGAAGGTTATAATCTCCTGACAACATTATGATTCCCAGTTCTAATGCATTACAAATTTCATCAATGATTTCTTGATGAGTTGTAGAATTAGTATCCGGGGGTCTATAGCATAATCCTAATATATATTTGGTTTTGTTTCAAAAAATTTGAAGCCAAAGTGTTCCAGTGTCATTAGAATTCTTCTTTATTTTATCAGATATATCAGTAAAGTGAATGTCAGATGACAGGTAGGGGGCTATACCACCACTCTTTTTACCTTTTATGTCCTGTATTATGGTGTTATACCCTTGAATATTGTAACCCTAGTTGTATCTATCATCTAACCATGTTTCAGTTAATAAGGCCATGTCTATTTTATTAGTGTATAATAACGTTTGGAGGTCATTAATTTTGTGGTGCAGACTTCGGACATTACTTAGAAGAAACCCGGTTGAAGTTTTCCTTTGACTCCATTTTGTAATTGTTGATTTATTTTTGTGAGGTAGGAATTTGCTGGATGTACTGACCCTATTCCCCTGGATAATTAGTTTAAAGGAGTGGCTTCCATTTTGTCCATTGTCAAGTAGTTTAGCTCCCTCATTACTCAAATGGAAACTGTCTCTACTGTATAGATTTCTTTTACAGTAGAAGTTGTCCCAAGTATCTAAGACCCTATTGATTCATTTGCGCACCAATTCTGAAGTCTTGTGTTAATTCTGGCAATTGTTTTATTTTTTTCCTACACTGCTCTTGGGACGGGAAGGAGACCTGATATGATTGGGTAAGCCCCAAGATGTTTGATATTTTGAGCAGTTTTGAAAAGTTCTAGACAGATATTTTCTCATGGATTTTACCAACATCATTTATTCCTGCATAATCTCTACAAAATCAACAGGGGTTCAAACATGCTTTGAACAGCCACATGGGACTGGTAAAGAAGCAGAGGATGCAGTATAGTACAGTTGTTTTAAGGCTCTGAGCAGCAAACCTGAAGATCTGGGTTTGAATCCCACAGCCCCCACTTGCATACCATGTGACCATGATCAAGTCACTTAACTTCCTTGTGTTCCCAGGTCGCACCTGTAAACAAACTTCAGCTTAGTGTGTCTTGCCTGGTTAAAAAAAAAATAAAGACACTGGCAAAAGGGGAGAGGGAAAGGAGGAGAGAAGGACCACTAGGGCTGTCATAATCAACATTATTTATGGAGGGCTTAGCAGATTTGATGGGCCACAGGGCCATTTTTGTGGTCAACTTCTAGGTTTCTGCATTTCTATCTTCTGCCACAGTGAATTCATGCCCCTATCATTCAGATGCAGATGGTGTCTTCCAAACAGCCTGTCAACATCTCAGAAGGAAGCCTAGTCCACACAAACATGAATTCCTCTTCTTCACACCAACCTTTTAACTAAAGAAATACAAAATCACACATGCCCCCATAATGAAAAGCATCATGGGCTGCATATGCAAATCACCACAGAATATTATGCTGGTTCAACTTTAAGCAGAAATGCATGGTGCCGAAAGGCCTCTCACGCAGTTTACAAAGGGTGCCAACAGAAGACACAGACACATGTTTTGCCTGACCAGGACTCATCATTGTGCCTCAGCTCTGTTTGACACCCCAGTCGTAATGAACTGCCACCGTGAAGATGGTCTATCTAAGCAGGTTGTGGTGAACCCAATTAAAACAAAAAACAAGTTAAAAGACAAAGAACCTCAGCATGCAAGCACTGAGGCAATGGTTACTCCAAAGGGCATTGGCCAGGAAGACAAGTTTCAAAGAAATACAAAATCACACATGCCCCCATAATGCAAAGCATCTTGGGCTGCATATGCAAATCACCACAGAATATTATGCTTGTTCAACTTTAAGCAGAAATGCATGGTGCTGAAAGGCCTTTCACACAGTTTGCAAAGAGTGCCAACAGAAGACACAGACACATGTTTTGTCCTACCAGGACTCATCAGTGTGCCTTGTCTGTTTGACAGCCCAGTGGAATGAACCAACTACCCTAAGATGGTCTATATGGGTTATGTTGTGGTGAACCCAATTAAAACAAAATACAAGTTAAAAGACAGAGAACCTCAGTGCAAAGCACAAAACCTTTTAACCATATGTTTAACTCCAGAATCCTGTCCTTACTACTCTTTCCTGCATGTGGCACCACCAGTACCTCTGAGAAGGCTACTGTAAATGCAGTTTCTCTTACCCCTGCTACCTAGTTCTCTGAATCTGCCCTTAACCTGATGCACACTACAGTGCACCTGACCATTGCTTTCTATGTGAACCACAACAACAGGTTTCCTTCCAGAGGTGAAATAAATTTTAAGGAAATTATGATTCAGTCCTACATCTTCTGGTCCTTGTTTGCAGTCTTGTTCCCTAACTATTAAGCTATACTGGATGCAGTTCTACAAAACTGCTGACTTATTTATTTTATTTAGTTTTCAATAACCGAGTGGGTGAACTAGATACAGAAGTGACTATTTTCAGGTATGACCCAGGAGGTCACAACATAGAGAGATACAGGTGCAAGGCAAATGCAATGTCAAAAATATACAACATATCACATATAGGAAGTACAGGACGAGTGGATAACAGTTTAACAGCTGCAGTACCAAGGCACAATGAGGATATTATACACCCATGTGATAAGTGCCCGTGTTTATAGTTGGAGCAGTAGACAATTTAAAGTGCAGAAGTGCCAAAGAGTAATTTTTGAGCATCGGCTATGTTATACAATAAGCTAGCAACATATAATATTCTAAGGAAAGAGGAACAGGAAGGCAGGGAAGTTGGAGCAGTAGGATATAGCATGGGGAGAGGGAGGGAGAGAGAGAAGGAGATGGGGAAAGGAGGCAGGGTAGAACAGGTGGAGGGAAGCAGTTAGAAGCTGGGTGACATAGTACAAGAGGAAACTGCTGAGCAGCATAGCGCAGGGAACCAGGACCTAGAGTGGGTTGAAACGGGTGCACTGGGCATGCCCAGAAAGGAGGGAGTGACACCTCTTCTTAAATGTGGCATGACTAGGGGCCAAGTGTACGTAGAGGGGCAGCAAGTTCCAGTAACTGGGGGCTACGTGAGAGAATCCTGATTTACCTTTGGATGGTTTACATCTGGGAATGTTGAGCAAGGAAAGGTTAGCAGATTGGAGGCTGTAGGAGGTGGACTGAAGGGTTAGTGTAGAGGTGACGGAGCTAGGCATGCCGGACCTCAGTATACTGTCCAGAAGATTCCCAAGAGAAAGGAGCCTGAGGACGATTGGAGAGGGCCACTTTAGGTCTGTGTATAGCAGACAGTGATGTTTTACCCTAGAAGATGCACTTCTCTGCTGTAAACTAATTCCAGATCAGTTTGGGTGGTAAATGTATCCTGGATCACTTTGCTCAGCTGCTAAAATGATCATGGAGCACTTTACTTGGCTGCTAAACTAATTCTGGGTTATTTGGCCTAATAAACTGAGCCTATATACCCTGTAGTGGTTGTTAAAGGCAAAACTTACTTGAAGAGGGTTGAACTGCAAATTAAAGACCACATTTACATTTAGAAACATAGGGATGCTGGATGAACAGAGACCATTCAGTAGGTCCAACATGTTCATCACCTGCCATCTAGGCAGCTGTGGGATTCAGAATCGTGAAACATATACATCCCCATGGTTAAATTGGATTAACTGTTAGTACATGTTATGGATGTTGTCACTATGGACAGTTAAACATCCAGTGGATGAAAACAGCAGGGAACCTAAAGCTCCTCCCTTTCACTCCTATGCCCACTCTCATGGAAAGAGGCATCTCAGTATCCTGTGATAGACGTGTGTAGGAAGTGGGCTCCTGCTAAAATGACAACTCGCTTTTGGCTACTGCCCCGATGGCAGGGGTGTGGGGTTGGCGACTAGATGGGGTGGGTCATGAAAAGGCGACAGGATGTTGCACGCATATAAGCATACGGGGGGGTGGGAGCGAGCCCGCCGAACATGGGGCAGAAGGGTATGTGAGGTGTGATGCCAAGAGTTGCCAGCAAGGTGGCTTCATGGCATGATGGGCTAAGTGCTAGTCTGTGGTGGCAGAGTTGCAGGGTTCAGGACAGGGCACTGGTACGTTTTGTGGCACCTAACCCAAGACAATGTTTTCTTTTTTTTTTTCCGGTATGCACCCCTCCCAACATGCATCCCCGGAGTTGAGAATCCTAATTTAGGGGTGCGAGGGACACAGCCCCCTGCATAAAAGAAAAAAAAAGTAATTTGCACCACTTTTGGTTGTGCCTGGATTCCACATCACCGAAATTGAATTTCGGCAATGTGGGGTTGCAATAAGGACGTTCAGCATTTACAAATTGCCCTTATCACATGAAACCAAGCATCTCATACTGTGTCCCTCATCTCTGAATTCTGACTTAGGTGCCCTCCCCCCATCTCAGCTCCCTCCTGTCATTTCTCCTTCTTTCTACCTCCATAGAAACTCTGAGCACCATGTGTTCTCTCACCACATGCCAAAATCTCTTCTGGTCAAGCTGCTTTCTTGTACAGGTTTCCCAAGTTTTGGTCTAGCCTCTTTTCTCATTTGTCCTCCTCATGTCCCTCTGCCTTAAAGGCTCTACGTTATGGCCACATCACATATGAGTTCTTGCACTCACTTAATTTTCTCTTTTTCCATTCTTTTCTCTTCTCTCAATATACACATTCTGTTAGGAGTGTGCACAGAATCAGAATCTTCTGCTGAATACACCAAATACTTGATATATTTGTCTAAGTTCTGATTTCTAGATGCTAGCTATATTTTGAGGTATTTGGCAGAAGAGAAGTATTCAGAGGGATTGGTGGAAAACAAGCATTCCTTGGTGTTTAAGTGGAATCCTCTTCCCTTGCCACATGGCATATTCTCCATGCTTTCTTAGTGGTACCCTTTCTACACTCAACACCCCACACCATCTCATGATAGCATCTGGCACAGACCTCCGCTCACCTTCTCAGGCAGTTACCATCTAGTTGAAAATATTGTAACCTGCTAATGTTATACAGATAGATATTACATAGTATATCGATACAGCTGTTTGCAAAACATCTCACTAAAAATCATGCAACTTCTATGGTGGTTTAGCAGATATAAGGATATAACAGTTTGTCTAATGATTTTCTGTGAGATAACTCGGAGACAACTGTGCAGTATTACTATACTCTAGTATATCTACTGTATGTAGCAGTTCACAATATTTTCTGCTAGATGATGGAGGGCTGGACCAGTCAACATCAAGAGACAGGGTGGAGAAACTTAGTGTGGAAGTTATCAACTCAGACACTATGAAGAATATGGTACAGGGCATAGTGAGCAACATGCCCAGTTAGAATACAGGGAGTCATTAGCGTGTGTGATGGGGTGGGGGGGGTGTCATTTTGAGAAGTGGAAGTGCTTGACATGATATGGGCAGTGGGAGGTGGGTGCTACATGGACAACAGGAAGTACTTGACATGAAATGGAGTGAGGGAGGGGTGTGATTATTGTTGTTTGAGGGCTTGATTGGCAACCATACCTTGTTATGAATTTTAAGGGAGCAATGAATGTTGAACTGGGCCCGCATGGGTCACCAATGAGAAGTGTAGATACTGTATTGCCATCTTTAAGTGGCAATACACTTCAAGATGTGGATACAGTGATGAATCTGAGGGGATTACTTAGGATTGCAGGCTGACACTGGAATACTAGGGGTATTTCAAAGGGCAACACAGGCTTGCGTCAAGCCCTTTGTTAAACCCATTTTTGGTGCACTTTCGCCAAACACCTTTACCTCAACTGCCCATGATTTCAGGAGGTAGGTATCAAGGCACAGGTCAGGAAGCATAGAAAAACCAGAAGCAGTTATAAAATTCACAAGTAGTATTTTATTATGATCAATAAAAGTAAAATAAACAAAAATTGTTCAGTATAACTATTTACAAAGGCAGTACAGAGAAAAACAAAGTCCTATCTCTAATTCCAAGTTTCAGTCTCTCACCAGCAAAAATACTGCTGCTCTTTTTATAGCAAGTCTTTACCTCATAATTAACTTCTTCATCCTAAGCAGGTTAAGGAGACATCCTGTTCTTGTCAGTTTCTTTGCAGAGTAGCCTTACAAATGGAACAGGTCCCATGCTGGCCTCCTGCTGACAGTTCTGTAAAAGAGTTTGCAAACAAGCCTGCATCTCAGGTTAACCCCTAAATTCCAAATAGCTTTTTGTAATCATTTCGACAGTATAACTATATACATTTTAAACCAAGGGATCTCAGTTTTACATAAAGCTGCTCATATATTTTTATAACTGCAGATATGCAGGGGGGAAGAAAAGACAGAAACAGCAAGTGAAGGCAAAGATATAATGAGAGGCAGAGAATCATGAAACCATCATAGTGATCAGTTCCTAAGTCTCACAAGAAGACTTGGTTGAGCAACCAGACAGACAAGAGACAGAAAAGGAGAGGATAGAACAGGTCCATACATTTAACTCTTTCTGCGCAACAAATGGGGCTGGGCCCTGTTTAGCCCTGGCACATACTCCCCTCTTTAAGAGGAAACCTGTTTTGGAAAAAAAAAAGTTTTCAAAAACTTTCTTTTAATTCTCTTCTGACATTAGCTTATAACATTTACAGTTCAGTGCATATACAGTATACTAAACAGAGAAGTTTAAACTCACACATTTTGTTTTTTCAATCTCTGGAATTCTCAATTCCTGATCAGTTTCTTGACACAAAACTAACATTGATATCCTCTTTCCCAGATGTGTGCATCACTTTAAATTTAAATGGCTATAGTGCCAGGTACCACAGTGTGATTCTGGAATTGTTACCCTTCATTTGGTTAAGTCAACAGAGAGGACTGTGATCTGTAATAAGTACATAATCAGCTCCTAGCAAATAAAACTTAAGGGACTCCATTGCCCACTTTGTTGCAAAGCATTCCTTTTCAATGGTGGAGTACCTTTTCTCTTTGTCATGCAACTTCCTACTGATATATAGAATGGGATTTTCCTTCTCATCTATATGTTGACTCAAGACTGCACCTAGACATATCTCTGATGCATCTGCCTATAGCAAAAATTGTTTCTCAGAGTTTGGGCTTCTTAAAACAGGAGCTGAATATATTGCATCCTTGATGGCCCAAAAAGCTGTATCACACTCTGTGGTCCATTTCACATTATTTGGGAACTGTTTCTTCATGAGTTTAGTGAGGGCAGTAGCTAACTGGGCAAAGTGGGGATCAAATGTCTGATAATATCCATCAGCTCTAAAAATGACTTGACATGTTTCTTTGTTTTAGGGATAGGACCGTTAGCTACAGCTTCTAACTCAGAAATCTCTAGCTTTACTTTTCCAGTTCCCAAAACATACCCATATATATGGTTTCCTGCATGCCCAGTGCACATTTGGTAGGATTAATTGTCAGACCTTCTTTTTTGATAGACTGGATAACTGCTTGTAGGTATTTCAGGTGGTTTTTCCAGTCTGGACTGTACACTAGGATATTATCCATGTACACAGCACAATAACCAGTGTGAGTGGATAAAATTACATCCATGTACCACTGGAATGTAGCTGGGTGCACCATGTAAACTAAATGGCATAGTGGTGAACTGACAGACTCAAATAGGAGTGGCAAATGCAGTTTTGTCCTTGGATTCTTTAGCTAGGGGGATTTGCCAGTAATCCTTGGTGAGATAGAGAGTACTGATATACCTGGCTCTCCCCATTATGTCCACCAAATCGTCTATCCTGGTCATAGGATAACTGTCAAATTCTGATACTTGATTAAGTTTCCAAAAATCAAGGTAAATTCTTACACACCCTTGTTTTTAATTTACAATAACCATGGGTGACGATCAGGCATTTCTTAACTCTTCTATGACACCCAATGCTTTTATTTTTTTTTCATTTCCTTAACCAAGTTTGCTCTTAACTGCTCTGGTAATCTATATGTCTTTTGTCTGATAGGACATGCATTCCTTGCCACTATTACATGCTTGACTCCTGTTGCTCAGCCTTGCTGTGTGGTAAAAGTACTGCTAAATGTCTTTAGCAAGTTATGAATTTCTACAGTTTGTTCAGAAGTTAAGGAAACATTCACCTTTACAGCATCAGAAGTTACAGATTGTTTCAGCCTGTCATAAGCCATATCAATATCTTCTTTATCAGTTTCTGGCAAAACTAGCAAAGCAGCCTTTGGTGTTTTTTTTTTTTTTCAACCCATTACTTCAGAATGTTATTGTGGTATATCTTGGTAGGATTTTTATTATCGGGGGTCTCAGTTTCATAGCTAGCTGTACAACTATGTCTAAGCACTTTATAAGACCCGTGCCACTTCAATAATAGTTTATTTTCTGTAGTGGGTAACAGTAGCAAGACTTTTTCACCTGGCTCAAAAATGTTTTCTTTTACTCCATGTTCATAATCAGCTCTATGCACTATTGGAGTGGAGTGGCTACACACACATGTATCTGGGGCATACAGCCACTCTTCACCCTAAGTGCTCCCCACTGCGAGATGCCCCACACAGGGGCACCGGACAAAGGATGCTGACCCCCAGATGCCAACAGCACCACCGAGCCACCCCTGTCACCAGCCCACGTTGCTTCAGGTGGGATATAGATGTGGGGTACAGCCCCCAGAACCACCTATGGACACCGCTCCCTGTCCCTGTGCACCGCTCCGGTGCCACATCGGAGGGCTGGTGGCTTTACCCTCCTCTCACCACCACAGCTGCCTGCCATTGGTCATCCGTGGAATGCGCTGGCAACGCATGCCCTGCCATGGGATGGATCCACTGAGTGATCCAGACCAGGCATCTCATTGGATGCCTAGCTGGGTCTGCAGCCCTGCTCCTGACTGCCCCACAGAGTCTTGCACCTTGGCGGGTGGGGCCGCGGACAAGTGGCACATGGTGGGGAATACTGCTGGTGTGCACCAGTCTGCAGGTGCAGCCCTATGTGGGCAGGATACACACCTCTGGTATGTATGTCCTGCTCATTTGTGTATAGGGCCCAATATGCCATCTACTGGTATTCTGTCTCTTCCTGATTACTATGTGCAATTTCAACATATTTTGCCAACTTCTTATTCAGGGCACACATAAAAGATGTAACAGATTTTTTTCTGAGTGGGGTTATCTTCCAGTGTTTCTTGTATTACATCTAGTTGCCCTCTTAGTTGTCTACCATAAAGCATTTCAATTGGTGAAAAACCTGTTGATGCCTGAGGCACTTCTCTGTAAACAAAAAGCAGATAATGTAAGTACTGGTCTCAATTTTTACCTTTCCCTTTTACAAATCTTTTTAACATGCATTTTAGGGATGGATTAAAATGCTCAACAAGTCCGTCTGTCTCAGGGTGATAAGGGAAGGTTCTTATGGCACTGATGCCTAGCATTCCGTACAGCTCCTCAGCAATGCAACACCAAAACTACTACAATGTAAGCCATAACAGACACGTCTCTGCAGGCAACTTTTGTCCATTGTATCCAATGTCCATTATATCCCGAGGTGGTGGAGCCTATGTGTTAGGTGTGCCTACATGTGTAAGCAGTGGCTCAGAGTAAATGAGAACCTATTATAAAACTTCTCAGATTATTCAGAATCCTGCCTGGCACATACAGTATGTTCCTGTAATCTGTGGCCCAGATTTTCAGACTTGTGCCAAAGGTGAGCGCAAGTCCAATTCAGCACAAGTCAGATGTGTCATGGGGGAACAGACGCCATATTCAGAAGATGTGCAACTGAAATGCACCAGAGCAACCAGGCTGAATATGGCAAAGATGCACCGCAGCACAGCTAGAGATGTGCTGGCACAAACAGGAATGCACTGGAGCAGGCCAAAACGCACAACCCAGTGGGACGAGCAAGGGCATTAGACCACAGGGACACACAGGCAATGAAGGCACAGGGGCATATTGTCACAGCACCCCTCCAACATGGCACAGCACAGTACACAGATGCAGAGGCCCAGAGGCAAGACAGGGAACCATGGGACACTGCACGCAGGTCCCCTGCCCACTAACTGTGGTACAAGCACCAGGCCAACACAACAGCACCAGAGGCATGCCAATGGCACACCCAGGCATAGGAGATCCATGAGGCAGAGCTGCAGGGTGCAGCAGCCAGTATGCTAGGTGACCACAGAAACACAGAGGTCCACAACTCATGGATGAGGGAGGCACAGGCCACTTAGGGTCACACAAACCACAACCTGGAGTGGGCAGAGGCACATCACCATGTGCCACACCGGAGCTGGGTAGCATGACAGGTGAACAGAAGGAGCAGACAACAAGATCACAAGGTGCATGCACAGACACATGCTGCTGCAGGACACATGACACAGGGCCACACACAGGACAGTGACACTGGTCACATGCCTGGGGTACACATGTGCAGTGGCCCAAGGAGACAGTGGGTGGCCAAGCACAGCACAACAGACACCTGCAGCATGGCTCCTCATGCCAGCCACAAAGGAAGCACAGACACAGTGCTGTAGCAAGAAAAAGGCTTTACTAGAAAAAGGCGTAATAAAACAGGGTCAACATGGCAACAATGAATAACACTGAACAAGATACAGGGGAGTGCCGCACGCATGCATAAGAGTGCCAAGCACCTCATGCACATTGGGAACAAGTCATGCAATGCTCACAGTTGCACAATAGGGCCTTGCTATGTTGTGTGGACATGTGCGCTGAAGCCAAGCACATCGCACAGGCGTGAAACATGTGCCATACAGTTGCTCCGGTGCAACTCAGTTGAGCTAGATTGGTAAGGGGAAGCCATGGCTTGATAGGCCAGGAGGAACACTGCAACACAATGCTGACAGGTGCCATGCTGCAACTGACCTGCTGTGTTGTAACTGTCCACTGGTAGCAAAATGTCAATAATGAGGAGGGGGAGGATCGTAGGCCTGCCCACAAGCACAGGCCCAACTTCACAAAGGAGGAGGAGTAGCAGGCCCTGTTCGAGGCCTACCTCAACAGGGAGGGAGGGGCTGTTGAGTGGTACCACAGGGATGGCACAGGAGTGGGCTCCCAGGTAGGACACAGTGGCCATATATGTCAATGCCCATGGCAGACACCAGCATACACCCCAGGAGTGATGTAAGAAGGTGGGCACTGACCAGCACTACATTAAGGAGATGGTGGCTGCCATCAGGGCATCGCGCACCAGGACTGGCAGCTGCCCACCCACTGCCCTGTCCCTGATGGCCACTGAGGAGCTGGTGGCCTCCACCATTAGTTGTGCCACTGTGGAGGGAGTGCTAGGTGGTGGGTTCCAGATGGGTAGCAGCCCCTCACAGAATGATGAGTCCAGCCACGCCATGTGTGGGTGGCAGGTATGGGGCACAGCATATAGGCATGCCTGCAGCCATGCCATATGGCACGTGCAGGCACCGATTGTGATCATGCATGGTGCACTGGTGGATGATAGCCACAGCAGCTGTCATCCCTTGCCATGAGCACTGCCTGTATAGGCCATGCAGCTACACTGACACTGTTTTCCTCTTTGTACAGAGCCATCGCGCCTCCATGGTGCTGTCCAGGAGGAAATGGAGGAGGATGCTGAAGGGGGCCAGGAGGAGGTGCTGCTGTCAACATTCACAGTCATCCGTGGTGGAGGCAGGACACACCGTGGCAGTGAGGGGCTGGTAGACGACTTTGGTCTGGAGTTGGACAATGCACTATTGGAGCTCCTACTGGGTGATAGCCTGCCTGCGCTCTGTGCAGGCACCCAGCTCAGAGGCATGTCCGACTCCAATGATGATCTGGCTCTGATCATTTACTGTGCAGGGCATGTGGCACTGGCCACAGTCCAGGGCCTAGCATAGGCACCATCAGGGCCCTGCCCTGTGACTGCGTCTGTGCAGCCGCCCACTGCCCATGCTGGCACAATGTTGTGCACTGCCACCACTGTGCCTGGCAATGTTGGGGGTTGATGTTGAAGAAGCTCTGATGCTGGGCATGGACCAGCAGATGGTTGTGCAGTAGCAGCAGGATGCGGACACTGCCAGGTAGCATGCCACAGGGGCCACTGCCGATGCACCCAATGACAATGTACCTCCAGTGCAGTTACCTGTGCAGCATCCAGCTGAGCAGGGCACTGGACAGCATGCTGCATCACCCGCAGATTGCAGGTGTCAGGGCCTGGATGCACCTGTTGATGGCTGGCTGGCAGTGCACACCCAGCTGCTGTAGGTGTCCATGGAGAACCAGGCGATGCTTACCATGGAGATCGATGCACACTGGGCAGAGGTGAATCAGATGGCCAAGCGACAGGACAGTGGGTGTGTGCAGCTGATTGATGAGCCATGCCAGCTGCGAGAGGCCATCACTGTGGCGATGGACCATATGACAACATAGTGCAGCTGGTTTTGCATCGCTGGCAGCCACTGAGACTGGACATGCACATACAACCCTTTGCAGTGCATCACTGACACCACGGTCCCAGCATCTGGTGACCCTTGCACGGAGGATGCCAGGTTCCAATGTGACCATCCCAGATACCCCCTGCACTGACATCTTTGGCCACTATACACCCCTTTGAGAACACAGTCATGTTCTCAGTCATCCATCCCTGTGAGTGTGATTCACACACCACCCCTTTGTCATTGTGCAGCCTGCACCTGCTGATGGGCCTGGGTTTGGCCACCCACATGGCCATGGTGGCTGTGGTACTGCACGTGGGCCCTATGTGTGTGCTGCCCAGCCCTGCTGTCCACTGCCGCTGCACAGTGCACACGTGGGTGTTGGTGGTGGTGCCCCATTCATGTGCTGTTGTGCATGTGTGGTGTTGCGCTCACTCCTTGTGTGTGCATTCCAGGCTGCTGGGTCTTGTGGCATGGGTGTGATGAGAGCAGCACTGCATTGGCTGTGCCTGTGCACCAGTGGCCTGTGTCTGATCCATGCCTTGTCCTGCAGCCCGTGTGTGTGCCTGTGCCTGTGCCTGTGCTGTGTGTGTATGTGTGGTCATGTGGTTAGCATGTATGCTGTGTGTGCCTATGATCTGGCACGCAGCCCTGTGTGCCCATTCAGCCTTGTGTGTGGGATGTGTGTACCTGCAGCCATTGCATGCATGGTGTTCCACTTACCTTCGGTCTCCGTAATGCTCTTCTGTGATGGTGGCCCAATGCCTCTGAGCCTCTGCTGCGAGCCTTGGGTTCTGCCACACCAAGGGTGGCTGCACACCCCCCTCCCTCCCTCCCATCTACACCTTCCTCCCCACTGCTGTCACCCTCATCCACCTGGAAAGCTATCCCATGGTCAAGGGTCCCACCCGACCTGTCTAGGCAACAGAACTGCATCTTCAGCATGCCAAAGACACACTCTATGGCATTGCACATTGCGACGTGTGCCTCATTGTACCTCTCCTCCATGGGGTGGTCGGTCACCAGTAGGGGGTAAGCAGCCACTGCTGCAGTGGGTATGCACTGTTGCCTGTTTGGGGAAAAGGCATGGTTATCACTGTCTTGCGCTTGTTCCACCACATGGACCCTGCAGCCCACTACTCCCAATGCCCAACACCTGTGTGTGTGTTGATGTCTTCCCACCTTGGCAATGCTGCACCCTCCTCCATCCCCATGCCTTGTTCACCTATCAAGTGCCCTGTGAGGATATCCCCATGCTCCTATCTCTGGCACAGGATGCTACTGTGCCAAATGTAGGCATCATGTGCACTCCCGGGGTGTGTGGCACAGACATTGATTATGTGTCCTGTGGCATTGCACACCACCAGGCAGTTGATCAAGGGGTAGCCCTTGCAGTTCATGTATGCAACTCCCTCAGGGCCAGGTAGTGAGTGTGTGTATGGCCACATGGGTGCAGTCTATGGCCCTGAACATGCCTGGCATGCATGCCACACTGTGGAAGTCCTGCATGTTTGCTGTACACTCTGCCTGTGTGCTTGGGAATCATATGAACTCTGAAGCATGTGGCAGCAGAGCATTGAGGAACTGTGTGAGGAGGTGGCATGTGGCCAACTGGGTGATCTCCATGGTGGCACCCATTGGTCTCTTGAAGGTGCCCATGGCGAGCAGGCACATCACAGCTGTCACCTTGTTCTCCAGTGACATGGCATGGCTCTGTCTGGTGGGTGCCTGCAGCTCATCACTGCACTGCTCACAGAGCTGCCTCAGAATTGCCCTATTCAGACAGTACCAGCCCACAATTTCCACATCACTATACTCCTCAAATGTGAGACGGGCACAGTACCATCTGTGTTGGGCATACCACTGATGGGCCCTTCATCAGCCACGTTCCTGT